>SNVD02012387.1:0-640029 GCA_013180625.2 Boswellia sacra | reverse complement strand
TACCACCAAATATCTATGCCCATTAGAGGCTGACAGCCTTGTCTCGCCTATAATGTCAATTCCCTATGTTGTAAAGCGTGTAGCTCTGAGGGTGATTGGTGAATTAAGCCTCCATTGATCTGGCACTAGTGAAAACTCTTCACAGATTGAACATAGTCCGTATCTGTGGTTAGCCAGTAAAAGCCTTGGCTTATTATCTTCTTTGTAAGCATAAGCAAATTCATATGTGGTCTGCAAACACCACTATAGATTTCCTTCATGAGCCTTCTAGCTTCTTTCTCATTGACACATCTCAATTGCATCCCCTCTGGCATTCTCTTGTACGTCACTCCTTGATGACAAGAAAATTGTTGAGCCAACCTTCATAGTACAACCCTATATTTCTCCCTATCCTCATATGATAGAATTATGTCTTCTAAGTATCTCTTCAAGTCATAGAACCATGGCTTCTCATCTACTTTAGTCTTGATCACATGGGGTTCCATGTAGCAAGAGCCCCATGCTTGTCATATTATTATTGGTCTGACCAGTAATCCTTGAGTACTCTCATAAATTGATGCCAAAGAGGCTAAAGTGTCAACCATCTGATTTTCATTTATAGGAAGATGGGGAAGGCACACTGCTTAAACCTCCTAATCAACCTTTTAACATGCTTGAGATACGGTTTCAACCTGCCTTCTTTTAGATCCTAATGTTCATTGACTTGAGAGATGACTAACTTTGAATCACCCAATACTTTTATTTCATGAATGCCCATAGTAATCATGATTTCCAACCTAAAGGCATAGGCTTCGTATTCAGCCATATTGTTGGTGACTCTAAACTCCAACTTCTGAGTGAAGGGAATGACTTCTTTTGTTGGTGATACTAGAATAACTCCTACTCTAGCACCATTTCAATTGACAACTCTATGAAAGAACAATCTTAATCTTACTACCGAGATTATCCCCATATGTTCATATGGGAAATCCAACTCCTATGGTTCATCATTATTGATCGGATTCATGGCTAAAAACTTTGCTACTACTCTTCCTTTCACCACATTTTTGGTGACATAATTGATGTCAAATTTTGATAGTTAAACTAGCCATCTTACTAGTTTACCAACTGAAGATTGTGCTTTACAAAGACACTTCATTGTATCCTGCTTCGAGATAGCCTTAATCTTATAAGACTGAAAATAATGCCTCAGCTTCTTCGAGAGCCACACCATGGCTAAGCATGTTTGCTTCTCATAGCTGTACTTCATCTTGTATGATAACAACTTCTTGCTAAGATAATAAATAGCATATTCTACACCATTCTCACCTTCTTATGCTAGCATAGCACCTATGGCTTCCTCCTCAAGTGCCAAGTAGAGAATCAAATTCTTGCTAGGTCTTGGCGGTCTCGAAACTAGTAGATCTGCAAGTGCTTATTAGTCTTCTCAAATGCCTCTAGGCAAGTGTTCATTCCACTCCATCGGCTAGTCCGTGCTTGGAGATTCTAGCTTGAAGGATATCCTTGAAAATCTCAAATATGGGCTCCAACATTCTCTTGAAAATCCGTGGTTTAGTAGCTCCAACATACTTCGTATCTTGAGCTTTGACAAACTTGATAAACCTTCCCTTCTTGGGCTCAAAGTCTCCTTTGTCTTTATTAGACACATAGCCCAACCATCTTCTAGAAGTTTAGCCTTTGAAATCTAGAAAAGATGGCAAACACTTCTACTCTTCCCAAGCCTAGTTCTTGACAAGTATCCTTGCTTCTCCATTATTCCAGCAATGGTTGGACTGACTTCATTAATCATAGCTATATGGAAGCCTTCTATATATGGTATCTCTCTAACCTTTGCACTCAAAGCAACGAGTATAATGGTTGAGGCAGCATGGATAATCACAATCTCTCCATCCACATTGAATCAAATCTTATGATGCAAGGTGGATGGAACTCCATCAAGCAAATGAAACCATGCTTAACCCAACAAAGCAGCAAAGGTGACCAGAATGTCAACGATTGTAAAATTAGTCATCAATTTAATAGGTCCAGTCTTCACTAATGCCTTGAATATTCCAATGGCACTCCTCTTTGAGTCACCATAGGCCCTGATCACCATCTCACAAGGTTCACATTCATCTTCACTGACCCCATACTTCATAGGCACGATATTGATGGTAGACCCATTGTCCACATTATGCAAGAATATGCATCCAACCAATGTTTGTAGTGATGAATAATGGCTTGTTGTGATTTCTTTCCTCAATAGGCAAATCATTATCCGTGAAGGTGATCACACCCTTCTTGTTTAGCCACTTGGGTTCTCTTCCAATCAAGGCAGTTAACATTTCATTTGGTGTGGCAACCATTGATATCTCTACCTCTGTCAAAGCCTTTGCCATTGCTTCTCTATGCTTTTAGGTTGATATCAACAAGTCCCAAATTCTAGCATTTGCTTGAGTTTTCTTTAACTGCTTGACCACTTGATCCTTTTCTTCTTTGGTTTCTTATTTGGCAACTTCTTTGCCCTTTTCAATAGTCTTCTCTTTCTCGATTGATTTTTCTTTCTCCACCTCTTTACCTTCCACTCTTTCTTACTCCTTGTACATTCTCTCTCTCACCCTTCAGTGTTTCCCCCTCATGTGTTTCTTCCTCAACTCTTACTTTTCTTTTTTATCACTACTAAAGTCAGCCCAAAAGTTTGGAAGAGTCTTGACTTTAGGAATGTCATCCCATATTCCCATATTTCTCACTTCTTTGTACCTTCTAGGTAAGCTCTCTCTTCTCACAAGGCTCTCAACTCGCTTTTCTTTCTAAGCCTCACTACTCTTCTTCACTTTGAGTCTTTTAGATGGTGGACCTTTTCTAGCCCCTTTTTTAGTCATCCATTTCTTGGCACAGGGTTTCGTCAGTGTGGATTTCTCGTTGGTGGATACTTATTTATTCTCCACCTTAACTTCCTCTTCATCTACTTTTTGTTGTTCTTCTTCCTTATGATCACTAAGGCATACAAATTTAGGTTCTAAGCTTCGCTTCACTCCTTTTATTGTAATGTTGCTCCATCCACCCTTCTTAGGGAAAATTTAGGCTACCAAAGGAATGGGCTTGTCTTCTACGCTCTCAATGATCTCTCTAGGCTTTTCTTCCTTGGGCTCTTCAGCTTTGGGCTCATCAACCTTGGTGTAGACACTGAATTTTTGAGGCTCGATGATAAAATGAAGATGAATGTCGAGTAAAAAATGATCAAAATGCCCTTGAAGGCCATGAAGGAAAGTTGACAAGGAATTGATAGAGTATCTCAGAAACTAATATATGAATTTGAAAAATCACAGAAATTGATCTAGGAGGAATCTCATGGTGAATCATTACCATTGTGAAGCTATGGATGTCTAGTTCTTAAAAAAATTTAGAGAGCAAAAATCAGAGTTGAATATGAAAAGTTATGTGTGACCGAATCAGTAAAGGTATGAAGGGACTGTATTGAAGGATAGTGAAATAGAAAGGGGCTAAAGAGGTAATGGCCGACCAATTGTCAAACAGCCACTCGACCATCTGATAGTTGCCATACTATTGGGTGATGGTCAATTGGCTATCAGACAGCAGCTCGGCTATTTAAAGATGGCCGTTTGGCCGCTCATGGTGTATTTTTAAAAAAATTCATTATAAATGTTCAATTTTTTATTTGTTTCTTCCTTTTTCAACTTCACCCCTCCTTTATATAAATAGCACCCTTCTCACTTTGCAAGACATACCAATTATTGAATGCAATCATCTTTTCTCCTTCTTGAAGACACACTCAAGAATTTCATAAGTTTTTTCCAGTATAAAGATTTTTAGGCATTTTATTGCTCTAAAACCCGAAAAGGATACATTTTGAGAGCGGAATTCTGTCCTCCCTTCTATGTTCTCTTTATTTTTCTTGCTTATAATAAGCATATTTAGGGTTTAATTTTGTGCGTATTAGCGTTTTTAGGGTTTTATGAATTGTCTAACCCTTATTTGTTTTGCGAGATGGATAAGCGTGTCAAGGTAAGTTCGCTATCCCTCCTTTATTAGAATCATACTTAGAATCACATGATTAGAATCATGCTTAGGAGCACATGATTAGAATCATGTTAGGAGAACTTATATTTGCTTTGATGTATGCTACAAAATAGCATATAATAGGTAAGAATTGCTATTTTTCCCTTGAATGCTATGATTGATGTGATTGCTTGAATTAGGTTAGAATATACCATGATTATCATAATTAGGCTAGAAATGCCATGATTCTTAATAAATTGATATAAATTATGCTATAATAGCAATAGGCTAGAATGCCATGATAAAATTATTAAATCTAGGCTAAAATGCCATGAGTCTAGATTATGGCTTTGTATTTTGATTAATTGATCTATGAATGTATGAATATATTATGAATTGACTTTAATTAGAATGATTTGATGAAGTGATGTGGACTAACATTAATGTTGAGGGATCATCACTAAAGAATAATACATGTATGAATATGCATGTGAAGGTTTAATAAACGTGGAATAGACTCATTTATGGTGGTGAGGAATTCCTTATTTATCGAAGCTCTAATTGATTGCTTATTAAATGTATGATTTGAATGAATATGCTTTTATTATTGAATACTTATTTATACAAATGTAATATTTGAAGTGATTATAAATAGAATTACTTTATATTATTATTGAAGAATAATAGATGTAATCCTCTTCTCCTTTTCCCATGTTTGAAAGGAATTGCAATTCTATTCTCCTCTCGCTTTCTATGCATGAATATATAACTGCTTTGATTGAATAATCACTTCATATGACTAATGAAGATAAAATATGAAATGTTTGCATAAAGGGGACAACACTAAATGGACTAGATAACGACATGAGATGTTATTATTTGCTATTTCCTAGAGGAGGCAGGATTTTGATTTCGGTGGGTTGAAAGACTCATACCTAACTTCCCGAACCCGTCTTTAATGGGATGAGGGCAATTTAGGTCCTGGAGAAAATGATCGGATAGCTCCCATTCATCCCAATTGAATATTTGGATGGTGACTTCATTCTTCAAACCTATCCATGGCTCGTTTTTGTTCCTTTAAGTCTTGAAAGAGGCTTGGATATAGCTTCATGCTCGCAAGTGGTGACTCCACTGGGAATAAGATATGTTGATTTTGATTGGGATAGCAAATTCTATTACCTCGTGTTAGTATAATGAGTCCTTGCATCACTACACATTTGCACACAATGAGCACGAATTGCCTAAACTAGCTCTATGGGATTGGTATGAGAAGTCTTTTGCTCCATTCGACCCCTATACGATTGATATTTGTGTCATCACCTTTGAGCATGCACCAATCAGAAGTCTAAAAATGATTGGCCCAAAAAGGCATCTCTTGCTCGAAGGAAGCCCAGACCATTCGATCCTTGAGACTCAAGCCCATGTAAATAGCTCTAGAAACTTTCAATAGGATGAATATCCAAAATCCATGTTGAGATGCATGTTTATGGATGTAAGATCCCCATGATTAGAATAATATTGACTCAAACCTCATAAAACCATAAAAGAATGCCACCTATCAAGTCACTTATAAGAATAAAATGGGAACATATGCCATGAGTTAAGGATATCATGATATTTAGAAGTCATGCTTATGATAATCATAGAGAATCCAGACATCAACATGAACGTTAGAATTAGGAAAGAGAATCTTTCATTCCCATATCTAATGATGATGCCTTGGGAATGAGGCAAAACATCATAGGAAAAGAGAC
This sequence comes from Boswellia sacra, assembly GCA_013180625.2. Lineage (NCBI taxonomy): Eukaryota > Viridiplantae > Streptophyta > Magnoliopsida > Sapindales > Burseraceae > Boswellia > Boswellia sacra. Next base: position 634,276 of record SNVD02012387.1, on the reverse strand, counting down.
TTGACCTTACATGTGTGGAAGAAATAAGTTGGAAGGCTAAAAGTGTGTTTATGCCTTTGAATGAGCATGCATCATATCATGCATACATGCATGCATGCATAGTAGTAACACCTTTGTTTTGTAGCCATCACAGCTTGAAATAGACGAGATGACCAAGAAAAATGAAGAAATGGGACAACAAGGTACTCAAATCAATAAGATTTTAAGAGAAGCAGGTGAGCTAATTACAACTGTAATAGTCAATCAATACTAGAGGATTAGTAAGATAAGTAGGGACGTAGAAGCATTAAAGTGCCCAGTGGCCCAATTGACAGAGTTATCTGCCCAAAGACTTGCTTCAACTTCAATACCACTTCGATCATCATGAACTTTGACCGTTGAAGGAAGCCTGAATCAACCAAGTGGATTAACAAACCATCCATGGAAGTTTAGACAATTGGGACGTCCCTTGTCCAAAGTATTTGAAGAACTTCGTGCTCAATTAGTGTTACTTCCTCTAGCATCAAAATCTTCTCAGAATCCTCATCCTTCTGATCATGAGCATCGTGAATATTATACTTTTCACCAACTAACTAGCAATGTTACCAACAAATGTTATTACCACTGCCATAAGATCCAAGAATTAATTGATAAGGGCTAGATTCCTGACCCAGAATTGTAAGAACCTAATGCAAGAAGTAACCTATTATCCAATCATAGCTGGATAGCTCATCCAATGACCATTATGATTGGGTTAGGCTTGACCGAAGAGCAAGTTATGAATTCTTTTGAGAAAATATAGCAGGGTTGAGAGAGTCAAAAGAAGGGAGAAGTCTAAGCATGAACAATAAGGAGGGTCCATCAGAAAGGTGGTCATGAAGAAGAAGCCAAATGTTCAAGAGCCTAAATAAGAAAAAACCCAAAGAGATCATTGAAAGGATAGAAGATGAGCCCATTCATTTGGTAGCCCAAATTTTCACCAAAAAGAGTGGATGGATCAAGATTGCAGTAAGAGCAGCCAAACGAAATTTGGATCCTAAATTTGTGTGCCCCAACGACTAAAGGAGGAGAAGCCACAAAAAGAAGAAAAAGAAGAAGTTGAGGTGCCTTTACATAAAAGTGGATGGCTAGAAGAGGCCTACCACCTAGAAAACTCAAGATGAAGAAGGAAAGCTAGGAAAGGGAAGTGAGTTGAAAGCCTTGTAAGAAGAGAGAGTTAACCTAAAAGGTGCAAAGAAGTGAGAGTCATGAAAATTTGGGAGGACATCCCCAAAGTTACTTTCAAACTTTTGGACTGACTTTATTAGTGATGTAAAAGGAGAAGTGAGAGTTGAGGGGAGAAACACATGAGGAAGAAACACATAAGGGTGATAGTAAGAATGTCCAAGAAGTGATAAAGAGTGGTAGATTTTACCATAAGAAAGAAAGGGAGAAACCAATTGAGAAGACTATCAAGAAGGGCAAAAAAGTTGCCAAGAAGAGGAAGACCTAGTCATCAAGCAATTAAAGAAAACCTAAGCGAATGCTAGCATTTGTTGATCTCATCCCAAAAGCATAAAGAAGCCATGGCGAAGGTATAAATGGCCACTGCTCCAAATGAGATGTTGGCCATGACTGGAAGTAAACCTAAAGGGGTGAATGAGAAAGGTGTGATCACTTTTACCGACAATGACTTACCCTTCGAATGAAGAAACCATGACAAGCCATTGTACATCGCTGCTCTTCAACAACAAGTGGCGTAACTCATTGAAGTTCTATGAAATGGGCCTAAGCACATAAACCAACCTCTACCGAAAGGAAATGGTGGTGATGAGGGTGAGGCTAGCCAAAGTAAAGATGGGGGAAAAGCGCAACCACCCCAAACGAACCCAACTTGGTTAAGCAGTTGGCCAAGGAATGGATAAAGTTCAATCCTTCTTGAAGAAGAAAAGGTTAAAAGGGGTTGAAGACATAGACAACATCTTGCTCATTGGGGACAATGACTTGCCTTCAAAGTTTCGTATGCTAGACTTGCCCAAGTTCAATAGAGAGGGCAAACCAAAGGCACACTTGAGTCAATATGTAGCTATCATGGCTACTACTCCTTTGACAAAGGAGCACATATATATTGAAGTATTTTATGCTATCCTTAAAAGATGATGCGGTAGCATGGTACCATGACCTCCCTATAAGAGTTTGAGAAGATTGAGAGGAGCTTTCCCAATAATTTATGGAGCAATATTGCCACAATACCTAACTAGGGTAACCTTGAGGGATTTGGAGACAACAAGCCAAAAGCCCATTGAAAGTTTTTCAGAATGTCTAGTTTGTTGGAGGGCCAAGGTAGCCAAGATGACCACCAGTCTTACAAAGAAGGATCAAGTTCACACGGTGATCAATAGGGTCCATGCCTACATCAATGATAGACTAACAGGGTTTCCAATCAAAACCTTTGAAGATTGGTATTATTCAGGCATCGAAATAGAAGATTTGGAGGCAGGCATAAGAAAAGCAACAACAGAAATCAAGAGAAATATGCCCAATTCAGCGGATCAGATAGTGAGGACGCGTAAGTGCATGGGAGAATCATTGACCTAGGGAGAAGAATAACGATGTTTTAAAATATTTTGTCTTAAGAATGACACAAGAGTTGTGTATTCTTTTGATGATCATTGACGAAATCATGACACTCATTGGTAATACATGAAATTATGTTGCTAGCATGCTTGACTCTTTGTTTTGCTAGATGAGTTTCATTCTTGATTCTTCAATCATTTGAGCACAATAGGCATGAATATGGAACTTAATGCCACTTAAAGAAATTTTATGCGAATAAAGCTTGATGTTGAGATGTTATAAGACTTTAGAACCCATTTGATCACCACTTGAGGCGAAATCCTAGGCTCCACAGCATGAGGAAAGTGATTTAGGCCTTTTTTGGATTGATTGAGCCTTTCATGCCAACCTAATCATGATTTATTGCCCTAATGTACCCCATTGAGCCTAATCAAGTCTTTTCTTTATCAAACCACAAAATTTATCCTAACCTTGAAAAAATTTTTCTACATAGGACCTTCACTATAGCATCTGAATATTCTAGAAAATAGTATTAAGGGCCATGCTTACAGGAGAAAGAAAGGAAGTTTAAAAATTTTGTGTGCAATTTTGAGCTCGAAGAAAAAGAAAAGAAAAGAAAAAGAAGAAAACAAAACAGAAAAGAATTAAAAAAAAGGAAAAAACAAAAAAGAAGGAGAAAAAGAATGCTAATCCCATTGCTTGTAAAGTTTAGGGGAGTAGGCATTCAAAATCAAAAGTAAAGCAAACACAGTGGGTGAAAACTCATAGTTTAGGGGTATAAAAGGAAGAAGTTGATGCTCTCAATTAAAAGCTAGAATGGTTGTATGACTATGAGTAAGATAACCTTATGGTTTCCTTTATCATACCTTGACCCTAGCCTATCATTACAAGCTTGACAAGGCCGTAATGATCCTTGATGTTATGATGAGCCTACATTTGTGGATAGTGGTGTGAAAAGCGGGCTTATGGTAGTCCTTCTATCTTTAAAGATTGATTGCTAGTTTCTATTTGTATAAACTAACCAAGTCTTAACAAATGAAGTATGATTGGCTATACACACACACACACACAAAGAATCTCGAGTGAAATAATTATGCTTCGAGTCCAAATTGTGAACAATCACGATGTCAATGCATTACTATTGAGCTATTGAATTTGAGAAATCTTTGAGGAACATGAATGTGAATCAAATTGATACGCAACTTACATTCAGCATTTCAACTTATAATTGGAGGATATTAGGTTTATTGAAAACATGTCGTAAAAGAGAAAATATGCCAACAACTTCTATTAAGGGCATTAAAGAAGCAACTTTGCCACCAACGTTGAAGAAGCACGATATATGTCAAGACTCTTCATGTAAGGGGTAAGAAATTAGCCATTCATCTCGAGGAGTGAAACGAAGCAAGGGAGAAAGAGTTGTCCAATTATCTTGAGAAAAGAGATGAAGCAAGGGGACAAAGAATTGCCCTAACCATTTTGAAAATCAAGTTAGATAGAATTATCTTAATCATCTTCAAGGAAGTGTAAGAAATGGTGCTAGAATGGACAACCTCTCTTGTAGCGAAATGTGAAGAAGAAAAGAAAAATAAGAAGAGCTTGCTAAGTTGAAAACTTGAAAAGGCAACTAAGGCAAAAATTAAGGCAAGCCCGCTAAGCTGAAAACCCAAAAGGACAGCTTAGGCAAGAGTTAGGGCATGAAAGAAAAGAAGAAAAAGCCCACTAAGTTGAAAATCCTAAAAGGGTGGCTCAAGCAAAAGTTAGGGTAAGCTCGCTAAGTCAAAAACCCGAAGAGGGCGGCTTAGGTAAAAATTAAAGCATAAAAAATGATTGAAATAGAAATTGATTGACCCCTTTAAGTTGAAAAGCCAAATGGGCGGCTTAGGCAAATTTTATGGTTAGAAGAAAAACCTAAAGAAGTAGAAGACTGTTATCAAACCTTTGACAAGGATCAATCTTAACTCGATCTAGTCCAATCAAAGTTTCGGCCAAAATCAATGGAACAACTATGAAACCATGTACCACCTAAGGAATGATGGCCACAAGATGTGGATCTCTAAGACCGATTGGTGAGACTAGTAAAAACTATGCAAAAAGACAAAACTGAAGATAGGGAACCAATCAGACAAGGTCCTGTTCATCATTTCGAGCAAAGCCATAATGGAAGATAATGTCAATCTACTACCTGTGGTGTGAATATCCATGGTAAAAATCAAAAAGTTAGAGAAATTGGTAAGGTTAGACATAGATGGTGTTTGAGCGGTAGGCAAAATGATGCTCTCAAAGCTTGATGAATGACAACCAAGCATGGCAAAGGATTCTTCATATGGGCGATAAAGCACTTGCATATTAAAGTGGAAGATATGGTTGTAAGAATCATAGAAGGTCATGTCATCCCCTGTATGTCAAAGAAAGTTCAAATCGCAGAAGCCGCTGAATTCGAGCCACTTTAAGTCATCGTCCTTTAGAAGCTTCAAGAAAGGCTGAAGAACTCAGACATGCTAGGAATTATGAGATGAGGTGTTAGAAGGTATGAAGAGAACTAGAAGAGAAAAAGAGAAGGTCGATGGCGATTGTCCTCACCCATCATCACTAACATTAATTGAATGAGCAGTAACTTAAGCCTAAAGACACTCAACCTCTCACTCTAGACACTAGATTTGCAGGTGACCCATCTAGTCCAAGCAAGAAGCATATAGTTAGAAAAGCTTATTAAGATAGACATCACGCATACATGAAATGTCAAATACATTCTTCTAGCAAGTACATTCCCAAATGGTATACAGTCTAGAAATGATAGAGTTTTGTAGAATCATAATGCAATATGAAATTCTTGGGATAACCACAAAAGAAAAATGTTCAACACCTATAGGAATAAAAGCAACATGATGAGCAGGCCAGTCTCGATGTAGGTAGCACGATGCACAAATTACATGGATCAAGCAACTCAGTCTTGCTACCTACATTAAAAACTGCCACAATTGAAGACAATCGAAGAGGACTATTGTTTTGAAGAAGGAAGTTCAAGTTCAATGTTCACCTTGAAAAAGGCATCTTTCTTGAAGAACACATTCACTTTGAAGAAGACATTTTCCTCGAAGAAGACATCCACCTTGTAGAAGGAATCTCCCTTGATGAAGGTATCTACCATGAAGAATGCATCCACCTGTAGACACATAATTTTGAGGTTCGATGATAAAATGAAGATGAAGGTTGAGCAAAGAAAATGATCAAAATGCCTACGAGAGTCAAGAAGAGATAAGTAAGAAGAAGTTGGTGAACGACCTAAAAAAACTGACACATGACTTTGAAAAATCGTAAAAACTAATCCAGGAGGAATCTAACAATGAATCATATATTGTTACAAAACTACGGATGTCTAGTTTTTGAAGAATTTCATAGATCACAAATCAGGATTGAACTTGAGAAGTTATATGCGATCGAAGGAGCAAAGGTTTGCAAGCATCGCATTGAAAACAGATAAAAAATGAAAGGGCCTATGAGATATTGACCAACCAACCATCAGACAGCTACCTGGCTATTTGCCAATGGTTGGCTATCAGTCAGACACCTATCGAGTTGTTTGTAGATGGTCGTCTGACCCTCTTTTGCTTATTTTTGCAAGTTGCTTAGGAAACTTTCTTTTTTGTCTTCACCCCTCTCCTATATAAACCCCCCTCCCTTCACTTTGCAATAAACATTTATTGTCGAATACAATCATCTCTTCTCCCTCTTGAAGACACGCTCGAGAATTCGAGAAGTCTTTTCAAGTATAAAATTTTCTAGGCGCTCTATTGCTCTAAACCGGAAAGGGTACGTCTTGAGAGCAGAATTCTCTCCTCCCTCTTATTTTCTTTTTAGTTTTCTTGCTTAGAAAAAACATGTTTAGGATTTGCATTTATGCTTAGGAGCACGTTTAGGGTTATTATGGTAACCCAATTTGTTTTACAAGATAGATAAGCATGTCAAGATAAGTCTGAAATCCTTCCTTTTTTAGAACCATGCTTAGGAATTTAATTTCTTTGCAAATGCTTAGAATCATGCTTAAGAGCGCATGATTAGAATCATGCTAGAAAAATTTACTTGCTTTTGATGACTGCAAGGAAATAGCATAGAATAGGTAGAATTACCATTTTGCCCTTGGGTGCTATGATTGATGATTGTTTGAAGTAGGCTAGAATATGCCATGAATACCATGAATTAGGCTAGAATATGCCATGAATGCCATGAATTGCGTTAGAAATGTGATGATGATACATGATATTAATAATGCTAGAATAAGCAATAAGTAGAATTACCATGATAGAATTTATCAAAATCTAGGCTAGAATGCTATGATACTAGATTATGGCTTTGTGTGGTTTATGCATGTATGAATGTTTGTATATTGAGAAGTGTAATTGTATGATACCATGAAGTGATGGTGGACTCATATTGATGGTAATGGACTATCAATTAGACTGAATATTCATTTGTACGAATATATGGAATATTTTATATGATGTAATCCTCTTCCCATTCCCCCATGTTTGAAAGGAAATGTAATCCATTCTCCTCCCTCTTTCTTTGTATGAATATATAACTGTAGTTGATTGAATAATCACCTTACATGCCTAAAAAAGATAAAATGAATAACGCGTGCATAAAACGAGTCATTTAAGTGGACTAAGTAACAACACAAGCTAGTACTATTTGGTATTTCCCAAGTGGAGGTTGGATTCACATCCGGGCGGGTAGAAAGACTCGTATCTAACTTCATAAACCTATCTCTAACGGGATGAGGATGGTTAGGTCCCGAAGCAAGAGATCAAATTGCCCTCATTCATTCCCAATTGAATAATTGGGTGGCGACTCCTTTCTCTAGATGTGCCCATGGCTTGTTTGTATTCCCTTAAGTGTCGAAAGAGGCTTTGACACAGTGTCATGGTCGCAAATGCTCTGGCAAGATGAAAGCCCCGTTCATATTGACGGTTCCACTGGGGATAAAAAAAGTTGGTTCTGATGGAAATACCAAATCCTCATACCTCACTAGTGATATAATAAGTCCTTGCATCACTACACTTACCATGTTGATATAATAAGTCCTTGCATCACACAATGAGCACAAATTGCCTAAAGCCAGTTGTGTGGAATTGACATGACAAGTCTTTGGCTCCATTCGACCCTTAGATGACTCATGTTGATGTCACCACCTTCAAGCACGTACCATTGAATTGGTATAAGAGAGACTGGCCCAAGGGGCCATCTCTCGCTCGAAAGAGCCAAGACTATTGATCCCTTGAGACCCAAGCCCTAATAAATGACTTTAGAAATTTCCAATAGGATGAATATCCAAAACCCATGTTGAAATGGATGTTTATGGATGTGAAATCCCCTATGATTAGAATAACATTAACTGAAACATCATGAAACCATGAACAAATGCCACATGTCAAGTCACCCATAAAAAAACAAAATGAGAACATGTGCCATGAGTTAAGGTTATCATGACATTTTGAAAACCATGTTATTACAATCATGAATAATCTAACATCAACATGAATGTTAGAATTAGAAAAGAGAATCTCGCATTCCCTCATCCAATGATGATGACTTGGGAATGAGGCTAAAAATCTAAGGAAAAGAGACTTGACCTCACGTGTGTGGGAAGAATAAGGTTGGAAGACTGAAAACATGTCTATGCCCTTGTATGCATACATGCATGCATGGGATTAACACTTTTGTTTTGCAGCCATCATTATGTGGGTTAGGCGAGATGGTCGTTTGATAAGACAAGAAGATGAAATGGCATTAACCAACAACAACAATGTTGAAATAGCTCAAATGAGGGTTGACATCATCGCGCTCTAATAGCAAATGGCCTACCTTATTGAAGCACTCCAAAATGAGCCTAATTGTATGAATCAACTGCCACCCGAAGGTAATGGTGATGGTGATGGTAAGAGTAGCCAAGGTAGAAATAGGGAGAAAAGCCCAATCAACCACAAACAACTTGAATCGATCAAGTAGTTGGCCAAAGACATTGAGAGGGTCTAGTCTGTTTTGAAGAAGAAGGGGCTGAAAAGGGTCAAAGACCTAGATGGCACCTTACTTATGAGGGACCAAGATTTGCCTCCAAAGTTTCATCTGCTAGATTTGTTAAAGCTCAATGGAAAGGGGAATCCCAAAACATGTTTGAGACAATATGAGACCATCATGGCCACCATTCCTTTGAAGAAAGAGCACATTTTGAAGCACTTCATGCTATCCTTAGAAGACAATGTGGTAGCATGTATCATGACCTCCCAAAGAGAGTTCAAGAAGATTGGGAGGAACTTTCTCAACAATTCATGGAGTAGTATTGCCATAATACCTAATTGGGGGTAATGCTAAGGGATTTGGAAATAACCAAACAAAAGCCAAACGAGATGTTCTCAGAGTATGTAGTTCATTAGAGGGTTAAAGCTGCCAAGATGACGATGAGGCCTGTGGAGAAGACCAGGCGTGGATGGTGATCAATGGAGCCCATGCTTTCATCAGTGATAGACTGATAGGTTTCCCTATCAAAACATTTGAAGATTTGTATGACTTAGGCATCCAACTAGAATAATTAGAGTCTACATAAAAGAGAAACACTCATGGCTACCCGCGAAGAAGTCAAGGGAAGTACCATCAACCTAGTGGGCCTAGCACAAAGCATGTAGATGTGTAGGTAGTTACCTTACAAAGAAGGTTCAGCCATCAAAATAGGCCACTTTTTAAAATCTTTGAAAGTTTAAGAGCCGAAGATATCTTGTTGCCATTGCCACAAGAGAGCTTCCAAATCGATTGCCAAGGAATTAAAGGCATCATGGGAGATGTAAATTTGATGAACACTTAAATATGCATGTTAGTTCATCATATTGCATTAATAGTGTCATTAAATTCCTCAACTTAAGCATATTTGTAGCATTTGCATCTTTGGAATTAATTCCTCTTAATTTTGGTTTTGTTAGAGGTTCGGTAAAATAGGCATAACTCTCTATTTATAGATCAGAATGGTGCAATTCTTAATGTTTTGGAAAGCTTATTCAATTGTCTACAAGATGGAATTTCACAAGCATCATCAAATTCGGGCTCTTAATGGACCAAAATTGGGCTTGAAATGAACCCATCTATAGTCTCAGCCCAGTCTGACCAGGCCTCAGTATTTGGACCGTATCTCTCAAAATACGTATCCGAATTGTACAAATCAATATGTTATAGAAAGCTGAGAAAATTTCTACAACTTTCATGAAGACATGTGATTAAAATTCTCAACATTTAAATATCAAAATTGATGGTCAAAGTCGGTGCCTAATGATCCCAATTGTCAAAGATATTTACAACTAATATTTGACAATTATGCCCTTGTAATTTTACAAGTTTGCCCCTGGATGTATCTATAAATAGAGGTGCCTTGTGACCCATTAGGGCATCTTGGCCTTGGTTGGAACATTTTGGCTTTGGCTAGGATCTTGTATTGTGTTTTGTGTGTTTATGTTATTAATGAATTTCCTTTTTCTTGCATTTTATTTTCTTTCTATTATAATGTTCTTCTAATTTCTCTTTTGCTAAGGTGAAAGGGTGAAACCCTTGATATGAGAATAAGGATTCTCTAACCCTTAATATGTGCTTAATAATCTTAATCTTATAATGTTTACTCAATATGATTTATATTTAATTTCTTAATCAATCTTGACACCACTCGTAAAGTGGAGGTCTTGATCCATTGTCGACAATCCTTGGCACATCAAATGCTTGGATCATTTCTAGATGATGTATGGTTCTTTCTTACCGACACGAATCTAGTTAGGAACCTTGATTTGTTGTAGACATATGGTGATTGACACATTGGATGCTTGAACCCATTTACAATAAGTGGTATAAATATTGGTAATGAAACAAATATAATTCATATAACTAAAATGGGTTAATTATCCTTATTCGAAATATCAAGGACGGATCCCCTAACCTTAGCCTTCATTATTATTTTGTTAATTCCTCTTGTATTTTAATTATTCTATTGTTTATGAACTTTTTATTTTATTTGCTATGGTAGGTTCTACCACCTTATGAAATTGTTCTTTAATTTACTATGGTTGGTTATACCACCTATTTCCATGGATGGTTTTACCTCCTCTTGCTTTTTGTTTTATATTTGAATGGTCGGTAATACCGCCTACCATCTTACATATTTATTGATATTATCTTGTCATTTCTTTGAATTATTCATATCATATTTGCTTATCTTATAATTTGTAACGCTAAAATCTCATTCCTCGTGGATCGACCTCGGTCTTACCAGGTTTATTACTCCGACACTCCTATACTTGGGAGACAATCCTTTTTTCGGATTCAATCCATTTCAATTTCAAACCAAGTTTTATTCGACTTCTACCCACTTTTCATGGCCTTGACATGGAGAACCCATATTTGCACTTGAAACTCTTTGAAGAGGTATGTAGCTCCTACATTGACCTAAATTGTAGCATAAACACCATTAGATTAAAGCTTTTTCCTTTTTCTTTAAAAGATAAAGCTAGAACATGGCTACAAAATTTGAGGTCGAATTCCATCAGTTCATGGGATGAGATGAAACAACAATTTTTGAAAAAATTTTTTCCTACCCATAGAACAAATTCTCTTAAAAGACAAATTTCTGATTTCTCTCAAAAACAAGGAGAAACCCTTTACCAATGTTGGGATAGGTATAAGGAACTACTTAATACCTGTCCTCACCATGGGTTTGAAACTTGGAGAATAGTTGCACATTTCTATGAAGGGTTAACACCTCAAGATAGGCAACTAGTGGAATTAATGTGTAATGGAGAATTTAAAGAAAAAGACCCTGAGGAAGCACTTGACTTCCTAGATTCCTTGGCAGAAAAAGCACAAAATTGGGACACTGCTGGCACCTATGAGGTACCAGGCAAGGCCCCAACCTCGACATCCAATAGAGGCATTTACAACCTTAGGGAAGACCATGACCTTCAAGCCAAATTTGCATCCCTAGCTAGAAAAGTCGAGGCTTTAGAGATGAAAAAGAGTGGTCAATTGAAATCTATTCAAGAAAATATCTGTAACATTTGTGATGACAATGACCATTCTACTGATGATTGCCCAACTTTGCCTGCCTTTAGGGAATGTCTCCATGAAGAAGCCAATGCCTTGAACACTTTCAAAAGGCCAAATCACAATCCATATTCACAAACCTACAATCCTGGTTGGAGAAATCATCCAAATTTTAGCTGGAAAAATGACAATCATGCACAATCTTCACAAGTCCCTTTTCAAACACGACAAAATTTTCAAAATTCTCATGATCATGCATATGCTCCTCCTCCTAGGAATGACTTTGAAGAAACATTGCATTCATTCATTACAAAGCAAGAGACTTTCAATAGTCAAACTGCTCAAACATTAGCAAATTTGTCAGAAACTCTTGCAAAATTTGCATCTACATTTAGCATCCAAGAGAAGGGAAAATTTCCTTCTCAAACATTGCAAAACCCCAAAGATCAATCTAACTCAAATGCAGGGAGTTCAAATAACCATTATTTTGACCAAGCTAAGTCAGTCATGACCCTTCGCAATGGTAAGGTTGTTGAAAAACATATTCCTAACCCTTGTGAGAAAGAAGAAGAATCGATCTCTAAAGGGCAGAAAGAGGTTGCCAAACCAACACCTAGCGAAGAGGAAACCAAATCCTCATCTGTGCCTCCATTTCCTCAAGCATTAGCCACACAAAAGAAGCCAACTCACAATTCTGAAATCTTTGAAATTTTCAAACAGGTAAAGGTCAACATTCCCTTGCTTGATGTGATCAAACAGGTACCTTCTTATGCAAAATTTTTGAAAGACTTGTGCACTGTAAAAAGAAAACTAAATGTGAAAAAGAAGGCCTTTCTAGCCGAGCAAGTAAGTGCTATTCTTCAAAATAATAATACAGTGAAATATAAGGATCCAGGTTGTCCTACAATTTCATGTGTTATTGGAGAGCATAAAATTGAACAAGCTTTACTTGATCTTGGTGCTAGTGTGAATTTGCTTCCATATTCGGTTTTTCAGAAACTCAATTTAGGTGAGTTAAAACCGACTTCTGTGACTCTTTTGCTTGCTGATAGATCAATTAAAGTACCAAGAGGAGTAGTAGAAGATGTGTTAGTTCAAGTCGATAAATTTATTTACCCAGTGGATTTTATTGTCTTGGACACACAACCAGTGGAAGTATGTAATTCAATTCCTGTAATTTTAGGGCGTCCATTTCTAGCTACCTCTAATGCTTTGATTAATTGCAGGAATGGAGTCATGAAGCTATCTTTTGGGAACATGACATTGGAACTTAATGTTTTCAATATGTGCAAACAACCACATGAAGAAGAAGATGAAATTGAGGAGGCTAATATGATCGAATCTATTGTGGAAGGTCACATCCAAAAAGGGAGTTCTTCTAACCCTTTGGAAACTTGTCTAGTGAATTCATTAGAATCAAGCATGGAACTAGAGTCTGATCTTTCTGATATATGCTCTTTATTGGATTGTGCAAAGGTGATGGAAAAAGGCTCAAAATCAAGATTTGAAGAATTGGGGCAAATGAATGAAAGCAAGGAAGATGAAGCTCCCAAGTTAGAATTGAAGCCCTTACCTGAAGGACTGAAATATGCTTATCTTGGGGAGAATCAGACATATCCGGTGGTAATTTCTTCATCCCTCACATGCGAGCAACAAGGTAAGTTGATAGAAGTGCTTAAAAGGCATAAATATGCAATCGGGTGGACTTTAAAAGATATAAAAGGCATTAACCCTTTAATTTGCACACATAGAATACATTTAGAGGAAAATGCCAAAACATCGCAACAACCTCAAAGGAGATTAAATCCACACATGAAAGAGGTCATTAGGGTTGAAGTTCTTAAACTACTTGATGTGGGAATTATCTATCCTATTTCTGATAGTAAGTGGGTAAGCCCTACACAAGTAGTACCAAAAAAACTGGCATTACAGTAGTTAAAAATGAAAAGGGTGAATTATTGCCAACTCGTGTCTCATCTAGTTGGAGGATGTTCATTGATTATAGAAAATTAAATGTTGTCACTAGAAAAGACCATTTTCCCTTACCCTTCCTTGACCAAATTCTTGAAAGAGTAGCAGGAAACCCCTACTACTGCTTTCTTGATGGATACTCAGGCTACTATCAAATTCCCATTGCACTTGAAGACCAATAAAAGACCACATTCACGTGCCCCTTTGGCACTTTTGCATTTAGGAGAATGCCTTTTGGACTTTGTAATGCTCCAGCTACTTTTCAAGATGCATTGATAAACATTTTTACGGGATATGGTCAGAGTATGTTACGAAGTTTTCAGGGAGATCTAACTGGCTTTGGAAACTCTTTGATAATTGTCTTGAAATTTAGAAATAAAGTCCCTTAAAAAGGTGTGTAGAAAAACGGTCTTATTTTGAATTGGGAAAGAACAATGTTCATTATATGCGTCAAGTAGGGGTAATATTTTAGGTCATGTAGTGTCTTCTAAGGGAATTGAAGTGAACAAAGCAAAAGTGGAATTAATTTCCCATTTGCCTCCACCAAAAACAGTTAAAGAGGTTCGTTCATTCTTAGGGCATGATGGATTTTATAGGAGGTTCATAAGAAATTTCAGTGCTATATCTAAACCTCTTTGTAACCTCTTAATAAAGAAAACTTCTTTTGAATGGACTCAAGAATGTCAAAATGCTTGTGAATAAGTTAGTTGGACTTTTAACATCTTCTCTGATTATGCAATCTCCTGATTAGTCCTTACTTTTTGAATTGATATGTGATGTAAGTGATTATGCTGTTGGTGCTGTCTTAGGACAAGAAAAGAAGGTAAGCCTTATGTGATATACTATGCAAGTAGGACTTTAAATGATGCACAAATGAATTATAGAACAACTGAAAAAGAACTACTTGCAGTAGTGTTTGCATTGGAGAAATTTCGTTCTTATTTAATTGGTTCTCCCACAATTGTTTACACTGACCATGCAGCTGTGAGATATTTAATGTCTAAACAGGATGCGAAACCTAGATTGATACGGTGGATCTTATTGCTCCAATAATTCAACATCACAATAAAGGATAAGAAAGGAGCTGAAAATGTCGTTGCTGATCATCTTTCAAGACTAACGGAAGAGACATTAATTGAAACTTCACCTATCAATGATTCTTTTCCTGATGAATTTTTATTTTTCGTTGCTACTGTACCTTGGTTTGCTAATATTGTAAATTTTCTTGTGACAGGGAAAATGCCACCTCATTGGAATGCTCAAGACAAAAGAAAATTTTTAACCGAGGTGAAAAATTTTTACTGGGATGATCCGTATCTCTTCAAATATTGTCCGGATCAAATAATAAGAAGATGCATACCCGACAATGAGGTAAGTAGTGTCATTAACTTTTGTCATTCCGAAGCTTGTGGAGGACATTTTTCATCTAGAAAAACAGCTGCTAAAATCTTGCAATGTGGATTTTATTGGTCCACCTTATTTAAAGATGCACATGCATTTTGCAAAACGTGTGAAAATTATCAAAAATTGGGAACCATTTCAAAAAGAAACATGATGCCGTTGAATCCCATTCTTGTCGTTGAAATCTTTGACTGTTGGGGTATTGATTTTATGGGACCTTTTCCATCATCATTTGGTTTTGTGTACATTCTTGTTGCAGTAGACTATGTTTCAAATGGGTCGAGGCAATTCCGTGTCGAAACAATGACCACAAAATAGTTATCAAATTCTTGAAAGAGAATATCTTGTGTAGATTTGGAATTCCTCGAGCCATTATTAGTGATGGGGGTACACATTTTTGTAACAAACCATTTGAAACTTTACTGAAGAAATATGGAATAACCCATAAAATTTCTACACCTTATCACCCACAAACAAGTGGACAAGTTGAATTAGCTAATAGGGAGATAAAGCAGATCTTAGAAAAAACGGTTAACCCAAATCGTAAAGATTGATCTTTAAGACTTAATGATGCACTTTAGGCTTACCGAACTGCTTTCAAAACATCATTAGGAATGTCTCCTTATAGATTAGTTTATGGAAAACCTTGTCACTTGCCTTTGGAAATTGAGCATAAAGCTTATTGGGCCATTAAAGCATTTAACACAAATTTGAATGATGCTTGCAAGTTACGTAAACTCCAACTAAGTGAACTTGAAGAAATCAGGAATGAGGCTTACGAAAATTCTAAAATCTACAAAGAAAAAAATGAAGGTTTTTCATGACAAATACATTGTTAGAAAATCTTTTGAACCTTCACAAAAAGTTCTTTTGTATGATTCAAGATTGCATTTGTTTCCTGGTAAACTTCGGTCTCGTTGGACTGGGCCTTTCATTGTTAAAATGTTTTCCCTCATGGAGCAGTTGAAATTGAGAACCCAAAGAATGGTAATGTGTTTAAAGTTAATGGACAACGATTAAAACCATTCTTTGAAAATTTTGACCAAAACGAAGAGTCCATTGCTTTAATCGATCCTTTTTAAGGATTGATTTTTTCCGGTCAAGTGGCGGATACGGTACTCCGTGACATTTAAAGTCGGTTTTTCAGTTTCCTAAAAACTGTTGCTCACCTTGCATTCATTTTCCTTTCTTTTCTCGCATGGACACCATTCTCTCAAATCTGCACAAATATTTTCCCTCTCTTCCTCCAAATGATTTGCTCAAAATTTACAAAGCTCGTGCAGAAAGACTAAGGATGTTGATGTATAAGGGTATGCCTATTGAAGTAAGATGGTTAATTGAAGCCAAGGTTCGATTTTCCTATGAATTTTCAGATAATCTTGTGTCTCACATGCCAGATATGGGAAAAAGCTCTTACGCCAAAAAGTGAAGAGCAAAAAGGTTACAAGTTTGTACCAGATGTGCAAGATGGACTTGTAACCAGCGTTGCCGCTCCTTGGGATATTTGTCTAACAATCGAGAGGATAAACTACAGTTCATCAAGAATGGACTGAGTAAGGAGTCTTTGGATGATATCCGAACGACTCTTGGGACGCATTCTTGTGGACTTGTGCAGCGTGAAATTTTTAATTTGTGGACACAAATCCGAGATGAGCAGGAACGCTATAGTCTTGGGAATCTGACTCAAAACGACCCTGTTTGCCAGTTTATAAGAAAACTGGATGGGAAGCATATCCCCAACTCATAGAAGGTGTTTAAGCCTTTTCTGGACGTAAAACCAGAGGAAGATGTGAGCCACAGTCACAACTACCTGTACATATGCATGCGTGCCATCATTTTTGAATTTTATTACCTCATAGCTGTCACTGTTGAATTTCTATCTTTTTTTTGACTTATGGTGTCTTATTTCATCATCTTTTGAATTTTTATGCATTATTGTCAAAATTTTCAACAAACAACTGAGCTACCTAGATAGATATCATCATTAGCATACCTTTTTGCACTCCATAAATACCACATCTCTTGTTCTCTTCTTCACACATAGTTAGAGAGTTGCATAGACATGGAGGGAACTTCAAAACGTTGAATCCAAAGGATATGTGTATTCTGTGGATCTCGATCGGGTAAAAGCGAGGAGTTTATAGAAGTAGCAAATTACCTTGGTAGACTACTGGCTGAAAGAAAAATTCATGTGGTTTACGGGGGAGGTAGCCTCGGGTTAATGGGTTGCGTATCAACAGCTGCACATGTAGGAGGTAGTCAAGTGTTCGGAGTTATTCCTAAAGCTTTGGCTGTAGACAGCATTGTTGGAAAAACGGTTGGGAAGATTACAGGGTCTCCTCCCTATGCATGAACACATGGACATATGTCAGCCTTTCAGATGCCTTTATGCTTACCGGTGGCCTTTTGGGCACTTTTGAAAAATTTTTCAAATTGCCTCTTTGGGCCCAACTGAATCTCCGATAAAAAACCCATAGGTATTTGTTGAATATTAAAATTTCTTTGATCCTTTGATAAGTTTTGTTGATGTCAGCTGTGGAACAAAATTTTATCCCTCATTCACGAGAAGATCATTGTTTTGCCACTATCTGCGGTTGAGTTACTTGACAAATTACAAGAAGTTGAGTATGAACCTGACCCAGCTAGTACTCAAATTAATTGGGCATGAGGGCAAAACAAAAAGTGCAAATTGGATCTGAATCTCCGTTTGTAATTTTTTTTCTTGTCCTTTATTTTATTTTATTTTATTTTTAGTATGTTATTTTATGAGTCTTTCAGGTCATCTCTCTTGAATAACAGAAGCTTCAGGTCATGTCCCCTATACTTTATCTCTCTACATTTAAACATTGAGGACAATGTTTCATTTGGTTGGGGGGGAAGGATAGTAGACATAAGTGTGTCTTGAAATTTTATTTTTTCTTGAAAAAAAAAATGAGTTAGTAATTAGATTTAGAGTGCGATGTAAGGAGTTCAAATCCTCTTGAGACGCATTCTGGGCCAGGAATGGCAGAGCATGGAGGGCCAGTTTGAACTTTTGAAACCCATTCTAACCAATTTTTCATTTTATTTTGATCTTATGAACTAATTTTAGCCAACTTGATATTATTTAGACTTGATTTTCGAATTTTATAACAAAGAGGTCTTATTCATTTCACTTTGAATTATTCAAATCTATGAACTCTCACAACCTTATCATTTAAAAAAAAAAATGTGTGCTTATGTACTCATTAAGCAAGTATTCATGAACCTTTCTTCACACACACACACATACCTTAATGCATGATTGTGGGTGGCAAAATGAAATGTTGTAATACTTTTTGTTTAGGATAACAAGACAAAGGAAGGGGAAAGTTAAAAAAAAAAAAAGTAAAAAAAAGAAAAAAAGAAAAAAAATAGCAATTACGGATAAAGTTTGGTCTCGTAGCCTGCTTAATTCGAGCAATTAAGCCCGAGGGGTGCCTTAACACCTAATACCCTAAGACCAACTGGTTTGGGAGCTATTGGCCCAAAGCTCGTTACATGGATTAAGGAGAAAGCTTAATGGGATTGAACATTGCACTATCCATAATTTTCTAAGCAAAAATAAAGCATCGGCAACCCGAGTCGTTAAGCTCGAAGGGGTGTCTTAACACCTAATGCCCTAAGGCCAACTGGTCTGGGAGCCATTAGCCTAAGGCTCGCTACATGGGTTAAAGATGCATTCTTTAAAAAAAAAAAACACATATATATATAAAATAAATGAATGCCCCCTACCTAAAGTTGTTAGCCTTAACAAATATTAGAACCGATATGGCTTCTTTCTATTAAGCCCCATAGTCATGTGTTGACTGAGCACAAAAAGGAGGTTTATTGATATCTTGACTGAAGGGTACATGAGTCATAAAAATAATAATAATAATAATAACAATAATAATAATAATTGGTTGAGAGCTTGTTTATTTGGATAAAATCAAGGAGAGTGCAATAATGACTACCTTGGATGTAAAATTCTATAAATCACTTCTAAATAATAACGCTTTAATTGCTAGGGACTAGCAATAAGCTAGTTGGGGGGTGTGATGAAAACTTAAATATGCATGTTTAATAAGAGTTTAGTTCATCATATTGCATTAATAGTGTCATTAAATTCCTCAACTTAAGCATATTTGTAGCATTTGCATCTTTGGAATTAATTCCTCTTAATTTTGGTTTTGTTACAGGTTCGGTAAAATGGGCATAAGTCTCTATTTATAGATCAGAATGGTGCAATTCTTAATGTTTTGGAAAGTTGATTCAATTGTCTATAAGATTGCATTTCACAAGCATCATTTAGTGGACCAAAATTGGGCTTGAAATGAACCCATCTGTAGTCTCGGCCCAGTCTGACCAGGCCTTAGTATTTGGACCGTATCTCTCAAAATACGTATCCAAATTGTGCAAATTAATATGTTCTAGAAATCTGAGAGAAATATCTACAACTTTCATGAAGACATATGATTAAAATTATCAACATTTCAATGTCAAACTTGATGGTCAAAGTCGGTGCCTAATGATCCCAATTGTCAAAGATATTTACAACTAATATTTGACAATTATGCCCTTGTAATTTGACAAGTTTGCCCCTGGATGTATCTATAAATAGAGGTGGCTTGTGACCCATTAGGGCATCTTGGCCTTGGCTGGAACATTTTGGCTTTGGCTAGGATCTTGTATTGTGTTTTGTGTGTTTATGTTATTAATGAATTTCCTTTTTCTTGCATTTTATTTTCTTTCTATTATAATGTTCTTCTAATTTCTCTTTTGATAAGGTGAAAGGGTGAAACCCTTGATATGAGAATAAGGATTCTCTAACCCTTAATATGCGCTTAATAATCTTAATCTTATAATGTTTATTCAATATGATTTATATTTAATTTCTTAATCAATATTGACACCACTCGTAAAGTGGAGGTCTTGATCCATTGTCGACAATCCTTGGCACATCAAATGCTTGGATCCTTTCTAGATGATGTATGGTTCTTCCTTACCGACACGAATCTAGTTAGGAACCTTGATTTGTTGTAGACATATGATGATTGGCACATTGGATGCTTGAACCCATTTACAAGAAGTGGTATAAATATTGGTAATGAAACAAATATAATTCATATAACTAAAATGGGTTAATTATCCTTATTTGAAATATCAAGGGCGGATCCCCTAACCTTAGCCTTCATTGTTATTGTGTTAATTCCTCTTGTATTTTAATTATTCTATTGTTTATGAACTTTTTATTTTATTTACTATGGTAGGTTCTACCACCTTATGAAATTGTTCTTTAATTTACTATGGTTGGTTATACCACCTATTTCCATGGACGGTTTTACCTCCTCTTGCTTTTTGTTTTATATTTGAATGGTCGGTAATACCGCCTACCATCTTACATATTTATTGATATTATCTTGTAATTTCTTTGAATTATTCATATCATATTTGCTTATCTTATAATTTGTAACGCTAAAATCTCCTTCCTCGTGGATCGACCTCGGTCTTACCGGGTTTATTACTTCGACACTCCTATACTTAGGAGACAATCCTTTTTCGGATGTGTCAAAATTCCATCAAGTGACTCGTCACAAGATTGACAATTGTACTCAACTCCGCTATGAGATTCGAGATTTTTTGATAAGGGCCAAATTCCTGACCGAAAAACATATAAGCCCACTTAGAGAGCAACCCTTTGCCTAATTACAACCGGGTACCTCGTTTATTAGCTAACATGATTAGATTGGGCTTGACTGAGGAGCAATTCATGAATTCTTTCGAGGAGTGTAGATCAAACAGGGTCAAGAGAGCCAAGAGAAGGGAGAAGTCCGAGTTAGAATAATCCACTAGAAGGGTGGTCTCAACGAGGAAGCCTAAGGTTAGAAATGCTAAAGAAGAAGAGCTCAAGGAGATCATTAAGAGGGTTGAAGACAAGCCTATTACTGATGAACACTTAAATATGCATGTTTAATAAGAGTTTAGTTCATCATATTACATTAATAGTGTCATTAAATTCCTCAACTTAAGCATATTTGTAGCATTTGCATCTTTGGAATTAATTTCTCTGAATTTTGGTTTTGTTACAGGTTCAGTAAAATGGGCATAACTCTCTATTTATAGATCAGAATGGTGCAATTCTTAATGTTTTGGAAAGCTGATTTAATTGTCTACAAGATTGCATTTCACAAGAATCATCAAATTCGGGCTCTTAGTGGACTAAAATTGGGCTTGAAGTGAACCCATCTACAGTCTCGGCCCAGCCTGACTAGGATTCAGTATTTGGACCGTATCTCTCAAAATACGTATCCAAATTGTGTAAATCAATATGTTCTAGAAGGTTGAGAGAAATATCTATAACTTTCATGAAGACATGTGATTAAAATTCACAACATTTCGATGTCAAAATTGATGGTCAAAGTCGGTGCCTAATGATCCCAATTGTCAAAGATATTTACAACTAATATTTGACAATATTGCCCTTGTAATTTGACAAGTTTGCCCCTGGATGTATCTATAAATAGAGGTTCCTTGTGAACCGCATTGGGGCATCTGGGCCTTGGGCTAAGAACATTTTCAATGTCCAAACTTGATGTACAAAGTCCGGTGCCTAATGATCCAATTGTCAAGATAGTTACCACTAATATTTGACAATTTGCCCTTGTAATTTGACAATTTGCCCCTTGGATGTATCTATAATAGAGGTGCCTTGTGACCATTGGGGCATCTGTGGCCTTGGGCTATAACATTTTTGGCTTTGGCTAGGATCTTGTATTGGTTTTTGTGTGTTTATGTTATTAATGAATTTCCTTTTTCTTGCATTTTATTTTCTTTCTATTATAATGTTCTTCTAATTTCTCTTTTGCTAAGGTGAAAGGGTGAAACCCTTGATATGAGAATAAGGGATTCTCTAACCCTTTTAATAATCTTAATCTTATAATGTTTATTTAATATGATTTATATTTAATTTCTTAATCAATCTTGACGCCACTCGTAAAGTGGAGGTCTTGATCCATTGTCCACAATCCTTGGCACATCAAATGCTTGGATCCTTTCTAGATGATGTATGTTTCTTCCTTACCGACATGAATCTAGTTAGGAACCTTGATTTGTTGTAGACATATGGAGATTGGCACATTGGATGATTGAACCCATTTACAAGAAGTGGTATAAATATTGGTACAATGACACAACTTAATTCATATAACTAAAATGGGCTAATTATCCTTTAATTCGAAATATCGAGGATGGCGGATCCCTAACCTTAGCTTTTCATTTTATTGTGTTAATATTTTTATTCCTCTTATTTTAATTATTCTATTGTTTGTTGAACTTTTTATTTACTATGGTAGGTTCCTCCACCTTCTGAACTTGTTCTTTAATTTACTATGGTTGGTTATACCACCTTTTCCAGGCTTGTTTTACCTCAGTCTTTGGCTTTTTGTTTTATATTTGAATGGTCCGGTAATACCACCTACCATCTTACATACTGTTGATATTATCTTGCCATCTATTTGAATCATCCATATCATATTTGCTTACTTTATAATTTGTAGCGCTAAAACTCCTTCCTCGTGGATCGACCCTAGTCTCACTGGGTTTATTACTTCGATACTCCTATACTTGGGAGATAATCTTTTTTTGGATGTGTCAAGTTTGTGGCGCCGTTGCAGGGAAGGTAAAAATGGGTGTCAAACTGTAAGTGTTCCATTTCTCATCTTAGATCTACATTTTTATTTTTTTGTGTGTTCATCTTTTGCTCTCTTTTCTTCTCCCTTTCTTGCATGGAAGTTTGGTCAACGCAAAATCTATGGTAGACTTTGTAGAAAAATATCATCATTCCTTAGAAAACATGGCCAACCAATCATGAAAGAAATTTCACGGTAAGGGTACAACCGTCGCAACAAAATTATCAAACAAACGAGAACCTCCGGAAACTACATGATCCTGGTAAGGACTAGTGCCACTATCTTGTGTAGTTTTCTCCTCCCAGATTCAATCCATTTCATTTCAAACCAAGTTTTGTTCGACTTCTACCCACTTTTCATGGCCTTTACATGGAGAACCCATATTCGCACTTGAAACTCTTTGAAGAGGTATGTAGCTCCTACACTGACCCAATTGTAGCATAAACACCATTAGATTAAAGCTTTTTCCTTTTTCTTTAAAAGATAAAGCTAGAACATGGCTACAAAATTTGAGGTCGAATTCCATCAGTTCATGGGATGAGATGAAACAACAATTTTTGAAAAAAATTTTCCTACCCATAGAACAAATTCTCTCAAAAGACAAATCTCCACTTTCACTAAAAAACAAGGAGAAACCCTTTACCAATGTTGGGATAGGTATAAAGAATTACTTAATACCTGTCCTCACCATGGTTTTTCGAAACTTGTAGAAAAGTTGCACACGCTTCTATGAAGGGTTTAACAACCTCAAGAAGGCAACTAGTAGCATTATGTGTATATGAGTACTTTAAGAAAAAGGACCCTGAGGAAGCACTTGACTTCCTAGATTCCTTGGCCAAAAAGGCACAAAATTGGGACATTGTTGGCACCTATAAGGTACCAGGCAAGGCCCCAACCTCGACATCCAATAGAGGCATTTACAACCTTAGGGAAGACCATGACCTTCAAGCCAAATTTGCATCCCTAGCTAGAAAGTCGAGACTTTAGAGATGAAAAAGAGTGGTCAATTGAAATCTATTCAAGAAAATGTCTGTAAAATCTGTGATGACAATGACCATTCTACTGATGATTGCCCAACTTTGCCTGCCTTTAGGGAATGTCTCCATGAACAAGCTAATGCCTTGAACACTTTTCAAAGGCCAAATCACAATCCATACTCACAAACCTACAATCTTGGTTGGAGAAATCATCCAAATTTTAGTTGGAAAAATGACAATCATGCACAATCTTCACAAGTCCCTTTTCAAACACGACAAAATTTTCAAATTCTCATGATCATGCATATGCTCCTCCTCTTAGGAATGACCTTGAAGAGACATTGCATTCATTCATTACAAAGCAAGAGACTTCAATAGTCAAACTAACTCAAACCCTAGCAATTTGTCAGAAACTCTGCAAATTGGCATCTACATCTAGCATCCAAGAGAAGGAAAATTTCCTTATCAAACATTGCAAAACCCTATAAGATCAATCTACTCAAATGCAGGGCATTCAAATCACCATTAGTTTGACCAAGCCCAAAGTCCTTCATGACCCTGTCGCAATGGTAGGTTTGTTGAAAAACACATTCCTCTCCATGGAGAAAGAAGAGAATCGATCTCTACAGGACAGGAAGAGCTTCGCAACCCACAACCTGGGAAGAGAGGATGGAAAACGAGAAGAACAATCCTCATCTGTGCCTCCATTTCCTCATAGCTAATACAAAAGAAGCCAACTCATAATTCTGAAATCTTTAAAATTTTCAAACATGTAAAGGTCAACATTCCCTTACTAGATGTGATCAAACAAGTACCTTCTTATGCAAAATTTTTGAAAGATTTATGCACTGTGAAAAATAAATTGAATGTGAAAAAGAAGGCCTTTCTAGCTGGGCAAGTAAGTGCTATTCTTCAAAACAATAATGTAGTAAAATATAAGGATCCAGGTTGTCCTACAATGGCATTTGTTTTATTGGGAGACCATAAAATTGAACAAGCTTTACTTGATCTGTGGTGCTAGTGTGAATTTGCTTCCATACTCGGTTTTTCAAAAACTCAATCTAGGTGGGTTAAAACCGACTTCTGTGACTCTTTTGCTTGCTGATAGATCAATTAAAGTACCAAGAGGAGTAGTAGAAGATGTTTTAGTTCAAGTCGATAAATTCATTTACCCAGTGGATTTTATTGTCTTGGACACACAACCAGTGGAAGTATGTAATTCAATTCCTGTCATTTTAGGCGTCCATTTCTAGCTACCTCTAATGCTTTGATTAATTGCAGGAATGGAGTCATGAAGCTATCATTTGGGAACATGACATTGTAACTTAATGTTTTTAATATGTTCAAACAACCACATGAAGAAGAAGATGGTGTTTGATGAAGCCATGTTTGATCTATTGTGAAAGATCACATCCAAAAAGGGAGTTCTTCTGACCCTTTGGAAACTTCTCTAGTGAATTCATTAGAATCAAGCATGGAACTAGAGTCTGATCTTTCTGATAAATGCTCTTTATTGGATTCTGCACAGGTGATGGAAAAAGGCTCAAAATCAAGATTTGAAGAATCGGGGCAAATGAATGAAAGCAAGGAAGATGAAGCTCCCAAGCTAGAATTGAAGCCCTTACTTGAAGGACTGAAATATGCATATCTTAGGGAGAATCAGACATATCCAGTGGTAATTTCTTCATCCCTCACATGCGAGCAACAAGGTAAGTTGATAGAAGTGCTTAAAAGGCATAAAAATGCAATTGGGTGGACTTTAAAAGATATAAAAGGCATTAACCCTTTAATTTGCACACATAAAATACATTTAGAGGAAAATGCCAAAACACCTCAACAACCTCAAAGGAGATTAAATCCACACATGAAAGAGGTCATTAGGGCTGAAGTTCTCAAACTACTTGATGTGGGAATTATCTATCCTATTTCTGATAGTAAGTGGGTAAGCCCTACATAAGTAGTACCTAAGAAATCTGGCATTACAGTAGTTAAAAATGATAAGGGTGAATTATTGCCAACTCGTGTCTCATCTAGTTGGAGGATGTGCATTGATTATAGAAAATTAAATGCTGTCACTAGAAAAGACCATTTTCCCTTACCCTTTCTTGACCAAATTCTTGAAAGAGTAGCAGGAAACCCCTACTACTGCTTTCTTGATGGATACTCAGGCTAATATCAAATCCCCATTGCACTTGATGAAGACCAGAAAGAACCACATTCAAGGCCCTGTACCAGCCGGCAACTCCTCCGCCCCTTTGGCGACTTTTTTGCATTTGGGAGAATGCCTTTTGGACTTTGTAATGCCCCACCACTTTCAAAAGAAGCGATGTTAGCATTTTCATCAGTGACATGGTTGAGCATTGTTTAGAAGTTTTCATGGATTCATTTTAACTGTCTTTGGAAACTCTTTTAATATTGTCCTGAAAATTTTGAAAAAGTCCTAAAAGGGTGTGTAGAAAAAGGTCTTATTTTGAATTGGGGAAAATGTCATTATATGGTCACTTCGGGAATTGTCTTAGGTCATGTGGTGTCTTCTAAGGGAATTGAAGTGGACAAAGCAAAAGTGAATTAATTTCCCATTTGCCTCCACCAAAAACAGTTAAAGAGGTCCGTTCATTCTTAGGGCATGTTGGATTTTATAGGAGGTTCATAAGAAATTTCAGTGCTATATCTAAACCTCTTTGTAACCTCTAATGAAGATACTTCCTTTGAATGGCTCAAGAATGTCAAAATGCTTTGATAACTAATGGGACTTTTAACAATGCTCATTATGCAATCTCCTGATTGGTCCCTTGCCTTTTTTGGAATTGATTGTGATGCATTGCCTATGCCGTGGGTGCTGTCTTAGGACAAAGAAAAGAAGGTAAGCCTTATGTAATATACTATGCAAGTAGGACTTTAAACGATGCACAAATGAATTACACACCAACTGAGAAAGAACTACTTGCAGTAGTATTTGCATTGGACAAATTTCGATCTTATTTAATTGGCTCTCCAACAATTGTTTACACTGACCATGCAGCTGTGAGATATTTAATGACTAAACAGGATACAAAACCTAGATTGATACGGTGGATCTTATTGCTCCAAGAATTCAACATCACAATAAAGGATAAGAAAGGAGTCAAAAATGTCGTTGCAGATCATCTTTCAAGACTAACGACAGAGACATTAATTGACACTTCACCTATCAATGATTCTTTTCCTGATGAATTTTTATTTTCCGTTGCTACTGTAACCTTGGTTTTCTAACATTGTAAATTTTCTTGCAACAGGTAAAATGCCATCTCATTGGAATGCTCAGACAAAAGGAAATTTTTAACCGAGGTGAAAAATTTTTATTGGGATGATCAATATCTGTTCAAATAATGTCCAGATCAAATAATTAGAAGATGCATAACCGACAATGAGGTAAGTAGTGTTGTTAATTTTTGTCATTTTGAAGCATGTGGAGGGCATTTTTCATCTAGAAAAACAGCTGCTAAAATCTTGCAATGTGGATTTTATTGGCCCACCTTATTTAAAGATGCACATGCATTTTGCAAAACGTGTGAAAATTGTCCAAAATTGGGATCTATTTCAAAAAGAAACATGATGCCGTTGAATCCCATTCTTGTCGTTGAAATCTTTGACTGTTGGGGTATTGAGTTTATGGGACCCTTTCCACCGTCATTTGGTTTTGTGTACATCCTTGTTGCAGTGGACTATGTTTCAAAATGGGTCGAGGCAATTCCATGTCGAAACAATGACCACAAAACAGTTGTCAAATTCTTGAAGAGAATATCTTGAGTAGATTTGGAATTCCTCGAGCCATTATTAGTGATGGGGGTACACATTTTTGTAACAAACCATTTGAAACTTTAATGAAGCAATATGGAATAACCCATAAAATTTCTACACCTTATCACCCACAAACAAGTGGACAAGTTGAATTAGCTAATAGGGAGATAAAACAGATCTTAGAAAAAACGTTTAACCCAAATCGTAAAGATTGGTCTTTAAGACTTAATGATGCACTCTGGGCTTACCGAACTGCTTTCAAAACATCATTGGGAATGTCTCCTTATAGATTAGTTTATGGAAAACCTTGTCACCTGCCAGTGGAATTGAACATAAAGCTTATTGGGCCATTAAAACATTTAACACAAACTTGAATGATGCTTGCAAGTTACATAAACTCCAACTTAGTGAACTTGAAGAAATCATGAATGAGGCTTATGAAAATTCTAAAATCTACAAAGAAAAAATGAAAGTTTTTCATGACAAATCCATCGTTAGAAAATCTTTTGAACCTTCACAAAAAGTTCTTTTCTATGATTCAAGATTGCATTTATTTCCTGGTAAACTTCGGTGTCGTTGGACTGGGCCTTCCATTGTTAAAATGTTTTCCCTCATAGAGCAGTTGAAATTGAGCCCAAAGAATGGTCATGTGTTTAAAGTTAATGGACAACGGTTAAAACCATTCTTTGAAATTTTTGACCAAAATGAAGAGTCCATTGCTTTAGTCGATCCTTTTTAAGGATTGATTTTTCCCGGTCAAGTGGCGGATACGGTACTCCGTGACTATTAAAGTCGGTTTTTCAGTTCCTTAAAAACTGTTGCTTGCATCCATTT
Source organism: Boswellia sacra (assembly GCA_013180625.2). Taxonomy (NCBI): domain Eukaryota; kingdom Viridiplantae; phylum Streptophyta; class Magnoliopsida; order Sapindales; family Burseraceae; genus Boswellia; species Boswellia sacra. The sequence continues at coordinate 606,018 of SNVD02012387.1, read as the reverse complement.
TCTTTTCTTCTCTCTCATTTTCTTCACATGGATACCATTCTCTCGAAATTGCACAAACATTTTTCCTCTCATCCTCAAAATGATTTGCTTAAAATTTATAAAGCTCGTGCAGAAAGACTAAGGTTGTTGATGCGTAAGGGTATTCCTGCTGATTTAAGATGGTTAATTGAAGCCAAGGTTGGATTCTCTTGTGAGTTTTCAGATAATCTTGTTTCCCATATGCCAGGTTTGGAAAAAAGCTCTTATGCCAAAAAGCGAAGAGCGAAAAGGTTACAAGTTTGTCCCAGATGTGCAAGATGGACTTGTAACTAGCGTTGCCGCTCCTTGGGATATTTGTCTAACAATCGAGATGATAAACTACAGTTCATCAAGAATGGACTGAGTAAGGAGTCTTTGGATGATATCCGAACGACTCTTGAGACGCATTCTTGTGGACTTGTGCAGCGTGAAATTTTAATTTGTGGACACAATTCCGAGATGAGCAGGAACGCTATAGTCTTGGGAATCTGACTCAAAACGACCCTGTTTGCCAGTTTATAAGAAAACTGAATGGGAAGCATATCCCCAACTCATAGAAGGTGTTTAAGCTGTTTCTGGACGTAAAACCAGAGGAAGATGTGAGCCACAGTCACAACTACCTGTACATATGCATGCGTGCCATCATTTTTGAATTTTAATACCTCATTGCTGTCATTTTTGAATTTGTATCTTTTGTTGACTTATGGTGTCTTATTTCATCATCTTTTGACCTTTTTTTTGCATTATTGTCAACTTTTTCAACAAACAATCGAGCTACCTAGATAGATATCAGCATTAGCATACCTTTTTGCACTCCATAAATACCACATGTCTTGTTCTCTTCTTCACACATAGTTAGAGAGTCACATGGACATGGAGGGAACTTCAAAACGTCGAATCCAAAGGATATGTGGTCTTCTGTGGATCTGACCGGTAACAGTGAAGAGTTCGTAGAAGTTACGCGAATTATCTGGTAGGCTACTGGCTGAAAGAAAGATTCATGTGGTTTATGGGGGAGGTAGCCTCGGGTTGATGGGTTGTGTGGCAAGAGCTGCACGTGCAGGAGGTAGTCAAGTTTTAGGATTTATTCCTAAAGCTTTGGCTATAGAAAGCATTGTTGGAAAAACGGTTGGGAAGGAGTTACAAGTCTCCTCTATGCATGAACGCATGGCACATATGCTCATCAATTCAGATGCCTTTATTGCTTTACCAGGTGGCTTTGGCACTCTTGAAGAAATTTTTCAAATTGCCTCTTGGGCCCAACTGAATCTCCATCACAAACCCATAGGTTTGTTGAATGTCAAAAATTTCTTTGATCCTTTGATAAGTTTTGTTGATGGAGCTGTGGAACAGAATTTTATCCCTCATTCAGCGAGAAAGATCCTTATTTCTTCACTCTGCCTGGTGATCTACTTGACAATTACAATAAGTTGGAGTATGAACCTGACCCCAACTATTACCAAATTAATGGGCATGAGGTCAAAAACAAAAAGTGCAAATTGGAGTTGATCTCGTTTGTAATTTTTTTCCTTCTTATCCTTTAGTTGATTTTATTTTTATTTTTAGCATGGTTATTTTATGAGTCTTTCAGGTCATCTCCTCTTGAATAACAAAGCTTCAGGTAATGTCTCCTTATCTTTATCTCTCTACATTTAAACATTGAGGACAATGTTTCATTTGGTTGGGGGGGAAGGATAGTAGACATAAGTGTGTCTTGAAATTTTATTTTTTTCTTGCAAAAAAAAAAAGAAAAGCGAGTTAGTAATTAGATTCAGAGTGCGGTGTAAGGAGTTCAAATCCTCTTGAGACGCATTCTGGGTCAGGAATGGCAGAGTAAGGAGGACCAGTTTGAACTCTTGAAACCATTCTAACCAATTTGTCATTTTATTTTGATTTTGTGAACTCATTTTAGCTAACTTGATATTATTTAGTCTTGATTTTTGAATTTTATAACAAGGAGGTCTTATTCATTTTACTTTGAATTATTCAAATCTATGAACTCTCACAACCTTATCATTTAATAAATTGTGTGCTTATGTGCTCATTAAACAAGTATCTATGAATCTTTCTTCACACACACACATACCTTGATGTATGGTTGTGGGTGGCAAAATGAAATATTGCAATATTTGAGTTCTTTTGTTTTGTTTAGGAAAACAACAAAAGGAAGGGGAAAGTTTAAAAAAAAATGAAAAAAATGAAAAGTGAAAGAAAAAAAAAAAGAAAAAAGAGAGAAAGCAATGGTGGATAAGTTTGGTCTTGTAGCCTCCTTAATTCGAGCATTTAAGCCCGAGGGGTGCCTCAACACCTAATACCCTAAGACCAACTGGTTTGGGAGCTATTGGCCCAAAGCTCACTACATGGATTAAGAAGAAAGCTTAATGGGATTGAACATTGCACTATCCATAAGTTTCTAAGCAAAAATAAAGCATCGGCAACCCGAGTCGTTAAGCTCGAAGGGGTGTCTTAACACCTAATGCCATAAGGCCAACTGGTCTGGGAGTCATTAGCCTAAGGCTCGCTACATGGGTTAAAGATGCATTCTTTCAAAAAAAAAAAAGAGAAAAAAAAAGAAAAAAAATGTATTAAATGAATGAATAACCCCTACCTAAGGTTGTTAGCCTTAACAAATACTAGAACCGATATGGCTTATTTCTAATAAGCCCCATAGTCATGTGTCAACTGAGCACAAAAGAAGGTTTGTGGATATCTTGACTGAAGGGTACATGAGTCATATAAAAAAAAAATCAGTGGAGAGTTTGTTTATTTGGATAAAATCAAGGAGAGTGCAATAATGACCACCTTGGATGTAAAATTCTATAAATCACTTCTAAATAATAACGCTTTAATTGCTATGGACTAGCAATAAGCTAGTTGGGGGGTGTGATGAACACTTAAATATGCATGTTTAATAAGAGTTTAGTTCATCATATTGCATTAATGGTGTCATTAAATTCCTAAACTTAAGCATATTTGTAGCATTTGCATCTTTGGAATTAATTTCTCTTAATTTTGGTTTTGTTACAGGTTCGGTAAAATAGGCATAACCCTCTATTTATAGATCAGAATGGTACAATTCTTAATGTTTTGGAAAGCTGATTTAATTGTCTACAAGATTGCATTTCATAAGCATCATCAAATTCGGGCTCTTAGTGGACCAAAATTGGGCTTGAAGTGAACCCATCTACAGTCTCGGCCCAGTCTGACCAGGACTCAGTATTTGAACCGTATCTCTCAAAATACGTATCAAAATTATGCAAATCAATATGTTCTAGAAAGATGAGAGAAATATCTACAACTTTCATGAAGACATGTGATTAAAATTCACAACATTTTGATGTCAAAATTGATGGTCAAAGTTGGTGCCTAATGATCCCAATTGTCAAAGATATTTACAACTAATATTTGACAATTATGCCCTTGTAATTTGACAAGTTTGCCCTTGGATGTATCTATAAATAGAGGTGCCTTGTGACCCATGAGGGCATCTTGGCCTTGGCTGGAACATTTTGGCTTTGGCTAGGATCTTGTATTGTGTTTTGTGTGTTATGTTATTAATGAATTTCCTTTTTCTTACATTTTATTTTCTTTCTATTATAATGTTCTTCTAATTTCTCTTTTGCTAAGGTGAAAGGGTGAAACCCTTGATATGAGAATAAGGATTCTCTAACCCTTAATATGTGCTTAATAATCTTAATCTTATAATGTTTATTCAATATCATTTATATTTAATTTCTTAATCAATCTTGACACCACTCGTAAAGTGGAGGTCTTGATCCATTGTCGACAATCCTTGGCACATCAAATGCTTGGATCCTTTCTAGATGATGTATGGTTCTTCCTTACCGACACGAATCTAGTTAGGAACCTTGATTTGTTGTAGACATATGATGATTGGCACATTGGATGCTTGAACCCATTTACAAGAAGTGGTATAAATGTTGGTAATGAAACAAATATAATTCATATAACTAAAATGGGCTAATTATCCTTATTCGAAATATCGAGGGCGGATCCCCTAACCTTAGCTTTCATTATTATTATGTTAATTCCTCTTGTATTTTAATTATTCTATTGTTTGTGAACTTTTTATTTACTATGGTAGGTTCTACCACCTTATGAAATTGTTCTTTAATTTACTATGGTTGGTTATACCACCTATTTCCATGGATGGTTTTACCTCCTCTTGCTTTTTGTTTTATATTTGAATGGTCGGTAATACCACCTACCATCTTACATACTTGTTGATATTATCATGTCACCTCTTTGAATCATCCATATCACATTTGTTTAGCTTATAATTTGTAACGCTTAAATTCCCTTCCTCGTGGATCGACCCCGGTCTCACCGGGTTTTATTACTTCGACACTCCTATACTTGGGAGACAATCCTTTTTCGGATGTGTCAATTACTTTCACAGCCAAGATTCACAACGAGAAAGGTGGATGGGCCAACATTACATTAAAAGGACTCAAGCGAAGCTTAGAACCCGAGCTTGTGAATCTCAATGACCAAGAATAAAAGGAGCCCCAAAAGAACGACGAAGAAGAAGTTGTCTGGCACCTATCAAGAAGAAGCCCACATCATTAAGCTTGTTTCCCAAGAAGTGGATGGCTAGAAAACGGGCTAGAAAAGGCCTACGACCTAGGAGACTCAAGATGAAGAAGGGTAGTAAAGCTAGGAAAGGAAAACAAGATGAGAGTCTTGCAAGGAGAGAGAGCTTATCTAGAAGGTGTAAAAAAGTGAGAGCCATGGGAATTTAGGATGAAATCCCTCAAGTCAGGACCCTTCCAAACTGTTAGGCTAACTTTAGTAGTTATGACGAAGAAGAGATAAGACTTGAGGAAGAAACACATGAGGGAGAAGCACTCAAGGGTGAATGAGAGAATGTCAAAGGAGTGACAAGGAGTGGTAGATTTTAGCATGATAAGGAAAAGGAGAAACCAACTGAGAACACAATTGAGAAGGGCAAAAAAGTTATCAATGATGAAGCTAAAGAGAAAGAGGATCAAGTGATCAAATAATTGAAGAAAACTCAAGTGAACGCTAGCATTTGGGACCTACTTATATCATCCCAAAAGGCATAAAGAAGCCATGAAAAAGGCCTTAGCAGAGGTAAAGATATTGATGGCTACCACTACTAGTAAAATGCTGACCACCTTGACTGGAGGAACACCCAAAGGGGTGAGAGAAAGAGGGAAAATCACCTTTATGGATGAAGATCTATCATTCGAAGGGAGAAACCATAATAAGCTATTGTTCATCACCGTAGAGATTGGTGGAAAAATGTCTCCTTATATCATGGTGGATGATGGGTTTATCATTAATACTGTGCCTATGAATATATTGCATAAGCACGGAGTCAATGAAGATGAGTTTGAGCCTTGTGAGATGGTTATCAAGGCTTATGATGATTCGAAGAGAAGTACCGTAGGAATCTTCAAAACTTTAGTGAAGACTGGACCCATTGAAGTTATGACAGAATTCACAGTCCTTGATATTCTAGTTACATTTGTTGCCTTGCTGGGACGAGCATGGTTCCATCAGCTTGGTGGAGTTCCTTCCACTTTGCATCAGAAAATCTAATTCAACATGGATATGGAGATCGTAATCATTCATGTAGCCTCAACAATTACACCAGTTGCTTTGAGTGTGAAGGTTGGAGAAATACCTTACATGGGTGTCTTTTAAATAGCCATGATTGGCGAAGTCAGCCCAATCATTCCTGGAATAATAAATAAACCAGGGTACATGCCAAGAACTGGACTTAGGAGAAATGGACTCGACCTACCGTGTTTTCCAACCTTAAAAGGTCAAACTTCTAGAAGAGGGTTGGGCTATGAATCTGAAGGGGAAGAAGAAGATGATGAGCCCAAGAAAGGGAAATTCATCAAATTTGTCAAGGCCCTAAGATGCAAAATATGTAAGAGCTGCTGAACCGTGGGTTTTCAAGGGAATGCTGAAGCCTAGATTTGAGATTTTCAAAGATATCCTTCAGGCTGGAGTCTCAAAGGGGGATGACTTGGTGGGAAAGATGGAGACGATGACCATTAAGGCAGAGAAGCCTCAAGAACGAGCACCACTAATGAATCTGTTCGTCGACCTTACTTATTTCATCAAATAATTAAAAGTGTATCTTGTGAAGATATGTTTGTACCTAACCTCTTTGAAGAGGACATTGTTTATGTTTCAAAGTTTAATGTAATGAAGAATAATTTTACCTACTTGTTTGATGTCTCTCCTAATGGCATTGTGCATCATAATTTGCATTTCACTAGCATATTTGAAATTCATACCATTCAAGCTCATGACATTAATCTTGGCACAATAAAAAAACCTAAGAACATATGCATTGATATAACTCTTAAAGAGAGAGAGAATTTGAAAAATTATTAAAGAAACATGAAGAAGTCTTGGCCTGGTTCTATGATGACATGCCCGAAATCGATAGAAGCATTGCTGAGCATACAATCTTGACTCATCCGCATGTGAAATCGATTAAGCAGAGGTTTAAAAGAATGAGACCAGAGTGGGCTTAAAACATCAAAGAGGAAGTCTTTAAACAAATTAAAGCTAAGTTTTCTAGAAGTGGTAAAGTATCTGGAATGGTTAGCCAACATTGTACTAGTACCAAAGAAGGATGGAAAGGTTCGAATGTATATGGATTACTGAGATTTGAATAAGGCCTCACCAAAGGATGATTTTCCTTTGCCTCACATCGATGTGTTGGTAGATAACGCTGCCACCAATGTGATGTTCTCTTTTGTAGATGGGTTTTCGAGTTACAATCAGATAATGATGGCCAATGAAGACAATATGAAGACAGCCTTCTTTAAAGAATAGGGAACTTTTTGCTATAAAGTGATGCCCTTAGGTTTAAAGAATGCAGGGGCTACTTACCAACAAATGACGACAACATTATTCGACAATATGATGCATAAGGAGATAGAGATTTATGTGGATGACATGATGGTAAAGTATGAGACTCAAGAGGGTCACTATGAAGCCTTAGACAGATTCTCATAATAGGTGAAGAAATATAAGTTACGGCTAAATCTAAAAAGGCATGTCCTCGGAGTCACCTCAAGGAAGTTGCTATGGTTTGTAATTGGCAAGAAAGGGATAGAAGTGGATCTAGACAATGTGAAAGCCATTAAGGGGATGTCATCACCTAAGCCATTAAGTCCGAGGATTTCTTAGAAAGATCTAGTATATCATCAGTTCATCTATAAATTGACAACTGTTTGTGCACTGATTTTTAGGGTTTTGAAAAAGAATCAGCTGGTAGCGTGGAATGATCAATGTCAATAAGCATTTGAAAGGATTGAGAAGTACTTGTAGAACCCACCGGTTTTGAGACCGCTAAAACCTAGGAAGAATTTAATTCTTTACTTGGCTCTCGAAGAGGAGGCCATTAGTGCTATACTGGCACATGAAGACGAGAAAGGTGTAGAGCATGTCATCTATCATCGTAATAAGAAGTTGCTACCATACAAAACGAAGTATAGCTATGCAGAGAAAACGTGTTTGGTATTTTCGGTCTTATATAATTAGGGCTATCTCAAAAGAGGATCTAATGCAGTATATTTATGATAGACTAGCATTAGTGGGAAAACTAGCAAGATGGTTGGTATAGTTATCAGAATTTAACATTGAGTATGTCACCAAGAAGGTGGTGAAAGCAAGAATAGTAGTGAAATTCTTGGCTATGAACCCGGTTGATGACAATGAACTGTGGGAGTTGGAGTTCCCGAATGAACATCTCGCATAATCTTGGTAGTGGGATGAAGAATGTTCTTTGATGGAGCTGTTAATCGCAATGATGTCAGAGTAGGAGTTATTCTAGCGTCATTGATTGAAGAAGTCATCCCATTCACCAAAAAGTTGGAGTTCAAAGTCACTAACAATGACTGAATATGAAGCCTGTGCCTTTGGCCTAGAGATTGTGATCGCTATGGGCATTGACGAAATGGAAGTAATAGGAGATTTGAAACTAATCATCTCTCAAACCAGCGAAGACTGGGATTCAAGAGAAGGGAAGCTAAAACGTTACTTGAACACTTTAGAAGACTAATTAGGAGGTTCAAGCAGTATATCTTCACCCATCTTCCTATAAGTAAGAATCAAATGGCTGATGCATTGGCTTCATTGGCATCAATATGGGTAAGCACACAATAATTATTGGTGAGACCAATAGTGATATCACAAGCATGGGTCCTTGTTATATGGAATCTTATGCAAGAAAGATTGAAGTGGATGAGAAGCCATGGTTCTACGACTTAAAGAAATATGTAGAAGAGAGGAGTTTGCCTAAGGAGGCCAACGAGAAGGATAGGGCTATGTTACATAAGTTGGCGTAACAATTTATTTGTCATCAGGGGATGATGTACAAGAGAATGCTGAAAGGGATACAACTGAGGTTTGTGGATGAGAAAGAAGCAACGAGACTTATGGAAGAAATCTATAATGGTATATGTAGGCCACACATGAATGGGCTAGTTCTTGCAAAAAAGATCATGAGGCAAGGATTTTACTGGCTAACTATAGAGATAGGCTATGTCCAATTTGTGAAGAAGTGTTACCAGTGTAAGATTAATTGAAATTTGATCCATCAACCACCCCTATAAGGGATGACTGCACTATGGCCCTTTGTTGTATGAGGCATTGATATTATAGGCAAAATGAGGTCGTCAACCTCTAATGGACATCGGTATATGGTGGTGGCGATCAACTACTTCACCAAATGAATAGAAGTTGAATGCTACACTAAGTTAGGGGTGAAGCAAATGGCGAAGTTCATTGAGAAGAACATCATACGTAGTTTGGCGCACCACACCATGTTGTGACTAACAATAGGGCTCATTTTCAGGTCGAGACTATGGCTTTCTTCAAAAAGTCTATATGGAATTGACTGCCATAAGTCATCTAAATACCAGCCACAAGCCAATAGGGTGGTAAAAGCAGCTAATAAGGACCTCAAGAAGATGTTGGCCAAGGTGGTACAAACATATAAAGATTGGACAGAGAAGTTATTGTTTGTGTTATGGGGTTATAGAACGACATCCATAAGGTCGACTGACATGATGCCATTCTCTTTAGTATATGTTTCAGAAGTAGTCTTACCAATTAAGATAGAAATGAAATCAGTGAGAGTTATGATTGAAGTAGAAGTTCTTGAAGAGGAGTCGATTCATAATAGATATGAACAATTGACCTTGATCGATGAGAAAAGAATGATAATAGATATGAACAATTGGCCTTGACCGATGAGAAAATAATGAAGGCCAGGTATCACATACAACTAAACCAGAGATGGATTACTTGAGCCTTTAACAAAAGAATAAAGACAAGGAAGTTCAAGGAAGAAGAGTTGGCCCTCAACCAGGTGAGACCAGTTGTGTTTGATCTAAGAGGGAAGTTGAAACCCAACTGGAAGGGTCCATTTGTTGTGACGAAGGTAATGTCCAGCGGACCTGTCGTTTTATTATAAATGGAAAGGAATGAGCTCATTGAGCCCATCAACATGAACAGCCTGAAGAAATATTACATATAAAAAGTAAAAGAGTAAGGGGAAAATTAATTTATCAGAAAACCAAAAATGACTGATTAATGATAGGAGTTGTAGCATTATGCACATATTGTTCAAAGAACAAAGATTGTACTTTTATTGACGAAATGAAATTGTTTGGAACAAATATGCCTTTTGAAATGTCTTATTATTAAGCCAATCAAGGAACTAATAATGTCACCTTTGCCTTTTTGACAGACTACGAATAGGATCACTATATTGCTCATGGAACTATCTGGTTGGAATAACAGGATCAGGAATGGAAGCTTGAAAGGTCACCCAATCCTTGTATCGGTCGTCAATCTCAAAATTAGGACCATGGAATAGATTCCTCTCAATTAAGCAATGCGGCCAAGAGTCCCTCACACGCTCTAGGTAATAAGCAAATAGTCTCCCAGGACTGAAAGTAGTTGGTGAATCCATAATTTTTTGCTTCTGACCATACTGTTGACACAACCTGGTAGGATCATAGAATGAACTATGGGTGAAACCCGCTAGAGGCACACATGTGATATATGTCCTTACAGTCACATGCTCTAGCCTCCACCATGGACAGTGTCAGCAAATTTAAGTATCAGGAATTACTCGAAGCTAGTCAATCCAAGAAGAATGTCTCTCAAGTCTCCTTCTTGTATGAAGTCGAGGGTTGTAACAAGAAATATCCCCTTCGAGCAATGCCAGAACAGACAATCTCTCTTGTAACCAAATCTAAGAAAAAGAAACGGAGAAAGATAAGTTAAAAAAAAAAAGAAAAATAAATAAAAGCTCGCTAAGTCGAAAACCTTGAAAGGCAGCTCAGGCAAAAATTAAGGCAGTCTGCTAAGTTTAAAACCTAAAAGGGTAGCTTAGGTAAAAGTTAGGGCACAAAGAAAAAAAGAAAAAGCCTGCTAAGTTGAAAACCAAAAAAGGCAGCTTCAGCAAAAATTAGGGCATGAAAGAAAATCAAGAAAAAAGTCTGTTGAGCAAAAATCCAGGGAAGGGCGGCCAAAAGCTAGAGAAAGCTCCCTAAGTCGAAAGCCTGAAGAGGACGGCTTAGGCAACAAATAGAGCATTAAAAAAAAAAAGAAGAAGAAAAATGGAATGAAAACGAAAAAATGACTAAACCCGCTAAGTCAAAAACTTGAAAGGGCAGCTTAGGCAAAATTTAAGGTTAGAAGAAGAACTTGAAGAAGTAGAAGACTGCCACCAAACCTCTGACTCAGATCAACCCTAACTCGATCTAGTCTGATCAATATCGTAGATAGAATCAAGGGAACTGTGGTGAAGCCAGGTCCCATCTGAGAAATGATTGACAAAAGATGTGGATCTCCGAGACCATTTGATAAAACCAATAGAAACTACGTAGGAAGATAAAACTGAAGAAGGCAGAGCCAATAGGACAAAGTCCTATTCATCATTCCGAGCAAAGGCGTGATAAAAGATAATGTCACTCTACCACCCTTGATATGAATGCCCAAGGTGAAAATCAGGAATCAAAGAAGTGGGCGAGATCAGATGCTGATGCTGTCTAGATAGTAGGAAGAATGAGGCTCTCATAACTGGATGAGTGACAATCGAGTATGACAGAGAATTCCTTATATAGAGGGCAAAGCTCTTGTCCATTGAAACAAAAGACATGATCGTGTGAATCCCAAAAGGTTGTACAGTCATTAAGAAAAGGGACGTTAAGTTCAACATGATGAAAGAACTTCAAATGATAAAGACTGGCGAATTCGAGTTGTTTCCAATTTGTATCTTTTAAGCGGACTAGAGAGTCTTGGAAGAAACTCAGACACGTTGAATTGTGAGAAGAGGCATTGAAATGAGTGAAGAAATTAGAAGGGAAAAAGAAGGCCAATGGTGATGGTCTTTACGTATAAGCTGCATCAACAAAGAAAGAGCAACCTGGGCCTAAAGATGTTCAAACCTTCTAATTTAGACAAGCAACCTCTTGATGACTCGTCCAATCCAACCAAAGGAATCATATAGTTAGAAAAACTATTAGAATAGGAGTCATGCATACATGAAGTATAAAGTAGTGCTTTACTGGTATTGATGAGACATTTATAGCATACCTATGAGAAGCAGCTTCTATACGAAAGACTTGTGGTACCCACATTGTATTGCATTCTATTGCATTTTATGACTTTCAATTGATTGCCGAATGACAGGAAACATGAAAAATATGAAGTTAGAAGACTTACCGAAATGGTATACGGCCTGAAAGTGACCAAGTTTTGCATAATGCTAACGTAGTATGAAATATTGTGGGTAATCACAAAAGAAATGGGAATAGGAGCAGCACGATATGCAAGTTACTAGGACAAGCAGCTCAATCTCGATGAGATCTAATGATAGCTTGGAGCAACACGATATGCTAAATGCCTAGATGAAGTTTTTAATTAGTATAACATGTCAGAAAAGGACAACCTTATAGATGAGGATTACTATAATAATAAGGACTCATATAGTTAAAGATAATCGAAAAAGACCACATTACAGTCTAGAACACACTCACTTTACAAGATTTGCAAATTGCCTAGAACAAGTCAAACTTCGTCAAAGGAACTCACATGGTCTAGATGAGACATAATAATTTGTAAGAAGAATTTATCACCTAGAAAAGGAATCTCCTGCGAAGAACATTGACACATCCAAAAAAGGATTGCCTCCCAAGTATAAGAGTGTCAAAGTAATAAACCCGGTAAGATCGGGGTCGATCCACGAGGAAGGGGATTTTAGCGCTACAAACTATAAGTAAGTAAATATGAATGATTTGAAGATATGACAAGATAATATCAACAATAGATGAGAATAATTAAAATGCACAAGTAAAAGAAATTAACACAATAATAATTAAAGCTAAGGTTAGGGGATCCGCCCTTGATATTTCAAATAAGGATAAACAACCCGTTTTAGTTATATGAATTATATTCGTTTCATTACCAATATTTATACCACTTCTTGTAAATGGGTTCAAGCATCCAATGTGCCAATCTCTATATGTCTACAACAAATCAAAGTTCCTAACTAGATTCGTGTCGGTAAGGAAGAACCATACATCATCTAGAAAGGATCCAAGCATTTGATGTGCCAAGGATTGTCTACAATGGATCAAGACCTCCACTTTACAAGTGGTGTCAAGATTGATTAAGAAAATAAATATAAATCATATAAAATAAACAATACAAGATTATGATTATTAAGCACATGCCAAGGGTTAGAGAATCCTTACTCTCATATCAAGGGTTTCACCCTTTCATCTTAGCAAGAGAGAAATTAGAAAGACATTATAAGAGAAAGAACACAAAATGCAAGAAAAAAGAAATTCATTAATAACACACAAGAGAGAAACACAATACAAGATCCCAGCAAAGGCCAAGATGCCCTAATGGGTCACAAGGCACCTCTATTTATAGATACATTCAGGGGCAAACTTGTCAAATTACAAAGGAATAGTTGTCAAATGTTAGGTGAACTAACTTTGACCATTGGGATCATTAGGTGCACCACATTGACCACCGATTTTGGCATTGAAATATTGAGTATTTTAATCACATGCCTTCCTAAAAGTTGTAGATATTTCTCTCAGCTTTCTATAACATATTGATTTGCACAATTTGGATACGTATTTTGAGAGATACTGTCCAAATACTGAGGCCTGGTCAAGCTGGGCTGAGACTGTAGATGGGTTCACTTCCAGCCCAATTTTGGTCCAATGAGAGCCCAAATTTGATGATATTTGTGAAATGTAATCTTGTATATAATTGAATCAGCTTTCCAAAACATTAGTATTTGCACCATTCTGATCTATAAATAGAAAGTTATGTCCATTTTACCGAACCTACATCAAAATCGAAATTAAGAGAAAGTTAATTCGTCAGATGTAAAGACTACAAATATGCTTAAGTTGAGGAATTTAATGATACTATTAATGCAATATGATGAATTAACTCTTATTAAGCATATATATTTAAGTGTTAATCACACCCCCCAACCAGCTTATTGCTAGTCCCTAGCAATTAAAGCGTTATTATTTAGAAGTGATTTATAGAATTTTACGTCCAAGGTAGTCATTATTGCACTCTCCTTGATTTTATCCAAATAAACAAGCTCTCAAACAATTTTTTTTAAATGACTCATGCACCCTTCTGTCAAGATATCAATAAACCTTCTTTTTGTGCTCAGTCGACACATGATTATGGGGCTTATTAGAAAGAAGCCATATCGATTCTAATATTTGTTAAGGCTAACAACCTTAGGTAAGGGGTATTTATTTATTATATATATATTTTTCTCTCTTTTTTTTTTTTTGAAGGAATGCATCTTTAACCCATGTAGCGAGCCTTAGGCTAATGACTCTCAGACCAGTTGGCCTTAGGGCATTAGGTGTTAAGACACCCCTTCGAGCTTAACGACTAAGGTTGCGATACTTTATTTTTGCTTAGAAACTTGTGGATAGTGCAATGTTCAATCCCATTAAGCTTTCTCCTTAATCCATGTAGTGAGCTTTGGGCCAATAGCTCCCAAACCAGTTGGTCTTAGCGTATTAGGTGTTGAGGCACCCCTCGGGCTTAATTGCTCGAATTAAGGAGGCTACGAGACCAAACTTATCCACAATTGCTCTCTTCTTTTTTTTCACTTTTTTTTTCTTTTTTTCTCTAACTTTCCCCTCCTTTGTGTTGTATTCCTAAACAAAACAAAAGAACTCAATATTACAACGTTTCATTTTGCCACCCACAATCATGCATCAAGGTATGTGTGTGTGTGTGAAGAAAGGTTCATGAATACTTTCTTAATGAGTGCATAAGCACACAATTTTTTTAAATGACAAAGTTGTGAGAGTTCATTGATTTTAATAATTCAAAGTGAAATGAATAAGACCTCGTTGTTATAAAATTCAAAAATCAAGACTAAATAATATCAAGTTAGCTAAAATGAGTTCACAAGATAAAAATAAAATGACAAATTGGTTAGAATGGGTTTCAAGAGTTCAAACTGGCCTTCCCTACTCTGCCATTTCTGACCCAGAATGCGTCTCAAGAGGATTTGAACTCCTTACACCGCACTCTGAATCTAATTACTAACTCGCTTTTTTTTTTCAAGAAAAAGAAAATTCAAAACATACTTATGTCTATTATCCTTCCCCCCTAACCAAATGAAACATTGTCCTTAATGTTTAAATGTAGAGAGATAAAGTATAGGAGACATTACCTGAAGCTTCTGTTATTCAAGAGAGATGACCTGAAAGACTCATAAAATAACATGCTAAAAGTAAAATAAAATAAAATAAAGGACAAGAAGAAAAAAATTTACAAACGGAGATTCAAATCCAATTTGCACTTTTTGTTTTGCCCTCCTGCCCAATTAATTTGAGTACTAGCTGGGTCAGGTTCATACTCAACTTCTTGTAATTTGTCAACTAACTCACCAGCAGAAGGGGCAGAAACAAGGATCTTTCTCGCTGAATGAGGGATAAAATTTTGTTCCACAGCTGCATCAACAAAACTTATCAAAGGATCAAAGAAATTTTTAATATTCAACAAACCTATGGGTTTTTGATGGAGATTCAGTTGGGCCCAAGAGGCAATTTGAAAAATTTCTTCAAGAGTGCCAAAGCCACCTGGTAAAGCAATAAAGGCATCTGAATTGATGAGAATATGTGCCATGCGTTCATGCATAGAGGAGACCTGTAACTCCTTCCCAACCGTTTTTCCAACAATGCTTTATACAGCCAAAGCTTTAGGAATAACTCCTAACACTTGACTACCTCCTACATGTGCAGCTGTTGATACGCAACCCATTAACCCGAGGCTACCTCCCCCATAAACCACATGAATCTTTCTTTCAGACAGTAGCCTACCAAGATAATTCGCTACTTCTACGAACTCTTCACTTTTACCTGGTCGAGATCCACAGAATACACATATCCTTTGGATTCGACGTTTTGAAGTTCCCTCCCTGTCTATACAACTCTCTAACTATGTGTGAAGAAGAGAACAAGAGATGTGGTATTTATGGAGTGCAAAAAGGTATGCTAATGATGATATCTATCTAGGTAGCTCAGTTGTTTGTTGAAAATTTTGACAATAATGCATAAAAATTCAAAAGATGATGAAATAAGACACCATAAGTCAAACAAAAGATAGAAATTCCACAGCTGCATCAACAAAACTTATCAAACGATCAAAGAAATTTTTAACATTCAACAAACCTATGGGTTTTTGATGGAGATTCAGTTGGGCCCAAGAGGCAATTTGAAAAATTTCTTCAAGAGTGCCAAAGCCACCTGGTAAAGCAATAAAGGCATCTGAATTGATGAGCATATGTGCCATGTGTTCATGCATAGATGAGACCTGTAACTCCGTCTCAACCGTTTTTCCAACGATGCTTTCTATAGCCAAAGCTTTAGGAATAACTCCTAAAACTTGACTACCTCCTACATGTGCAGCTGTTGACACACAACCCATTAACGCGAGGCTACCTCCCCCATAAACCACATGAATCTTTCTTTCAGCCAGTAGCCTACCAAGATAGTTTGCTACTTCTACAAACTCCTCATTTTTTCCCGGTCGAGGTCCTTCAGAATACACATATCCTTTGGATTCGATGTTGTGAAATTCCCTCCATTTCTATGCAACTCTCTAACTATGTGTGAAGAAGAGAATAAAACATGTGGTATTTATGGAGTGCAAAAAGGTATGCTAATGATGATATCTATCTAGGTAGCTTGGCTGTTTGTGAAAAAGTTGACAATAGTGCATAAAAATTCAAAAGATGATGAAATAAGACACCATAAGTCAAACAAAAGATACAAATTCAAAAATGACAGCTATGAGGTATTAAAATTTTCAAAGAATGGTTTTAATCGTTGTCCATTAACTTTAAACACATGACCATTCTTTGGGTTCTCAATTTCAACTGCTCCATGAGGGAAAACATTTTTAGCAATGAAAGGTCCAGTCCAATGTGACCGAAGTTTACCGAAAAATAACTGCAATCTTGAATCATACAAGAGAACTTTTTGTGAAGGTTCAAAAGATTTTCTAACAATGAATTTGTCATGAAAAACCTTCATTTTTTCTTTTTAGATTTTAGAGTTTTCATAAGCCTCATTCCTGATTTCTTCAAGTTGACTCAGTTGGAGTTTACGTAACTTGCAAGCATCATTCAAGTTTGTGTTAAATGTTTTAATGGCCCAATAAGCTTTATGCTCAATTTTTACAGGCAAGTGACAAGGTTTTTCATAAACTAATCTATAAGGAGACATTCCGAATGATGTTTTGAAAGCAGTTCGGTAAGCCCAAAGTGCATCATTAAGTCTTAAAGATCAGTCTCTACGAATTGGGTTAACCGTTTTTTCTAAGATATGTTTTATCTCCCTATTAGCTAATTCAACTTGTCCACTTGTTTGCGGGTGATAAGGTGTAGAAATTTTATGGGTTATTCCATATTTCTTCATTAAGGTTTCAAATGGTTTATTACAAAAATGCATACCCCATCACTAATAATGGCTCGAGGAATTCCAAATCTGCTCAAGATATTCTCTTTCAAGAATTTGACAACTGTTTTGTGGTCATTGTTTCGACATGGAATTGCCTCGACCCATTTTGAAACATAGTCTACTGCAACAAGGATATACACAAAACCAAATGACGGTGGAAAGGGTCCAATAAAATCAATAACCCAGCAATCAAAGATTTCAACAACAAGAATGGGATTCAAAGGCATCATGTTTCTTTTTGAAATGGATCCCAATTTTTGACAATTTTCACACGTTTTCCAAAATGCATGTGCATCCTTAAATAAGGTTGGCCAATAAAATCCACATTGCAAGATTTTAGCAGCTGTTTTTCTAGACGAAAAATGTCCTCCACATGCTTCAGAATGACAAAAGTTAATGACACTACTTACCTCATTGTCGGGTATGCATCTTCTTATTATTTGGTTCGGACAATATTTGAAAAGATATGGGTCATCCTAATAAAAATTTTTCACCTCGGTTAAAAATTTCCTTTTGTCTTGAGCATTCCAATGAGGTGGCATTTTTCCTGTTGCAAGAAAATTTACAATGTTAGCAAACCAAGGTACAACAGCAACAGAAAATAAAAATTCATCAGGAAAAGAATCATTGGTATGTGAAGTTTCAATTAATGTCTCTGTCCTTAGTCTTGAAAGATGATCTGCAACGACATTTTCGGCTCCTTTCTTATCCTTTATTGTGATGTTAAATTCTTGGAGCAATAAGATCCACCGTATCAATCTAGGTTTTGCATCCTGTTTAGACATTAAATATCTTACAGCTGCATGGTCAGTGTAAACAATTGTTGGAGAGCCAATTAAATAAGAACGAAATTTGTCCAATGCAAATACTACTGCAAGTAGTTCTTTTTCAGTTGTTGTGTAATTCATTTGCGCATCATTTAAAGTTCTACTTGCATAGTATATGACATAAGACTTACCTTCTTTTCTTTGTCCTAAGACAGCACCAACGGCATAGTCACTTGCATCACACATCAATTCAAAAGGTAAGGACCAATCAGGAGATTGCATAATTGGAGCAGTTGTTAAAAGTCCAAATAATTTATCAAAGGCATTTTGACATTCTTGAGTCCATTCAAACGAAGTGTCTTTTATTAAGAGGTTACAAAGAGGTTTAGATATAGCACTAAAATTTCTTATGAACCTCCTATAAAATCCAGCATGCCCTAAGAATAAACGAACCTCTTTGACTGTTTTTGGTGGAGGCAAATGGGAAATTAATTCCACTTTTGCTTTGTCCACTTCAATTCCCTTAGAAGATACCACATGGCCTAAGACAATTCCTGAAGTGACCATATAATGGCATTTTTCCCAATTCAAAATAAGACCTTTTTCTACACACCTTTTTAGGACTCTTTCTAAATTTTCAAGACAATTATCAAAAGAGTTTCCAAAGATAGTTAAATCATCCATGAAAACTTCTAAATAATGCTCAACCATGTCACTGAAAATGCTTAACATGCATCTTTGAAAAGTGGCTGGGGCATTACAAAGTCCAAAAGGCATTCTCCTAAATGCAAAAGTGCCGAAGGGGCACATGAATGTGGTCTTTTCTTGGTCTTCGAGTGCAATGAGAATTTGATAATAGCCTGAGTATCCATCAAGAAAACAGTAGTAGGGATGTCCTGTTACTCTTTCAAGAATTTGGTCAAGGAAAGGTAAGGGAAAATGGTCTTTTCTAGTGACAGCATTTAATTTTCTATAATCAATGCACATCCTCCAACTAGATGAGACACGAGTTGGCAATGATTCCCCCTTTTCATTTTTAACTACTGTAATGCCAGATTTTTTAGTTACTACTTGTTTAGGGCTTACCCACTTACTATCAGAAATAGGATAGATAATTCCCACATCAAGTAGTTTGAGAACTTCAGCCCTAATGACCTCTTTCATGTGTGGATTTAATCTCCTTTGAGGTTGTTGAGATGTTTTGGCATTTTCCTCTAAATGTATTCTATGTGTGCAAATTAAAGGGTTAATGCCTTTTATATCTTTTAAAGTCCACCCAATTGCATTTTTATGCCTTTTAAGCACTTCTATCAACTTACCTTGTTGCTCGCATGTGAGGGATGAAGAAATTACCACTGGATATGTCTGATTCTCCCCAAGATATGCATATTTCAGTCCTTCAGGTAAGGGCTTCAATTCTAACTTGGGAGCTTCATCTTCCTTGCTTTCATTCATTTGCCCCAATTCTTCAAATCTTGATTTTGAGCCTTTTTCCATCACCTGTGCACAATCCAATAAAGAACATATATCAGAAAGATCAGACTCTAGTTCCATACTTGATTCTAATGAATTCACTAGACAAGTTTCCAAAGGGTCAGAAGAACTCCCTTTTTGGATGTGATCTGCCACAATAGATGCAATTACATTGGCCTCGTCAATTTCATCTTCTTCTCCATTTGGTTGTTTGCAAATATTAAAAACATTAAGTTCCAATGTCATGTTCCCAAATGATAGCTTCATGACTCCATTCCTGCAATTAATCAAAGCATTAGAGGTAGCTAGAAATGGACGCCATAAAATAATAGGAATTGAATTGCTTACTTCTACTGGTTATGTGTCCAAGACGATAAAATCCACTGGGTAAATGAATTTATCAACTTAAACTAATACATATTCTACTACTCCTCTTGGTACTTTAATTGATCTATCAGCAAGCAAAAGAGTCACAGAAGTTGGTTTTAACTCACCTAGATTGAGTTTTTGAAAAACCGAGTATGGAAGCAAATTCACACTAGCACCAAGATCAAGTAAAGCTTGTTCAATTTTATGGTCTCCAATAACACATGAAATTGTAGGACAACCTGGATCCTTATATTTCACTGTATTATTATTTTGAAGAATAGCACTTACTGCTCAACTAGAAAGGCCTTCTTTTTCACATTCAGTTTTCTTTTCACAGTGCACAAGTCTTTCAAAAATTTTGCATAAGAAGGTACCTGTTTGATCACATCAAGTAAGGGAATGTTGACCTTTACCTGTTTAAAAATTTCAAAGATTTCAGAATTTTGAGTTGGCTTCTTTTGTGTGGCTAATGCTTGAGAAAATGGAGGCACAGATGAGGATTTGGTTTCTTCTTCGCTAGGTGTTGGTTTGGCCACCTCTTCCTGTCCTTTGGAGATCGATTCTTCTTCTTTCTAACAAGGGTCACGAATGTGTTTTTCAACAATCTTACCATTGCGAAGGGTCGTGATTGACTTGGCTTGGTCAAAGTAATGGTTACTTGAACTTCCTGTATTTGAGTTAGATTGATCTTTGGGGTTTTGCAGTGTTTGAGAGAGAAATTTTCCCTTCTCTTGGATGCTAAATGTAGATGCAAATTTTGCAAGAGTTTTTGACAAATTTGCTAATGTTTGAGCAGTTTGACTATTGAAAGTCTCTTACTTTATAATGAATGAATGCAATGTCTCTTCAAAGTCATTCATAGGAGGAGGAGCATATGCATGATGATGAGAATTTTGAAAATTTTGTCGTGTTTGAAAAGGGACTTGTGAAGATTGTGCATGATTATCATTTTTCCAGCTAAGATTTGGATGATTTCTCCAACCAGGATTGTAGGTTTGTGAATATGGATTGTGATTTGGCCTTTTGAAAGTGTTCAAGGCATTGGCTTGCTCATGGAGACATTCCCTAAAGGCAGGCAAAGTTGGGCAATCATCAGTAGAATGGTCATTGTCATCACAAATGTTACAGACATTTTCTTGAATAGAATTCAATTGACCATTCTTTTTCATTTCTAAAGCCTCGATTTTTCTAGCTAGGGATGCATATTTGGCTTGAAGGTCATGGTCTTCCTTAAGGTTGTAAATACCTCTATTGGATGTCGAGGTTGGGGCCTTGCTTGGTACCTCATAGGTGCCAGCAGTGTCCCAATTTTGTGCCTTTTCTGCCAAGGAATCTAGGAAGTCAAGTGCTTCCTCAGGGTCTTTTTCTTTAAATTCTCCATTACACATTAATTCCACTAGTTGCCTATCTTGAGGTGTTAACCCTTCATAGAAGTGTGCAACTACTCTCCAAGTCTCAAAACCATGGTGAGGACAGGTATTAAGTAGTTCCTTATACCTATGCCAACATTGGTAAAGGGTTTCCCCTTGTTTTTGAGAGAAATCAGAAATTTGTCTTTTAAGAGAATTAGTTCTATGGGTAGGAAAATTTTTTTTCAAGAATTGTTGTTTCATCTCATCCCATGAACTGATGGAATTCGACCTCAAATTTTGTAGCCATGTTCTAGCTTTATCTTTTGAAGAAAAAGGAAAAAGCTTTAATCTAATGGTGTTTATGCTACAATTTGGGTCAGTGTATGAGCTACGTACCTCTTCAAAGAGTTTCAAGTGCGAATATGGGTTCTCCATGTCAAGGCCATGAAAAGTGGGTAGAAGTCGAACAAAACTTGGTTTGAAATTGAAATGGATTGAATCTGGAGGAGAAAGTACACAAGATGGTGCACTAGTCCTTACCGGATTCATGTAGTCTCAGAGGGTTCTTCGTTGGTTTTGATCATTTGCGAACAGTTGTCCCCTTCATCCGTGAATATTTCCTCATGATTGTCGGCCATGTTTTCTAAGGAAGATGATGTTTTTCTAACAAATCTACTACTAGATGTTCGTGACCAAATTTTCATGCAAGAAAGAGAGAAGAAACGAGAGGAAAAGATGAACACACAAAAAAATAAAAAATTTAGATCTAAGATGAGAAAAGAGAATACTTACAATTTTGCACGCCAATTTTTACCTTCCCCGGCAACGGCGCCAAAAACTTGACACATCCAAAAAAGGATTGCCCTCCCAAGTATAAGAGTGTCGAAGTAATAAACCCGGTAAGACCGGGGTCGGTCCACGAGGAAAGGGATTTTAGCGCTAGAAACTATAAGTAAGCAAATATGAACGATTTGAAGATATGACAAGATAATATCAACAATAGATGAGAATAATTAAAATGCACAAGTAAAAGAAATTAACACAATAATAATGAAAGCTAAGGTTAGGGGATCCGCCCTTGATATTTCAAATAAGGATAAACAACCAGTTTTAGTTATATGAATTATATTCGTTTCGTTACCAATATTTATACCACTTCTTGTAAATGGGTTCAAGCATCCAATGTGCCAATCTCCATATGTCTACAACAAATCAAGGTTTCTAACTAGATTTGTGTCGGTAAGAAAGAACCATATGATATCTAGAAAGGATCCAAGTATTTGATGTACCAAGGATTGTCTACAATGGATCAAGACCTCCACTTTACAAGTGGTGTCAAGATTGATTAAGAAAATAAATATAAATCATAAAAAATAAACAACACAATATTACGATTATTAAGCACATACCAAGGGTTAGACAATCCTTACTTTCATATCAAGGGTTTCACCCATTCACCTTAGCAAGAGAGAAATTAGAAAGATATTATAAGAGAAAGAACACAAAATGCAAGAAAAAGGAAATTCATTAATAACACAAAAGAGAGAAACACAATACAAGATCCCAGCAAAGGGCAAGATGCCCTAATGGGTCACAAGGCTGCTCTATTTATAGATACATTCAGGGGCAAACTTGTCAAATTACAAAGGAATAGTTGTCAAATATTAGGTGAACTAACTTTGACCATTGGGATCATTAGGTGCACCACTTTGACCACCAATTTTGACATTGAAATATTGAGCATTTTAATCACATGTCTTCATAAAAATTGTAGATATTTCTCTCAGATTTCTAGAACATATTGATTTGCACAATTTGGATACGTATTTTGAGAGATACGGTCTAAATACTGAGGCCTGGTCAAGCTGGGCTGAGACTGTAGATGGGTTCACTTCCAGCCCAATTTTGGTCCACTAAGAGCCCAAATTTGATGATATTTGTGAAATGCAATCTTGTAGATAATTGAATCATCTTTTCAAAACATTAAGATTTTTACCATTCTGATCTATAAATAGAAGGTTATGCCCATTTTACCAAACCTACATCAAAATCGAAATTAAGAGAAAGTTAATTCGAATAATGTAAAGACTACAAATATGCTTAAGCTGAGGAATTTAATGACACCATTAATACAATATGATGAATTAAACTCTTATTAAGCATACATATTTAAGTGTTCATCAAACATAACTATCAAAAAGAAGGTATCTCATTTGAAGAAAGATGTTCACCTTGAAAAACAAATCTCCCTCGGAGAAGGCATCCATCTTGAAAAAGGAATCTCCCTTGAAAAAGGCATCTACGTGGAGAAGGTGTTTACCGTGAAAAGGCATCTCTTTTGAAGGAGGAAGTTCACCATAAAGAAAGAATATGAAGTCTAGCTTACAAAAGGAATTTTGAAGAAGAAATTTGAAGTTCACCTTGAAGAACATTAAAAAAAAAAAATTCATAGTCATATAGTTCGAAGGGCAAAAGGTGAAAGGTTAAAGAGGAAAAGAGAAAGATAGAAAGATAGAAAGAAAAAGGAAGAAAACTCTATGTCGACCTTAAAACATCGAAGGAATCTTTGAAACATTTCAGTCGTAAGCACTAGCCATGGCAATAGCTTAGCAACTCATAAGGAAAGAAGACCGATCTCAGTCAATAAAAGGTTCTATCAGAATCACATGGAAGAATTCCTCCAGATACTATAAATTAATTTTTTGAAGAACACACCAAACGAGGAAAAAATTGAATCGGTTTTACATCATCAAGAAATTTTTAATTTCTACAGGAACTTACAAAGACAAATGGAAGAATCCATAATAAGTCCAAGAATCTGAAACTCCATAGCGAAGAGAGTGGTGAATGTAAGAGAAGTTGAGAATGAAGAATGTCAAAACATGATGACTCAAAAGATTTTCCTCATTGGATCTAAAGGAATCAAGAATAGAAGCTTGGGCCTAAAACCCATTGAATACGAAATCTAAAGTAGATTAAGAAAACTTGAAGAATAGTTAGAAAAAGGGCACAAAACCTAACAAATGCAAGGACTGAGGAATATTGAACAAGTATGAAGAATACTCAGAAGAGGGGCATGAAACCCAATGAATGCAAAATTTGAAGAGATCAAAGATGAATGAAGAATCCTTAGCCAAAGGCTCAAAGAATGAAAAGGTCTAAAGGTCGCAAAGCAATGGATGATAAAGTTTTCCCAATAGGCATGCATTAGAAGAAAACCCTAAGAAGTAGGTGCACTTAAGAGTGTTTTAAGCCCTTAGAATAGGCACAAGCCCTAAAAAGGGGCACACTGAAGAGCGTTAAAGACCCTAAGAAGTAAGTGCACTTAAAAGTGTTTTAAGCCCTTAGAATAGGCACAAGCCCTAAGAAGAGGTACACTAAAGAGTGTTGAAAACCCTAAGAAGTAGGTGCACTAAAGAGTGTTAGAAACCCTGAGAAGTAGATTGTAAGCATCGTAAGGATGCTTTTTAGTCTTTGAACGGGCACATCCACCTTAGATAAGCTCGTTCACCCTTGGATAGGCACCTCAGCCCTTGAATGGGCACACTCGCCTTAGATAGGCTTGTTCTCCCTTGGACGGGCACTTCAGCCTTTGAATGGGCATACTCACCTTAGATAGGCTTGTTCACCCTTGGACGGGCACCGCAGCCTTTGAATGGGCATACTCGCCTTAGATAGGCACATCCACCCTTAGAAGGGCACATCAGTAGTCGAATAGGTACACCTTTTTGTGGGAACATAATAAGAGAGAGAGATGATGAGAAAGTCGCAAAGAAGGAGGATAAAGTCGAGGATGTTGAGACGGAAGAAAGAAAGATGAAGTAAAAGTACTTTGTCGACTTTTTTTTCTCACAAACCTCTTCAAAGTAGGGGGTAAGCTATAGGCATTGAATTTTGGAGGCTCGATGATAAAATAAAGATAAATTTCAAGCAAAAAAATGACTAAAATGCCTGTGAGTGTCAAGAAGAGAAGGGTAAGAAGAAGTTGGTGAAAGGCCTCGAAAACTGACACATAACTTTGAAAAATCATAAAACTAATAAAGGACGAATTTGATGAGGGTCATATATGTTATGAAGCTATAGATGTCTAGTTTTTGTAGAAATTTATGGAACATAAATCAGAGTTGAACTTGAGAACTTATACGTGATCAAAGGAGCAAAGGTCTGGGAGGACTACATTGAAAGAAGACAAAAAAGGAAAGGGCCTACGAGATATTGATCGATTGACTATCAGACAGCCGTCTGACCATCTGATAGTCGCCCAGGTGTTGGTCAATGGCCCGCTATCTATCAAGGCTCCTCAGCTCTAAATTCAAATCACACTAGATACAGGAAGAATTTTCCATGAAATTCATCATTAAATGGAGAATTATAAATATGAGATTTATCAATGAGATATAAATATGAGACCTGTAACATTACATCCAGAGTCAAGAACAACAAATAATTACCTTAATTCACGATACTTCGCATCTGTAAGCTTCACAACTTCAAATAAATACTGCTCATCTTCTATATCATCTCTGGGATATAGAGTATGGGAATTGGGAAATTAGAAAAGGCAAAGAACAAACTAGAAAATAGCAAGCTATATAAACTATTTCATAATTGCTAAAATAATATCTATGACAAAAATCAGCTACAAACTGAACAGCACTTTCAACTACAACATCTAGATTTAAATCAAGAATACCTAATTTCCTCCAGCTTCTTTTGCTCCATTTTCTTCAAATATTCTTGTTTTGACACTTTCCTGAATCAGAGTTAATAAATAAAATAAAATAAAAGAAATAGAGAATCAATATTCCAAAATCTAAATATAATAATAATAATAATAAAAGAAAAAAGTAGAGACCTATATTCCTCTATTCAGAATAGAAACCTTCAAGAGAAAATTAACCTTTTAAAGTAGATTCTGGAAAAGCATGATAATGAAACTACATTAAACATGGCAAACATATACAACAAAAATGCCTCTCCTCTTTTTTTCCCCTCAAAAGTACACATTATTTCAATGCCATTCCCATATCA
Organism: Boswellia sacra; assembly: GCA_013180625.2. Taxonomy (NCBI): domain Eukaryota; kingdom Viridiplantae; phylum Streptophyta; class Magnoliopsida; order Sapindales; family Burseraceae; genus Boswellia; species Boswellia sacra. Next base: position 579,957 of record SNVD02012387.1, on the reverse strand, counting down.
GAAGTCTGATACTAGAAATCAGGTTGAGGTATTTGATGATAACAACTATGAGTAAGGACCAAATAATATAAGTAATTAGAACATCAGTAATTAGAAATCAAAACAAAACAGATGGTGAACATGTACTATGCTGTAACACAAGTAGTTCTCAGACTCATAGATACTTTTGCAAATGTAATTTGAATATCACCCAAAAAGAACACACATTTCAGATAGTTGTTCATCAATCACAAAGCAAGAACCGCATCCTAATTAAGATTGCCTGAAATATGGAATTTATCATAGCATCCATACAAAATATCATGTGTCATTCAAGTTCATTGGACAGGCTTGCCAAGATAATTTTCTTGAACCTAGAATATATCAAGCCTGTCATAGTCTGCTTCAGTTTTGTGGATTCTAAGTCACCACTAACTTTATGCACCACTGCATTAAGAATTACACAAGCAAGCTAAGCATGGGTTGCATAACACATGAAAGTTTAACAAAAAGGGTAAGGAGAAGATTATGGTGCTCAGCCTCGACCTTGGTGTCTCAAACAGTCTAACAGTTATAAATCAACAAATAGTGTACCTTCCGTGTTGCTGCAGCATCACGTTCTTTTATATGTTGCTCTAATTGCTCCCTCTCTCTTTGATCATGCAGTCTTTCTTCCTCCGACTGTATAGCAAATACATATAAGCAAAATGTAAAAGATGAAAGAAGAAAATCATGAAACATAGATGGTAAAAGGGAATAAAAAACATAATATATTCCTCCAAAGAACCAAAAGATAAGTAAACTATCTAATTAGGCATGACTGGGGGGAAAAGAAAAAGGCTTATATTCAATTAAGCACAAACAATTAATAAAGTTATAAAAAATTTGTTGTCATCCAAACTCAAAAGATTACACATGCTAGTAAACAGCTCCGACTAAGGTTCCACCTAACCCCAAGGGTTGCAATCACCAATTAGAAGATCTAATTCAGCTTCTGGTTTGGGAAAGGGGACAGCAATAACAATTCGATTATTGACTCGAATTGCTCCAAATCCTCCACCAACATTTTGGAAGTTAATGGAGGGGAAGTAAAAAAAACTGCCAATCTGATCCTTGACTCGAAACACATAACTCCAGTTTTTTCCAGATAAAATTGGGCAGTTGGTGCCTGAAACTCCATCGTGCCATGAGTTTAGCCTTCGTTGTACACCAATCCTGCACCACCAGAACCACTTTTCTTTGTTAAAGGCTTTATCTTACCAAGAAGCCATTTATGGACAGATTTATAACACAAAAATCAAATTATGGCTTTGTTTAGCTCAATTATGGCTCAATTATTAACAAACCCAAATTTAAGGACGAATTTCTAACATAAAAATCAGATTGGGTAAACTTACTAATATTATAATAATAATAATAATAATTTTAAAATTAATAATAATAATAATAATATTATAAGTATCATACCCAGAGAGCGCCAACTTCTACAAGCTTGGCCACGAGATGGCCGCTCAGGTGGAGGGCGAAGAGGGAGTCAAGGCCATCGACGCACGTGCCACCAATGAAAACGGCTGGAGCAGAAGGATTACGACGAGCATCATCGTTATGGGGGGAGGGAGGGAGAGTAGAGATCTCGTGGTCATCGCGTTCGATGACGGTAGGATGGACGCTGATGGTGGCGAGGAGTTTGCGCATAACGTGGCACATGCAGCAAGAGGATCGACTGAAGATGATGACAAGGTGTTCGGATATGAGGCATTGGATTTTCTCCTCCATGGATTCTTTCACGTCAATGGATAGGTCACTGGGAGTAGCCGTGGTGGAGGAAGAGGGAGGTTGAGGTCAAGGTGAACGAAATCAATGGAGTGAAGGAGGCTTGCAAGGGGCGGCTAGGGTTGTGAATATGACCTTCATTTTCTTTATATAATATTGTCAAATTCTAGGAAATCCACGTCTACTAAAACTTATCAAAATCATCCCTAAAAATTTCAGTAAGTTCCTATATTTTATAATTTTTCTTATTTACACCATTATATTCATAATTTTTGGAGCATTAATGTTTTAATTTAATTTTTAAAATAAATTATAACAGTTTTTACTCAAACACAAATATTATATTATTTCAAAATAAAATTTTATTTGAGATTTTTAATTCCTTAATTATTATAAAAAATTTTAATTAATGTGATTTTCATCACTTTGAAATTATAAAATAATTTTATTTATTTCATACAATTTTCATGTTTAAAATTTTACTTTTTATAATCCAATATTTTAAATTTATTATTTTCATATTGATAATAATATTGTCTTTTATTCCAAGTTTTTAACTATTATTTTTTAATTTTATATTAAAAATAAAATTATGATATTTAATTATTATTTTGATATTTTTAACTTCTTCATTTTATTGAAATTTAAAATATTTTATTCACATATTTAAAAGAGAAGATAAAAAGTTAGAGGGAAATTTGAGAGGGAAAGGGAAAAGATTAGATATTCACATATTAGTCACACTTTTATAAAAATGTGATAAATATGTAATCGAATAAAGATAAAAAATGACAAATAAGATGAATAAGCAGGTTTGACTTCCAGACCAGTTTTATATTTCTCACTTTCAAGAAAAACTGTCAAATAAAAAAATTTCAAAGTGACAAATATGAAAAAAATTCTTGTAGTGTTTTAGGATTTAATCAAATATCAGGATGCTATCAAAAGTTTTATTTTTCCGCAATGAATCATCGATTTTGCGTCAAAATTTTCCCAGCCCAGCCTTCCCCTTCCTCCTACGCCCCTGATTATATTTTAAAAAAAAAATTCAGTTTTTGACCCAAGTTTAGGGGCTGAAAAAAAAAAAAAAGATCCGCACTCCCAATGTGAAAATTTTGCAATTGTATTAGGAAAAGGATTACTAGAATTCAGATGTCACTGTAGTTAGTTAGGACTCAACCAACACACACTTGTATCATCTTCTTCGAGAACTTTCTCTAACAACGACAAATTGAAGAATCATCTATATGTATATATATCCTCTATTAGAGGAATATCTTCCTCGTATATATCAAATGGAAGTAGTGGCTTCTCAATAATTAGTCTCTACAAATCATGATTACAGCTTGAAGAAGACGTACGCATTGTTCATATTGATTTACAATGATTTCAATACATTAAAAAATAGGCTTTGGTTATGATACATCGGTTATACCGGTGCATCAGTTTTCCAAATTTTTGTAATTTTTAGTATAAAAGTTGTAAATTCTTATATAAAAATCGTAAATATGGAGTGTAAAAGTTGTAAATGAAACTATTTTCGATTTTTTGTAAACTAGTGTAAAAGTTGTAAATCATTGTATAAAAGTCGTAAATGAGAATTTACAACTTTTTTTTTCACATTTACGATTTTTATATAAAGATTTACAACTCTTACACTGAATTTACAAAAAATTGACAAGTGATATACCGGTACATCAGATGTACTGTAAACGGACCCTAAAAAATAACATGGGGTTCGTCGTGGAGTCCTTCCTATTTCATATCACTTGCATTATCGTTTGTCCTGTATCAAAACCTTTATAATCTGTCGCTGTACCGATGAGTTTTCACCTTTGTTGCTCATGAAATTGACGCCCTTCGTGCATGAATCCTCTAACCAGCCAATAATTATACAGAAGTTTTTTGAGTTTCGAAATTTTATCAGATTATGTCTGGTCTCAGATTTTTATATATAGTTGAACATTAGCATTTTGGACACAGTAAAATTACTGACTAATCTGATCTCTTGCTAATATTAGCATCAACGCCCACCAAATCACACTGCTACAAAAATTCATTAAGCATGCTTTTTAAAAAATCTTGAAATGTTTTTAAGGACATTTTTTTTCACAAGTGACCGTCTTCTATTGAAGTGTTTTCAAATTGAATAATTTCCAAACTAAATGATTGTTAAAAAAGTTTAATATTGAAAACAGTTAATAAAATTTGTTGAATAATATTATGATATAAATAATAGGTTAAAAATGTTTTTCTTTACAATAAAAAGGAAGACAGTTTTTTAATTAAACTTCTAGGAGGCATTATAAGAATGTCCCTTTAAGTGTCCTCTTTTGACAGTTTTTTAGTAGTTTCACTGTTCAGCTACCATTTAAGACCACCTCATTTATTGTTATCCTCAACGTGCTGCTTACAACTCTACAAACACCACTTTATCCTTATATATACACACAGACACACACACTAGCATTTTGTGGTCCAACACAAAACCAAGGAGTGAGCAAAAGTCTTCTAGTCTGTGTATCTGCAGTGGTGAAAGACTAATTGGAAGAATTCTTTAATATGGTTCGCTTGCTAGAAAAAAATTGCGGCTCTTCTGGTTTGGCAGTCAGCCCAATGGGATATGACAACACTCAATGAAGCAAAAAGTGATGGAAAGCGGAAGTCTTCTAAATTAAGGAGCTAAGAAAAGAAAAAAAACACTCTGAAGCTGCAAGTTGATATCTTTATGATGGTTGGCCATTTTGTATCAGTTTAAAGAAGTTAAATTTATTTTCATTTGTGTCTAGATTTGTTTGTTATAAATAGCTAGTCAGGTTGGTTGTTCTATAAGTGTCAATTTTCTTTTTTTTGGTTTCTCCGATTAATCAATTTTTAGTTTATAATTTTCTCATAATATATAATATTAATTTCAGTCACAAAAAGAAAGAAAGAAAGCCAAAAAATAATAATAATAATAATAACAAACAAACAAACAAAGCTGTCCAATATTGTTTAGTCAATCAGAAGGAAAATTGTCATTACGCGAAGAGGAGATGCATCGCATTATCTGACACGACCCGCCCCTAGCTACACAGGCAAGTCATGCCTAAAACTGTTCACTAAAAGAACAGTCTTTCAATTAACTATCTTCCCACACTTTTTGCTCTGTCACTCTAATAAAACTATTCATAAAAAAATTATTTTTTTAAAAAAAATACTCAGAATATTTTTATTGAAAAACCGACAGAGTTTTCCCTATAATTTGAAGAAAACCCCCTGCAAAAATACACATTTTTACACTTCTAAAATATTCCTCATCCCGACTTCTTTTTGGGACTTTCGTCCTTATCAACCACAATATCCTAAAAAATAAATAAATCATACTCAACGTACTTAACCTTTAAAAATTTATACAAGATACATAAAAATGAAATAATTTTAATGCATGAAAAATTAGTATATATCGTGTGGCCTTTCTTTGCATCAAAGACAGCTTAGCACCAAACCTGTAGCATCTGGTTAGGAAAAATAATAGGAAAAGAATGAGTTAAAGGCTCAGTGAGTGGACAAATTTTATTTAAATAAAATATTGCTTTCTTTCTTTCCTATAACTCATTTCTTGAATAAAGCTTTATTCAAAAATCTCATTTTCTTAAAAGAAAATTTACAACGTTTAATTAATATTTAAAAGAGAACCAGTAAACTTTTCTTTTCAAAATAACGTATAAACTACTACTTCTTCCTAACTTTCTTTTAAACTTCATTCTTATAAAACAACTGTAAAAAAATTTTACTAACCCTTTGTAAAGAAAATACTTTGTATAATTCCTCAACTTACTTACCAAAATAGCTTAATATTCTTCAATTATATAAGCAATTCACTTACGTACCTTTACCTTGAACCCTTACCTAATATCATACACAGTGCAAAATTTATCACTATATCTCTTTCTTCTCTCTAAAAAGATGTATAAACAAATGCGAAAAGAAATAAAATAATATAAAATTTTTAAATAACATTTCTCTCATCATATACTCAATCACTTGTTAAATTTATTCTCTAAACAAATCATAAATTGTATGACTATGACTGTCTCATAATAACATCATATAATACATTTCTAACTAGAAAACTCATCTTATATTTATACTTAAGAAAAATCTATCGTACTTGTCAAAATATCATCAAATATCTTATAGAATTTTCAAAATAAATAACTTTTGATTAAAAATCTTCAAATAAATTTGCTTGATTCTATATTCTTTAAAAGTAGTGGAAAGAATGCATATTTTCTCAATCTCATAAAATAAAACTCATGATGATATGCTAAAATCATCGCTTCAGTTATTTAATAAACAAAACATAATTTCTTTAAAATCTTCATTCCAAAATAAACTTTTATATATAATGCTTTTTTCTCAAACTAACTCATATAAACATATTTAAAACTCTTTTCATTATACTAAACAAGTACCCCTGAAACTGTCTGATCCTGCCTGGCGAGATGTAACATCGCACAGGCAGAGCTATCTGAATTTTCTCATACCTGGTGAGATCTACATCACGCAGGCAGAGCTATCTGTACTTGGCGAGATCTAATATCGTACAAGCCTGCTATCTGAATCTCCTCATACCTGGTGAGATCTACATCACACAAGCAGAGCTATCTGTACCTGATGAGATCTAACATCGCACAGGCCTACTATCTGGTCATACGCATGCGTAAAACTGCCCCCAAAGAGCTAAAGCGCCCAGATCACACGGCCCAAAGCCTCTATGTTTGTCTGAACGGGCTCCAAAGGCCTCTATCTTTCTATCTGAAATCTGCTGTCTCACTGTCTAAGTGAGCTGGGTACTAGCTTAGTATAATATAATTAAACTTTCTTCTTTTCGCTAAAACTGATTTCTTTTCGAAATTTGCTTTATATGCTAAATCATTGCTTCTCAAGCAGATTTATCAAAATTTGTAAAACTTATATAAGCTGAAACTCATAAATCATAATATCCGAATCCTTGAAAATTCATAATAAATATTTAAAAGAGTAATTGTAAATACTTTAAGAAATTCTTCGAAATCAAATTACTATATAAAAATATGATCATAATTGTTCTGCTTTTACACTTTCTATAAAATGATAGAATATGCATCTATAATAATATAGAAAACAATTCATGTATATATAATATGAATCTTTCTTTAAAAGTGCTATATCTTTGCTCAAAACTAATTTTGAAACTAAAATTTATGTCTACAATCATTTTGAAAACTAGCTTTGAAACATATTAATAATTGAAAGCAAACATAACAACTGGGTCTATTAACCCTCGAGAAATACAAAAGAAGCTAACTTGAATTCTTCTGAATTCGCTAAAATTTTCAGAAATTCTATAAAATACTAAATAAACATAGCTAAGTAAATACTAAAAAAACATATATCTAATTATCCAAAAAAAATAAATCTCATACTCTTTCTAAAAACTTTCTAAAATATATATAAAATAAAATACTTTTCATCTCACTATAAACCGTAATTTCTATTTTTATCTCAAAATCTTATACTTTGCATATAACATTCTATATAACATCCTTTCACATACTTATACTTCAAAATTTAACTAATTCTCAAAAATTTCAATTTAGAATTTCAAAGATTTCCAAATTCTTAAATATCATGCTTTAACTGAAATCTTTTTTACTATCCTAAAATTTCTAGAATTCTGCATTCAGGTCCTGCAAATTCTAGAATAGTTTTCTAAATTTATAATTCAACCCCTACTATTGGGCAGTTTTAGAATTTAACATTATCACCCCTGCAGAATTACATTCTAATTTCCAAAACTTTTTCTTTTTAATTTGCTATTATTCTGAATATAAAATCACTCATTATTTTGTAAATCAAAAACATCATTTCTTAAACATATGTATTTATTTAAGAAAAATAACTAAATACCTCAATTTCCTATGCAAATTCATTTAATTATAAATGTCTCTTTTCCAATCATAAACAAAAACTTTCTACTTTCGATTAACATATAACATATATTCATTCTACAACTTTCACTTTAAATTCATTTTTCTATTGTATTCAAACTTATCAAAACAATACTTGCTACATATTCAAAAACTAATTTACTAGCACCACCCATAATCATCTCTTTTATTCAAAATTAAATACTTTACATATATTTTTTTTCGAAATACATAATTCATCATTATCGATTCTAAAAGCATCTTAATATAACTCAATTAATTAATCTAATAACGTATATCATATGAAAAGCCATAAATTTAATACACTTTAATATAAGAATAAAATTATCAAAATATAATCCACTCACTGAATTTAAGCTCCTTTATGGATGAATAATGTTATAAAAATTATTTGATGGCCGGAAAAACATGACCGAAAATGTCGCCGGAATGTCGTCGCCGGCGAGTGAATACTGACCGAATTTCATTTCTCTCCGATTTGCAACATTTGTATATCAACATGTAACAAAATTGGTATGGTTAGAAAGAGTATGGAACAAGCTTTAATTTAATATAAAGATTTACCGGTAACTCACCGGATTTTGGCCGGAAAACGCATAGGAAGCCGTTAGCTTCCATGCTTCGATCCGCAAAAACGGTGAAGAAACCAAGGACAACACATATATGGATGGAAAGAGGACATTATAAGCTTCAAAATGATATATTATAGGGCTGGAGACTCACCAGAAATAGGCCGGAAGCGCTACTCAAAGGCGATGGTGAACAGTGTCCGGCATGAACAGTAAAAACGAATTTCCCAAAATTCTAGAATTCTCCCCCATTTCCTATTCACCCTCTCTTATTTATAATTAAAATTTTGGGTTGGGCCGGGTCTTCTTCACAGCCCAATGGTCAAAACCCAATGGGTATTACATTATCCCACTAGTAGACTAAGGGAATGGGCTAAAAACACAATGTTGATATAATATCTCGAGTAACTCCTTCGACACCAAACCCATCCCCACGTAGATAAACAGCAAGAGAAGTTCTCGTAATGTTCAAAATCATTCCAGTTGTTTTTAGAGATAAGGGATTATCGGCGGCTGTTCTGTGTACATTGATATTCTTCCATAGCTAGCTGTCTCGTCAGATCCTTAATGTGTTCACGTGCAACTTCCTCTGAAGTACCAGTATGATGCATGTAACACTGGATTGATTTTGGAACATCAACTCTCTTTATCTCATCCTGAATAATGGAAAAAAAATTACTCAGTCAATTCAAATGATCATATACATAGAGAAATATTCAACACAAGTGTAGATTATTGTAATGATAATTCAATTATACATATATATATATATATATATATATATATATATATATATCATATCTGCATGCACCGATGAAGTTCCAAAACCATCTTGAAGTCGGAAAACCATAGCTGACAAGTGTAATTACTCTGGTCTGCTTTCTAGAAATTGTAATTCCTTTTGTGTTATTGCATTTTGGGTAGAATGATATGTTATCAATGCAATTGTGGGGCCTGTAATTGATATCCATGCATTGTCCAAGTACTCCTCCAGCGTTGGTGTATACCGAGTGTGGTACCATTGTGCCTCCACCATGTAGGCTTAAAAGTAGCTGCCCACTGATCGATATATGAACATTCCATAGAGTGTGGTTAGAGCATTTTATTTAAAAATAAATAAACAAATAAAAGAGAGCGATAATGGATATAGTAATTACGGATTTTCCTAGTGATGGCATGACATCTGAATCCTTTAATTTCCTTGAGAATGTCATAAGCCATTTGATTAACGTAGTTGTAATGACGAAGAAAAGCTAATTTCAGGGAGTGTGGAAGTTTTTCCCCTGCTTTTGCATCCCACCTGATAAACAAGTAATAAATAAATTGAACATATACTTGCTTTCCAAAAGTGTTAACTTATATAAACATAATCAAAGTAGGCGAAAACTAAACCTTTCAAAAGCTTCAGTGAAGAATTAAAGTTCATCCAAGTTACCATAGATACCATAGATATCATCGATTACGATAATTAGAGTAATGGCCTTGGTAATCATTTTCCTGCTGTGTGAGCATTGAGGTTCAAAAGCTATCCCCACTGCCCATAAGTACCATGTCAACAACCTGTCCCTGATAAAACTCAAACTTTTCTCCAAGAGCACTATTAGACACCACCTTAGTTCACAGGAAAAATAGAAAAAATCAACTTAATTGGTAGATAATAATAAGATCATTTGATTTGATGTTCATGTAGCGTTACCTTGAGAAGTCTTTACGATCTTCCTAAAAAACTTTTCTGCACAATGTTGAATTCCAACTTAGCGAGTTCAAGTAGAAGGTGGTTCTTGTCTTCTCTTTTCTCATATACATCTATGAACCACTTTGTATCAAATTTTAGCGTTGTCCAGTGCATGGAGAGATCCAACGCATACTTCACTTGCAATGCAACATTCACGTCCCTATCATCGTGAAGGCTGGTCCTCCAGATGTTTAATAGTGAACTTCCAGGCCTCCTCCATGATGCTTTCCCCTTCTAAGCCATAGTATGATGCTTCGTAGAGGGTAAGCATTGCCTTGATGTCACCACAAAGGCACCGCTTGAAGCTAATCATCTCGTCGATAAAAATATTAAAAGTTTCCATAGTCAAACAAAACACATCTTACCATTTTTATAAACGGATAGAAAACTTAATCATTTATGTAAGAGTGGTTTTTATCGGAATTAATAACAACTATATATATAGTGAAACAATTGATCATGATATAAATTAATCAAATTCTTACACGATGAAGCCAAGATTTCCATTAGTTTTCTTAGATATGCATGTCATCAACCCCTTGGCCTCGGCCGAATCCAAACATTAACAGTATAGCACCACTTAAATTAATTACCTTGAGAAACGTTATAAACATATTGTCTGAGGAGCCTAAATTCAAGAGGGGTTGCATGCAGATTCCCTTTCTTCCAACCATCATCGCTGTTTCTGTATAAAGTATGCAACGTGTTCTTTATCTCGGTCTCGAAATGATAAGCCAATCCAAGTCTTTGCAAAGTGTCAATCAGCTCAAGTTGGTCTAATGGTTTCCCCACATGGTAAATCATCGACCTCACTTCTTCCTGAAGTTTCTCAGCTTGTTTTTTGTATGCATCTTCCTGCAAAATTTAAAGTATATATATATTAATAAGCTAGCTAGCCAAGAGAGTATATATAAAAACTATTTTGCTGAATTTTAAGGGAAAACCAAATTAAGATCATATCTTATGATGTATACCGCCAGGGGGCGTATCTTTGTGTGGGCTGGGCCGGGCTACAGCCCCGCTCCATTTTTTTAAAAAAATGGATAGGTTTTTAAAAGGTCCTAAATCTAGGTTCTATTTACTAAAATGCCAACAGATTTACACAAGTGCCGCCTATTATTGACAAAACTGTCGTCGCCAACTTTATTTTTAATTTTCTCATTTCATTTCATAAAAGTTATTTTCTTGTTTCCTGTGTCCGGGCTTTTTTTATTATTAAACTTCTATTTTGTAGGTTCTTCTTTTAAATAAATATCTAAAAATTGAGCCTTTACTTAATATTTTGCTAATGTGATTTTTCATTCTCCGATTTAATGCTAACTTGTTTAATAATGTTATATCTATTTATAATATAGTGATTTTAGTTAAATAATTATTGTTTTCTAGAAATGTAAGAGACAAGATATAAAGGAATTATAGCTTAAATACTTCGTAACAGTCCCAATTTTGTTGGGTTATTAGAACAAATTTTATCCATAAAGATTTGACAATTGTCAAATTTAAAGGTATTGTATTTCTTTTTCAATATTTTGTTTTTAACAATTTTGAGATTAGATTTTGTTAATAAATAAATTAAGATGTTTAAATAATTTTAATAATTCAATGCTTACAGCATAATTTTTAAGACCTTAGTGAAAAAATATTATTAATTGAATTGGGTTGTGTTATTTTATCATATATGTTTTTAATTTTTTTTCTTGTAAAATTGGAGTTGGTTTGCATTGTTTTAATAATGTATGAAAATTTCATAACTGTATTATTAAACCCATTTTAATTATTAAAACAAATAATAAATAAAAATTTAACACGTTTAAAATATCTATCTTTTTTTTTATAGTTTTTGAAGGATAAGATTTATTATGTAACCATCTTCCTCACTAGCTACCACTTTTTTTTTCTATTTAGTAAGATTTTGATTTGCTCGAAATATTTAACATAAAATTATTTAGTGGTTAATTTCTTAAATTTCTTAAAATCAAAATTTGCATAATAGAAGTTTTAATCCAGCCTGGCTAGGAAAAAATCCCTAGCTCTACCCTTGTATACCGCATGGTTATTAGTCAATGATTGCATATAATTATCGTCCCAAATGGTAGGTTGGTAGTTTGCTGATCGCCTGGCCATTGAATTACTAAGTTGATCATGATCAAGGGTATGTTACCACTGATTCTGCCGTTAGATGCTCTTTGTGAGACGAGTACCCTTGGGCATTGGTTAGCGGCGGGGCAGCACTATTGTATTTATTCCAGGTTTAGTGGACTATCATAAATTATTTTCCATCTAGATTATTTATTGATTAATGTCAAACATTAAGTAGCATATTATGGACTCATTGGTTTGTAATCATCATTTGATAATGAGTCATTTTGGTTGTGCTCATGTCGAGAATAGTGTGATTAGGATCAAGTGTAATCCAGTATGATTTATTTTGGACCCGTTATAGAAGGGCCATTTTTGTATATTTATATCACATGGAAACATTACAACAAAAGTGAGATTCCATAACATGCCATAAATGCTATTGTAACGTTTTCATAGCATTTTCCAAACATAATAACTGCCCGTGCTATGCTTTTTTTATAGCATCCATAAAAAATGCTATAGAACAATAGCATTTTCTATACCAAAAACAACACTTAGAAAATTCTATACATAAGTTGTATTTATAGCATTTTCATAATGCTATTATTTTTTTTCAAATTTCAAAGTTTACACAAAATTCGTGAATGCTATAACTTATTTTCAATTTTCAATGTTTGCATAACATTCATGAATGCTATAAAATTCATAGCATTTTCATAATGCTATAACTTATTTTCAATTTTCAATGTTTACATAACATTCATGAATGCTATAAAATTCATAACTTGCATATGAATATTATAATTGTTACAGTATCCATGTCTTGCATACATTGCTATAATATATAAAATATATCTTATAACACTAAAGAAAGCTATAATGTAATGATTTTTTTATTTAGTTCATAGCATTCTTTGAAAATGTATTTATTGTAAAATTGTGATTTAATACAATTGGTCGTTTCGATAATAATTTTGTATCATTTCTTAGAAGCTACAAATTTTTTGTTATTTACCAATATGTAAATAACAATTCCAAAATATTTGTCAATCATAATATGTAGGCACATCCAATCATATATAAACATTGCTCGAGTAAAAGTCATGATTATATATATTAAATCTTGCACTAAAAGTGTATCCTAACATTCAACTACAATTCATCTTCTTTGAAACAATGATATCTAAACAAAAGAATTTATCATAATAACTTAGTATCCAAGTCAAAAGCTACAACCCCAAAAAGTTTGATAAGCTTCTTTTTTTTTTTATCTCCCATGGGACCTATGCCATATGTACACTAGATTGGCTATATCCAAATAATCTTTCACATACGCGATATTTGTATTGGCTATATTGAAAAAGTACTCTATGTCACATATACGTCCATCCACTTCTTATGATCAACTGCAAATAAAATTTTAAAAATTTATTAGAGATAATGCCTTATAAGCATTCTTAGTTCTATCACTTCTAGTATAACTAGAGTAAAACAAGAAAAAAATTATCCCTTGTCTATTTTCTAATCTTCTAAATCTAATTAATGTAGATAAGTTTAACAAATATGATTCTTTGTAGACTTACTACAAAAAATGCTCATGTTAATCTGAAGATATTTTTGGACAAGTTTTGTAGAGCATATCACGTACAGTTTATCAACATATTGATATGGAGAAAGCTAGCTCAATTTTTCTCTTCTCACCTCAATGTTATTAAAATAGTTATATATTTGTGCCAATTAGTTGCAACTTTGGATATTAACATGATCTGGTCAATCATCTATAATGATTTTGATTGAATTTGATTTTAAAATTACTTAGGAAACTTACCTTCACAAACAATCGCTAGACACTTCTATATACAATCAACATATAGAAAATAAAGTACAACTAGGGATAGAGCATATACCAAGATCAATCATCTATCATGATGATTGCTTCAGTTGACCATGCAACTAAACTTCCTCTAGCATCCTCTATTGTTTCCATATCAGCACTTGTTCTCCACCATAATGCTAAAGGTTGTTTAATATCATCCACCCATACCCTAGAAGCATTTTTTCCAAGAGCAACACAATGTACCATTGTGTTAGCATCATTCGTAACCCAACGCCCAATAGCTACCACTTCACTTGAGTCTAACCAATTCAACAACTTACACTTTTTACCTTTTTCTCTTCAACTCTACCATAAAAGAAAAAGAAACTAGGTTAAAACAAGTCTTCTAAAAAGAAAGTATTAATAAAATGAAAACATAATTGATAAGATGCACTATTTGGATTATACTTTACTGGTGAAGTGTTAATAGATTGAGTGAGAGACTGTCCATTTTGTCCACTAGGTACAAACTGATTATTAAAAAAAATAGAAAGAAAGACTTAAACATATATAACATTTGATACTATCATATAAATTAGAATGATTAATGATATTATATATGGAAATACTTACCATTTTGCTTAATAAAGAATCTATTAATTTCTTTTGATCTTCCATTACACCTTTTATACGATCCATAGTTCCTTTTAATGTATCAATCTCTCCTTGCATTTTGACTTCTTTTGCAGTTGTTGTGTGAGCATATCTAACTTGGATTGAGTTACTCCAGCCCCATAACCTCTAACATGACCTCATTGCTCAGGTCTAAGAAATTTTGCAAGTGAATCATCTTTCACAGATTTTGACTTATGTTCAAATGATTTTGATTGTTTTTCTACCTCATACCTCTCCTAAAATGAAATATGAAATGCAATAAATAATAACATAATTACTAAGAATGACACAAAAACTATAGCTCAAAGAACTAAGACATAAATAAATTTGCAAAACCTTAAACTTAGCAACTTTAGGATTAGATTGACCACCATCTTTCTTAGTGTGTCCTTTAAACGAAACATTTGTCGTAGTAATTGAGGACTGCTTTGAACTTTCCCTTTTCTAATTTAAAAAAAAAATCATAAATTACAATTAGAATGTGAATATAAATATATTGTTTCGAAAAAGTTATAAGTTTGAAGATTGCTATAAAGATATTAAGAACAATTTACCATTTTTAGCTCTTTCAAATCCAGTCCTAAAAAGGTAAAGAAATTCACTCCAACATATTAGACCTAGGTATTTTAAATTGTTGAATCTTTTGCATAAAATGTCAAAATAGTTCAAGCTGTTGCCAAAGACACAGCTGTAGTGGGTTAAGAAAGAGAAGACAATATTCAATTTTACTTTTGCTGCACTTAAGCATTCTTCTAACAATTTGTGATATGTTGATAGTGGTTATTCAAGCACATGACTAGAAATAAACAGTTTTTTAAAGATTTTGAATCATGCGGGGAATAAAATGTACTTATAGTGATTGAGTAAAGAGTAAGAACATTGGCAGAGGCACTTTAAATGTCAAAGGTCTATCCGAATTTCAAAATGTCTTGCTCGTTGAAGGTTTGAAAGCTAATCTAATCAATGTTAGTTGAATATGTGATGGCAAGTATGTCGTTAATTTCAAACGAAACAAATGCATGGTTTTAGACAATTTTGGTAAATGCATTTTAGAAGGAAATAGATCTTCTGATAATTGTTATTTGTTAAAAATTGCATTTCATGCTAGGATCTCGGATTTAGAATTGTGGCATCAAAAATTAGGACATTTAAATTTCAAGGACTTGGTTAAATTAACTAAGTTAGGTGCTATAAAAGGAGCTCCTAAACTTGATGCCAAAATCAATGAAATTTGTGGACCATGCCAAATGGGAAAACAAATTATAAGTGCACACAAATCAATCCCACATCTTAACACATCCAAAATACTTGATTTGCTTCACATGGATCTTATGGGTCCTACATAAATTGAAAACATCTTTGGTAAGAGATACATATTTGTTTGTCTGGATGACTTCTCTAGATATACTTGGATTGATTTTATTAAAGAAAAATTTGACACCTTTGAAGCTTTCAGGAATCTTTGTGTTAATCTTGAAAATGAGCAAAACAGGAACATTGGTAGGATAGTGAGGATAAGGAGTGATCATGGCAAGAAGTTTGAAAATGTTGGCTATGCTGACTTTTGCAAATATCATGGAATTAAATGAATTTTCAGCTCCCAAAACTCTCGAACAAAATGTCATTGTGGAAAGAAAAAATAGAACTCTTCAAGAGATGGCTAGAGTGATGCTCAATAGCAAGAAGTTGACCAAAAGGCTATAGGCTGAAGCAATAAGAACTACTTGTTATATTTCAAATAGAGTTTTTCTAAGACCTGACACTAATTAGACACCTTATGAAATTCTAAAAGGTAGAAAACCTAATTTGAAATATTTTCATGTTTTTGGATGCAGGTGTTACATCTTAAATGACAGAGAACAGGTAGGATAATTGGATCTGAAAAGTGATGAAGGAGTTTTTGTGGGATATGCACAAAACAGCAAAGCTTTTCGTATCTATAATCTTCAAACCAAGTCAATCATGGAATCTGCAATCATATTATTTAATGATCTGGATGATTATGCAAAGTACTTACACAAAGAAAGCATAACTAGCTTCACAGAAAATGCAGAAGGATAAGTACCAGACAGCAATAACAACAAAAACGATTTAGTTATGAAAGAGGAAACAACTGCTATTACATCAGACATAACAACGACATCTAACAACATAGATCTGAACAAAAACTCAATCAGAAATGAAGATGAAAGAAAAGATTCAACCTCTTGGATACAAAAGGCACATCCAACCAGCTCAATCATAGGAAGTCGAGATGGAATAATGAACACTAGGAGCAAGGTAAGAAATCAGGTAAGATTTGCATGTTATGTTTCATTATTTGAGCCAAAAAATGTGAAAAAAGCTTTAAAAGAAGATGTTTGGATTCATGCAATGCGAGATGAACTTAATCAGTTTAAAAGGAATGAAGTATGGGAATTAGTTCCTAGGCCAAAAAATGCAAATGTCATTGGAAGTAAATGGATATTCAAAAATAAAACTGATGAAAGTGATCAAGTAGTAAGAAATAAAACTAGGCTAGTAGCACAAGGTTACACACAAGTAGAAGGCATAGACTTTGGTGAAACCTTTGCACCAGTAGCTAGACTTGAGTCAATCAGATTACTACTTGCAATTGCTTGTTTGCTTGATTTTCAATTGTACCAAATGGATGTTCAAACAACCTTTTTAAATGGCTATCTCATTGAAGAGGCTTTTGTTAAGTAGTCTAAAGGATTTAAAGATCCTAAACATCCTGATTTTGTGTACAAATTGCATAAAGCTTTGTATGGGTTGAAACAAGCTCCTAGAGCTTGGTATGAAAGGTTGACAAACTCTTAGATCAGGTAAGGTTATACTAGAGGCAGCAATGATAAGACTTTGTTATCAAACATACATCTAACTACTTTATTGTTGCTCAAGTATATGTAGATGACATTGTGTTTGGATCAACTAACAAAGGCAAAATTGATAAGTTTGTTAAGTTGATGTAGGAAGAGTTTGAGTTGAGGATGGTAGGATAATTAAATTTCTTTCTTGGATTGTAGGTTAAACAAACGAATGATGGGATATTCATATCTCAATCAAAAAATGTTAGAAACCTTGTAAAGAAATTTGGACTTGAGAATGAAAAATGAATAAAAACTCCTATCAGTACTAACCTGAAACTTTCAAAAGATAATGCAGGAAAAGAGGTTAATGTAAGTTAATATAGTAGCATTATTGATAGTTTGTTATACCTCACAGCAAGTAGACCAAACTTGTGTTTTAGTGTAGGACTTTGTGCAAGATTTCAAGCAAATTCCAAAGAATCACACCTGGTAGCAGCTAAAAGAATCATCAGGTATGTACATGGAACTTTTGACTATAGGATATGGTTTTCTAAAGATATAAATTATTGTCTTGTAGGGTTTAGTGATGTTGACTGGGCAAGAAATGCAAATGACAGGAAGACCACTTTAGGTGCATGGATGTTTTTATCTTGGTATTAACTTGGTTTCTTGGCACAGCAAAAAGCAAAATTCCATCTCTTTGTCTACTATAGAAGCTGAATACATAGTAGCAGGAAGTTATTGCACATAACTACTATGGATGAAGCAAATGCTAAGTGATTATGGTATTGAACAAAACTATGTTTTGTGATAATACTAGTATTATAAACATTTCAAAAATCAGGTTTAGCATTCTTGAACAAAACATATTGGCATAAGATACCATTTTATAAAGGAGCTTGCAGAGTCTAAGGTGATAGACATTGAACACATCTTCATAGATAAACAATTAGCTGACTTGTTCACTAAGGCTTTGGATACAACAAGATTTGAAAATCCAAGGAAGGCCTTAGGCATCTGTCAGTTTTTTGAATAAGCATTGCTATCTGTTATGTTAATTATATCTGTAATATCATAAGTTTGTTTCTAATTAAGCTTGTGTGAGTTGTTAATATAAAACTGTATGAATGTTAAGATATTTGTTTAAAATAAAAAATTCAGAGAGGGCTACCAATATATGATTTCTGAAAGCCATCATTGAGAGTAACCTTAAGGTATCTAAGAAATATGTTGAGATCACCCACTTAAATGAAAAGGGCTACCTCTATATTGTGTGAAAGCTGTTGTGTTTATTTTATAATCTAATGTGATTAATTCTTTGTGAATATGTCAAAATGATATTTTTGACATCTCAATTGATTGAAAAATAAAGGTGACACATCCAAAAATAGGATTATCTCCCAAGTATAGGAGTGTCAAAGTAATAAACCCGATAAGACCGGAATGGATCCAAGAGGAAGGGGATTTAGCGCTACAAACTAAGGGATGAGAAATATGATAGAAGGGGATTTAGCGCTACAAACTAAGGATGAGAAATATGATATGAATAATTCAAATAATTAACAAGATGATGTTAACAAATAAAAGTAAAGATGGTAGGCAGTACTACCGACCATTCAAGTGTAGAACAAAAATAAAGGTGATAAAACCATCCACGGAAATAAGAGGTAAAACCTACCATAATAACTAAAAGAACAATTTCATAAGCAATAAACAAGAATAGTTAAAATACAGAAGTAAGAAGAATTAACACAATAATAATAAAAGCTAAGGTTAGGGGATCCGCCCTTGATATATCAAATAAGGATAAACAACCCAATTATAATTGGAATCCACACATCAAGAATGTTCCAATCAGAAGATATGTGATTTAAGCCCATTTTAATTATATGAATTGTATTTTTTCTTATCAATATTTGTACCACTTCTTGCAAATGCCCTAATGGGTCACAATGCACCTCTATTTATAGATATATTCAGGGGCAAACTTCTGAAATTACAAAGGGACAATTGTAAAATATCATATTAACAATACTGAGGTAAGGTCAGGCTGGACTGAAACTACAGATGGGTTCACTTCAAGCCCATTTTTGGTCCACTAAGAGCCCGAATTTCATGATGCTTGTGAGACATGATCCTTTAGATAATTTAATTAGCTTTCCAACAAATCAAGATTTACACCATTCTGATCTATAAATAGAAAGTTATGTCCATTTTATCAAACTTGTAATAAAAACCAAAATTAAGATGAAGTTAATTCAAAAGATGCAAAGATTACAAATATGTTTAAGTTGAGAAATTTAATGACACTATTAATGCAATATGATGAATTAAGCTCTTCTTAAGCATACATATTTAAGTGTTCATCACACCCTCCAATTGGCTAATTACTAGTCCCTAGCAATTAAAGCGTTATTATTTAAAAGTGATTTATAGAATTTTACATCTAAGGTGATCATTATTGCACTCTTTTTTATTCTATCCAAATAAACAAACTATCAACCGATTTTTTCTTTTTTTTAAAAAAGACTCATGTACCCTTCAGTCAAGATATTAACAAACATTCTTTTTATACTCAGTCTACACATGACTATGGGGCTTTTTAGAAAGAATCCATATCGATTCTAACATCTGTCAAGGCCAACATCCTTAGGCAGGGGGCATTCATTCATCGTTATATATATATATATATATATATATTGAAATAATGCATCTTTAACCCATGTAGCGAGCCTTAGGATAATGACTCCCAGACCAGTTGTCCTTAGGGCATTGGGTGTTAAGACGCCCCTACGAGCTTAACGACTCGTGTTACCGATGCTTTATTTTTGCTTAAAAACTTATGGATAGTGCAATGTTCAATCCTCTTAAGCTTTCTCTTTAGTACATGTAACGAGTTTTGAGCCAATAGCTCCCAAACTAGTTGGTCTTAAGGTATTAGATGTGCCTCGGGCTTAATTGCTTGAATTAAGGAGATTATTAGACCAAACTTATCTACAATTAGCTTTTTTTTTTTTTTTTGCTTTCACTTCTTTTTTTTTTTTTTTTTACTTTCCCCTTCCTTTTGTTGTTATCCTAAACAAAACAAAAGAACTCAAATATTACAATATTTTATTCTGTAACCCACAATCATGCATCAAGGTATGTGTGCATGAAGAAATGTTCATAAATACTTGCTTAATGAGTACATGAGCAAACAGTATATTTAATGATAAGGTCGTGAGAGTTCATAGATTTGAATAATTCAAAGTGAAGTGAATAAGACAACCTCGTTATGAAATTCAAAAATCAAAACTAAATAATATCAAGTTAGCTAAAATGAGTCTTCAAAAGTAAAAAATCAAAACAAAATGACAAATTGGTTAGAATGGGTTTCAAGAGTTCAAAATGATCCTCTTTACTCTGCCATTCCTGACCTAGAATGCGTATCAAGAGAATTTAAACTCCTTACACCATACTCTAAATATAATTACTAGCTCACTTTTTTTTTTTGGAAGAAGAAAATATAAGACACAGTTATGTCTAGTATCATTCCCCACCCCAACCAAATGAAACATTATCCTCAATATTTTAATGTAGAGCGATAAAGTATAAGAGACATTACCTGAAGCTTCAGTTATTCAACAGAGACGACTTCAAAGACACGTAAAATAAAATGCTACAAATAAAATAAAAGAAAAATTGCAAATAGAGATTCAGATCCAATTTGCACTTTTTGTTTTGTCCCCTTGACCAATTAATTTGAGTTATAGCTGGGTCAGGTTCATACTTGACTGCTTGTAATTTGTCAAGTAATTCACTAGCAGTAGTGGCAAAAACAAGGATCTATCGCACCAAATGAGGGATAAAATTTTGTTTTACAACTGCATCAACAAAATGTATATCAAAGGATCAAAGAAATTTTTAACATTCAACAAACCTATGGGTTTTTTATGGAGATTTGGTTGCTCCCAAGAGGCAATTTGGAAAATTCCTTCGAGAGTACCAAAGTCACCTAGTAAAGCAATAAAGGCATCCGAATTGATATGCATATATGTCATGCATTCATGCATAGAGGAGACCTGTAACTCCTACCCAACCTTTTTTTCAATGATGCTTTTTACAACCAAAGTTTTAGGAATAACACATAAAACTTGATTACCTCTTACGAGTGCAGCTGTTGACATACAACCCATTAACCCGAGGCTACCTCCCCCATAAATCACATGAATCTTTCTTTCAGCTAATACCCTACCAAGATAATTTGCTATTGCTACAAACTCTTTACTTTTTCCAGGTCGAGATCCAAAGAATACAAATATCCTTTGGACTTGACGTTTTGAGGTTCCCTCCATCTCTATGCCACTCTCTAACTATATGTGTGAAGTGAAGAACAAGAGATGTTCTATTTATGGAGTGCAAAAAGGTATTCTAATGATGACATCTATATAGGTAGCCCGACTTTTTGTTGAAAAAGTTTGACAATAAGGCATAGAAATTCAAAACAAATGATAGAAATAAGACAACATAAATGCACAAGTCAACCGAAAGATATAAATTAAAAAATGACAGCAATAAGGCATAAAAATTCAAAAATGATAGCAAACATGCATATGTACAGGTAGTTGTGACTTTGGCTCACATCCTCCTCTGGTTTTATGTCGAGAAACGGCTTAAACACCTTCTATGAGTTGGGGATATGCTTCCCATCCAGTTTTCTTATAAACTGGTAAACATGATCGTTTTGAGTCAGATTCCCGATACTATAACGTTCTTGCTCTTCTAGAAATTGTGTCCATAATTTCAAATTTTCACGCTGCATAATTCCACAAGAATGCATTTCAAGAGTCAATTGGATATTATCCAAAGACTCCTTACTCAGTCCATTCTTGATGAATTGTAGCTTATCCTCTCGATTGTTAGACAAATATCCCAAAGAGCGGTAACGTTGGTTACAAGTCCATCTTACACATTTGCGACAAACTTATAACCTTTTTGCTCTTCGCTTTTTGGCATAAGAGCTTTTTTCTGAACCTGGCATGTGAGAAACTAGATTATCTGAAAATTCACAAGAAAATCGAACCTTGGCTTCAATTAACCATCTTAAATCAGCAAGAATACCTTTGCACATCAACATCCTTAGTCTTTCTGTGCGAGCTTTGTAAATTTTAAGCAAATCATTTTGAGGAAGGGAGTCAAAACGTTTGTGCTCGAGAGAATGGGTATCCATGTTAAGAAAATTAGAGAGAAGAAGAGAAAGTGAATGTAAGGTGAGCAACGATTTTTAGGAAACTGAAAAATCGACTTTAAAAGTCATGTAGCACCGTATCCACTACTTGACCGGGAAGAATCAATCCTTAAAAAGGATCGATTAAAGCAATGGACTCTTCATTTTGATCAAAATTTTCAAAGAATGGTTTTAACCATTGTCCATTAACTTTAAAAACATTACCATTCTCTGGGTTCTTAATTTCAACAGCTCCATGAGAGAAAACATTTTTAACAATGAAAGGCCCAATCCAACGAGACTGAAGTTTACCAGGAAACAAATACAATATTGAATCATACAAAAAAACTTTTTGTGAAGATTCAAAAGATTTTCTAACAATGGATTTGTCATGAAAAACCTTCATTTTTTCTTTGTAGATTTTAGAATTTTCATAAGGCTCATTCCTGATTTCTTTAATTTCACTTAGTTGTAGTTTATGTAACTTGCAATCATCATCCAAATTTGTATTAAATGTTTTAATGGCCCATAGACAAGTGACAAGGTTTTCCATAAACTAGTCTATAAGGAGACATTCCCAATGATATTTTGAAAGCAGTTCGGTGAGCCCAAAGTGCATCATTAAGTCTTAAAGACCAATCTTTACGGTTTGGGTTAACCGTTTTTTCTAAGTTATGTTTTATTTCTCTATTAGCTAATTTAACTTGTCCACTTGTTTGCGAATGATAAGCTATAGAAACTTTATGAGTTATTCCATATTTCTTTATTAGAGTTTCAAATGATTTGTACAAAAGTGTGTAACCCCCATCACTAATAATGGCTCGAGGAATTCCAAATCTACACAAGATATTCTCTTTCAAGAATTTGATAACTGTTTTGTGATCATTGTTTAGACATGGAATTGCCTCGACCCCATTTTGAAACATAGTCTACTGCAACAAGAATGTACACAAAACCAAATGATGGTGGAAAAGGTCCCATAAAATCAATACCCAACAATCAAAGATTTCAACAACAAGAATGGGATTCAAATTTTGAAATGGATCCCAATTTTTGACAATTTTCACAAGTTTTGCAAAATGCATGCGCATCTTTAAATAAGGTGGGCCAATAAAATCCACATTGCAAGATTTTTGCAGTTGTTTTTTTAGATAAAAAGTGCCCTTCACATGCTTCGGAATGACAAAAATTAATGACCTACTTACCTTATTGTCAGGTATGCATCTTCTAATTATTTGGTCTAGACAATATTTGAACAGATATGGATCATCCGAATAAAAATTTTTCAACTCAGTCAAAAATTTCCTTTTGTCTTGAGCATTCCAATGAGGTGGCATTTCTCTTATTGTAAGAAAATTTATAATGTTAGCAAACCAAGGTACTGCAACAATGGAAAATAAAAATTCATCAGGAAAAGAGTCATTGATAGGTGAAGTTTCAATTAATGTCTTTATTGTTAATCTTGACAAATGATCTGCAACGACATTTTCGACTACTTTCTTATCCTTTATTGTGATGTTGAATTTTTGAAGCAATAAGATCCACCGTATCAATCTAGGTTTTCCATCCTATTTAGATATTAAATATCTCATAGCTGCATGGTCAGTGTAAACAATCGTTGGAGAACCAATTAAATAAGATTGAAATTTGTCCAATGCAAATACTACTGCAAGTAGTTCTTTTTAAATTGTTGTGTAATTCATTTGTTCACCATTTAAAGTCCTACTTGCATAGTATATCACATAAGGCTTACCTTCTCTTCTTTGTCCTAAGATAGCACCGATAACATAGTCACTCACATCACACATTAATTCAAAAGGCAAGGAGCAATCAGGAAATTTAGTAATTGGAGTAGTTGTTAAAAGTCTAATTAACTTATCAAAGGTATTTTGACATTCTTGAGAACCTCCTATATTAAGAGGTGACAAAGAGGTTTAGATATAACACTAAAATTTCTTATGAACCTCCTATAAAATCCGGCATGCCCTAAGAATGAATGGACCTCTTTGACTATTTTTTATGGAGGCAAATAGGAAATTAATTCCATTTTTGCTTTGTCCACTTCAATTCCCTTGAATGACACCACATGGCCTAAGACAATTCTCGAAGTAACCATATAATGACATTTTTTCCAATTCAAAATAAGACCTTTTTCTTTAGACCTTTTTAGGACATTTTCTAAGTTTTCAAGACAATTATCAAAAGAATTTCCAAAGACAGTTAAATCATCCAGGAAAACTTCTAAACAATGCTCAACCATGTCATTGAAAATGCTTAACATGCATCTTTGAAAAGTGGCTAGGACATTACAAAGTCCAAAAGGCATCCTTCTAAATGCAAAAGTGTCGAAGAGGCATGTGAATGTGGTCTTTTCTTGGTCTTCAAGTACAATAGAAATTTGATAATCTCATGAGTATCCATCGAGAAAGCAGTAGTAGGAGTGCCCTGTTACTCTTTCTAAAATTTGGTCAAGGAATGGTAAAGGAAAATGATCTTTTTTGGTGACAACATTTAATTTTCTATATTCATGCACATCTTCCAACTAGATGAAACTCGAGTTGGCAATGATTCACCCTTTTCATTTTTTACTACTATAATGCCAGATTTTCTAGGTACTACTTGTGTGGGGATGACCCACTTACTATCCAAGATAGGATAGATAATTCCCACATCAAGTAGTCTAAGAACTTCAGCCCTCATGACCTCTCTCATAGGTGGATTTAATCTTCTTTGAGGTTGTTATGATGTTTTGGCATTTTCTTCTAAATGTATTCTATGTGTACAAATCAAAGGGTTAATGCCTTTTATGTCTTTTAAAGTCCACTAAATTGCATTTTTACAACTTTTAAGCACTTCTATCAACTTACCTTGTTACTTGCTTATGAGGGATGAAGAAATTACCAACGGATATGTCTGATTCTCCCCAAGATATGCGCATTTTAGTCCTTCAGGTAAGGGCTTCAGTTCTAACCTAGGAGCTTCCTCTTCCTTGCTTTCATTCATTTGTTCCAATTCTTCAAATCGTGTTTTGAAGCCTTTTTCCATCACCTGTGCACTATCCAGTAAAGAACATATATCAGAAAGATCAAGCTCTAGTTCCATACTTGATTCTAATGAATTGACTAAACAAGTTTCCAAAGGGTCAGAAGAACTCCGTTTTTGGATGTGGTCTTCCACAATAGTTTCAATCATATTAGCATCCTCAATTTCATATCTTCTTCATACGGTTGTTTGCAAATATTAAAAACGTTAAGTTCCAATGTCATGTTCCCAAATGATAGCTTCATGACTCCATTCATGCAATTAATCAAAGATTGGAGGTCGCTAGAAATGGATGCCCTAAAATGATAGGAAATAAATTACATACTTCCACTGGATGTGTATCCAAGACAATAAAATCCACTGGGTAAATGAATTTATCGACTTGTAATAACACATCTTCTAATACTCCTTTTGGCACTTTAATTGATCTATCAGCAAGCAAAAGAGTCACAGAAGTCGGTTTTAATTCACCTAGATTGAGTTTCTGAAAAACTGAGTATGAAAGCAAATTCACACTAGCACCAAGATCAAGCAAAGCTTGTTCAATTTTATGATCTCCAATAATACATGAAATTGTGGGACATCCTAGATCCTTATATTTTACTATATTATTATTTTGAAGAATAGCATTTACTTGCTCAGCTAGAAAGGCCTTCTTTTTCACATTCAATTTTCTTTTCACAATGCACAAATCTTTCAAAAATTTTGCATAAAAAGGTACTTGTTTGATCACATCTAACAAGGGAATGTTGACCTTTACCTGTTTAAAAATTTCAAAGATTTTAGAATTATGAGTTGGCTTCTTTTGTCTGGCTAATGCTTGAGGAAATGGAGGCACAGGTGGGGATTTGGTTCCTTCTTTGCTAGGTGTTAATTTGGTAACCTCTTTCTTACCCTTAGAGATGGATTCTTCTTCTTTCTCATAAGGTTTAGGAGTGTGTTTTTTGATAGCCTCACCATTGTGAAGGCTCATGACTGATTTGGCTTGGTCCACATAATGGCTATTTGAACTACCGACACTTGAGTTAGATTGATCTTTGGGGTTTTGTAATGTTTGAGAATGAAATTTTTCTTTTTCTTCGATGCTAAATGTGGATGCAAATTTTGCAAGACTGTTTGATAAATTTGCTAATGTTTGACCAGTTTGACTATTGAAAGTCTTTTACTTTGTAATAAATGAATACAATGTTTCTCCAAGGTCCTTCCTAGAAGGAGGAGCATATGCATGATCATGAGAATTTTGAAAATTTTGCTATGTTTGAAAAGGAACTTGTGAAGATTGTGCATGATAATCATTCTTTCAACTAAAATTGGAATGATTTCTCCAACTGAGATTGTAGGTTTGTGAGTATAGATTGTGATTTGGCCTTTTGAAGGTGTTCAAGGCATTGGCTTGTTCATGGAGACATTCCCTAAAGGTAGGCAAAGTTGGGCACTCATGGATGATCATTATCATTACAAATGTGACAGACAATTTCTCGAATGGAATTCAATTGACCACTCTATTTCATTTCTAAAGCCTCTACTTTTCTAGCTATGGATGCATATTTGGCTTGAAGGTCATGGTCTTTCCTAAGGTTATATATGCGTTTATTGGATGTTGAGGGTAGGGCTTTGCTTGGTACCTCATAGGTGCTAGCAGTGTCCCAATTTTGGGCTTTGTCTGCTAATGAATCTACGCAGTTAATTGCTTCCTCAAGGTCTTTATCTCCAAATTGTCTGTTACACATTAGCTCTACTAGTTACCTATCTTGAGGTCTTAACCCTTCATAGAAATGTGCAACTATTCTCCAAGTTTTAAAACCATGGTGAGGACAAGTATTAAGTAATTCTTTATACCTATCCCAACGTCGGTAAAAGGTTTCTCCTTGTTTTTTAGTGAAGGTGGTGATTTATCTTTTAAGAGAATTTGTTCTATGGGTAGGAAAAAAATTTTTCAAAAATTGTTATTTCACCTAATCCCATGAACTGATAGAACTTGACCTCAAATTTTGTAGCCATGTTCTAGCTTTATCTTTTAAAGAAAAAGGAAAAAGTTT
Organism: Boswellia sacra; assembly: GCA_013180625.2. Lineage (NCBI taxonomy): Eukaryota > Viridiplantae > Streptophyta > Magnoliopsida > Sapindales > Burseraceae > Boswellia > Boswellia sacra. The sequence goes on along the minus strand of SNVD02012387.1, from coordinate 552,256 downwards.
TAATCTAATGGTGTTTATGCTACAATTTGGGTCACTATAGGAGTTACACACCTCTCCAAAGATTTTTAAGTGTGAATATGGGTTCTCCATATCAAGGCCATGAAATGTGCGTAACAGTCAAACGAAACTTAGTTTGAAATTGAAATGGATTGCATCAGGAGGAGAAACTACACAAGATAGTGCACTAGTCCTTACCGGGTTCATGTAATCTCTGAGGGTTCGTGGTTGGTTTTCGTCATTTTGTTGGGAAGGATTGTCCCCTTTATCTATTAACATTTCCACTTGATTGTCAGCCATGTTTTCTAAGGAAGATGATGTTTTTCTAACAAGTCTACCACTAGATGTTCGTGACCAAATTTTCATGCAAATTTGAAAGAGAAAAGAAAAGAAAAGATGAACACATGACAAAGAAAAAAATTAAGATCCAAAATGAGAAAAAGGAATACTTACAATTTTGTATGCCAAATTTTACCTTCCTTGGCAATGGCGCCAAAAACTTGACATATCCAAAAATAGGATTATCTCCATAGTATAGGAGTGTTGAAGTAATAAATCCGGTAAAACCGGGGTGAATCCATGAGGAAGGGGATTTAGCGCTACAAACGAAGGGTTAAGAAATATGATATGGATAATTCAAATAATTAACAAGATGATATTAACAAATAAAAGTAAAGATGTTAGGTGGTACTACCAACTATTCAAATGTAGAACAAAAATAAAGGTGGTAAAACCATCCATGGAAATAAGAGGTAAAACCTACTATAGCAAATAAAAGAACAATTTCATAAGCAACAAATGAGAATACTTAAAATATACAAGAAGAATTAACACAATAATAATGAAAGCTAAGGTTAGGGGATCCGCCCTTGATATAGCAAATAATGATAAACAACTCAATTATAACTCAATTGGAATCCACACATCAAGGAGGTTCCAATTAAAAGATATTTCATTTAAGCCCATTTTAATTATATGAATTATATTTGTTCTAACCAATATTTATACCACTTTTTGTAATCAGATTCAAGTATCCAATGTGTCAATCACCATATATTTACAACAAATCAAGGTTCCTAACTAGACTTGTGTCGGTAAGGAAGAACCCTATGACTGTTAGCCCTAAGTCTACATGATAATTTTGATGATAACAATACACATTGATTAATTGTGATTTACTAACATGTTTATTTATGTGCAAGAGTATTATCATTGAAATAATTGTAAAATCAAGAAGAGGCTTATTAAAATGAAGTGTTGAAGCTAAGGAGAAGACTACATCTCTTAAAGGCACCAAAGTTTAGAACAAGGTGTGATCAAGGAATGTGACACATGAGCAATGTTCAATCAATTGGTCATATATATCTCTACAAATGTCCAAATGACGTGATTCTTAAGCCTTTGGAAATCTTACTCAATTTATAACATTTCATATGTTTTAAATAAATTCAAATTTCAAGTGTAAGGTTGTCCAAATCATCATGCAAGTTGAAAGACAAATGGAAGCAGCTGACATGAGCACCGGATACTCTTTTGGACATATCTTGAGCTAGAAAAATCAAAATGACTTGATTCTTATGGAATTGGAAAGAGGACATAATGAGGCACATTTTATATGTTTTGAAGAAATTCAAATTTCAAATGGAAGGCTGACATAATTGACATGCAATTCGGTAGACTGACACAGAGAAGAAAAATCAACTCACATGAGCACCGAATGGTGTTTTGGCCATATCTTAAGATAGAGATATCCAAATGCTTTGATTCTTAATGTTTTGGAAATATTATTCAAATATACAGATCTTTTATGTTTTGAAGAAATTCAAATTTCAAACGGAAGGCTGACAGCATTATCATTCAATTTGGTGGACTGACACAAGAAAGAAAAATCAAGTCACATGAGCACCGAATGGTTTTTTGGCCATATCTTGAGCTACATATATCCAAATGACTTGATTCTTGATTCGTTGTAAAGCTTATTCAAATGTGCAGATCGTTTATGTTTTGCAGAGTTTCAAATTTCAAACGAAACATTGACAAAAATGGTAGACAAGATTACGGTTTTTATGGTGGGCAGAAAATTTGGAGATGGTGTCTTCACTTGATTAAGTTCATCCTATTTGCCTATAAAAGGAGCCCTTCTCCCATGCATTCAGGAAGAAGAAGAGAAGAATCTATCAAGCAAAAAACAAGAGAAATATCAAGTCTAGAGAGCTTTTATATTCTTTATCTACTCTTTGAAGAGAGTTATACTTTTGTTGTAAAAATTATCTTTGTTCTTGTATTGTGGTGAGAGTGAGATATTATTGTAAAGGATAATAGTTATCCTTGAGAGAACTCTTGTTGTGTGTTATCAAGAGTTGAAGGAAGTTGCCTTGGTGAGGTTGTTCATCAAGAAGAACTCTTGGTGTGGTGTTATCAAGAGTTGAAGGAAGTTGCCTTGGTGAGGTTGTTCATCAAGAAGAACTCTTGGTGTGGTGTTATCAAGAGTTGAAGGAAGTTGCCTTGGTGAGGTTGTTCATCAAGAAGAACTCTTGGTGTGGTGTTATCAAGGGTTGAAGGAAGTTGCCTTGGTGAGGTTGTTCATCAAGAAGAACTCTTGGTGTGGTGTTATCAAGAGTTGAAGGAAGTTGCCTTGGTGAGGTTGTTCATCAAGAAGAACTCTTGGTGTGGTGTTATCAAGAGTTGAAAGAAAAAGTCTTGGTGAGGTTGTTCATCAAGCAAGTTGTAAAGATTTCTACAACTTAGTGGAAAGCTTAGCTCGTGGAGCTAGGAGCCCGTGGACGTAGGCAAGGTTTGCCGAACCACGTAAATTGAGTTTGCACTCTCTCTATCCCTATCTCTTTATATTTACTTGCACTTGTGATTGTTCTTTATTGCTATTCTCTTGATTGCATTCTATTTTCATCTTCTTCACCTTTATTCTCAAAGAAAGAGTTAAATAATTTTGATCTTTCAAGAAAAGTTTTCTAAATCCGTTTTTATAAATAAAAACCCAATTCACCCTCCCTCTTGGGTTGCCATACCTGGGTCAACAATGACATCTAGAAAGGATCCAAGCATTTGATGTGCTAAGGATGGTCTACAATGGATCAAGTCCTCCACTTTACAAGTAGTGTCAACATTGATTAAGAAAATAAATATAAAACATATAAAATAAACAACACAAGATTATGATTATTAAACAAATGTCAAGGGTTAGAAAATCCTCTTCACCTTTATTTTCAAAGAAAGAGTTAAATAATTTTGATCTTTCAAGAAAAGTTTTCTAAATCCGTTTTTATAAATAAAAACCCAATTCACCCTCCCTCTTGGGTTGCCATACCTGGGTCAACAATGACATCTAGAAAGGATCCAAGCATTTGATGTGCTAAGGATGGTCTACAATGGATCAAGACCTCCACTTTACAAGTAGTGTCAACATTGATTAAGAAAATAAATATAAAACATATAAAATAAACAACACAAGATTATGATTATTAAACAAATGTCAAGGGTTAGAAAATCCTTATTCTCATGTCAAGAGTTTCACTATTTCACCTTGGCAAAAGAGAATTTAGCAAGACATCATGCAAGAAAGAAAATAAATTGCAAAAGGAAAATAATTTATTAATAACTTTAAGAGAACAAAACACAATAGAGAAAACACAATAATAAGAGATCCCAACCAAAGCCAAGATGTCCTAATGGATCATAATGCACCTCTATTTATAGATACATTCAAGGGTAAAGTTGTTAAATTACAAAGGGACAATTGTAAAATATCTTGTTGACAATTTGGATCATTATGTGTACTGAATTTGACCACCAATTTTGGTACTAATTTATTTAGAATTTTGATCACATATCTTTATGAAATTGTATATATTTCTCTCAGCTTTCTAGAACATCTTGATTCAAAAGATTTGGATACGTATATCAAGAGATATGGGCAAAATATGGAGGCATGGTCAGGCTGGGTCGAAACTGCAAATGGGTTCATTCCAAGCCCCTTTTTGGGTCCACTAAGAGCCTGAATTTCATGATTCTTATGAGATATAATCCTGTAGATAATTTAATCAGCTTCTAACAAATCAAGATTAACACCATTCTGATTTATAAATAGAAAGTTATGCCCATTTTACTGAAACTATAACAAAAACCAAAATTAAGATGAAGTTAATTCAAAAGATGCAAAGACTACAAATGTGCTTAAGTTGAAGAATTTAATGACACTATTAATGCAATATGATGAATTAAGCTCTTATTAAGCATACATAATTAAGTGTTCATCAATAGGTAAACAACTTTCATTTGATGATTATAAATAGCTCTGAAATATGCTTCTTTGGAATGATTCATATGATATCCAAATATTGTTGTTACGTTAAATGTAATTGTTATCTATTATGTTTTTCATATCATACGATGCTTTTTATGCATAACTGAAATTTCACTTACTTGTGTGTCCATGTGTCAAAATGTCATGTCAGCTTTATTGGATTAAGGGGGAGAAACTTCAGTGACGGGAATCCTAACTCTATTAGAATTCTTTATTTTAATGGAAATCAAATTTTGAATTTATCTCATTAATGAGATTAATGAGATGGTTTTGGAAAAGGAATTAAAATTTGAAATTTATGGGAAACAAAATTTTATTAAAACCCAGTTTCTTCCCAAGTATATCACAAACATAGTTAGGGCTATTTTTGTTTATATCACAGTCGATCAGCTTTGCATCCATTCTCTCTCTTTTATTGCTTCTCTCTGTTCTAGCAAAACACTTGTAGTTTTCAAACCCTAATATGGCATCCCCATGTGAATCTTTGAAGACCATCAGTGCTACGTCTTTCTCAAATGATTCTGGTCACAATAATAATGACAGCTCTTAGTCGTCTCAGTCTCAACAACAACATGCAGATATCCCAATTGATCTTGCAATGAATGATGATGAGTTAATCCCAGTTAAGCGAATGAAGGACAAAGTGAAGCCAAAGTTCAACAAGTTCCTCATAGCAGCTGTCAAGCAAAATTTCTTGAAGTATACATCAAAGAAGAAGTTACAAATTAAAAGGCCAGTGAAGGTAACTGACTTCAACAAGTATGGATTGAGTGAACTTCTTGAGTCTATTTACTAGACTAGAGCGGTAAACAACTTCCTACCTCATGTTAAGTCCTTGATTCAAAAATTTTATACAAATATAACTGCTTCAATTGATGACCCGAAGAGCTTTCATTATCACAATGTGTATTATAAAGGAAAATTTGTGAAATTTTCACTGAATGTCATCAACTCTTTCTTTGATATACCCATTGGTAGTTTGCACTTTGTTGAAGAAAATTTTGATATGGCGATTGTTCATAAGGAATTGACAGGAAGAAGTGATTTAGTTAGGAACCCGAGAGATAGCATTGATCAACAATAGCTTAGAAAGAAATATAGGGTTCTGCATATATAAGATTGCACAATTTGATTGGTTCCCTTCTTCACATCAGAACCAGGTTAGGGGAGATATAGTGAAATTTCTGTTCTGTTTAGGCATAAATAAACCAATTAATTTAGGTTTATGGATTTATGGGATGATTGTCCAAATTGCACCATATAAATCTAACTACCATTTTCTTGTATTTTCTTGTTTGATTCAAGGTATTTTAGCTAAAAATGGTATTCCTATTAGCCCAGAAGTGCACATTGAGATTTTCTCTAAATCCATCACAAAAGGATTTCTGCATCGACTGCATGACAAATATGATTTGCCTACCCCTAAACCAAAATCAAGAAGAGTTCGAAATAATCCCATGAACAATGTGGAAGAGTAGCTTCCTTTAATAAATTCTACTTTGTCTGATATTGTGCAAGATCTCAAGGACATCAAGGCAAAGTAATCTGCATTGGAAAATAAACTTGTTGGAAAATTATTGTTGCAGAAGAACCACAACCCATGGAAACTGAAAATGTAGTGTAAGAGCATTCAGCAGAACAAATGCCAGAGGAGGATCACGCTAAACAACCTATTGTTGAGACAGACATGACAGCAGAAAAGAAAAAAAAGAAAAAGAAATCAGAGAAGAAAGCTAAAGTAACTGATCTGAAGAGCAAGAAGAAGGTCAAAGTGGTTAAGAAAAAGTCTAACAAGAAGAAGAAGACAGTTGCAACAGCAGTTCCAGAACTGCAGGATGAATCCTTGTTAAATCAACCAGCTCAAGAGGAACCCACAATACCATCATCTTCACCACCGTCTAAAGAAGAACCTGACAATGCAGTAGTTCCTAAAGCTGAACAACTTGTCTCTATACCACCACAGTCATCTCCACCTAAAGTAGAAAACACACCGATACAGAACACACATAGGAACCAGCTCCTGAAGCAGACATAGCAGAAATAGCAGAGGAAATCCCAACTCAGCTTGTAGTAGAATCTCTCATGTATCCATAATAACCGTTGCTGAGTCGCATCCAACTAAAACCAGTGCAGACAGACTTGACAAGGAAATTCGTAAGATTGTGGCAGAAGTCATTGCTACTTCCTCATATACAATTAGAGAACATGCCACTCCCACAGTTTCTAAACAGCCTACACCTTCCATCACTGGCAAAAGGTTCAAGAGTAAGGCTGGTAGGATCAAGAAACGACCTGGAAGTTCTTCTTTCCTTCCTATTCGCAAGTATGCACGGGTTCGTTAATGTGATTTCTTTTTTTGTTCTTTTTGGGAACTTGTTGTGAAATCAAGGGGAAGAAGAGGTTTCTAATTTTTGTTGGTTTTTGGTTTTTGTTTATCTATTTTTGTTTGTGTTTGGTACTTTGAACTAATCCAGAGGAAGTCATTAAAGGGGAGTTTTATGATATGGTATTTGTTTCTTATTCCGTTACTTTGCAGGATTTACTTTACTCTTTTTTGTGTTTTTTATTTGCATATTTAACTTGCTTGTTTCTTTGTTTGCCACATTTTATGTAGCTTCGTTTATGTTTTGAGTTGCTCTTATTTGTTTTGCAGGACATGTGCAGGCTCTTTTTTTCTGTTATGACTTATTCTCTTATGTGATTTATAACTAGACAGTTGTTATTTCTTTAAGTATGTCATTTTTTATTCGATGGATCATGATTGCTTATCGTTGCTTTGGACTTATCTTTGTGTGTTATTCTTTAATCAGAAACAGTTTGATATTTTCATCACAAGTTGCCAAAAAGGAAGAGATTGTTGGTGTCAACGTGTGACACTCTTGCATATGCCATGCACATGATTATTTTGGCCAACTTGTAGATAAAAATATTGTGTTATATTGTTTCTTATTTTACAGTTTCTAGAAGTATGATTTATGAAGTATTTGATTCATAATGAATATCTCTTTAAATTAGGACATTTTTTTTATGTACCCTAGTTAAATTAGGAGTATATTTATTTGTGTCCTATTTTACTTAGGAGATTACTTATTCCTAAAATATTGTTCATTATCCTAATTGAATTTGATTAAGATTCTATAGGATTTTGGAGAAATAACACAATCGGGCATCACATTATATATATAACATTATTCTACATAACTTATATATATATGCAGGGGCGGAGCCAGTATAGGCCCAGCAGGGGCAACTACCCCTCCTGGCCAAAGGGAAAAAATTAAAATATTATTATTATTTTCAATTATTAAAAATATATATTGTTATAAATATATATATGTATCTATTTCTATTTACAACTTATTTATCAAACAATATTTTTTAATATTTTATCCATCATCCCTCATTAATTTGTTTATCTCTATCATTTTTATTTTTAAAAAGGTAAGATCCTTTTGAATTAATAAGTTTAAAATTTTATTTAATTATATTATTAATTACTTTATTTTATCATTTCTCTTGTAATTAGAATTTAAAATTGATATGATAAATATTAATTTATATCCCAAATAATATTGATTAAAAATATTATAAACTTTCTAAATTTACAATTATATTTTATTTATATTAATTTATTTTATTTATTGTTGTTCAATTTTGCCCCCTCCAGAAATAATTTATGGCTCCGTCCCTGTATATATGTGTGTGTATGTCTCGGCATTCCAAGAATTAGAGGAGAGCTTCAACGCAAAACAGGGATGCTTCTTTGATTTTATGATTGTTTTATTCATTTATGAGAAGGTTGTGTTCATGTTAATTAAGTATGTCTGAGTTAGTATACACTTGAGAGAACTTGCGCGTTCAGTGTTTATGTAATTCAGTGTCAGATATCGTGGTTATATTTTACTTAAAAGTGTGTTGTTAACTTGTCAGTGATAGAGAGTAGGCAGTGTCACTAGAGTTTAAGATCTTAACGTGATTTTACTTTACAAAGATTAGGTTAGTGTGTGAGAGTGATTCAGTACTGTAAACGATCCTAAAGATTATACAAACAAAAACTTAGTGAATTGCAGCTCTAAAACTGTCTATGGATGTAAGTTTTATAATCAAACCACGTAAAATCTTACTGTGTCATTTTACTTTACAGTTAACTATTTTATTGCACATAACTTCATACTTTCAGATTTTACTGAAACTGAAGCAAAACCCAAAGTTGAAACAGATAAAAAGAGTGACTGAGAAAGAAATTCTATCAATAGCAAGGACATCAAAAAATCTCACCCTTTAGAGGGACGAAATAGTGGTTGTACCCTTCATATATTTGCGACAAAAAGAGTAACTGAGTGAGAGAAACTCTTCATATTTTTGCGTTGTTTAGGTTGCAGAGCTTTTTTTTTATGCTTTAGAAAAGAGGCGCGCAGCTTTGGCGCGCACCAAATTTTACTTCGCGGGCTTTACATTGTAAAGACTAAATACCGTTTCGAAAATTTTACACGAATCCCAGATATAAATATCAGCATCCTGTCCATAACAATACATAATTTTAAAATAATATTAACATGTGGTTGCAATCCCTAGTAGATATTTGTGCATAAATATAATATAGTATCAACATGTGAGCTGACTACTTTCTAATATCTTTAAGAATACAACTTAATTATAATTTAAAATTTAAATTAAAAAATGATTTTTAATTAAGACACTTAAAGTAATTATTGCAATAATTGATGGATACTTTTTATATTTAATGTTAAAAAAAGTTGGAAAAACATATAACAACAATGAATAAATAAATTAAATTCGGTTCACTAATATAATTCTTATATATTTGATTTTCCACGTTTCTTTGAATTTGGGTTATAATTTATTTGATTTTTTTTTAATTTTTTGTTAAAGCAATTGCTTAATATGAGTAATTTTATTACAAATTTTATAATTCATTAAAAAATGTAAATAATGACATGGAGAAAGAACACTAAACATGTTAAACCGTGATTAAAACTGCTTTAGTGATTGAAGGCAAAGATTCTTGAAAACTTGTTGCTTTCTTTTAAAGTCGAGAAAGATAGGAAACTTGTTAATAATCTCAATTAATATTGCAAACAAAGGTCGGAAGTAATCAATTAAACTACTATATCACTGCAAACTTACACATGGACGTAATTAATTAAACTATTATATTGATTCAATTAAACTAATTGTTTTTTGATGCGCAATAGAAATAATGGTGCTTTTTTACCTTTAAAGATGGAATTCAATTTCATCTGTTACTTTGTTAAAATAATTTCTTCTCTTACTCTATCACGTGTAAGCCATTACCGTAGTTAATTTTGCTAATTTGATGTCATATCCTTAAGACATTCTTTAATATGGTCAGCTCAATTCTTATTAAGATAAAATTTCAAAACGAATAATACTATAGTTATATAGAATTCTCCATACCACTAATTTATCCTTTGCATGGTTTAACGTGATTATTCCATTTCAATATATGGTTGAATCAATTATTTATAAAGGGCCTAAAACAAGGTTGAAAGGTGAAATGTAAGCATTGCCCAAAAGAAACACATTGATACTGACAATTTCATTTTTATACCACACCACAATTATTTATAATTCCTTACCATTAATAAACACAAAAAAAAAAATAACATCTGCTTAAAATAAATAAGAGTATAGAATTTTAAGTAGAAGTTCTGCAAATAAAAAGATAATAAAGGACAGTGATCTTATTATACTTACGCATTTTGCACTATACATATATGCCCTCACAATCCTTTCTAAAATAGTTACTATCTTCATCATCAACGTTCTAATCAGCCTTGAGGGATCCTATGGTCTTAAAGAGGTGCTAAATTTCTCAACATGTGAATCCAAGTCATGAAAACCTCTTGGTGGTGCCCTTAATACAACGTACCAACTAGACATCTCATTCTCCCTTGAATAAAACACTTGTTTTGCTTGTGACGCTAGAATGATGGAGTCTTTTACAAATTGCTGTTGTCCTTGGTGAAGATTAACCGGAGTGAAACCATCTTCAACTTTAACACCATTTCTTATATTTGCCCACTTACAATCAAGTATTGGAATTTGAAAAGTATAGTAATCAAGCAAGATTATATCTTAAACTAAATCATAGTAAGCAATGGTATCAACACAACTATTTGTGTCTTTTGAGCTAGCTTGGCAAACTGTTGCTGCCTCAATTGTAACACCACTGGTTTGAGTAGACTTCTCATCATCTTTTCAATGGTAACGATGACCATTGATAACATATGATGAATATGATGTGGCTTGCTTTCAAGTACCATGTGCTAACCATTTTATTATTGTGGAGATGTTGTCATTATTTTGGCGCTTAATCTATTTAGAAATTAAAAAACGAAAAGTAAGAAATAAGTAGTTAAGTGAAGAATATAATGCTATATTTTATATTCCTACCTTTCTCTTAAACCAAGTAGAGAAATCTTTTGAGTGTTTACTCCAAAGTAAACTTTCATTTCTAACAAGTCGTCGATCTTCAAACTTTAATTCCTCCAAGTGCAATCAATCTAAAAAGAAAAGAAAAAAGTGTTATCATAATTTATCTTAGGTTTTCCTTTTTAAGTAAACAGTTAAGGCACTTACTATAGATATGTTTCTATTTCAGTTGTGTTAAATAATACATATCGATGAGCATCGATCTTGTAGTTTCTCATCATTTAACATTGTTATCCTTCTTGTATAAATGGGTCGACCTTCAAGTATTGTGTCATGCTCAAATTCTTGATTTCTAATTCGACGATAGTCCATCTCAGCCACTTGTTTCATGCAAACACTAAAAAAACTCAAGCATTCATTTGCAAGATAGCATTTTACAACACAACCTTCAGGTCTTGCACGATTTCTGACAAATCCTTTCAATTTCTTTATATATCTAATAATGTAGAAACATAGAGACCAACAATTAGAGATGCTAACTTAAACTAAATAATTGTAACAAAAAACTTAAAATATAAATAAGATATTTATTACCTTTCAAACGGATACATCTAATGATATTGAACTGGTCCACATAGTCTTGCTTCATGTCCTAAATGGATTATTAAATGAACCATGATATCAAAAAATGGAGGAAAATATCTCTCAAACATGCATAAAGTCTTAGCAACTTCTTCTTCAAGTGTTTCTAATTTCTCTCTATCAAGAACTCTCTGGCATAACTCATTGAAATATACACATAACCTTAATATTGCATTTCTTGGCCCTTTTGGAAGTAAACCTCTCAATGTCACAAATAATAACTGTTGCATTAAGACATGATAGTCATGGGACTTAAGGCTGATAATTTTAAGCTCATCCATTGATATACAATTCCCAATATTTGAACTATATCCATCAGCCAGCTTTAAATCTAACAATCTCTTACAAAAAGCTTTTTTTTTTCTCTATCTTTGATAATGTATGAGGTCCTGGCGGAAGATAAGTTTTCTTCCCTCTTTCTTCTGGATTCAACTCAGGCTTTAATCCCATCTCCTCCAAATCCATACGAGATTAAAGTCCATCTTTTGTTTTTCCTTTCATATTAAAAGTTCCAAGAATGCTATCACATACATTCTTCTCTATGTGCATTACATCTAAATTATGGCAAAAGACTAAATGCTGCAAAAAAAATCAAGCATATAATAACACAAAACATTAGTAGTTAAGGAAAGAGAGAGAGAGAGAGAGAGAGAATTAAATTTAATGTAGCAATTGCCTCTCCATATGTTAAGTTAAAAAAATAGAATTTTTCTTCCATATATCATTATATTGTATCTTCCTCTTGTTTCCTTTTGATCCTTTCCTCCAATCATTTTCAATGTTTTTTATCTCATCTAGAATTTGAGAACCAGATAATATTCTAGGCTTGCCCCTATCTTCATGACTTCCATCCAACCAACATTTTTTTATAGAAAAGTGTGCATAGAAGGAACAAAGCGCCTATGACCCATATAGATAGTTTTCTTGCTATGTTTTAACCATTGTGAGCATGTATTAACATAGCAAATAGGACATGCAACTTTCCCCTTTGTGGTAGAACCTGCTAGGTTGCCATATGCTGGAAAGTCATTTATTTGTCCACATTAAAATGGCTTTCAAATTAAATACTGTTTTAGTGAATGCATCAAATACTTCAACCCCATTCTCCGATAAATGTTGCAAATCATCTATAAATGGTTGTAGGTAAACATCTATATCTTTACCCGGTTGTTTAGGCCCTAGAATCAATAAAGTTAACATTATATTATCTTTTCTCATACATAACCATGGAACAAGATTATAAGTAACCATCATTACTGGCCAACAACTGTATGTTGAGCTAATATCACCAAAAGGGTTAAATCCATCTGCTGCAAGACCTAATCTTAAGTTCCTTGGATTTGATCAGAAATAAGGCCATTTTGTATCAACTGTCTTCCATGCCAGGGAATCTACTGGATGTCGCATGCTCTCATCACTAGTTCTATGATTGCAATGCCACCATAGTTGTTCTGCTAGATGTAATGATTCAAACATCCTTCGAAACCTTGGTATTATTGGAAAATAAGTTAATACCTTCACTGGAATGCCTTTATAGATCTTTTGAGTTTTATTATCCATCTTCCATCTAGATGATCCATATTTAGGACATCTTTCCCTTTCTTCTAAGTCATTCCTGAAGAGACAACAATCATTAGCACAAGCATGTATCTTCTTACAATCAAGTTGATTTTAATAACGACTCAACCACACGTGCAAACTTTGGAATTTTGTTATCATTTGGTAACATTCTACTCAATAAACAGTTTATCAAACTCTTGTTAGCATGACCAAACATTGACTTATACTTGTATAAGACAACGTTGCTGATAACCTAGTATAAGTTGTGCATCCAGGATACAGTGGGGTTTTGGCATCATCTACAAAATTTGGAATGCTTTAATGTTTTTGCTCGTCAATAGTTTGAGGGAAAGCTTCTTCATCTCTATATACATCTATAGAATCATTATGTGTCTCAATCATTTTTACATCAGTACTTTTCACACCTATTTGTTCCCCATGGCAAATCCAAGTTGTAAATGACAATGTAATTCCACCATTTCATCCTTTTCATGGCATAGATTTTGACAATTTTTACATGGATATCTAATGAATTCTTCTTTTCCTGCTTTAGACTTGGCCATTTTCACAAAGTTTTTAACTCCAGTAAGACACTCTTTAGTATTTCTAAAAATCCAAACAGAAAAATATTAGCTTTTCTTACAGCAACATGTTTTAACGCGGTTTAGGGGGTTAATGGTTGTTGTTTAGCTTTTGTTTCATAATTATGGATTTCTCAAGCCCCATCTACTTGTGATTAATTTCTAAGAACTAAGTTATTTTCTATTTCTAATTTAGGATTTGAGAAAGCTTAATAATTTCTCTATATCTATGCTATTTCTATTGGGAGTGCTTTATTCTATTTATAATTTTAGAGAATTTAGGTGGTAAACGTAACAAGGCTACATATCCACAAAATTAATTCTAATAATAAATAATTTTAAAAGATTATATTAAAGTGTTTAAACATGACAATGAAAAATTAAATGAAGTATGACTGCTTCCATTCACTTTATTATTTTATAGTAATTACTTGATCTTGCATAAGTTTAATCTAATCCTTATTGATATTCTTAATATTATCAAATCAATAATACCTTTTATTATGTTTGATTAAATTGAAAATTGCAAATAACTTATATTAAGATCAATAAACGTAAGTGAATACAAACTGTAGGATACTAATAACTAATTTTGATCCCAAAATTAATGGATACATGGATGATGCAGTTCCTATTAATAAGTTGTGTTAATGAATATCACAACTAAAAAATAAATATATTCACATACCCATTGTCTATACGTATCATCATAATTTTTCTCATAAATTAATATATAATTAATATATATGCTAGTTTAAAGATTACAAACTTTTTTATTATTAGTCATATAACTTTTTTATATAATTTTTTTCACACTTCATTTTAGTTAATGTTTAATTGTATGTAATTGTGCCATGACCTTATATTGGCACATTCGTAACATTAATTATATTGAAAAATGTTAGACTAGATTAGTTATAAGACAATTGATACATAATCAGCTCAACCAAAAACAAGTGACCTGAATTAAAAAAAAAATAGAGACAAAATATTTTAACGTGGTTTGGTTCTCAAGAACCTACTTCCATCGAGGCAATTTCAAGCTTTAAAATTTCACAATGTAAAAAAGATTACAACAGGTCTTCTATACTACTAACTCCCTATGTACTAATGCTTAGTCTATGTCTTACGCACAGACTCCCTCTGTTCTAGACAAGACTACCTCTTGTTCTATTGCCTAGCTATGATAATCTTGTTCCTCCTGAAATGTACAAGAGTGATGTTCTTCTATCTCGAAACATTCCTCTCATAGAACACAACAGTAATAACAAAGAAGAGAAGATAACATAGAACAGTTACATTAAGAGAAGATAATCAATTTGTCAATCTCAATGCACTGTGAAATAAAACTCTCTCTAAACAAAAATTGTCTCTAACTCTTTGAAGCTCTTCACTCACTTAGATCCCCATTGGGTGATGATCCCATTTGGGATTCTTTCAGCATACCGAAGCCTTCGTTTATATAGTCACACATTTGGAGCAAATAAAGAGGTGAAGAGATAAACTTGTGGTTTTGAACTTTGAATCTTTAGGGATATAATCAAGATTTGTATTGACGTTAAGCCTTTTCTTTGTAATATGAATCTTGCATAAATCATGAAGAAGATTGAAGCTTGTGTGAAAGAGAACATCAAGGATATTGAATTCAAATTCAGTTGATCATTATCCAAAGGCTGAGTTGATCGTGTACAGCTTGAGTTCACCATAAGTCATTAATTTGAAGTGAGTTGAACGTGTAACTTATCCTGACTTCCTGAAATTACATAAAACTCAGAAAGTGATCAATGATCAAATAAGTAAAGTCAAGGATGAGACAGTAAATAAATAAATGAGATAAATGGAAAGATAAATAAATAAGATAGTAAAACTTTGGTTAATTTAAATATCGTGCATACAAAACGGTGATAACCAAAGTTTCACAACAAAAAATATGAACTATTCATTAAAATTTTGATAATCCTCTTAAATTATAAAACTTTGTTTACAACTCAAATAATGCTTATGCATCCATGTCAATGACTATGTAGATAATAAATAATAAAACAATATATAAAAATAACAAATTAAAGTTTAAAGAGAAAAGAATTTATAATTAAATAAAACTTTTATATTTCTTCCTGGCATCATCTCACGTTTTTTTTCTTCCTCTCTTCTGTTATGTGTGTTTTTGTCTTGTTAGAATATTAGGCAATAGAGGATTTGTTTCTAGATTAGAATTAAAACAAATTGGAATTTGTATCAAACTAGAAAGTTGAGTTTGATTGTAATATGTTTTAATTAGGATAATCTAGGTTACTCATAGTTTGACAAGGAAACTGAAATACGAAGAGTTTTGGTTGTATTTCTAGTCTAGGAATCATGGTTAGACTGGGAAAGAAACTCTTTGCCCCATATAAAGCCTTATATGTATGAGTGTAGAGATATCAAAAATCGATCAAGTGGAGAGAAGACGGTAATAAACATTTTAGGAGCCTTGGGAGACGATAACGACGTTAACATTTAGGTGATCCAATAAGCTATGATTGGAGTCATTAATCATGAGTAAGATCCTAATCTTGGAAGCTCCGAATTGGGATTGCAAAGCATAAGTATAGATCAAGTACCCATGGAAGTTCTTCTCTATTAGTCTTTCCTTGGGAGTATATATCATAAATTAGTGATAATCTTGGGATATATACATAGGAAGGTTGTTAGTCTTCCCTTGGAGGCATATATCGAAGATCGATAGTTATCTTGGCTTATATGCATAGGGAGGCTCTAAGGTTAAATCCTTGTTATTGTTGTTGATATTCTTGTAATTCTCTTTTATTATTAATTGGAATAAAGCTGTTGTTGAGATCTCCAAAGTGAACATAGGCTTGATTGGTCAAACCACTATAAATCTGGTATTCTTATCTTCTTTATTTTCTTGTTTGCTTTCTTGCTTACAATTTCCTCATAATTTTGTCAATATCTAAGATTGAACGCTTCCGTGAAAAGCTCGAAATTCACAACAAATTGGTATCAGAGCTTTGGTTCTAGAATCTAAGATGGCTTCAACAAAATTCAAGATGGAACGATTTAATGGCAAGGGTGACTTCAATATTTGGCGTAGAAGGATGAGAGCCTTGTTGGTTCAGCATAAGGTGGCTCAGGCCTTGGGTGGAGAGAGTAAATTATCGGATATGTTAACTGAAGAGAAGAAATAAGAGATGTTAGAGATCACCTATAGTACTATTGCTTTACATCTAGGTGACAATGTGTTGAGATAGGTTTTGAAGGAGACAACTGCAGCTGGGATTTGGTTGAAGTTAAAGAGTTTGCATATGATGAAATCTCTAACATACCGAATATATTTAAAGGTAAAGCTATTTGGGTTCAAGATGCAAGAGGAAAAGAACATTGATGATAATATTGATGATTTCAATAAAATAGTCATTGACCTAAAAAATATTGGGGAGAGGATCAATCATGAAGATCAAGCTGTCATCTTGCTAAACTCGTTATCGTCGACATACAATCAACTGAAAGATACCTTCAGGTATGGGCATGATTCTTTAGCCATGGAAGAATTGGAACTTGTGATTAGGTCCAAGGAGATGGAATTAAAGGCTAAGGGGAAGGTATTGAGTACTGGGAGCAGCAATGAAGCACTAACTGTCAAAAGTAACAAAGGAAAAAATCGATCGCCATCAAAGAAGCTTGACAAATCAAAGTTCAAGTGTTTTCATTGTAAGAACTTGGGATATCTTTGAAAGGAGTGTCCGGAAAGATTGAAGCATCAAGGAGATAAAAAGTTTGAGCGTGGAGATGTGGCTTTTGGAGGATATGAATCTAGTGAAGTTTTGATGCATTCGATAATTGAAGACCAAACGGAATGGAGTCTTGATTCTAGTAGTTTATTCCATGTGTGTTTGCATACAGGATGGTTTCAATCCTTGGACGATAAAGTGGAGGGAACTGTTATCCTTGGTAACAACCAAGCTTGTAAGATAGCTGGGGTTGGCTCAATCAAAGTTAAGATGTTTGATGGTTATGATCGTGTTCTCAGTAATGTGAGGTATGTCCCTAAGTTGAGAAAGAATTTGATATCTCTTGGCATGCTTGATAGTCTAGGATTTTGTGATCAAGATAGAGAATGGCTACATGAAAATTGTTAAAGATGCAGTGACCGTTACAAAAGGAAACTTAATAATGGTTTGTAGGATTGAGAGTGAAGAAGCATATGGTGCCAGTAAAAGAAGAGAGCAATTTGGGCTTAAGGTGGAGCCTTCGGCAAATAAGTCAATTCTTGGTCCAAATACTAGCGGAATAGATGAAGCAAGACAAAAAAGGTATGTGGAAAAAGTGTTGGAATGGTTTGGGGGGAAAGTTAGGAAGTTCAAGCATTGTTGGACTTGATCCAAATCAAATACACTTGATGCCCTTGAAGGGCTAGTGGAGAGTAGTAGCTGGAACAAAGAAGGAAAGTTTGGAATAATATTTGGAGTGGTTGCGTGCCCATGCAAGGTGAGTTATGCTCCTCGCACGTCCGACAGAAAAGTTGCCCTCTTGCGCAAGTCTGGCAGAAGAATGGTGCTCCTGCGCGATGTGGGTTGCGCTCCTACATAACATCTGTGGATAATGCTTCAGGTAGCCAGTTGTCGCCCTTGCACAACAAAGGTTGCACGCCTGCACAACGTCGTGGATTGGAATCCTTCTTCAACATGGAATCAACAATGGTTAAAGACAAAAATATGGTGATTGTTATGTGTGCTTTTGTCTTGTTAGAATATTAGGCAATAGAGAATTTGTCTCTAAATTAAAATTAAAACAAATTAGAATTTGTATCAAACTAGGAAGTTGAGTTTGATTATAATTTGTTTTAATTAGAAAAATCTAGGTTACTCATAGTTTGACCAGGAAACTGAAATATAAAGAGTTTTGGTTATATTTCTAGTCTAGGAATCATAGTTATACTAGGAAAAAAATTCTTGGCCCCATATAAAGCCTTGTATTTATGGGCGTAGAGATATCGAGAAATCGATCAAGTAGAGAGAAGACGGCAGTAAACGTTTTAGGAGCCTTGGGAGACGGCAAGGACACCAACGTTTGGGTGATCTAGGAAGCTACAATTGGAGTCATTAATTATGAGTAGGATCGTGATCTTGGAAGCTACGGTTTGGGATTGTAAATCGTGAGTATAGATCAAGTACCCGTGAAAGTTCTTCTCTGTTAGTCTTTCCTTGAGAGTATATATCATAGATTGGTGGTAATCTTGGGATATATACATAAAAAGGCTGTTAGTCTTCTCTTGAAGGCATATATCAAAGATCAATGGTTATCTTGGCGTATATGTATAGGGAGGTTGTAAGGTTAAATCCTTGTTACTGTTGTTGATATTCTTATAATTCTCCTTTATTGTTGATTGAAATAAAGTTGCTGCTGAAATCTTCAAAGTGGATGTAGGCTTCATTGGCTGAATCACTATAAATCTAGTGTTCCTATCTTCTTTATTTTCTTGTTTGTTTTCTTGCTTACGATTTCGTCATAATTTTGTCAATATCTCGCATTAAATGCTTCCACGAAAAGCCTAAAATTCACAACATCATCCTCTCTTTAGTTAATAAGGTTTTCTAGATTTTGCCTTTGCTCCCTTTTCTTTCATCAAAATCATCATGTATCCTTCTTCATTTTTCTTTCGAACAATGGGTTTTTGGTCAATTTTCTTTGCTTTTATGTTTTTTCTCTTGTCACTCAATTCATTCCATCATGGGTCTATTTGTTTGAATGCTTTAATATCTTATTCGATATTTTAAAATAATAAACAATTTTAACATAGAAGGACATCCGTCTTCAAGCTACTTATTTCAATGCTAAGACTACTAAATAAAAAGAAAAATATGGGATGTCATCCATCTTAGGTCCACTTGTTTGAATTCTCTGACATCTTATTTGATATTTTAAAATAATATACAATTTTAATACAAAAGGACATCTACCTTTAATCCACTTATCTAAATGCTTAGACTCCTAAATGAAAATAAAAATATGAGAGGTCATCCATCTTAGGTCAATTTGTTTAAATGCTTTATTCCACATTTTAAAATAATAAACAATTTTAATATAGAAGTACATCCATACTAGATCCACTTTTTTGAATGGTTAACTCCCAACTAAAAATAAATATATGGGATGCTATCCATCTTGGATCCATTTGTTTGAATGTTTCAACATCTTATTTGATATTTTATATTAAAACAATTAACTATTTTAATATAGAAGGTCATCAATCTTCAATCCACTTATTTTAATATTTATACTAGCATTTAAAAACTAAGGTATGGAAAGACATCCACCTTGGTTCTAATTGCTTAATTGTTTAACATTTTTTTTGGAGATTTTAAAATAATTAAATATCTACAAGTAGAAGGTGATTCATCTTATCTCCACTTATTTGAATGATTAGATTCATGATTAATTAAAAAAATGGAAGGACATATCCTTTTATAATATATATATAGATACATAAACTTAATACTCAAGGACATCTATCCTAATACATTAGTTTATAAGTCTAAAACATGTAGAGCAATTTGAAAAATATAAAAGTTTGTAAAATATTTTTAACTTCAATCATTGTAAAAACATTTTAAATCGTAACATAAAAAATGAATGAATAAAACATAATTTATGTAATTAAACATATTTTCAAAACACAACAAATGAATGGTAAAATCTATGTACAAGTTGTAAACATAATATAGAAATAGTATATGAATAACTTATAATTTAAATGTATAATACATAATTATAATACATAATTTAAATGTATAATACATAATTCAATACAATTCTATAAAATGTAATACAATAATTGCAAAAGCTATGCACAAGCTATAAACAAAACATAAAATTAGAAGATGAATATTTTATTTATTAATGAAAATATGATAATGTAAATTTTACATACAATCCAAAAATATATAATCTCAAAAATGTAATTCGACATAATTTTTTAAACTATAACAAAATAATAGCCAAATTGATGTACAACTTGTAAATATAACATAGAAATAGTATATGCATATTATACAGACAAATTACAACATAAAATTTTAAGTTTAAAAAGAAAGCATAAAGATAATCTATATCATATATTCAATACAACTCTTTAAAATAAACTAAAATAATTGTATAAGTGATATATAAGTTGTAAACAAAACACGAAAATAGAAGATGAACATCTAATTAACAAAATAGAATGTGCAGTGAAGTTGTAAATTTGATGTTGAATATGTAATATGATCTAGATTATGAAATCCATTATAAATTTACAAAATGAAACAAAATAATTGTAAAAGCAATTAACAAGTTGTGAACATGACATAAAAATATAAGATGAACATTTAATTTATAAAATAAAATTTGAAGATGTAAATTTGGTGGTGAATATGTAAATATAATCTAAATTTTGCAATCCATTATAAATTTTCAAAAGGCAATAAAATAATTGTAGAAGTGATGTACAAGTTGTAAATTATGTAAAAAAGGAAGATGATCATTTAATTTAGAAATTATAATATGGAATTGTAAATTTAATGTAGAAAGCATAAATACACTCTCAATAATGTAATTCAACATGATATTTCTAAATGCAACAAAATAATTATAAACCAATGTACAACTTGTAAATATAACATAAGAATAGTATATGAACATCATATTGATAAATTATACATAAAATTGTAAATTTATGTAAAATCTACAAATATAATTAATGCACATTATTTTATTCAATATAACTTTTCAAAATGCAATAAATTAATTGTAAAAGTAATATATAAGTTTTAAACCTAACATAAAATTAGTTTATGAATATTTAGTGATAAAATTATGAAACATTTAGTGATAAAATTATGACATTAAATTGTGAATTCAATGTAGAATGTATAAATCTAATCTAGATTATGTAATTTGATTGAACTCCAAAGAGCTTGTATTGGATAAAGGTGAGCTCGTGTGCAATTAGAGAGCTCTAAAGCATAAGAGTGAGCTTGTAGGCATAAAAGTAAGATGATGGGTAAGTACCCAAAAATAACTTGAAGGGAGTGGATTTACAACCTTGATCTCAATGGTCATGAGAGAGGGCATAGGACCTCAATCTCTATAGTCAGGAGAGAGGATTAGCAGCCTTGATCTCCATGGTTGAGAGAGAGGGCAAAGGACTTCGAACTCTACAAGTGGGAGAGAGGATTGGCAGCCTCAATGGTCAGGTGAGAGGGTAAAGGACCTCGATCTCTGTGGTCGAGAGAGAGATCTTATAGCCTCTACTATGCTAGTCTAGCAAAGAGGTCTTTTTTTCTCGATCTTAGTGGTTAGAAGAGGGATCTTATAGCCTCTACTACCCTGGCCTAGGGTATAGGTCTTTGACACATCCGAAAAAGGATTATCTCCCAAGTATAGGAGTGTCGAAGTAATAAACCCGGTAAGACCGGGGTCGATCCACGAGAAAGGGAATTTTAGCGCTACAAACTATAAAGTAAACAAATATGATATGGATGATTCAAAGGGATGGCAAGATAATATCAACAAGTATGAGTAAAGAACAAATTCTTAAACAATAAATAAGAATAACACAAGAGAAATTCACACAATAATAATGAGAGCTAAGGTTAGGGGATCCGCCCTTGATATTTCAAATAAGGATAAACAACCCATTTTAGTTATATGAATTATATTTGCTTTGTTACCAATATTTATACCACTACTTGTAAATGGGTTCAAGCATCCAATGTGTCAATCTCCATATGTCTACAACAAATCAAGGTTCCTAACTAGATTCATGTCGGTAAGGAAGAACCATACGACATCTAGAAAGGATCCAAGCATTTGATGTGCCAAGGATTGTCGACAATGGATCAAGACCTCCACTTTACGAGTGGTGTCAAGATTGATTAAGAAAATAAATATAAATCATATAAACAACATAAGATTATGATTATTAAGCACATATTAAGGGTTAGAGAATCCTTACTCTCATATCAAGGGTTTCACCCTTTCACCTTAGCAAGAGAGAAATTAGAAAGACATTATAAGAGAAAGAAAACAAAATGCAAGAAAAAGGAAATTCATTAATACATAACACAAGAGAGAAACACAATACAAGATCCCAGCAAAGGCTAAGATGCCCTAATGGGTCACAAGGCACCTCTATTTATAGATACATTCAGGGGCAAACTTGTCAAATTACAAAGGAATAATTGTCAAATATTAGATGCACCAACTTTGACAATTAGGGTAATTAGGTGAACCGACTTTGACCACCGATTTTGACCTTGAATTATTGTGAATTTTAATCACATGTCTTCATGAAAGTCGTAGATATTTCTCTCAGCTTTCTATAACATCTTGATTCATACGATTTGGATACGTATTCTGAGAGATATGGTCAATATACTGAGGCATGGTCAGGCTGGACCGAAACTGCAGATGGATTCACTTCAAGCCCATTTTTGGTCCACTAAGAGCCCGAATTTGATGAAGCTTGTGAAATATAATCTTGTAGATAATTTAATCAGCTTTCCAAAACATTAAATTGGCACCATTCTGATCTATAAATAGAGAGTTATGCCTATTTTACCGAACCTGTAACAAAACCAAAATTAAGAGAAATTAATTCCAAAGATGCAAATGCTACAAATATGCTTAAGTTGAGGAATTTAATGACACTATTAATGCAATATGATGAATTAAACTCTTATTAAACATACATATTTAAGTGTTCATCAGTCTTGTAGTGTCGATCTCAATTAGGAGAGAGATCTTACAGCCTCTACTACCTTAGCCTACATTAAGTCGCGGCCCCACCCTATCTGCCTGCATACCGAATTAGGCTCCACCTTTAACATTTATTACTATTTTGTATATGTGTTTGTATGAATGAATATATTTAATGAATAATAAGTTCATTGTTCTTTCATTTGGTTCATTAATTGCAAATTTTATTTTTGAATAAAATTTGAATTTTCATACACATTATTAGAAAGTTATGTAATAATGTCAATTTTCATCAATTTCTTAAATTTGAATAACCTATATGAACTATAAGTAATAATTTTTTTTTTTCAATTAATGAACATAAGTTTGTTGAAGTGGTTATCTGTTTACCAATATAACTCATTTCATAGGTTCTAGTGGTGGAAACACATTCTTAAGTTTTATTTAATGTTTCATAGATTCAAATTAATGATGGGAAACACATCTTTAATTTTTATATAAGTTTTCATAGGTTCAAATGCGAGGAAACACATTTATAATTTTTATTTAACAAAATACAATGATAATTGGACGGACTGATATTTGAACTTCCATTTAATTCTTCCATCCAAACAAAGTTTCTATCATGGACGGGCATGAAGATGGATTTTCATTTCATTCTACCATCCATACAAAGCTTATGTTATGGATGGGCACAAAGATATATTTCCATTTTACTCCACCGTCCAAACAAACTTTGTTATGGATGGACACATAAATGGTTGAAACAAAATTCAGTCTAATGTTGTGAAATTGTATCAAATACATTATTTCATGGATGGACGCAAAGACGGACTCTAAATGGGCTTCTGCTTAATGTTAGTTAAAGAAAGGTCGTCAAATCAAACTATACTTGTTTAACCGGTAAATTACTAAAATTACTTTGTATTATTTGAATTATTATAAACGATTGATTTAATCGAACGGTCTATTTTTCTTCTATTATTAATAATGGGAATTTTTCCAATATCATAGAATTTTCCTAATTTTTAACCTCTCTCTTAAATCACATATAAATATCATTGTCTCAACTTTCCTTTATTTTTTAAGATTAAGTTTATCAAATTTAAATTAATATTTTAATTTTTCTCCTAGCTCTTTTGACACATTAATATCATTACATCAACTTCCCTTTTATTTTTTAAGATTAACTTTTATTATCGAATTTAAATTGATTTTCTAATTTCCCTTTTAGCTCTTTGACACGTTAATGCCATTATACAACTTCCTTTATATTTTGATTTAACTCTTTTCTTTATTTATCTTTAACTAACCAATTCGTTCCATAATTTTACTTTTACCACTATTACAAACAAAAGAATTATGAAGAAATTTTTCATCCAACTCTTACTTAAACTAATGAACATAATATAAAATATGAATGAATAGAAGCTCAAATTAATGAGGTAGTCTTTATTATTAAAAAAGAAAATGTAAAATGGAAGCAGAATAACATAATCCATCTATTTTTGATATTCAACAATCTCCATCTCTAAAAATATGTCTTCGCCTTGTCCACATAATATTGTTGTGTCAATGTAAGGAGAAAAAATATATGTACACTTCCATATGGGTGAATTTCTTTTAGATTAATGAAAGTAAAAGTTGTTGATAAAACAAACTATCGAATTATTTAATCGATTTGTACCACTTTTTTTATTTAGCTTAAATAGGTCAAAATATATGTAAAAAGATAGGTGCAACCTCTATATTCGTGAAGTTAATGAATTTTCATGCCTGTACTAATATTGGGCTTTTGGTATTCTAGGGTGTGGAAGGGCAGACTTGCAAACATTTGTTGGTTTTGGGGAAGAAGGTACTTAGAACTAGAAAACATAGAAAAAAAAACTGAAATAATGGAAGAAAAAATGACTATTGTTTATTAACACAAGTCAGGCTGCAGCCTCGCGGTGAAATCTGTACACTCGATCAGTTCCAATACCTATCAATGCATTTTGACAAAATAATTTTCAAAACCTTTTTAAGTTTAGCCGTGCCTAAACTAAAACTGAGGTTCTGGACTTAAAGTCATTAAAGTTGGAATGGACTTTATTAAAAGTGGGACAATGTAATTGGGCTAGGCATGAGCTCCTCTAATTAAATTAAAGCTTGGGTTACACCCCCGGCTCCAGGGCCTTGCCCCACCCTAAAGTTTGGAGTTGAAAATTAGCTTTCGCCCGAGTCTCGATCCTCATAAAAATAATGTTAAACTTATAACATTCATATAATTCAAACTCTATAATTTAATATTACAGTCTCTATTATAAAAATTTATTAAAGAAGGAAAAAAAAAAAGATAGAAGTTACATCTTCAATAAAATTTTACCACGTAGACTAGCATATCAAGTTCTAAAGTTTAAATTATATAAAAGTTGTAGGATTAAAACTACTATTTTTATAATACCGAGTTTGCCCAAGCTGGTCAGAAAATCTGGTGTTGGGCCCCTGCCCGGGTTCATTTCATTCATCATCCCGCTCCTTAGGGAAACCGCAAATTCTCACATGTTTCTAATCAGATGGTTCAGCTTAAAATGTTTCTAATAAGTTGGTTGAGCTTCTATAAGCTTTCCAAACACACTCCAGGTTTCAATTAGTGGAAATAAATATTTCACGTGTAGTGTACGATTATTTATGAATCGGAGAAATTTCGTTTGGATTATTTTGAAAATTTCCACGTATAGGTTAAGTGTTTGGGTCTTTAACTTACAAATAAATTAAGCCAGCCCAACAACTATTGAAAAAATCATCATAAGGGTAGATAATTGAATTATATTTATATATTATCTAAGATTATCTTGATCCGATTATATTAATTATCCATTAAATAATATTATCGATTTGATAGTCATTGTTTTTATTCAAAATTTGTGAGTCTCATATTTTTTCAAGATTATTAATAATAATAACTAAAACATTTGTTTGTTGTTCTAAAATTCTACTTAAAATAGAAAGTATATTCCTACAATGAGAATTTACTTTAAGATAATCCCAATTAATTACAGAAGTCAAAATTCCTGAAATTGCTAAATCAGAAATTTCTTTTTGTAGAAAGTTAAAATCACTCCAATAATAAAACAGCAAACCCTTGAACTTCCTAAGAAATTAAAATCTTTCCTACATTTATATATTTAAACCTTTTCCTTACCTATAAAAATTTTGTAATAGCTTTAAAACGCAAATAAGGGGTAAAAATGTAACTATATCTTTTAATTATGTCATAAGAATAGTTTACAAATGTTATAGATACTCACATTTGACTTTGAAGAGCATAAACAAATACTTCATGAATTATGATAATTTTTGACTTTGAAGAGCAGGAACAAAAATCAATAATGCTAGACTTACAATATTCATACAACATAAGCTGTATAACATGTATGACAGTCTAAGTAATAAAATCCTATTAGAGATATAATTTCTATCACCCATTTTTATTTTTTTTCTTCCTCCAATAAATTTTTGTTATATAAACTGTCGAGTCATATTGTAAAGTTTATGTTATATGAATATTATAAGTTTAGCATTACTCAACAAAAATATTACATGTAAAGTTCAATCGGGTTGCGCCCACTTCATCCCTTCAAGACATATCAGTCAGGAGGTTATTCTGATTGAAAATATTTCTAATTTGTTTTCGTCAGGGAATTATTGATAGATTAATTATTTCGTTTATACATACCCCACTTCTGAAAACCCAGGCAAAATTAAATATTAAAAAATAAATAGATCCCAATCAATCCCACCATAATCTGAATTTCACGTGGATGATGGAGGGTGGGCCCTTAATATTTGTTGTTGTTTGCTCTTATATTCTATGTATATTTGCTTCTTCTTCAGTAAGAGCAATCAAATGATTGAGTTAGATCAGCCAAGCTGCTACACTCCAAATTTTCCGTACATTTTAGGCAAATATTATAAACCGTTAACAGTTGTTGCCAGAAATAGTTGGGAGCGACATCAAAGTACTTCAAAGACAAAATAGTTGATCAAATATATATATACAATTTTCATATAAAGAATGAGTCTATTTACAATAAAGCTATATATACTTACAGAGATTTGCAGGGTATTGATCCAAAAACATTCTTATCACGATGGAGTTTTCAAAATCTAAAGTATTTAAACGACTAAAACTAATGAAAAATTTTTAAAATGGGAGAATTTTATTAGATACTCACATTTCCCCTTATACAAACGGAAAGCAACTAGTTTTTAAAAATGATTAATTCATTATCTCCCCTTCTTTATTAAAAAACAAGCTTTTCAAACTTCTATAAACGAAGATTAATTTAGCTACGTCAAGTCGTTTTCTTCAGCTTTTAGCTAGCTTTGACGAATTTAAGGTTTTCAATCTTTTCTATCACAATCAATATTTAAGCCGCTACTCGACAATTAAACTTTAAAAAATGATAAATTATTGCATGAATTAAGAAACTCACTCTTTTATATGGTGGAATTATATTCTTTTTGTATCATTCGATATAGATTCTAAATTATTAATATCCAAAATTGACCATAAATTTGCTGAACAACGGTGATGGACGTTCCAATGTAAAAGCAACTGACAACTAAAGATCACATCCCAGTTTGAATACATTAGACTGTACCAAATCAATTTTGTACATGATTCATAAATTGATCTACTTGCTGTAGAGAGTTATCCGGCAGCTGGTGATTAGTTAATTTTTAGTTGAATAAGTGATCGAATAACAAATTTTGCAAGCTATCTTAGCTTGTCATATTCTGACGGCAATTGAAAACAAGTTATGAATGTGGAATACATCGGATCAGACTAGATATGAAGTAGTGGTCTGGCGGCATATTACAGGCGGTGAATCTAAAATGTTCGCACACAAACTAAACAACTTTCATTAATGTAGATTAATAATACAAGGTACACACAGAGAAAGTGACGTGTCGTTACACATCACTTTTTACATTGCAACATTTTTGTGCTTTATATATATGAAGAGAGAGCACAGGATAGAAAATTACAGAAAATCCTACTTAAAACTCACTAAGACTAAGCTTAGAGTAACCGACACCAAACATTATATATATATATATATATATATATATATATATATGCATGCATGCATATAGTTATATCAAGCATTATACCACAACAGATGCACAACACTCTAGTAAAACTATATATATGCTAAGCCTAAGCTTAGAGTACTGGAGCCCAACGCAATGGCAGACCCCTTAGCAATTCATTGGTCTCTCTCCCCAGCTCAACGCTGTACCCACCATCTTCGCCCACTTTAAATATGAACTTATCACCAACTTGCAGATTTTTCTCTCTAACAAATTGACGCCACTCACCAGTAAATTCAGGCTTTGGATATCACCCTGTGCTTCGAGTAGATAAATGAAACCTCCATTCTCTTTGTAGAGTCCAATCCGTAACCACCATATCCTGACCTATAGATCCCTCCAATTGGGGCAAAACGCCGGTCAGGATTGCTAGCCGACATGCAATATCGGTTTCTGTCAAAAGCTTTGAGAAAATCTCCGCCATGAATATATATATATAGTTACCAATTTCAAGAATATTTCAGAAGGCTATAATTAATTTATGTGTGTTAATCTTTCTTTGCATTAATTCATTACAATGTATTATGTATTTATAGAGAAGGTTATGCTATGCTTTGTCAGCTAATCCTAAATAAAACTCAAGAATATTCCATCAAACTTTATCTATCATGTCAGCATCAAATGTCATGTCGAATTTTGGATGGTTGAATTTGAAGTACAACATGATGGAAATCATTGATGTAAATGTGGGGAAAAGCTACAGTATAATTGCTGTTTATTTGTGAAAAATCATAAATACGTTGTAAAAGACGTAAACGAATGAATAAAAGTTGTATGTAAAAAGTATAAAAAAATCGTAAATAAAAAACATGTAAAAGTCATAAATACGATTTTTTTCAATCGGTTTGCGATTTTTAAATATACGTTTACGATTTTTATATGCTACAGTAAAACTGCTGTGTGGATACAGCAACTGTACTATAGCATGACTCGTAACTTTGCCAATTCTAGAACAAGGTTCAAACGAACAGAAAATATGACAAAACATCTTTTATTTATTATAACCTTTTAAAATAATTCTACTACAAAACTTTCTTTAGTCACATAATCAAAATACTAGGATTGTGTACTAGGTAATAGTATACAACGGAAAATATCATATATAATGCTCAAAATTATCTCATATATATATATATATATATTATTTTTCTTAATTTTTGTTAGGCTGACATATCATGACACTTTTCTGGCCCCTTTTGTTAGGAAAAGATTTATGTTTCGTTAATTTTTCTAAGAGACATAGGAAAAAAATGTTGTTTTGAAAGAAATAGTAATTTTTTCTTAATTTGTTATTGTCTCCTAAATTTTAAAGCGGTAAAGGACTATGATCTGTTTTTTTTTTCTAACTAAAATAGAAAAATTCTATTGATGATCATCACAATAAAAATAAATTTTAAAATATAATGAAAGAGTAAAGCTTTTGTAGTGACTGTAGTAAGTGTTATCAATCATTTTATGCAATGTTCACTATCACTATCACTTGGTCACCTTTTTTTTTCTTTCTAATTATAATAAACGGGCTGGGGAAGACACGTGATGGCATGTCTATTTCATCCCTACATTGTAAAGCAGCAAATGTTTATAATAAAAAATACAACGTGAGAATCTAACCCTTTTTGTCTTAAAAGACCAAAATAGTGTTGCTCTCAAGGGGACGACAATGGTGTAAAGAAACATGCTACAAATATAAGAACCAACGATGAATATCATATCCACCCTCTATATGAAACTCTGCAAAGAGTTGACCACATGACAAGTGACAACCCATTTTGTTTAAACTATTTTGCTAGGATTTTCAAAAGTGGTGCAAGTGAAAAGGTATCTATCAATAATTTATTAATTAATTAACCTTGTTTTTCACTAACAATATTAAGAGGGCCATTTTACTAGTAAGTTACTGATAAGAGGTGCAACCAATTGAAGTTGTATACCATGCATGCATGTGCTTAATTTAACTATTTGATTGCTTAACACACGGCAAATATCTTAGAATTAGTTCAACTGCATCCATGTGAAATTTGACCCTGTGCTAATGAAAAGTCCTCAAGGTCAAAATTAAAGTCCGGATGCCAAAAAAAAAAAAAGGTTGGCAGCTTTCCAATTGCATGCATCGTCGATCTAATGTTGGGCCATCGCAGGCCAAGTTGCTCGACTTGCTTGTTTAAGTACAATTCAAAGGATTCTAAGTTCAGTAATTTGGCGGCAAGTCCGCCAGGGAATCATCTAAGTAATGTTATCTAAATATTATTACTCTCAAACTTAATTTTTATGTGTATTGGTGGGGTTGGTTGAAATCTGGTAATATGGAAATGATTGATAACCTTATTAATGTCTATTGTTTGTTAAATTCACCAATTCAAAAGAATAATGTTGCATCTACAACTTATTTATAATCAATTTTTCTTACAACTTGAATTGATAAAATATTATTGCATAGATATAATTATCATATATATCATGTAATTTTGACACGACCCACCCCAATAATCACTATTCTTAAAATTCCAAGTGCTTTTACAAAAGTGATAAATGAAACAAATCCTACAAATTGATACTTCTCTACACTTTTGTTGTGCTACTCTGGTAAAATATTTGAATCAACAAAGTATCAATTACATACACATTTACCAAGTCTTTAAATGAATATCTTAATAAAATTTTTTCAAATTAATTCTTTAAATTGCTTCTAATGTTTATCTAAGCTACAATATATTTAAAGCTCTTTAAAAAAATTTCGTTCAATTTGAGCTTCTCCATCTCAACTCAAATCACATCAATAATAAAATAATTGTTTAAATACACTAACAACCCTCCATTGTCCATGGTATAAGACATTAATTCATTCTAAGTTTATAAAAATATCTATCTAGCCTTGGTTGCGAACTATGAACTACACTCTCCAAGTACTATATGCTCACATGAATGAATGCTCCTAATATACCATCTTATACATTGTTTGGCCATCCTCGAAGCAAAATAGATTTCTCCGCAACAAAACTTGTAACCACCTGGTGGGCAAAAAGAAAATAAAAGAATGGGGCCGGCTGAGCTAAAAGCTGAGTGAATGGATATTGGCTTTTAAAAATAAAACATTTTCACAAATTTAAGGAATTCAATTTCATAATATAACATCTCCTAGAAACATTTAAATATTGAATCTTAGATCACTTAGGCTTCATAGTTATAAAATATATATGATTCGCATTGTTGCAACTTTTGGGCTATTCGCAGAAGCGTTCTATCCAAGATCTTAACAAAATTATGATGAAACAATGAGCAAGAAAATCATTCAAGAAAATAAACAAGACAAGCGACACCAGATTTATAGTTGTTCGGCCAATTAAGCCTACATCTACTTTGAAGATCTCAACAACAACTTTATTCTAATCAACAGTAAACAAGCAATTACAAGAATATGAGCAGCAATTACAAGGATCTCATTCTCAAGACCATACCTCACACCTTTCACGCACATATATCCCAAGGATACAACACCTATCATATATGCTTCCCAAGGAAAGGTAAACAAAGAAGAACTCATCAAGGGCACCAAACCTCTAACATAATTATCTCTCTAACAACACCCCAAGGATGCCATGCGTATGATGTTTATTTCCAAGAGACTCCAAATCGTGGACTTCCAAGATCACTCCTGCACGTTGCCAACCTTCTTTCTTCTAAGGTGTTTGAAACATACGTTACCAATCCTTGCAGTCTTCCAAGGCTTCTAAAATAGTTCTTCTGTCTTCTTTTTCTCATGGTCTTTCTCCTCTTGATCGATTTTTTGATATCTCTACACTCATACATACAAGGCTCTTATATAGGCCTTTGAATTTCTTTCCTAGTCTAACAATGATTCCTGGACTAGAATTATAATCAAAATTCTTCCTATTTTACTTTTGTTGTCAAACTTTGAGTACCCAAGATTATCATATTAAAACAAATTACAATCAAACTTAACTTCCTAGTTTGATGCAAATTTGTTTTAATTCTAATCTAGAAACAAATTCTATATTGACTAATATTTTAATAAGACAAAACCACAAATAGCACATATCATGAAATGCCATATTGATATCAAATCATATAAATATGATTTCAATGAAATATATGTGATTTCTCATTTAGCATAATATTTGTCATATTAGAAAACAACACCAAACTAGTACCCAGAGAATTCATTGGTCATATATGGTGGATCAACGTGAACATCGAAGTAGTACAATATTCTAATTTATCGTACCTAGTTAGGGATGGGCATTTGGCCCGTTGGGTCCGGGGCCCCAGCCAGACCCGGACCAATAGGGCGGGTCAAGACCCGCTCCGGAGCATCACAGGGGCGGGTCTGGGGCAAAAAAATTTTGCCCCGGCCAGGGTGGGTCCGGGTCCGGGTCCAACCTCTTGGACCCGTCGACCAGCCCCGCCCCGCAAGATTAGGTGTAAATTTATAAAATTTTAAAATTTTAGGGCTGTTGTGTAATTTTTTGGGTTATATTGGTTAAATTTTTCATATATATAAATTCTTAATAATTTTACAACAATGCAAATACTTTAATAAAAATTACATTTTAATTAATAATTAACATCTTTTAGTATATTAACATCAATTTAGTCATGTTATAATGACAAAATATGTATTTTATAATAATTGAATTTGTATAATATATACAATCTTGATATAGATTATTAAATACTAATGAAATTATTGCATTATTAACAAGATTATTTTCAAAATATATACTTTTAATATAATCAATATATTATTTTCTAAATATGTAAATAGAAATATGATAAAAATAATCTTAAGACCTTAAATATATGATTTAATGTAATTTAAATTAATTAATTAAATTATTAATGTTTCATAAATATATAATGTTAATTAATTGGTATATGTTAATCATATTATTACTATTATTAGATTGAAACTAAATCAACATGCTATTGAAAAATTATTTAATTGTATTATCAACTATTTGAAAAATTGTCAATTAACTAGTTTACAAGCAATAATACACTTTTAACATTATTTCTAATATAGTATGTAACATTATTACTAATAAAATCAAATGGTAATACACAACCATTTTGATTTTAGTTTGAAGATTTATTGTTTTTATGATTGTTAAAAAATGATCATAGTTATAAATGATATGATGAGAAATTGAGAAGGGAGTTATTTGCATAGATGTAAATGTTACAGGGGATGAAGTTGCAAAAAATATAAAGATTATAGGGGTGTGATGTAAAAATATAAAGTGGGACGGGGCGGGGCGGGATCTGCTCAAAATTTTTTTATCCCGCCCCGCCCCGCCCCGCCCCGCAAGGGCAAAAAAAAGTTGAACGGGGCGGGGCTGGATACCTGCTACCGCCCCGGTTCCAAGCCTAGTAACCTAGTGGAACAATATCAACACCCACATATGTATACCTGATGAAACAACATCAATACTCAGGCACATACTTGGTGGAACAACATCAACACCTAGGCAGATATAGCAACAATTGTAATATGCATTCGCAAAGCAAATGAACATACCGCTGGGGTAGGTACTTCATAATGTGGTTTGAAAACCACTTCACTTTATCATTTTAACATAATATCAATTTCCACTCAATAAAATCACATCAAAATTGATGATTACTAAACACAATTCTAAATGCCATTTAAGTAAAATCCATACACATATCACATAAACATGCTTAATAAGGCAATCAAAAGTATTCAATTTCAATAAAATATCTTCACATGTTAATGGCATTTTTCTATAAGAATTTATCTAATTAAACACTATATATCCACTTCTGCTCTTTCTCTCTAGAATAGTTATTTTCTTGAAATGATACAATCTCTAAAATTAATCATGATAACCAATTGAAACAAACTACACTCTGCTGACAAAATCATATATTGAATCAAAACATTAAAGTGGAAACATGCAACATATGAAATCTCGTAATATTGGAGTGAAGTCTAAATTTGTCTTCTAAAACATTTCCACCATAATCAATCTCATTTTGCATGCATATTCATAAATATGAATGAACAGTTGATAGCACATACAACAGATCAAACATCATGACAATCTGTATACTAATTTTTATAAAATAATTAATGATATAAAAGTGTCCACTCACAATTCGGGTACACAAACTCAGCTAGTTTTGAATCCTTTGTTTAAATATTAATTCAGTCTCCTATAGTAAACATAGAAAATACAACAAATTTTAAGTTTAATAACAACCTTTATACAAATTACTCTCTAAGCTAATAATTTATCCTCTATTTAACATTCCTTGGCCAAACCCGGCCGTTTCCTTTATTCTTTATTACATAAAGTGTTACTCACGGTTCCAGTCCCTAATATTCTTTTATACGATCCAAAAAAACCAAATTTGAAACCCACGGCTCATCATTCTTTATAAAATGAAATTAAATACTAATTCATTTTATCAATAGCCCATACTATACTAAGCAACCAGAGGTTCCAATTAAATTTAATTTACCCAGTTATATGTGATATCACACAAATATTGAAGGTCTAAAATTATATCATTTATCTATTACCATTTTCCTTGCTTCCTTCCTCCTCTCGATTTATCCTTTTGGTATGTTCTAAATTTTCTTTTCAATTTTCTAATTAAACATTAAAACATTGTATGATAAGTTTGCTGAGTCAACTTACCTTCTCTTAATAGCTCCACTAATTTTCTTTCATACATGCCCAATGAATATGTACACCCTTAAAACTAGACTCAGCACATACTAAGTTGCCCAACAACAAGATGGATTTTATAGTGACTCTCGACTCTTTTTATTTGCATGAAGAAATTTACAAACCGAATAGGTGAATTATATCATTTAGTTTTCTGACTTTTTAGTTTGTTTGCTTCCCAAGTATCAATTTCAAACACCTACACACAAGATGATCTTTAAAAAGATTTAACAGCGAACCTTATTCTAGTACACTTGTTGTTGTGCAATTCTTTCCCCAAACTAACTTGTTTGGGTTGAATGGAACAAGAAGTTTCTTAGATAAATATTGAAGGTCTAAAATTATATCATTTATCCATTACCATTTTCCTTGCTTCCTTCCTCCTCTCGATTTATCCTTTTGGTATGTTCTAAATTTTCTTTTCAATTTTCTAATTAAACATTAAAACATTGTATGATAAGTTTGCTGAGTCAACTTACCTTCTCTTAATAGCTCCACTAATTTTCTTTTATACATGCCCAATGAATATGTACACCCTTAAAACTAGACTCAGCACATACTAAGTTGCCCAACAACAAGGTGGATTTTATAGTGACTCTCGACTCTTTTTATTTGCATGAAGAAATTTACAAACCGAATAGGTGAAGTATATCATTTAGTTTTCTGACTTTTTAGTTTGTTTGCTTCCCAAATATCAATTTCAAACACCTACACACAAGATGATCTTTAAAAAGATTTAACAGCGAACCTTATTCTAGTACACTTGTTGTTGTGCAATTCTTTCCCCAAACTAATTTGTTTGGGTTGAATGGAACAAGAAGTTTCTTAGATATGTGCCTAATCGTACAAATAAGGAAGTTGAAGAAATTTTTCTTCTAAATTTGTTCTCACTCTTTCTCGCTTTAATCGCTCGGTTTCTCCGTATCTTCTCTTTGTTTCCATTCTTCCGGTACTCTCTTTTTGCTTTATTAATATTTTCTTTTCCTTTCTCGTTCAAGCTACATTGGGTTTCAATTAAAACTAAAATAGCTCTTTAATTTCTCTTTAATAAAACAGCAGCAAACACATAGCGGGTAACTGCTATGCGTCATAAAGTTAAAAAGCCAAGAGAAATAAAGAAGCCAGCTGTTGTCAATTAGCAAAGTTTCTCTTGCCTGCATGACACAAAAACACATGTGGCTGCTGCATTAAAATTTTTTTTTTTTGGAAAAGTTACTTAGTAATATAAATCCAAAAAAGTTATAATGTACAAAAATCCGAGGGGCATACCCCAAGAATTACAAAAGGACCTAAAGGCCAAACATACAATCCAACAAAAAGATAGAAAAAGAGGCCACAAGCGGCCTAAAACAAAGTAAAAATGCCACAAACGGCCTTAACAACATAGAAGAGAAATGATCACAAACGGTCTAAAACATAAAAAATACAAGAGCTTTAACCCTTCTTATTTTCTTCTTCTTACCCTTCTTTACCGGGGTAGCTGGGGTGTCCGAATGAGTATGGTCAATCCTGCATTGATCATCCTCACTGAGCCCATTCAAAGGCTCAAAACGAGTGGGAGAAGACTGAGGAGGTATCCGCCCTGAGGAAATAGATGCCTCACGATTTGTAGAACACTTGATAGAGCCCAAAAGCCTACCCTGGTCAGTCGCAAAAAGAGATGGAGAATCAGAATCTGAGACTGACTCTGCACTCGAAACTGTAGTAGCCTTCGGAGGCACAACTTGCATTGTAAAATCTGCTGGAATAGAGACTATTTTCTTGCAATCAGTGACCCTGTTCACATTCTTTTCATTGCCCAAAGGGGCACTATTAGAGGTGCTAGCCTCATTCTTCTCTTGACTTGAAGTCTGTACCGGTTCCGGACAATGATGACCAAATCTGCAACATTTGGGACAATATTTTGGAAACCACTCATATTCAACTTGGACTTGGTAGGGCTCAGGAGAGAGTTTACACTTGAACTCAAAGTTCTTTATTCGAGGGTGACTTGCATCAAGAAGAACACATACCCTCGCATAATCCAATATAGAAAGATCAGAAGTCATCTTATCGCAGGAAATAGGTAGTCCAACCATGCTTGAAACCATGCTAAGGCCGTTGGTTGTCCATAAAGGAAACGGCAAGCCATATAAACGGATCCAAATGGAAACCTTCCTCACTTGTTCTAAATCAAGATCCAAATGTGGGTGCCATGGCTGCAAAAAAATGTTTTTACCGCCAAACATCCAAGGACCACGAGCCATGACTGCATGAACTTCATCCTCAGTTCGAAAACGAAAGATGAGAAATCCCGTGTTTGCGGAGCGGACGTCCTCTAGACCGCTTGATTTCCATGCACGCATGGCCATCGAACGTGTAGCCTGAAAGGGCATCACGTATCTTGGAAAGAAGCCGACAAGGCATCTACGCCATTCGGTCAAATTTTCATCGATAATCTCATCCGGGATCTCAAGGACTGTACTCGGTTTCTTAGGAGTAACCGGATTCAATTTGCATCGGGTACTCGATTCAGAGATCTTGATTTTATCAGCCCAGGAGCCAGCAGTTGACTTGGGTGGATCCATCAAGTGAATTACAAATCAAATACAATGCAAATTCATAAAAAGAGATGGAAAAACGAAGGCAAACCAGGCACCGAAGCGGCTTGGCTTCCAAAGTCGTCGTCACCTCTTTAAAAACGATAATCCACAAGGAATCAGAAAATCGACCAAGAGGCAAAGTTGCATGAAATAACCTGAAGAACAATCTGGGTGGGGCTGATGAACAGTGTCTCCGGAATATGAATAGTAACCACCGCGGTGAACAGTAATATCCGATTTAAAGAAACGGCAATTTGAGGGGTTTCTGGTTGGAATCAGATGACGGCCAAGAAGGAAAAGTTGGTCAGTGTTGCCCGATCTACTAGATGGTGGCGAAGGTGAGATACAACTCGCCGTTTTCCGGTGAGATGTGGCGGTGAATAGTAAATCCGAAACTTTGAGGCCTTGAACGGAGGTGTTGCGGCGCGAATCTGGTGGTGCTGATGAAGGGAAACTTGTAGAACGTTGCTTGATCTACAAGAATTTGATGGAGGTGAGATGCCACTCGCCGGTGACAGGCAGCAGGCGGCGGTGAATAGTGAAAATCTGAAACTTTGTGGCCTTGAACGGAGATGTCGCGGTGTGAATCTGGTGGTGCTGATGAAGGAAAACTTGTAGATCGAGTCAAAAGCAACACAATGATGGGAAAGGTGGCCTCCCACTCGCTCGTCGCCGGTGATAAATAGTGAAATCCGAAACTTTTTTTTTGCAATTTTAACCGTTTTTTGGCTGGAAACTGAGGGCGACCCAGAAGAGAAGTTGTCTTAGGATATCCCGATCTACAACTCAGCTAGGAATGGCAAAGAAACCAGTCAGGCCCCCGGAAAATCAGGGAGTTCGGGCTGGAGAATTACTCGAAAAATTAGGGTACGGGGCTGAGGATCTGTGAACCCAGGTTGAGCAATTTAATTTAATTGCTTTATGTAAACTGATAGTTATATCCATCTAGTTTATATTATTTAAACTACAGCCCCTCCAATAAGTTCGAAGCCAACCCAGCAGCCAATAGCCCATACACTTCTAAAGCCCGAGTCAACAAAAGACTGAGAAAAAAAATGTTGCTTCAACCAAGATTCCAACCCACAACCGTAGTATAATAAGCCAGCAAATAAACCAAAGCTACAACATACGTACACACACACACATATATATATTACAAGGATCTAAAAATTAAAAAAAAAAAAATTTATACAACCCGGGTTATTGCAAAACTCGGCATCGGGATAAAAATTTCAAAAAATTTCTCTGGGCTAAGGTCAGGTGCCTAAACTCAGCTAACAAATTATAAATTGTAAGTGAGCTAGAGTTAAGTAAATAGGTCAAGTGAAAACCGTATGTGACTTATGGGCTAGACTACAAATAATCTTTACTAAAATGAATTAAAAAGCTAGCCCAAAAATGGGTATGACAAATTTAATCTCCTTCATTTATTAATAATTTTTATCTACCCAATAATATTTTGACAAATTAGCTAATAAAAAAATTTGGTTGTAGATAAATTATAAATGTCATATTACTCATCCCAACGAGTAGTTTTTTTTTATCCATTCAAATAACATAATTTGCGATCAAATAAGTTTCTCTCTTATATTTAAGTTATTTTTTATAATTTTATTTTTAAAATCAATTTTTAGATTCATTAATTCTTATTTATTTAGTTGGTATAAATTATATCTTTCTCGTTATATTTGCATTTGTAGTTCTAAATTAATAATATGTTGTTCCTAAAAGAATACAAATTCAAGTAATTCCTAATAAATGATCATAAATTAACTCTTTCTCTAATTTTTAGTGAAGGTATATACTATTTATAATTTTTAATGAATGAGAGCTTGCTTACATACATTGACAAAATATTTTTTATTTCATTGATAATGAGACAATTACGCAATAATTTTAAAATATGAAAACTCGTCGGGAACAATTATAGAGTATATTTATTGAATATTAGAATTTTGTATTTTGTATTTTTCTTTAGCGTGTTCTTTTTTATTTTTTCTAACTTTCTTGTATAGCTGATATTTATTTAATAAAATTTTAAATATTAAAAATAATATTAAAGGTGCCCCTGCTTTTGTAAAATCCTAGATTCCCTACTATAATTAAGTCTATTGCATATAACCAATATTATAATTATTTCAATACAATGATATTTGATTAGAAAAAAGTATCCCATGAAAATTACTGAGTAACATTCTTTGGATTGTACGACTATTTATAATTTAGAGAAGTTTGGTTTCCATTATGAATAAAAATTTCGATATATATAATGTTAAATGTTTGGATCTTTAACTTACAAATAAATTACAAAGGCGCGTAACACAAACAGCCCAATTACTATTGAAACAATCATCATAAGGATAGATAATTGAATTATATTCATATATTACTTAAAATTAATAAAGAATTATCCTAACCTGATTATATTACTTGTCCATTAAATAAGATTATTGATTTGATAGTCATTGTCTTTGTATATAAAATTTGTAAACCTCATATATTACTCTTAAAATAATAATAATAACTAAAACATTTATTATAGTTCTAAAATCCTACTTAAAATAGAAATATTTCCTATGATGAGAATTTACTTTAAGACAATCCCAATAAATAGAAGTCAAAACTCTTAAAATGGCTAAATCAGAAATTTCTTCTAGTAGAAAGTCAAAATGACTCCAATAATAAAACAGTCAAACCCTTAAACTTCTTAAGAAATTATAAAATTTTCCTACATTTATATATTTAAACCTTTTCGTTTGCCTATAAGAATTTTGTAATACCTTTAGGGCATGTTTGGTAGCCTACACTGTATAGTATAAAATTTCTGCACTGTATTAGTTTATACAATACCTATGTTTGGGATAAATTTTACACTGTATTAAATAATGCACTACATTATTTAATGTAATATGTATTACATTATGTAGTGCAGACAAAAACTACAGCATTATTTTAAGCTATAACTTTTGCCTTTAATTTTCTCTGAAATTCTGTAATAGACTTTGCCGGTTATAGCATTAGCCTGAGCCCAAGCCCTCTTTTCATTAAATTTACACAGATTAGATTCAATTAAGCTTGGCACTAGCAAGGAAATCTACAATAATATTGAAAAGTTGTTTCAATTTCAGATACATAAGTGAGTTTGAGTTTTGAGTTATTTATTTATACCGGGCAATGACTTGAGGGCTTAAGCTACCAGAAATTTAATTTGGTGAAGAACTTGTAAACAAGTCATGGTTGCTGTTGAGTCTCAGGGTATCCCATTTTATTAGCTGCTATAAACTTTAATGCATTCAATGACCCACATGGAGATAAATCTGTTCCTCTATCATATTATTTATTGGTATTTTCATTTCAGTTTCTTTTTTTCATCAAACGTGTAGCTTTTGGTTGATATTTTCCACAAACGAGTAGCTTTTTTTCATCAAACCTGCTCACCTATGTATTTCTCAAAAATCCTTCTAATTCTTTCTTCCAGAAAACCTAGAATCACTCGAGAAACTGGTGTAACAAATGTGATACACCATCTTTTGTGGAGATGCTTTCTTTTGGTACATGTGCAGTTTCAACATTCTGCTTTCTTGTTAACAAAAAGACTTGCCTGAGTTTTAGTCCATGTGCAGAATGGGCAAATTGGTTGCTGATGTAAGATTATTAAATCACTAGCTAGTCTTGATATAAAGACAACTTTTATCCCTTGTCTTTAGCGTTTGTGATGAATGGACTGTTAATATCTGTTTCATTGGGTT
The DNA here is from genome assembly GCA_013180625.2 of Boswellia sacra. Lineage (NCBI taxonomy): Eukaryota > Viridiplantae > Streptophyta > Magnoliopsida > Sapindales > Burseraceae > Boswellia > Boswellia sacra. Next base: position 510,817 of record SNVD02012387.1, on the reverse strand, counting down.
CATGTGTAATTATAATTCAAAGCTTTTTACTTGTATAGTGATAAATGAAACTTTTTAACTCCTGATATGTCTTTTTGCTGCCTCATATGGACTATTTTGTGTCATACTGCATTATTCATGCGTGCTTCATTTTGTTAATAATGATTCTTTTTTACAGTTTTTATAGATGCTTGGCTGTAGATAAAACCAAAAATTGTAGTAGTTAGTGAGGCTATCTGGGGACTATCAAGTATGGTAATTACTTTTAATCAGTTTGCTTGTATATGTTTTAGGATATGAAATTTCAATTTCTCACTAGCAAAGACTGAGTTTTCTTTCTTATCCTGTAACAATGATAGGTATATCACCTCCTCAGATAACTGTTTGACGTTTTGGGAAATAATGGATGTGTCTCTAAATAGAGTTACAGAATCGTTTTTCTGCATAATAGAATTTGACCTCATATTACAGAGAGCTAAAGTATCATTTATTGTACAATTTACGTTTAGGTTTTACTTCTCTAATCATATCATGCTACGTCAATTTGTATGAGTTAATTAGCATAAGGAGTATGTTTTATTGCACTATATTTTGAAATGATCTTTCTTGAACAATATCTCTTAGCAAAGTCCTAGAGCTGAACCAGTCGTGAACCTGTTACAACTAAAAAAAGCTTAGAAATTTGAAATTGGGAAGTTTGGACAACAACTGATTTCTATAAGGGCTTTGTGTAATTCAAGGCACCGGGAAAATTGACTCCAATGCTTCCAGCAAAGGAAAATTGGTACCAGACAGTTTCAGGTCAACTTAATAAATATTTGGTGGAGTTTGTCCAAAAATAAAATTTAGCCATTTTGCCACAATTAACGCCGGCTCTTCCACTGAGGAAAACAAGTGCTCCACTAGCTACCCTTTCGGAATTGATAATTAAAGCACTGTGCCATCATGAACATGAATTGGTTAATAGTTTATACGGATCGAAAGACTAGTCCGGCATTGATTGCACAACTTTAAGCTAGTTGGGAAAATCACCAAAATTGAGAAATCCGTTTAACTCATTTTATCTTCAACTACCACCATAATAAAAATGTGTTTTGAACCTTTTCAACTCATGCTTAGGCAATTTTAGTGTAGAATAGTTGAAAATAGTGCCAAATCGAGAGTCCAGGCCATGCATCTTGAATCCTGTGAGTTATATAGTTTACTCAGATTATTAAATTAGAGCATTACCGACTTGACAAATACTCCATAATTAGCTCCATACAAGAGCACTGAATGTGAAAACAAAATTAGCTTTTTGGTGTAGACATTGCGGATTCTGTATTGGTATAGCATTGTTCATGTTTAATTCTAAAAATTTAGATTATGTTGGTATACTAACACCAAACATTAGTAGTTATAAGTAGTATATATAAATTATTCTCTTTATTGATTTATCTAACCTAATGTGCAATTTTTGTAGGAAGGCCTAGGCAAAGCTATATTCAGTGAACCTTTGAGACGAAGTTATTTTTACAATTGATAATCAAAAGTCAGGTAATAAGTTAATTTTTGTCGATATTAATTGTTTGGTTATGTTAATGTAAATATATAGTTAATGTTTTTAAATAGTTAAAATATTTTAATAAGTAAGGCTTCTTTTATTTGTTTTCGTAGAAATGGTTCGAAGAAAGATTATATTCTACGTCTTGTTGCAAATATGGCATTTGGAATTGACGGGTTTGGCGTTGATAATGCTATCATTGACATTTGACCTTATCCAGACACATTACCAGAAGAAGATGTTGAAAAACCGTACTTTTGTTAATTATAGAACTCGGTTGCGTTATTTGGATAGCATTATAGGTGTTAGTGACACAACATGCATTAGTCAACTAAGAATGGATAGAAGAACTTTTGGGATACTTTGTGAATTACTTCGCACTAATGGACGGTAAAGAGGGACGGTTTGGTTTCAATTGAAGAGCAAGTTTGTATATTCTTACACATACTTGCTCATCACATAAAAAATCGTACCATTGGTCATAACTTTTATAGATCGGGTGAGACTGTTAGTAGATACTTTAATTCAATATTGAATGGAGTTTTATGATTACATGACAATCTACTAAGCATTCCAGAACCTGTTCCTGAAAATTGTACCGATCCAAGATGGAAATGGTTTAAGATACGTCAATATGTTAATAAATATTAGTATAATTTAGTGTAAGTATTTTATATAAATTCTAAAATACATTCATATTTTCTTTTGTATAGAATTGTTTGGGGGCATTAGATGGTACTTATATTAAGGCGCGTGTGCCTAAAATGGACAAACCAAGATATCGCAATAGAAAAGGAGATATAGCTACCAATGTCTTAGGTGTGTGTTCACGAGACATGAAGTTCATTTTTGTATTTCCTGGATGGGAGGGCTCGGCTTCTGACTCAAGGGTACTTCGAGATGCATTAAATAGACCAAATGGCTTAAAAGTTCCCATTGGTAAGACTTAGTAGTCCAAATAGGTGAATTGATATATTGTTTCCATATCTTTTACTAATAGGTTTTTTTATATACTTAGGTTGTTACTATCTCGTGGATGGTGGATATGCAAATAGTGAGGGATTTTTAGCACCATATAGAGGAACGAGATACCATTTATCACAATGGAGTGGATTTGCACCTCAAAGCAAGGAGGAATATTTTAATATGAAACATTCATCTGCAAGGAATGTAATTGAGAGGTGTTTTGGCTTACTTAAGATACGATAGGCCATTTTAAGAAGTCCGTCGTTTTATCCAATAAAAACACAGTGTCGTATTATTACAGCATATTGTCTATTACATAATCTCATCAGAAGAGAGATGTCAATTGATCCATTAGAGGATGAGCTTGAATTGGCTGAGGTGCAAGCTACAGAATTTGAAGATGGTGGTAGTATGAATGCAATTGAACAATCGAATCAATGGAATGAATGGAGGGATGATTTGGCAACTCGAATGTATAGTAGATCATCTTGAAAGTCAATTGTATGGTTTTTTTTTTTTTTTGGTTATGATATAAACTATTATTATGTAATGAATTTGAAAGAGTCAATGGTATGTAACTTATTTGCATTTCAATTTGGAGTAAGATTGCAAAGTTCATTGATTTTGTATTTTTGGTTATTGAATGCTTTATCTTTGCTTATATCATTGTTTATTGATTTTTATACAATTCGGATATAGATTGCTTTATCTTGTTGTGTTGTATTCAGGAAAAAATGTTGAAAAAAAAGGAGTTAGGCGTGTATGGACTAGAGCTGAAGAAGAAGCACTATTGAGCATATTGGAGAATATTGTTGCGGAGGGTGGTCGTTGTGAAGGTGGAAATTTCAAAGCGGGAACTTTGAAACAAGTTGAAAATATGTTGCGTTCTCAATTACCTGATTCTGGATTGAAAGCTTTTCCACATATTGATTCTAAGCATAGAAAGTGGAAAGCTCAATATGGCATAGTTCATGATATGTTGAACACAAGTGGCTTTGTATGGAATGACACATTGAAATGTGTTGAGGTTGATAGTAATGAGGTTTGGCAGTCGTATGTACAGGTTAGTGTAATTTTGAATTATTTTTAAAATTAGTAAATGATTCATTTGAAATTATTGATTTATTTATGGTTTTATTATGTAGGCTCGTGAAGAAGCAAAAGGCTGGAGAGATAAGTCATTTCCATTGTATGATAGACTTGTCAAAATCTATGGAAATGACCGTGCAACAGGACAAGTAGCAACAACTCCAGCTGAAATGGTTGATGAGATTAATGAAGAAGAGATTCATGCTATGGATATAGAGACTGAAGAGCCTGGTTCCCCTTTGTCAGTGCAACAACCTTCAGGTTCTCTTACTAGAAGCCATTCTGGCTCATCAAGTAGGAAAAGGAAAAGATCCCAAAGCATTTTAGCTACTGGGTTTAAAGAGATCTCAACAACAATTCAAAATGTGTTTGCAGAGTCTTTTAAGAACATGGAGAAGTTAACTGAACGTATCTTTAGGGATACAAAGGATCGTTCTGACATTGCTGATGAACTTGCAACTATGGGACTTAGTCAAGATGATGAACTTGAAGCATTGACTCTTATATTGAAGAAACCTTCAAATATCTCAACTTTTAAGTCATTGAAGGGTACTTGGAGACAAGCATTTGTGGAGAAACTTCTTCGAGAGAGAGCTCGTGATTGAAGTCATAGGATTTGATTTTTGATTGTAGAGTATGTTGCAGCTTTGGAGTATGAGATACTTCTCTTTGTAGTTGCTTGATTTGGGGTGTAGACATGGAGGATTTTATTGGTTGTGTAAAAAGTTTAGTTATGTTTTGGACATGAGGGATTTTATTGATTGTGGAAACAATTTAGTTATGTTTTGTTTTGTCATGGGGGATATTTTTGTTGCTTTACAGGTGTAATGTTTTGTTCTTGTTGGTTGATATTGTTGTGATGCTAGTCAAAAGATTCTGTTTTTGTTGCTTGATATTGAATGGATTTCTTTTATTTATATTCTTGTTATGTAAACTACATTATAAAAGTTTATACAACTCTAAATATAGTTATTTTTAAGGTTTTTGTATGATTTTTATTTTATTTTTGTTAAATTTATATAAATTAAATATAAGAAAGATAATTTATATTTTTATAATTGTAGGTTATAATTATTTTATTTAGTATTTAATTTATTTAATTTGGTATAAAAATGATATTTGATTTATTTTATGATATGTTGTTAATTTTTGAAATGAAAGATAATATAATACAATTTAAAAATGCTCCAAACATAAATATAGTATAGTATAGTATAAAAAATAGTACAGTACTGCAATGGTTCACCAAACATCCATTATATTATGCATAGCATTAATTAATACAATGCAATGCAATGCAATGTAATTATTAAAAATAATACATACAATGTTGCGCGCCAAACATGACCTAAGAGACTTGGAGTAGAAGATGAGATTGCTTGCGGTGCAAGTGTTTTATGGATTTGACTTCGACTTTTATTACTGATGAAGTATTTCCAATTCCTAATTTAGTTGTATTGACTAGGATTCCAATTCCTAATCCAGTAAAAAAATAAAAAACAAAAAAATAGCGTCTCCGAACATGATCCAAATTAAGCAAGCTGGCCGCCTTTCCCCTGGGAAATTTCGTACCTATAAAAAATAAAAAAAATTAATATAAATTAATCAATTTTTAATATAATAATGAGTTATTAATATAATTTCATCGAATGTTATTAAAATATAATAATTTGTATTATATATTTTACAACGTGATTTTAAAAATGAGATAATATTAACAAATACCATTAAGTTTTCGTTTAATTTTAAGAGGAGAAGGATTATGCATATTTAATCAATCACACTACTTGAGTTGTTTTAAAATCATCATTTAACATTTCCGTTAACCAAAAAACTAATTAAAAAATGAAAAGACTATCATACCCATATTCCCAGATAATCCTGTTGGTGTTAATGTGATACTTGCATATGCCATGCACATGTTGAGTTTTTGTTTAACTTGTGATAAAAATAGAATAGTATTTTGATTCCTATTTTACTGTTTCTAGATGATCATTACAGGAAGTATTTGATTTACAATAAAATATCTCCTTAGATTAGGATAATGTTTCTTGTATCCTAATCAAAATAGGAGAATATTTAATTATGTCTAAATTCCTTTAGGAGTTTAACTATAACACTTCCTCTTTTATTTCTCCTAATCCTAATGTGATTTTGATTGAGATATTTACAGGATTTTTAGGAGATTTCGGCCAGACCTCTCAATATATCAAGTTATGACTTAATCGGCTGATCATCAGTTTTGAGCTTTGGGAAATTCGATTGTGTTTTTGAGAATATAGGTCACGGCATTCCAGGATTTGAAAGAAGATCTTCAATGCAGATTGGAATGTCTTTATTACTTTAATTCATTGAGTTTTTGGTTCATGTAGGAGAGTTAAAAATCATACATGAGTTGTTGATTAAGTCTGAGTGAGTTAATAGACACTTGGGATAACTTGAGGGTTGAGTGTTTATGTAATTCTGTATCAGACATCGGGTGTTATGTATAACTTAACAGTGTATTGTTAAGTTATCTGTGACAGAGAGTGGGCAGTGTCACTAGAGTTTAGAATCTTTGCGAAGATTTTATTTGTCAAAGATTAGGTCAGTGTGTGAGAGTGAGTTAGCACTGTAAAAGGTCCTAAAGATTGTACAAATAAGAACTTAGTGAATTGCAGCTCTATAGCTGTCCGTGGACGTAGGTTTTTATAACTGAACCACGTAAAAATCCTTCTGTGCCGATTTACATTACAGTTTACTATGTTGTTATTTATAACCGCATACCTCTAGAACTTTCAATTGGTATTAGAGCAGGTTCACTGATAGACAAGTGAAGAAAACGATCACGTTGATCTGGAAGGATGGAGTTTATTCGCAATGGAGGATCTGGAACGCAACCACCTATTCTCGATGATGGTAATTACCCATATTGGAAGGTAAGAATGATGATGTATATCAAATCTCTTGATGATAGGGCATGGACTAGTGTGCTTAAAGGATGGACACTGCCAATAAAGCTGAATGCTTTTGGTAATTTCGAACCAAAACCAGGGGATGAATGGTCTGATGAAGAATAACGACGATCCAGTTGGAACTCCAAGGCTCTTAATGCAATCTTTGCTGCAATAGACTTAAACAACTCCAGACAGATTTCTAGATGCAAAGTGGCCAAAGAAGAATCGGACATACTTGAGGTAAAACATGAAGGTACTGCATCTGTTAAAAGATCTAAATTAATGAGACTGAATTCTCAATTTGAAAATCTGATGATGCATGAGGATTAATCAATTTCTGATTTTTACTCTAAGATATGTCACATTACAAATTCAGCATACATGCTTGGCAAAACTTTCACTGATGCAGAAGTTGTTAGTAAGATAATTAGGTCTGTCCCAGATAAATTTCAACCCAAAATCTCAGCCATTGAGGAAATTAAAAACACTGATGAAATGAAAGTTGATGAACTGATTGGCATTCTTCAAAACTTTGAAATAAATCAAAGTACTAGGAAGCAAAAAGGTAAAAGCATTGCACTTAATATGAAAGCTAAAAAATCTGATGATGAATGTAGTGATGAGCTTGATGAAACTGATTCTAAATAGATTACTTTTCTAACAAGAAATTATGTCAAGTTCATGAAAAGAAATTTCAGGAAAAAGAATCAAGGAAAGCCATCAAACTCAAGTGAAGAAAAATTCAAAAATTTAAGCAAGGAGAATGATAAGAAGAAGCCAAAACAACCTGAAAAGAAAGGATAGATTTAGTGTTATGAATGTTCTGGTTATGGGCATATTCAATCTGAATGTGCTAATCTCAAGAAGAAAAACAAAGGACTGACAGCAACCTGGAGTGATGATCGGAATCGGAGTCAAAAGATTAAGATTGCATGAGCAATTTTGTTGCATTTACAGCATCTGCAGCAGATAAAGGGAAAGCTGTTATGTCTGACATAACAAAAGATTGTCAAATCAGTGTTGATCATTCAGATGAAGAAGATGGACCAGAATATTATGAAGAGTTGCAAGAAACATACAATGCATTCTATGGTGAATGGCTGAGTCAGAAAAAAGAAATCAAAACCTTGAAAAAGGAGATTGAACTTCTTAAATGTGAAAAAGCATATGCTGAAAACCATATCACAGAACTTGAGACTGTTTCGATAGACAAAACAGCACACATTGAGAAAATCACAACAGAACTAATTGAAAGCAAGAAGTATGTTGATCAGCTCAAAATTGGAGCAGCCAAACTTGATCAGGTTTTGAACCTTGGAAGAGACAACTCCAACAAACATGGATTGGGGTATATAGAATGTAATGTTGCATCTACATCAAAAACAGTCTTTGTTAAAGCTTCAACAACAGGTAAAAATTCTGAACTTAACTCTTTAAAGTCAAGTCCTAGTTCAAAGAGTGATGAAACATTTGTTTCTCCTCTAAGTTCGTTCAAGTCCAGTCCTGAAAAGGTAAGGAAATTCATTCCTACTTGTTATTTTTGTGGTAAAAAGGGACATATTAGGCCTGGATGCTTTAAATTGTTGAATCTTTTGCATAAAATATCAAAACAGTTCAAACTGTTACCTAAATCACAACCGTAGTGGGTTAGGAAAGACAAAACAGTATGCCATGTTACTTTTATTGCGCTTAATCATGCTTTTAATGATTTGTGGTATTTTGACAGTGGTTGTTCCAGGCACATGACTGAAAATAAATAGTTTTTAACAGATTTTAAAGCATGCAGGGATGGTAATGTCACCTATCGAGATGGAGTAAAGAGTAAGATTATTGGTAAAGGCACTTTGAATGTCAAAGGTTTACCCAATTTTCAAAATGTCTTGTTGGTTGAAGGTTTAAAAGTTAATCTTATTAGTATTAGTTAGATTTGTGATGAAAAGTATACCGTTAATTTCACACAAAACAAATGCATGGTCTTAGATAATTTTGGTAAATGCATTCTAGAAGGTAATAGATCTTTGGATAATTGTTATTTGGTAGAAATTATATTTCAAGCTAGGATTTCGAATTTAGAATTTTGGCATCAAAAGTTAGGACACTTAAATTACAAAGACTTGGTTAAATTAACTAAGTTAGGTGCTGTAAAAGGAGTTCCTAAACTTGATGACAAAATTAATAAAATTTGTGGACCATGTCAAATGGGAAAACAAATCAGAAGTTCACACAAATCAAATCCATATCTTAGCACATCTAAGATACTTGATTTGCTTCACATGAATCTTATGGGTCCTATGCAAACTAAAAGCATTACAGGTAAGAGATACATATTTGTTTGTGTGAATGATTTTTCTAGATATACTTGGGTTGATTTCATTAAAGAAAAATCTGACACTTTTGAGGCTTTCAGGAATCTTTGTGTTAAGCTTGAAAATGAACAAAACAGGAACATTGGCAGAATTGTGAGAATAAGAAGTGATCATGGCAAGGAATTTGAAAATGTTAGCTATACTGATTTTTGCAAATATCATGGAATTGATCATGAATTTTCAGCTCCTAAAACCCCTGAACAGAATGGCATTATGGAAATAAAGAATAGAACTCTTCAAGAGATGGCTAGAGTGATGCTCAATAGCAAGAAGTTGACCAATAGGCTATGGGCTGAAGCAATAAGCACTGCTTGTTATATTTCAAATAGAGTTTTTCTTAGACCTGGCACTAACCAGACACCTTATGAAATTTGGAAAGGAAGAAAACCTAATTTGAAATATTTTCATGTCTTTGGTTGCAGGTGTTACATCTTAAACGATAGAGAACTATTAGGAAAATTAGATCCAAGGAGTGATGAAGGAGTCTTCGCGGGATATGCTCAAAACAACTAAGCATTTCGAGTTTACAATCTGAGAACTGAGGTAGTCATGGAATCTGCAAACGTAATATTTGATGACCTTGATGATTATGCAAAGTACTCACAAGAGGAAAGCATAACCAGCTTCATGAAAGATACAAAAAAATCAAATTCAGACAACAACAAAAAGGAAGATGTTGTTATGAAAGAGGAAACAACTGCTATTAAACCTAACGTAATAGTAACATCTGACAACTCAGATTTGAACAGAAGTTCAATCTGGAATGATGAAGATAGAAAAGATCCACCAACATGGATTCAGAAGGCACATCCAACAAGTTCTATCATTGGAACACCAGATGGCATGATGAAAACCCGGAGCAAGGTAAGAAATCAGGTAAGGTTTGCATGTTATGTTTCTTTAGTTGAAACAAAAAATGTGAAAGAAGCTTTAAAAGAAGAGTTGTGGATTCAAGCTATGCAAGATGAACTTAATCAGTTTAAAAGGAATGAAGTATGGGAATTAGTTCATAGGCCAGAAAGTACAGATGTTATTGGAACTAAATGGATATTCAAAAATAAAACTGATGAAAGTGGTCAAGTAGTAAGGAATAAAGATAGGCTAGTTGCACAAGATTACACACAAGTTGAAGGCATAGACTTTGATGAGACCTTTGCACCAGTAGCTAGACTTGAGTCAATTAGATTACTACTTGCAATTACCTATTTGCTTGATTTGAAGTTGTATCAAATGGATGCTAAAATCGCATTTTTAAATGGCTATCTCAATGAAAAAGTTTTTGTTGAATAGCTTAAAGAATTTGAAGATCCTAAACATCCTGTTTTGTGTACAGATTGCACAAAGCTTTGTATGGTTTGAAACAAGCTCCTAGAGCTTGGTATGAAAGGTTGACAAATTTTTTGATCAACAGAGGTTATAAAAGAGGCAGCAATGATAAGACTTTGTTTATCAAACATGCATCTAACTATTTTATTGTTGCTCAAATATATGTTGATGACATTGTTTTCGGATCAACTAACAAAAGCAAAATTAATGAGTTTGTTAAATTGATGCAGGAAGAGTTTGAGATGAGCATGGTAGGAGAATTATATTTCTTTCTTGGATTGCAGGTTAAGCAAATGAATGATGGGATATTCATATCTCAATCAAAATATGCTAAAAATCTTGTAAAGAAGTTTAGGCTTGAGAATGCAAAACCAATTAAAACTCCTATCAGTACTAATCTAAAACTTTCAAAGGACAATGCAGGAAAAGATGTTGATGCAAGCTTGTACAAAAGCATTATTAATAGCCTGCTATACCTCACAGCAAGCAGACCAGATTTGAGCTTTAGTGTAGGACTTTGTGCAAGGTTTCAAGCAAATCCCAAGAATCACATCTTGCAGCAGCCAAGAGAATCATCAGGTATGTTCATGGAATATGTGATTATGGAATATGGTTTTCTAAAGATACAAATGATTGTCTTGCAGGGTTCAGTGATGCAGATTGGGCAGGAAATGCAAATGACAGAAAAAGTACTTCAGGAGGTTGTTTTTATCTTGGTACTAACTTGGTTTCATGGCACAGCAAGAAGCAGAATTCAATTTCTTTATCTACAGCTGAAGCCGAATACATAGCAGCAGAGAGTTGTTATACGCAACTATTATGGATGAAGCAAATGTTGAGTGATTATGGTATTGAACAAAAGCCTATAACTATGTTTTGTGATAATACTAGTGCTATAAATTTTTCCAAAAATCCTGTTCAGCATTCTAGAACAAAACACTTTGATATTAGATACCATTTTATAAGGGAACTAGTAGAATCTAAGGTGATACACCTTGATCACATCTCCACTGATAAACAATTAGCTGACTTGTTCACTAAGGCATTGGACACAACAAGGTTTGAAAATCTAAGAAAAGCCTTAGGTATCTGTCAATTATATGAGTGAACACAGTATGTTGTTTTGTTATTCATATCTGTAGTATCATAAGTTTTCTTCTAATTTAGCATGTTTGAGCTATGGTATAAAATTTGTGTGAATAATAGATACTAATTTGAAATGAAAAATACAGAGAGGGGTACCAATATATGATATGTGAAAGCCATCATTGAGAGTAACCTCAGGGTATCTAGGAAATATGTTGAGGTCACCCACTTACATGAAAAGGGCTACCTCTATATTATGTGAAAGCTACTGTATTAATCTAGAAAAGTTTCCATTGAAATCAACTTTTGCGTGTGTAAGAAGCATGCTCAAGTTGTTCATTCAATTGAATCAAAATAGCTTTCATGTGAAAATTACTCAGCTCTAAAATATGCTTTCTTAGAATGATACATATGATAATGCAGATATTACTGTTATGCTGTTATTAACTGTGTTCTGTTACATTTTTCATAACAATGTCCTATGTGCTTATCCGAAATATAAGTTACTTGTATGTCCATGTGTCAAAAAATGCTATGTCAGCATTATTGAATTGAGAGGGAGAAGTCTCAGTGGCGGGAATCCTAATTCTATTAGTATTCCTTATTTAAATTAAAATCAAATTTGAACTGTTGTGTTTAATGGAAGTTATTAAACGGTTTTGGAAAGGGAAATTATTATTAAATTTTTATTGAAAAACAAAAATTCTTTAAATTCGGCCTAGTATATATCAAATAGGATTTGGGCTTCTCCTGTTCATACCATACCTCACCTACAGTTGCTTCCCTCTCCTGCATTTTGTTTCTCTATCCTTGTTCTGGAAATCTTATACAGATCAGAAACCCTAGCTATGGCGACCTCATCAAACTCGACAAAGACAGCTAGTGCTTCTTCTTCCTCCAGCGGCTCCAGTTACAACAGTAGTGACAGCATTCCGTCATCTCTTGCGTAACACACACATGCAGCGATTGCTGTTGATCCCGCCATCAGTGAGGACGAGCAAATGCCGATGAAGAAGAAAAAAGACAAGGTCAAGCCAAAATACAACAAATTTCTTACAGCTGCTGTCAAACAGAAGTTTGTCAAGTTCACTTCACAGAGAAAATTGCAGTTGGAGAGGCCAGTAAAACTCTCGGACTTCAACACATATGGTCTCAGTGAGATGATTGAGTCTAATTACTGGACTCGAACGGTATCAAACTTTCTTCCTCCTATAAAAACTTTGATTCAGGAATTTTATGCTAATATCTCGACTGACATTGACGATCCTAAGAGTTTTCAGTATCACAAAGTTTACTGTCGATGGAAGTTTGTGAAATTCTCTCCCAATGTCATAAACTCTTTTTTGGATATTCCAATAGGCAGTATGCATTCTTTAGATGAAGAATATAACATGGCAGAAATAGTTAAGGAAGTAACTGGTCAAACAGACATTGAATGGAAACCAAGAGATGGTATTGACCAGAAGTACCTTAGAAAGAAATACAGAGTGTTACATAAGATAGCACATTTTAATTGGCTTCCTTCTTCCCATTAAAATCAGGTTCGGGAAGATAGAGTGAAACTTCTATTTTGTTTAGGAACTAATCGGCCAATAAACTTTGGCTTGTTAGCCTATAGAACAATTGTACAAATTGGATCCTATCACTCCGATTACTATTTGCTTGTGTTCCCCAATTTGATTCAAGGGATTCTTGCTTAGAACAATATTCCTGTGAGCTCTAATGAACAGACAAGAATTCTGTCTAAGTCCATCACCAAGGGATTCCTTCAAAGATTGTATGACCAATCTGACTTACCTTCACCTAAACCAAAACCAAAAAAAAAGTCAGGAAAAACCAATTAAAAATTGTTGAAGAAAAGCTTGAATTGATCAACTCTACTTTGACAGATATTATGTAGGAGTTGAAGGACATTAAACTCAAGCAATCTATTTTGGAAGCTCAGATTACAAGACACTCTCGGTCTACAGCACCACAACCCATGGAACCTGAACCTGTGGTTCCCGAAAAAACAACTGAGGAAATACCTGAGGCAGATGAACCACTACCCGAGAAAGCTGCTCAGATGCAATCAAGTTATGCTGCACAACTTGCTGTTAAGATAGACAGAACAGCAGCACAGAAGCCGAAAGAAAAGTCAATCAAGGCTTCTATCAAGGGATATAGCAGGAAGGGAAAGAAGAAACTTAATGTGGTGAAGAAATCATCTGACCAGAAGAAGAAACAAAAACTAGAGTCATCAGCTCCCACCTTGCGAGATGAATCTAAGTCCGATGAACCAAAACAAGTAGACTTCGGAATGAAACAGTCCTCACCACTTGCTGAGACAGAATCTTAGGATATCCCTCTCCCTGCAGCAGTTGAAGCAGAACCTCATCCACCACCACCTCAATCACCAACTCTTCCAGCAGATGAGTCATTGGTTCCCTCTACACAACAGCCTGCCAAGGCCACTGAAACTAGTGCAGAAAGAATAGAGAGGGAGATACACAGAGTTGTAGCTGAAGTCACTGCTACTTCCTCTGATACTACTAAAGCTCAACCAGAACCAGTCCCCTCTGAACAGCCAGCACCAGTTCTATCTGATCAGCCTACCTCCACTCCTAGGCGTCGGTTTAAAACTGTTGTTCGCAGATCCATCAAACGCCCTGGTAGTTCCACCTCACCACCAGTTAGAAAGTCTCCCTGACTTAGTTAGATTTTGACCACTTGTACTGAAATCAAGGGGGAGATAAGGGGCTGGATTTTATTTTTTTTCTGATTGTCGAACTATTTTATTGTGCTGTTATTTCTGTTATCTCTTTAATCATGTTTCTCTCTGCTTACTTTTTTTTTTTTTGGTTACTTGTTTCTCAAAGGCATAAGAAGTGAGGGGGAGAAACGCTAGTAGAGAAATAGGATACAGCAACATGGCTTTCGCAACGTGCATTGGTTACACGTTGCAAAAGCCCTTTTTTGACAACGTGCACTCCACACACGTTGCGAAAAATGATTTTCAGCAACATGCAACATATGCACGTTGTTGAAAGACTATATCGCAACGTGCATTTTCTACAGGTTGCGAAAAGTGTTGAATTTAGCAACGTGCATATGCTGCATGTTGCGAAAAGTGTTGAATTTAGCAACGTGCACATGCTGCACGTTGCGAAAAGTTTTGCTCTCATTAATTTGTTTTTTATAATTAAATATTAAAATCAAGAAAATGTAATTTTTATATTAGTAACTTAAAAAAGTCTTCTTAAATTATTAAAAGATAATTAAAATTACTTTGAATTTTAAATGTTATGGAAAATTATTTTAAATGTTACGAAAAATTACACTAATTGAGTAATTTCATTTTTGAAATTAAATAAAATTAAGAATTAAAAATATGAGAATATTAATTAAATAATATAATTTTATGTTTAAATATAAATTTAAAAAATTTTAACAATATTTAAATAAAATGATAATATTATTTTCAATATAAAATAATGAATTTTTAGATATAAATTTTTTAATGTCGAAATTGTATGAAATAAATTAAATTATTTTACAATGAAATCACATCATATATTTTTTTTTTGTAAAATTAGGAAAGTAAAAATATCAAATTAAATTTTATTTTGAAATAATATAACTAGTACAAGGAAGAAAAGGACATACTTATCCTAAATTTTTTTATCAAAAACAAAGGGATAGCAATTTATAATACAAAAATTACTAAAACTGCGTCGTTTTGATGCTTTTTTTTATATAAAGAAAGAGCCAAAACGACGTTGTTTTGGCTAAAAATAGGGCTAAATAAAAAATGAAGATTGATCTCCTCTTTTTAGTTGTCTGCCGCTTCCCCCATTTCCATCAGTTTCTTCCATTCCACTAGATTCTCTTTCTTTCCTCCATCGCATCTCCATGCCCTGCTGTTTCAACGACTTTGTTAATTAGCCTCCTATCCACTCACTGCAAAATACACACTCTCCTCTCTCTCACTATCTGTTATTAATTTAAAAATCTGAGACAAGTTTTCTATTTGTAAAATTTTTAGATTTCCATCTTACATTTGCTTTAGAGAAATGGCACAGGTTAGCATTCATAAAGCTGTGAGCTTTGTTTTTTTTCTTGGTGTTGGTTCTCATGGTGATGGCAGTGAATGTGCAGTAGGGTATTGGCGCCGTCGCCGGGTATGGATGTTGGAGCTACAATGCCGGTAATGGCTTCCAAAGAGACTTGAGGTGAGTTGACTAAGTTGAGTTGATATAAGGCTCCGATTTATATGTATATATAATTTTATGTGATTATTATTATTATTATTATTTTATTTTATTTTATTTTCTTCTTATTATTTTTTGTGTGAGTGAAGATAATGTCTTCATTATTTGTGTGAGTAGGAAGTCATCTGTAGGGAGGCCGAGCGGTAGAGTGTTAGAATTGGTGAAAGAGGAGATCAATTTGATGCCTCATGGAGAAATCGGAGATAACTTTTTCGCTTAGATTCCTTTTCAAGTACTTCAACGCTAATCTCTCTCTCTCTCTCTCTCTCTCTCACTCAGAACTTATTTGCTTAAATTATTGTTTGATTGCAGCCTTGTGAATGATAACTTATTACATATTATTTAAAGTTTCTATAGCCTTATGATTTGAATGATAACTGGTGTTTATTGTTGCTACACAAATTAAAGGAGTTTTTGAACTGATTTTGAAGCAACTTGTTCAGAGATTCAGTTAAAAAAAAAACTAAAAATAATGACTTCTTACAATAATAAAATGTCGAGTTTAATTTAAGAAATGATGAAGCTAATGTTATAATCTGGTTAATAATATTGTTCTCTCATGATTAGTTTGCTTTTATATTTATTGGCCTGCTTTTAAGATTGGACTGAATCTTTGATGATATTTGAAGGATTTAAGATGTGAAGAATTGAGAGTTGGCTTTCTTGTTGAAACGTGTGGTATGAAGTTACTTAATAAAGTGAGGTGGTTGTAGTGGACTTTGTTTGGACTTGCTGAACTTTTAGTAAAGTTATTTAGATGATTTATGATTAATTTCTAATTGTGAAAGTGCATGCAAACTGGTTTACAAATTGATTAAAATAATCAATTGATTGTAAGTGGCAGACATGAGTGCATACGTCCACCTTGCTTTGTTTGGCAATTGATAGAGACAAACTTAGGTGGTTGAATTATTTATTCATTACCAAATCTAATTATGGCTTCACTTCATGGCTAGCTCAATATAAGACATATTTAGTGGCTAGATTTTTACTCCGTTACATGAGAGATCTCTAGAATTTGTAGAAGACTTTTTAGAATTTTGTTTCATGTGGGAAATCTTGTAGATTATTGCATCATTTTTTAATAGAAGAGATAAATTTTCTAATTTTTATGTTCTTCTTCTCTTTTCTACTATGGAGTCTATTAAACTATGATGTAATGTTCTGGAACTCGTGCATCACATTAACAAACTGTTATTCATGTGCTAAAAATACGGAAATCTCCAAGTGTAATGCATGTTTCTAGCTGCATAGAAATACTTAGCTGGGTGATTTAATATTATTATTAACTTATTATTTTGTGGCCTTGCTTATAAAATGAGCTCCAGATAAAAGAAGTAAACTGTTAATGATATGATTTCCATAATTTGGTTGTGTTCACATGAACATTAGATATGCGTGATACATAATTTAACTCCCCCTACTTCTTTGGTGAAAATTTCGTGATAGTTGATCTCACAATTCTTTCCCCTTTTTACTTCGTCAGATTTGTCATATATTTTTTAGCATTGTGTGATGAAGTCAATCACGCAAATAAGTTGCTACATGCAGCCTTGAATGCACTTCAGAAACTAGTTATTGGAAGTGGTGAAAGAAATTCCATAGTTCAAGATAAGGACACAGAAGAAGTAAAACCCAATTTACTTTGGAGTGCTATGTTCAGGATCTAATTATGGTATCTTACTTGATATTATATTGTACTTTGTCAGTATGCATAACATCAATGCTCGCATCAATTTGACTTGTAATATTATACTGTACTTTCTGCAGGATTTGTTGGTATTTGCTTGAGAAAATATCTATGAAATTGCTTCAAAAAGATGAGAGTAGAAGATGAAATGATTAGAAGATTATGGAAGAGTTGTTTCAAGTGTATCGGCTCCAAAATATGTGATGCCCCATAATTTAATTGTATAGTGTTTTTTATTTAGTTATTTTCAGTTATTTAGGATTATTCTTTGTAAACAAGTACTTGTATTTTGAAAATTCTGTAATCGTATTTTTGTTAATATGAATGAGTATTTTGATGTTATATTTGATATTGAATTTTTGTGAGTTTATTTGTATAGTAACTGGTAAAATTATAAATGCTATAGGTACTACAAATTAAAAAATATAAATATAAATATTTTTAAAAAAATTAGTAAATGGGTTAAGATTTTCGGCAACGTGCATTGCATGATGCCTTTTAAGATATTGCAACGTGCATTGCACCCTGCTAAAAGGTGTTCTACAGCATGTAATATAGTCTTTCGCAATGTGCATTGCATGTTGCAGAAAGTAAGGGACTTTCAGCAACAGTTAGAACAGCAACGTGCGCCCGCACGTTGCGAAAGCCCTTTAGCAACGTGCAATGCACGTTGCCGTAGGGCATTTTTCTACTAGTTTTTATGCATTTAAACTGTTTGTTGATTTGTGTTAAGTGTTATTAATCTGCACAGTTAATTTGATGAATGTTTTCATTTGTTCTGTAGATGAGTTTGATTGCATTAGTGTTTGACAAGTTTGTCAAACTTCAATTTAGTAAGTGCATTGACAAGTTATATATCTCGTGACAGTGTTCTGTTATGCGATTGCCAACAGCATACTGATTATTTCTTTGCACACGATATTTTTCTGTTTTATATTTCATGATAACTTCTGGTTATATCTAACTTATCATGTGTTGTTTTTAAAAATAATTTAGTGTTTTCATCACAAGTTGCCAAAAAAGGGGAGATTGTTGGTGTTAACATGATACTTGCATGTGCCATGTACATGTTAAGTTTTTGTTTAACTTGTGATAAAAATATAATAGTATTTTGATTCCTATTTTACTGTTTCTAGATGATCATTATAGGACGTATTTGATTTACAATAAAATATCTCCTTAGATTAGGATAATGTTTCTTGTATCCTAATCAAAATAGGAGAATATTTAGTTGTGTCCAAATTCTTTTAGGAGTTTAACTATAACACTTCCTATTTTATTTCTCTTAATCATAATGTGATTTTGATTGAGATATTTACAGGATTTTTAGGAGATTTCGACCAAACCTCTCAATATATATATCAAGTTATGACTTAATCGGCTGATCACCAGTTTTGAGCTTCGGGAGACTCGATTGTGTTTTTGAGAGTATAGGTCACGGCATTCCATGATTTGAAAGAAGATCTTCAATGTAGATTGGAATGTCTTTATTACTTTGATTCATTGAGTTTTTGGTTCATGTGTGAGAGTCAAAAATCGTACATGAGTTGTTGATTAAGTCGGAGTGAGTTAATAGACACTTGGGATAACTTGAGGGTTGAGTATTTATGTAATTCTGTATCAGACATCGGGTGTTATGTATAACTTAACAGTGTGTTGTTAAGTTATCTGTGACAGAGAGTGGGTAGTGTCACTAGAGTTTAGAATCTTTGCGAAGATTTTCTTTGTCAAAGATTACGTCAGTGTGTGAGAGTGAGTCAGCACTGTAAGAGGTCCTAAAGATTGTACAAACAAGAACTTAGTAAATTGCAGCTCTATAGCGGTCCGTGGACGTAGGTTTTTATAACCGAACCACGTAAAAATCCTCCTGTGCCGATTTACATTACAGTTTACTGTGTTGTTATTTATAAGTGTATACCTCTAGAACTTTCAAATCCAATAATAAAAGTTATGCGATCTAAAATCCTAAAATAATCAATCCTATCGTAAATTCACACAAACCCTATTCATAGCCATGAACATCGCCATAAGTATTGCTCGAATGTGAAAGATCTGACGAAGTTAGAGAAAGGTGGGTGGTGGCGTCCATGGCTAGATCGTGATTCGCAAACTAGATTCGCAAGGTATTGCGTCTAGCCACGGCCACCTCACCCACAAGACCTTTTTGCTATTTGTGTTTCTATTTTTCAATAGATTTTGATTGTTGAAGAAAATTTGAGAAGTTTTGCTACTTTTGAGTTGTGTAAGTTGTGGTGGTGATGCTAAATTGCTAGATTGTGATGCTATGTTGCTAGGTTTGCACACAAAAATTTCAACTTTTCAATTTTTTTACTGGATGCGGTGGTGGAGCTACTGGATGGTGGTGGTAGAGCTGCCGAGTTTGCTTGTTGCTGGGTTGCTACTAAGTTGCTAGATTGTTGTTAAGTTGCTTGTTTTTGTTTTTAATTTTATTTATTATTTTGATTGATTTTTACTAATGCTGGGTTGCTACTAGGCTGGTGTTCTTTTTTTAATTTGATCTATTTGATTGATTTTTATTTTTGTTAAGCAATAGTTGAGAAGGATGGGTTTTTATTGTGGTACAATCGAGCTAAAAGAAGTTTTTGAAGTTCTGCCTATTTTGAATATTTAAAGAAGAGCAACAAAAAAAATGATAACAATAATATCAGGATCTTTCGAGGGAACCCTACTATCACGAGCTTAGAGATTTGCGCAGCACGCTCGTGCAGCACTTAGGCAACTTGGCGCGAAAGTTGCTAAGTAAGCCTTGATGCTAGTCTTCTCGCTCAAGGAGAAGAGAGGATCGTTGAGTCAAAGAGCCTGTAGGCAAAGAAGAGAAGAGATGGAGACAAGTATTGCTAAGCAAAAGAGCTTTGTATTACACAAGAAAGCTTTACAATGCTTGGATGCTTTGGATTTGTGTGGATCTTCTTGGATGATTTACAAATGAGCATTGGAGACGTTTATATAGTGAACCACCTCTCAAATGAATGGCGAAGATCTAATGCATCTAAGGGTCCTAATTCATTCTCATCTACTAAATTATCTAGATATGTACAAGAGAATATTATCTACTAATTTATCTAGATAAATACAAGAGATAATTCTAGAACTTATCTTGCTAGTGAATTCTAGAATATGGGCTTGGGCTTGCAAGCTTTCTAGAAGCTAGGCCAAGCCTCTAGGCATATTTGGGCTCTCTAACAAGTAAATTGGGCGGGTCGTGACATCCTCCCCCACCTAATTCCGTGACGTCCTTGGCGCGCTCTCGTCCTTGTAGGATTGGATGTGCTCACCAAATTGCCACAAGGTGTCTTCACGTTCCCAACTCGCCTCACTGTTTGGAAGGTTTTTCCACTTTACCAAGTACTCAATGTATGGTGGAACTCCCCTCCTTCGAATCATTCGGTCCGCAAGGATGTACTCCACGTCTTTGTCAAATGCGGTGACAACGGCTGTGGGTGCTCTCTTAGACTCGCTTCGACTTGGGTCTTCCTTGTCCTCATGATAGGGCTTGAGGAAGCTCACATGAAAGACCGGATGGATTTTGAGGTTAGGGGGCAATCGAACCTTGTAGGAGACTTCACCCACTCGCTTGAGAATTGGGAAGGGACCTTCATATTTTCGCACCAACCCCTTGTGCACTTTGCGAAGTGATTTGAATTGTTGGGGTAGGAGTTTGACGAGTACCAAGTCCCCCTCTTGAAATGTGAGGTATCATCTCTTTGTGTCCGCCCATTTCTTCATCCGCTTGGCGGCTTTGTCTAAGCATGCTCGCGTGATGTCGGCTTGTTCATACCATTTCTTTGCGAGCTTGCATGCCGCTGGATTCTTCCCTCCATAGGTTGAGGCTATGGCGTGTGGAATCATAGGTTGTTGTCCCGTCACAATCTCAAACGGACTCTTACCCGTTGCCTCACTCCTTTGGAGATTATGTGAGAATTAGGCAACGTCTTGTAACTTTGCTCAATCATGTTGATGAGCGCTCACATAATGCCTCAAGTATAGCTCAAGTAATGCATTGATGCGCTCGGTTTGCCCATCGGTTTGCGAATGGAAGCTTGTTGAGAAGCTCAAGTCGATCCCCAACATTTTGAAGAGCTCTCCCCAAAAATGTCCCGTGAAGCGAGGGTCAAGATCACTTATGATGTTTTGTGAGACTCCCAAAGCTTCACGATGTGCTTGAGCAATGCTCGAGCGGCTTCGTCCGTAGTGCAATTCGTAGAGACGGGTATGAAGGTGGCATATTTGCTAAACCGATCAACTACCACCATTATGCTTCTATACCCTTCAGATTTTGGTAAGGCCACGATGAAGTCCATCGACACGCTTTGTCATGGCCTTTCCGCGATGGGTAAGGGTTCTAGCAAACCCGCGGGGCATTAGTGTTCAACCTTGTCTTGTTGACACACAAGACAAGTCCTTACATAGCCCTCCACGTATTCTCGCATTTGAGGCCAATAGTAGGAATCTTGCATGAGTGCAAGGGTTTGTGCCATACCTGGGTGACCAGCCCACTTGGAATCATGGCACTCCTTGACGATCTCCTTCCGCAAGTTTCCATGTCTTGGCACGAAGAACCGACTCCCGGTTGTGAGGAGTAGGCCTTCATCAAGCCAAAAGCATCGTGTCTTCCCCTCACTTGCCAAGTTCAAGAGATTCTTGGCTAAGGGATCGTGCTCTAGGCCTTGTTTGATGCGGTCGACGAGCACACTTTGTGGGTGACTTATGCTCAAAGTGGCAAGTTCCACCTTGCGACTTAGGGCGTCAACCATAATGTTTGCCTTGCCCGCTTTGTACTCGAGCAAGTCTTAGAGTTGTTTCTTTAACTCCACAAGTTTGGGTGGCGCCATGCGGTAAGGCGCCATGGCTGGAAGCTTAGCACCAGGCTCCAACTCCATTTGGTGATCGACTTCCCGTCGTGGAGGTAGCTTCTTTGGAAGTTCTTGGGGCATGGTGTCCTTGTATTCCTCAAGGACGGCTTGAACTCGTCTTGGCAATGGGTCCTTGGAAATGGTGATGGCCTCCCCATCGTTTAACTCACGAATGGTGGCAAGGTAACTTGAGTCCCTCTTCATCCCCTGTTTAAATTGCAGTGCGGATAGCATCTTGCTCTCTACCTTCGCTACACGTTCTGCCATAACCATGCATGATTGACTCCCGTCGATGATACTAAGGGATTTAGAGGCTGGTATGGGGAAAGCATAGACTTGGTCGAAAAACTCCATGCCTAGCACTACTTGAAAGTCATCCATATGGACGATGGAGAAATCAAGCTTACCATTCCATGTGCCAAGTTGTACCGACGTTGCCTTGGACACTCCCAATATTGCCTTGGCGGGTGAGTTTACCGCTTTGATTGTGCCTCCTCCATTGGTATATTTGAGGCCAAGCCGTGTGGCCTCTTCCATGGAGATGAAGTTGTGCGTGGCTCCCATATCAAGCATCGCACGCACATTCCTGCCGTTGATGGAGGCGCTCACATACATGAGACCCTTTTGGACATGTATGGGTCTCTCAAGTGCGCCAATGGTGCGGAGAGAACCCATCTCTGCTTGTGGCTCCTCATTTTGTACACCCTCATGTTGAGCGGCTAAGGCGTTGAGGGTCTTCCTCTTTGGACAATTCCGCACCAATGAGGACCATCACAAATGAAGCAAGGACTTTTTGGTTTAGGGGCATCGGACTTACCTTTGTTAGGTGTGTCGTGCTTGTCTCCCCCGGATGGTTTACGTGCACCACCTTCCTTACGAGCATGATCCTTCTTGGTATTCTGCTCTCCCCCACCTTTTCTATGGTTGCCCTTCCTCTCCTTGGATTGGGAGGTGTAGTCTATGAGGGATTCGGCTACGGCTATGGCATCATCAAGATTCTGCACATTGCGCCTTTCAAGCTCGACTCTCGCCCAATTCTTGAGTCCGTCAAGGAAGTAGAAGAGAGAGTCCTTTTCGGACATGTCCTCGATCTCTAGGATAATGGTGGTGAACTCTTTGATATACTCTCGAATAGTGTCACTTCGCTTCAATCGGCGGAGGCGACCCCTTGCTTCCTTTTCAGCATTGCTAGGAGAGAAGTGCTTCCGAAGTTCTCTCTTGAAATCCTCCCATGTACGAAGGGATAAGATGCCTCTGCCTGCGTCGCCATGCTTACGACGCCAACACAATTGGGCTGCATCTCGCGGAAATGTGGGTGCAATGCCGATCCTCGAAGCATCATCATGGACACGTTTGGCTTCAAAGTATTGCTCCAAGCAGAATAGGAAGCTTTCAACTTCCGTAGCGTTGCAAGTGCCATTGTATGTGGCAGGAGTAGGCACGTGCATGGTGCTTAGCCCACTTGTGTAAGACGGGTTAGCACGATCACATTGATGCTTCACATTGATGCTTCTCCCATTCCGTGCAAGTTTCCTCCACTTTCACACGAATTGCTCGCAACTCATGCTCCACAAAGGTCCGCAAGCCGATGAGCTCTCGTGTAAGGTTGTGTAGCTCCTTTTCATAGGCATTGCTAAACTCAAGGATGTTGGACTTTGTTGCTTGGGTTATTTCTTCATAATCCGTCTCTAGGCCTTCAAGACGGTCGGAGAGGCCCTTAATTGCATTGTCCATCCCCGAGATAGCTTGCTCTAAGCTAGCAACATGAGGCTCTAAAGATTCCAGGGGTGGAGCTTTGGACTTACCTCGTTTTCCTTGTTGGCAGGGTTGAGGTTGCTCCTCTCGTCCACGAACTTGCTCCTCCATGGTCACTTCAAGGTCGGATGCCATGCTCTTGTGCTTGAACTGTGCTCTGATATCAACTGTCACAAGCTTAGAGGTTTGCGCAGCACGCTCATGCGGCACTTAGGCAACTTGACTCGAAAGTTGCTAAGTAAGCCTTGATGCTAGTCTTCCCGCCCAAGGAGAAGAGAGGATCGTTGAGCCAAAGAGCCTGTAGGCAAAGAAGAGAAGAGATGGAGACAAGTATTGCTAAACAAAAGAGCTTTGTATTACACAAGAAAGCTTTACAATGCTTGGATGCTTTGGATTTGTGTGGATCTTCTTGGATGATTTATAAATGAGCATTGGAGGCGTCTATATAGTGAACCACCTCTCAAATGAATGGCTAAGATCTAATGCATCTAAGGGTCCTAATTCATTCTCATCTACTAAATTATCTAGATATATACAAGAAAATATTATCTACTAATTTATCTGGATAAATACAAGAGATAATTCTAGAACTTATCTTGCTAGTGAATTCTAGAAGATGGGCTTGGGCTTGCAAGCTTTCTAGAAGCTAGGCCAAGCCTCTAGGCATATTTGGGCTCTCTAACAAGTAAATTGGGCGGATCGTGACACTACGCCTCCAAACCGAGAAAAAATTGGCTTTTCCTTACTGAATGAATGAATAGAGAGAGATGTCCTCCTTTTGTCTTTATTTATGGATTATTTATACACATAAAGGAGTACCAACACTCTACTAAATAAGTAACATGCTGAGCAAAAGTAGGGAACACAATCAAAAGTAAGGTGCCGACCCATCACTTCCTAAGGACCAGGCTTAGTAGACTTATTCAACATTTGACTTATCCAAACAAAACAAATAAAACTAACCCAAGATACGTATCAACTCCTCCCCTATTAAAATTCAGCCTTGTCCTCGAGGCTAAGATCTGGGAATTGATTCTTGATGAAATTCCTATCTTCGCATGTGGCATCAGCAGGAGACAATCCTTGCCAATGAATCAACACTTCTTGTTTTCTCGTTCTCACTCTTCGGTCCAAGATAGCCTGTGGCACAGCAATTAATTTTTCTTTAGTCAACTCTACCTCCGGCAACTATGTTTGCACCACTTCTTCTCCAATCTTCTTCTTTAACAATGAAACATGAAAGACGTGATGCATTCTTGATGACACAAGCAACTCCAACTTATAGGCCGCGTTACCTATGTGCTGCATAACTTTAAAAGGCCCATAAAATTTTGCTAAGCTTAAAGTTTTTCCTCATAGCTAGGGACAATTGATGATATGGTTGCAACTTGAGATATACTATATCACCCACTAAAAATTCCTTCTCTAGCTCTATGCTTGGAGTCATATATTTGTTTCATCCTGGCTTGAGCTTCTTTTATAACTCCACGTGTAACCTTGATTATCTTGTCTTTATCCTGAAGATCTTCTTCAACCGCTGCTACTCGTGTTGTTCTAGGAACATATGATAACAATGAGGGAGGTAACCTTCCATAGACTAACTCAAACATTATGCATTTAATAGCTGGCACTTCCAGCTAGTATTGTAACAGTATTCTGCCCAAGTCAGCCACCTAGTCCAAAGTTTTGGTTGTGAACTAGTAAAACACTATAAGTACATCTCAAGAGTTCGATTCAAGACTTCCTTTTGTCCGTCAATTTGCAGATGATAGCTAGAACTGAAGTTGAAAGCTGTTCCATTTAGCTAAAACAATTCTTGCCAAAACAAGCTTGTAAAAGTGGAGTCTCTATCACATACATTGATCAGGGCATCTTGTTTAACCTGAATAAATTAGCAAAATAATATTCTAGCAACTCCACAAGCAATGTAAGGATGAGAAATAGCGATGAAATGGCCATATTTTGAGAATCTATCGACAACTACAAAGATAGTGGATTTACCATTAGAAAGTGGTAACCCATCAATGAAATCCATAGAAATGTCTTCCCAAATTAGCTTTGGTATAGGCGGAGGCTGTAGGAAACCAGGAGGTGTTAATTCTTCTCCTTTGTGCTGTTGACAAACATCACATTTCTTGATGAAGCTCCTGTTTTCACGCCTCATTCCTGTCCAATAAAAATTCGATTGAACTCTCTATAGTGTTTTGATAAAGCCTTCATATGTACTCCCATGAAACTGATCAATTATGGCTGGAATAAAAGACGAATTAGCAACTAAATAAATTCTATCTTTGAAAAATAGGATACCATCTTGATATTTTCATGGTCCCATAGCCTCCTTGTCTTTGACTTTTTGTACCAACCCCTGTAATTCTAGACCTGCTTAGATTTCCTTCTTGATGGGATGGATCCATTCTCTTGATGGGATGGATCCATTCTATTTTCCCCTCCACTTTTATATTCCACAATAAAGTCAAAACCCATTAACTTGTACAACCATCTTTGTTGAGCCACCATTGTGATCCTTTGTGTTCATAAGTGCTTCAAACTTTGATGATCAGTACGCATAACAAATCTTATTCCTACTAAATAGGGGCACCACTTCTAAACGGCTAAGACAAAGTTAAAATCTCCTTTTCATACGTTGAAAGGAGGAGGTGCTTTCCTTGGAGTGCATGACTGAAAAAAAAAAAAAAAAAAAAAGCAGTTGGTCTCTCTTGCATCTGCACAGCTCCTACTCCGATCGAGAGGCATCACACTCCACAATGAATCTTTTTGAAAAGTCTTGTAGAGCTAGTACCGGGGCTAAGGTCATGGCTTCTTTCAGTTTGAAAAAAGCTATATCTGCTGCTTCATCCTAACTAAAAGATTCCTTCTTCAACAATCTTGTAAGCGGGCTAGCAATGTTTACCATATGCTTGGATAAATTTGCTATAGTAGCTAATAAGTCCCACGAAACCTCGTAACGCCTTCAGAGTTTGGGATTTCAGCAAGTTCATCATTGCTTCAATCTTCTCAAGATCGACTGCCAATCCTACTACACTAGATATTAGATGGCCTCGGTACTTAACTTCCCTTTGGCCTAAGTGGCATTTTTCCAATTTCACATACAACCCTGGTTTTTGTAGGATTGAAAAAACATCTAAATATTTCATATGCTCCTCCCAAGATTTATTATGTAGTAATATATCATCAAGGAAAACTAAAACAAATTTTCGTAATTGCTCCTTGAAAACCACATTCATAAGCGCTTGAAAGGTGGATGGCGCATTAGTAAGACCAAAAGGTATTACCATGAATTCGTAGTGGCCATGGTGAATTCTAAAAGTGGTCTTTTCTACATCATAAGGGCTCATGCAGACTTAGTGATATCTCGATTGTAGATCTAATTTTTTAAAAAAATTGTGCACCATGCAATACATTTTGGAGCTCGTCAATGAACAAAATCAGAAACTTGTCTTTGATTGTTATTTGGTTCAAAGCTATATAGTCGACACAAAATCTCCAAGACCCGTCCAGTTTCTTTACCAACATTACTGGGGACGAATATGAGCTACTAGTAGGACAAATGATCCTAGCATCCATCATTTTGACAACAAATTTTTCAATCTCTGCTTTTTGGAAATAAGGATAACGGTAGGGCTTTATAGATATCGAGCCATGACAAAGTTGCATCCGTATTTCGTGATCACATGAATAGTTGGGAGGCAAACTTTTTGGTTTAGTTAGGAGCTTGGCATATTATTGAAGAATCTCTTTCACTTCTAGTTATATTGGCGGCTGACTAGATGGTGATTCCATTATAGGTAGTAGCTGGAATACCATTCCCTTCTTCTTTCTACTTGCACGCTGCAGCTATTGGCAATTGATCATTTGATTTTCAGTTTTTTTTAGACCGTGCAACAAAACTGTTTTGCCATCTAACTCAAACTTTATAGTTGATTAAGAGAAATCCCATTTAACGGGTTCGAGTCTGCTTAGCCATTGAGCCCCTAGAGCAACATCATATCCCTCCATAGGAAGTAAGTAAAAGTCAACCAAAATTGGGTTGCCTTGTAACATGAGAGGTGTTTCATTGCATTTTCCAGGACTTGCAAGCTTTTCTCCCGAAGCCACCATTACCTCTGAATCCCTTCGGGGTATGGATTGTAGCCCACTTTTCCTTGCTGACTGCTCATTAACGAAATTGTGATTGCTCCTGAAATCAATGAGTGTCATAATAGGTTGATTAACAAGGCGGCCATTCACTCTCATTGTGTCAGGTGCGCATAATCTCGCAATAGCATGTAACGAAATTCCTAGTAATTGAGCTTCCTAGATTCCATCATCTTCCATTTCTACATCATCATCACTAGATTCCAAAGTAGCATGTATCAGGAAAAGTTTCTTATACACGTCCAAGACCAAAATTCTCATTACACTTAAAACATAAGCCCTTCCATGTACGTTCATTCAGTTCCTCTATGGTCATTTTCTTAATGGGAGTGTTATTGGGAATGAAGTGTTGTGGTGTAGCAGGTCGTGGAGTCACCTGATGAGATTTCTGTTGCTGGAGGTCTCGTGCTTCATATAACCGGGCTAACCTAATGGCAGATGACAAAGTACGAGGCTTCTTTTGACATTCATGCGAATGGTGTCCTTAACTCCTCCATCGAAATAACGGACTTGGCGTGCTTGTTCCAGCGGTCCAACCTTAGCCAACAACTTTTCAAATTGCTCTTGGTAGTCATGGACAGAGCCTATTTGTTGCAAACGGGTAAATTCACCAAAGAAATCAAGATATTTGCGTGGTCCAAATCTTGAACTCATGCCTTCTGTAAATTCTTCCCATGAGACCGTTACTACTTCCTTATGCCACACTTGATACCATAGGTGTGCTTCCCCCTCCAGGTGGAATGAAGCAAGTGAAACAGGATCATCCACTTGAATGTTACGTAACTTAAAGAATTGTTTAGCTTATGATAACCAAACGGAGGGGTCATCCTTACCCTTGAAGTGAGGAAAATCAATTTTCACTGTCTTGGGCATAAGCAAATTAGTGGACTGATTCAGTTGACTTTCTTCAAAATTTCGTCGACCAGTTAGTGTACGACGTGGTGTTGAAGAGCGCTTTCCTTCCCCAGTTGTATGCTTATGTATCGTTGAACTCTCACCCAAATCATTAGTTTTGCTTGCCATTTCTTCCACTCTAACGTTAAGCTTGTTCAGAGATTCTGTCGTCTGTTTTAAGAGCTCTCCTTGACCAGTGACTGAGTCCATAGCTTTCTCCAAATCCGCCACCCTCTTATCCATTGCCGGACTCTGATAGCACTTTGGCATAGCCGAGCTAGAAGACGCTTTTGGAGTTCTGCCTGTTTTGAATATTTAAGGAAGAGCGAATAACATAATAATAATAATAATAATAATAATAATAATCCCAGGATCTTTCGAGGGAACCTGCACCTCCAAACAAAAAAAAAAAAAAAACTTTTACTTTAATAATAAATAGAGAGTGATGTCCCCCTTCTGTCGTTATTCACGGATTATTTATAAACACAAAGGAGCACCAACATTCCACCAAGCAAGTAACGGGCTGAGCAAAGTAGGGAACACAATCAAAAGTAATCAAAAGTAGGTGCAGACCCCTAAGTACTAGGCTTAGTAGACTTATTCAACATTTGACTTATCCAAACAAAACAAATAAAACATCCAAGATTCGTATCAGATTGATTTTTATTTTTGTCAAACGAGTTCAGATGGATGGGGTCGTACAAGTGGCGTTATGGCTGTTTTCTGATGGGGAACTGGGGTGTGTGGCGTGAGTGGGTAATAGTAGTGTGTTGTCGAGTTTTTTTTTCCTTTGAAATTTTTTAATTTTAATTATAAATGTATTTAATTATTTAATTTAATAAATCTGAATTGAAATATTAATTTGTTTAGTGTGGAATTTTGATATATGACCCCTATCCGTTAATCTATTTTTTAACGAATAACGCAGGAAAATATTTATTAACATTGTCCTTTTTCATAAATTAGTTAAGTTGAAGAAAATTAATTCTTATACATATGTAATAGGCCAAAAAAAAAGAATATGTTTTTCAATGAATTCCTTTTCTTTTAAAATTTATCTGCTAATTTCTTCCGTCAACCGGCACATTCATAATCTAATGGCATCACCAAGCTTGAGGGTTGATGAGAAACTTAAACCAGCTACTAGCAACAATAGCTCCATAACAAAAATAAACAGTAACAATTACAAAAGTAAATAAATAAATAAAAATAACGATGTACATGAGATAACAATAATGAGTTTGGAAGAATAACTGTTTATGATTTTATTAGAGATGAGAATTTTCGACACGATCAGCGAATCCGACACGATATGATACCGAAATTAGCGGGTTTGAGTTTGTCTTAATCATGTTTAGGTCGTGTTCGGATTGAAATTTTCAACCTGTTTAATAATTGAATCATGTTCGGATTGAGAGATTACATCCGCGGGTGACACGAATCCGTTTATGACACGATTAACACTAATAAAACATAACAACACGAGTAACACGGATTGACACGATTATTTTTAAAGTGACACAATTATAAATACAAATTAATTTTAAAATTCATTATATATTTATTAGATATTTAAATTCAAGGTTGTATTTTTATTAATATTATATTATATTATTATTAATTTTGATACGATCTTGAATTACCCTTAATTTTTTTACATTTTTTTCTATAGGTTACTTAAGAGTTAAAAAGATACAATGGATTTTTTTCTGAAGTTAAATTGCATTTTAAATTTGTATGAAACTTGATATTTAATGGACTTTTTATTGTATTGTGGATGAATTTTGAATATTTTCTTATTATTACTTTTTTAATTTAAAAATACTAAAATAGGTTGAAAATTGAAATGCTTAATCGTATTATAATTGTATTAATCATTTAAAAATTCTATAATCATACTTGTAAAACGTGTCAAATATTTATACCCGTCATAATCTCGTTAAACGGGTTATATTCGTGTCTAACACGAAAATGATCTGTTTATTATTAATGTTCGCATATCGTGCCATGTCATCCGCAGGTCATCCATTTAATAATCGGGTCATGTTCGAGTTGAGGTTCCCTGACACGAATAATAAACTGACCAGGTTTAGGTTGGACTAATTTTTATCGTGTTATAGTTCGACACGACACGAACCCGAATTCCCACCCCTAGATTTTATGTATAATCACGTAAATCTGTACACAAATAATAAACTATAATTTTTTCCTATGTGAGTTCATACTTATTCTATATCATCATCAGTATTCCAAACACAATTATAATCCATTCTCCATGAAACAAAAATCCCTAGAAGAGGTACTACAGGTTAACAATGAGCAGTTTTCATGCCTCCAATGGTGAAAGTTAAAATATACCATACTCTAAAAGAGAACTTGAATTTTTTTTTTTTTCATCCCTTGAAAAGTCTATCAGTATTGAGGGATGCCCCTCTATTGAGAGATGCCCCTCTCAAACCATATGGCATCCCTCAATATCAGTTCTGGACAAAGGAATAGCTAGGCAGTTAATCGCATAACATCTTTGACAGAAGCAGGTCCACCAAGTGGGAAGTTTGCTGAACTTCTTGTCAAACGGCGGCTATGGAATCTTTCATCATTGGGTCAACAATTCTGCAACTGCATCCTTAAGCCTCTTAAGTTGTAACCCTATCTTCTTTAAGATTCTGACAGAAACAACATTGTCTCCTACTCTTCAGCTTCTTCTCAGTATGGTAGACGTTAGCATCAGCCATGAACTTTGCATCTATGGCATCTCTCTTCTCCTTATCCTCCTTGGTAAGCTTCTCAGCTTCTTTAACTATTACCTTTACCCTTAAAATTTTCATTCAGATATAATTCTTTAGCACTATTCAAGTATATATTTATTTGTATAGTTAAAAACTAAATATAGAAATTATTTTTAGCCAAACATTTTTAAAACAACTATCCAACAGTATCCAATAACGGCTGGAAATTGCTGAACTACGCGATCCTGTAAGAGATGATTATGATGATGATGATGATGATGATGATATATGTTACAAAATTTAAAGAACATACAAGTATTTAGAAACTTCTCCTCAATTATTGTCTGCTAGCAAAATAGATACCAAATTAGCTAGAGCATCAAACTTACCTCAGCACTTGGCAAAGTGCGAGCATCTTCAATGGCGATATCTTGCTTCCTCCCAGTGCTTTTATCGTAAGCATTGATAAACAGAAAGCCATTGACATCAATCTCGAATTTGACCTCAGTCTTGGCAACCCCATCTGGTGCCGCTGGAATAACATCCAGAACAAAGCTGTAAGGGATTTGTTGTCCCTAACTAACTCTCCTTCACCTTGAAAGAGATTGATCTTCAACTTTGTCTGTCCTTCAGCTGTTATGATCACCCGCGATTTGGTGGGTAGAGTAGTATTTGTTGGGATAAGTTTGGTCATAACACCTCCTCGACTGTCAAGACCAATAGAGAATGGCGTCACATAGAAAAACCTAAGGCCAGTGACCTCTCCAGCCAGAGCACCGGCCTACAATTTATAATTATAAGAATAGCAAAGTAAAATTAATTAAATAAATAAAAGAGCATATAAGTTGCTGGGATAATCCACTGATATATTTGCCTAACGGCTACAAAATATACATATATGTAGAAAAAAAAACACCAAAAGGGTATAAAAGATTGATGCATCTGGAAACTCCTCCCATAACTATATTGCCTGGAGGAAGCACCAGCGAAACAAATACCAAATTAGCCAGAGTTTCAAACTTAGCTCTTCACTTGGCAAAGTGCTTGCACCTTTAATGGTGATATCTGGCTTCCTTCCAGCAGTGACAGACAGAAAGCCATTAACATCAATCGCAAATTTGACCTTCGTCTTGGCAACCCCACACAGTGCCGGTGGAATACCATCCAGAACGAAGCTGCCCAAAAATTTGTTGTCCCTAACAAACCCTCTTTCACCTTGAGAGAGATTGATCGTGAACTTTTTCTGTCCATCTTTAACTGTTTTTATCACCTGCGATTTAGAGATGGGTAGCGTAGTATTTCTTGGGATAAGCTTTGTCATAACACCTCCACAACTTTCCAGACCGATAGAGAATAAATTCACATCGAAAAGCCTTATGCCAGTGACATCTACAGCTAGAACACCAGCCTAAAATTTATAATTATAAGAATACCAAACTAAAAATAAATAAATAAAAGAGCACAAAAGTTGCTGCGATAATCCACTGATATATTGGCTACAAAATACATAAAGAAAATTTCTCCGAAAGGGTAAAAGTTTGATGGATTTGGAAACTTCTCCCTCAACCATATTGTCTGCAGGCAGAGTAAGATGAAGCACAAGAAGAAGCAATGGCACCAAAATTTGCTAGAGAAAATCCAACTTACCTCTTCACTTGGCAAAGTGCTTGCACCTTTATTTGTGATATCTAGCTTTCTCCCTGTGCTTTTATCAATAGCAATGACAGACAGAATGCCATTTACATCAATCTCGAATTTGACCACAGTCCCGGTAAGCACATGTGCGCTGCGGGTGGAATACCATCCAGAACAAAGCTGCCAAGAGATTTGTTGTCCCGAGCAAAATCTCTTTCCCCTTGAAAGAGATTGATCATAAAACTTTTCTGTCCATCTTCAGCTGTTGTGATCACCCCTGATGCAGAGGCCGGTAGAGTACTGTTTCTTGGGATAAGTTTTGTCATAACACCTCCATGAATTTCCAGACCGAGAGATAACGGAGTCACATCCAAAAGCCTTATGTCAGTGACATCTCCAGCCAGAACACCAGCCTAAAATTTATAATTATAAGAAAAAAAAAATATGTATAAAAAAGGAACACAAAAGTTGTGAGATTGAACCCGAATCACAAACCATGTCATATAAACGTATTTATCCTAAATTTACTGCACAGAGGCAAATTCTGCACAGAAATCAAAATATATCAGTAACACCCAATATGAATAACCACATCCAAGTTGATGAAGCAGCTAAGAACATTATAAAGGCCTAATAAATTTCAGCAATTTTAAAAATACCCGAACCGCGGCACCTAGGGCAACAACTTCATCAGGATTGACAGTGAAATTAGGTTGCTTTCCAGTCATATTCTTTACTATCTTCCGAACAGCTGGAATACGTGTTGATCCACCAACAAGGATCCCGTCATCCAGATCTTTGAAAGAAAGTTTTGAATCCCTCAAGGCACTTACAATCGGTTTCTTAAGCCTGAAGAAGAAAAATATCAGAAATTTGAGCCTAAAGAAGAAAAATATCAGAAATTTGATTAAAAAATAAAATAAAAATAAGAAATTTCAGAAGTTTTGAAGTAGTGTAATCGCCATAAGTCTAAATAACTAGAAAATTCGACAGTTGATACAACTATAAGACATGTATAGGGCACGTTACAAGAACTGAAATGAATGATTTATCAGGTACCTTTCTAGCAGATTTGAACACAATTCCTCAAACTTGGCTCTTGTAAGGGTAGTCTCAATATGTTGAGCCCTGTTAAGGCAGCTCATTAAGTGGAGATTACCAACTGAATTAATTAGTTAGTTAATTCAATCATTAGCTCTGTTTTTTTTTGGTTTCCTAATTATTAGTTAGTTACAGTCAGTTAATGGAAACGGTCATGAGCTGTAAATACTGTCATTGCTTTCTGTGCTGCTTCCAGAACATTACACTCTGGCAAGATTAGTTATATGAGTCAGCAACTTCCTCCTTGCCTATTGGAGTCTATTTGCTGGATCGTTTGATGCTGGCCATGTGTAATCAGATTGATGTAATTCTTCCCTCAATAAATAGAAACTTCTCACTCAAGGAAGAACTTGAGCTGAGATAATTCTTCAAGTTGGTATCAGAGCTAATTTGGCCCTCGCCATGGCATCAAGCTCCCATAATTGATCCTCAACAAGCAGAAGTTCTGATCCTCATTCTCAGATCAGTATTCTAAGTGGTACCTCACCCTTTGGCAGCTCTCTTAATCAAACATTCCCTGTGAAATTGAATGAAGACAACTTCATCATCTGGAAAGAAATGATGCTGCCTACTCTTAGAGGACATCGCCTGGATGGCTTTGTTCTAGGAACGAAAGCTTGCCCACCAGAGTTCATTCCAGACATTGCAGATGAAGATGAAGGAGAATCTCAACTTCACTCCTCTCAGCTAAAGCCTAACCCTGAGTATGAAGAGTGGATCACAGTTGATAACCTGTTGAAAGGCTGGCTTCTCGGATCAGTCACAGAACAATTAGCTGCTCAGATAATTGGACAAAACTCTTCATGTGATCTGTTGAAAGCTTTGGAAACTTTGTGTGGTATCAAAAACAAATCACAGATTGCAAACCTTAGGTTTGATCTACAAACAACTAGAAATGGATCCATGAGTATGAGTAACTATCTCATCACCATGAAGAAAATTTCTGATAATTTGGCCATAGCTGGTAGTCCATTTTCATTAAGTGATCTGATTTCGTTTGTCACTCTAGGCCTAGATGGTGAATATACACCAATTATTGTTCAAATACAATCAAGAGATAATATCTCATGGCAGGAACTTCAATCAATCTTACTCACCTATGAGAATAGATTGGAAAGGTTAAACACTTTTTCCAACCTTAACCTAAATACAGCATCAGCTAATATGGCAATGGGAAAATAAAACTACAATCCGAATCAAAATCAAGGGTCTGGTAGAGGAAATGTTGGGAAAAATGCTAGAGGAAGAGGTGGCAGAGTAGGTAACTCACGACCAATATGTCAAATCTGTGGCAAAATTGGTCATCCAGCTTCTATATGCTTCTATAGAACTGATCTCAGCTATATGGAATCCTCAAGCAAAAACAAAAATAACAGGCAGCAACATTTTCAGCAGCAGGCCAGATCAAACCAATCACAGAATTGGCAAAGGCCTATGCAGCAGCAGAACTGGAATGGTTCACAAGGAAGTTCATCAGTCTATACAGCATCACCAGAAACAGTTGGAGATGAGGAATGGTATGCTAACAATGGGGCTACAAATCATGTGACTGCAGACCCCTCTCTTCTCAATGTGAGAAATGAATACAAAGGTAAACAAACTCTTTCAGTAGGTGATGGAAATAGATTAACCATTTCTCATATAGGACACTCCTTGTTGCACACTAAGAACACATCCTTAAACCTGAAAGATATCCTGTGTGTTCCCAAAATCACCAAAAATTTGCTGAGTGTATCTAAACTTGCACAAGACAACCAAATTTACATTGAATTTCATTCTAACATGTGTCTTGTGAAGGACAAACACACCCACCAGGTTCTGCTGCAAGGGAGAATTAAAGAAGGACTATATCAAATCAATCCAGATTCCGGAAGATCAGTTACATCCTTGTCCAGCCCTCAAAGAAGTCAAAAATGTTCTAGTTATACTGTTGAGTTTAGTAACAGTATGAATAGCTTATCTCTTCTTAAGTACAATTCAGAAAAGCCTAAAGTCTATAATCTGAGTTGCACAGCTACAAATTACTTATCTACTACGGAAAAACTGAGTGTTTGGCATAGAAAGTTAGGACATCCATCAAGCAAAGTCTTGCATCAGATACTGAAAACTTGTAATCAGTCTTCAAACAGCAATGGAAACTTTCAATTCTGTGATGCCTGTCAACTAGGAAAATCTCATTCTTTACCTTTCCATAAATCAGTCAATAAAATAAAACACATTTTAGAGATTATCCACTCAGACATTTGGGGTCCAGCACCAATTACTTCCAGTTATGGTTTTAAGTATTATATACATTTCGTTGATGATCACAGTAGATACACTTGGATTTATCCCTTGAAAACTAAAGCTGAAGCATTTGTTACCTTTAAGAACTTCAAAAACTTTGTTGAAAAGAAATTAGAAAGAGAAATTAAATGCATTCAAACAGATTGGGGTGGTGAGTATAAAGCTTTTTCTGATTTCTTAAAACTAAATGGCATTGAATCTAGAGAGTTGCATGTCCTTATACACATGAACAACAAGGTAAAGCTGAAAGGAAACATAGACACCTAGTGGAAACAGGTTTGACACTCTTGGCCCAAGCAAGCATGCCACTTAAATACTGGTGGGAAGCATTCCACACAGCTGCATTCCTCATAAACAGACTTCCTACACCTGTTCTTGGAGGTAAATCACCCTGGCAGATTTTATTTAAAAAGATTCCGGATTATAAATCTCTAAGAACCTTTGGTTGTTCATGCTTCCCTTGTTTGAGACCCTACCAAAAACATAAATTTCAATTTCATTCAACAAAATGTGTCTTCATAGGATACAGTGACATACATAAAGGTTTCAAGTGCCTTAGTTCTACAGGGAGAATCTACATCTCAAGACATGTGATATTTAATGAAATGGAATTTCCCTTCCAAACAGGCTTCTTAAATCTTAAAAATAATCCTGCCAACCAAGAGTCAGTAGTCTCATCACCTCCCTTTTCTCTTCCAATCCTATCACATTGGTCTCCCCAAAACAGAAGATGTGAACAAGAAGGTCACACTGATGTAACTGACCTTGATGGAACAACAAGATCTGATAAAAGAACTTCTGCAGCACATCAAAATTCTCCTTCTATAGTAGCTTCATCCCCAAGGTATCCTTCTTCTTTTGATAACTTAGATCACATTCTTACTTTTCTTGAAAATGAAGAAAACACCAACACAGAAAAGAGCCATTCAGAAAACCTTGATGAACTTACCTCAAACACCTTAAAACAACCAGAAAACACCATGTCACAGACCTGCAATCCACAACCTTGCCACCCAATGACAACTAGAGCCAAAAGTGGCATTTTCAAACCCAAAATCTATTCCATCACACTGCAAAAGAGGGAAGAAAAAGCAACCTGTGAACCTGCCACTATAGCAGAAGCAATGAGATCAGATTGCTAGAAGAAAGCCATGGATTTAGAGTTTGAAGCCTTGAGGAAAAACAAGACTTGGACCATGGTTCCTTTCTCACCTGACTACAGCCTTGTTGGGAATAAATGGGTGTTTAAATTGAAGTATAACACTGATGGTACTGTACACAGGCATAAAGCAAGACTGGTAGCAAAGGGATTTCATCAAACACCAGGTATTGATTACTCAGAAACTTTCAGTCTTGTTGCTAAGTCCAGTACCATTAGAGTAATCTTAGCACTAGCTGTTTCCAAGGGCTGGTGCATTAGACAACTTGATATAAACAATGCCTTTCTAAATGGAAAAATTGAAGAGGATGTGTATATGGTACAATCCGAAGGGTATGTGGATTCTTCCAAACCAAGCTTTGTGTGCAAACTTCACAAGGCTTTGTACGGACTTAAACAGGCCCCTAGAGCATGGTTTGATAAACTGAAAACTACTTTGCAAGGATGGGGTTTTGTGAATGCTAAGTCTGATTCTTCATTGTTTATTCTCAAGGGAGAAAGAAGCTTAATTCTTGTTCTAGTATATGTTGATGACATCCTGGTCACAGGCTCAGACTCATCCCAAATATTGTTGTTTATTCAAGAACTCAACAAGCTGTTTTCCTTGAAAGATCTGGGCAACTTACACTACTTCCTTGGAATTGAAGCAAACAGAGATGCTACTGGCATTTACTTAAATCAGTCAAAGTATATTGCAGATATGCTCAAACGATTGAAGATGGAACACCTCAAACCTTGTCCTACACCAGCTGCAGTGAGCACAAGTCAAACCAGTTCCAACTCTGAATTTTTTGAAGATGTCACTCTGTATAGGAGTACCATAGGAGCTCTGCAATACTTAACTTATACCAGACCTGATATAGCCTTTAGTGTAAATAAACTCAGTCAGTTTCTATGCTTCCCTAGAATACAGCACTGGCAAGGAGTCAAACGCATACTGTGATACCTCAAGGGAACAATGTCTCATAGTCTTCACATCAAACCAAGTGAAAATCTGAGAATAACAGGCTTCTCCGATGCAGACTGGGGGTGTAACTCTGAGGACAGAAGATCAATCGGAGGATACTGTATCTATCTTGGAGAATCTTTAATAGCCTGGCAATCAAAGAAACAATCTGTTGTTGCACGATCAAGTACTGAATCAGAGTACTGAGCACTAGCAAATGTGGCCACTGAAATTGCCTGGCTTGAATCTCTACTGAGTGAGCTGCATTGCAAACCAGAACAGTGCTCAATTACCTGGTGTGATAATATCAGTGCAAGTGCTCTTGCATCCAATCCAGTCTTCCATGCAAGGACTAAACATATAGAAATTGATGTGCATTATGTTCGTGATAGAGTCCTTCAAAAACAGTTGGAAGTCAGATACGTTCCCTCCTGTGATCAAGTTGCAGACTGCCTTACCAAAGCATTGTCATCTCCACAATTCATGTTCTTTCGAGACAAACTGGGCGTGATTGAGACACCCTCCAGTTTGAGAGGGAGTGTTAAGGCAGCTCATTAAGTGGAGATTACCAGCTGAATTAATTAGTTAGTTAATTCAATCATTAGCTCTGTTTTTTTTTTTGTTTCCTAATTATTAGTTAGTTACAGTCAGTTAATGGAAACGGTCATGAGCTGTAAATACTGTCATTGCTTTCTGTGCTGCTTTCAGAACATTACACTCTGGCAAGATTAGTTATATGAGTCAGCAACTTCCTCCTTGCCTATTGGAGTCTATTTGCTGGATCGTTTGATGCTGGCCATGTGTAATCAGATTGATGTAATTCTTCCCTCAATAAATAGAAACTTCTCACTCAAGGAAGAACTTGAGCTGAGATAATTCTTCAAGTCCACTAGTAACAAATGGCAAGCTGGAAATACAGGGGATTATCAGTATAACAAAAGGACAGGGAGGCAGATATGTGTTGGGGATGCAATGCACACTCAGAACAGAATTTGGGAGAAAATTAACTTGTATTCACAGAGAAAATTGATATACAAGAATTACACAAAAACTCCCCTAAATTTCCTGGAGCTCAACCTGGCTCTCTAACACTCAGAACTCTCTGGTTCTAATTCCTAAACTCTCTCTGGAGTTTTTCTGATGCATTATCAAGGCAGAATTCGTCTCATATTTATAAGAAAATTCTGCATACAATTTCAAATCAATTTGGCCACTACCTTTGACTTTCAAAATGAGAGGTGCCTAACTAATTTGACTATCAATGCATTCACATGGGAGGGATCTAGAAGCCATGCATGTCATGCATGAGCTCATTAGAATTCTAGAACTCATGCATGTCATGCATGAGCTCATCAATTCTCCCCCTCCATCCCATGTGAAAAAAGGAGAAACAACAAAAGTAGTTAGACAGCTTCTAATCCAACTATGTCTCTGCATAGTTCTAGCTTGTCTCTGGTGACCACTTTTGTTAACATGTCGGCTAGATTCTCTTTAGTATGGATCTTCACTAGTTTCAACAGTTGCTTGTCCATCACCTCGCGTATCCAATGATAGCGGATGTCGATATGCTTCGTTTGAGAATGGTACACTGAATTCTTGCTCAAATCCAGAGCACTTTGACTGTCACAGTGTACTTGGTATTCCTTTTGCTCGATCCCAAATTCTTGGAGAAACCGCTTTAACCACAACATTTCTTTTCCAGCTTCTGCTGCGGCAATGTATTCTGCCTCTGTGGTGGATAGCGCAACACACTTTTGTAGTCTTGATTGCCATGATACAGCTCCCCCTGCAAAAGTGTAAACAAAACCTGATGTAGATTTCCTACTGTCAGGATCTCCGGCCATATCTGAATCTGTATAGCCTTCCAAGATTGGATCAGCTCCCCCATAACACAAGCATATCTTCGAGGTACCTTTAAGGTATCTGAGAATCCACTTAACTGCCTCCCAATGTTCCTTCCCTGGATTGGAAAGGAATCTGCTCACGACTCCTACAGCATGAGCAATATCCGGCCTTGTACACACCATGGCATACATCAAACTTCCAACAGCAGAAGAATAGGGCACCAACGCCATGTCCTCTATCTCTTTCTTGGATGAGGGACATGATCTCTTACTCAGCTTGAAGTGATTAGCCAGTGGTACACTAACTGGCTTAGCACTATCCATGTTGAACCTTTGAATCACCGTTCAACATATTTCTCCTGAGACAGCCATAATTTCTTTTGTTTTCTGTCTCGACGAATGTGCATCCCCAAGATTTGCTGAGCTGGTCCCAAGTCCTTCATATCGAAGGTTTTTGAAAGTTCCTTCTTCAACTGCTTTATTTTTGTTGCATCTTTCCCGACGATCAACATGTCGTCCACGTATAACATGAGTGCAACAAAGTTTTCACCTGGAAGTTTCTGGAAGTAGACACACTGGTCTGCAGCGGTTCTTTTGTACCCATGACTCACCATGAAGGAGTCAAACTTCTTGTACCATTGCCTTGGTGCTTGTTTGAGACCATACAAGCTCTTTTTGAGCTTGCACACGAGGTATTCTTTGCCTTGAACCTCGAACCCTTTTATCTGCTCCATGTAGATTTTTTCATGCAAGTCTCTATGAAGAAATGATGTCTTCACATCCATCTGTTCAAGCTCCAAATCAAGACTTGCTGTCAATCCGAGGATGACGCGGATTGAGGACATTTTTACTACCGGTGAAAAAATCTCGTCAAAGTCAATTCCTTTCTTCTGAAGGAATCCTTTTACCACCAATCGGGCTTTATGCTTCATCACCTTTCCTGTTCCATCTTTCTTGAGCTTGAATACCCACTTGTTCTTCAGTGCCTTCTTTCCGTCTGGGAGCTCGACCAGTTCATAAGTTTTGTTCTACTCAAGAGAATTCATCTCATCTCGCATTGCATGCAGCCATCGTTCTTTGTCTGGATGAGATAAAGCTTCATGAAAGCTTTCTGGCTCCCCCGCATCAGTAAGCAGTGTGTACTCTGATTCCGGATATCTCCTCGACGGAATCCGACCTCGCTCAGATCGTCGTAGCTGAGGTTCTTCATTTTCAGGAGGTACAGCAGCTTCTATAGGTGATTGTGGCTCCCCCGGCTCAGCAATCTCTTCATTTTCATCCTCCTGATCTGCTTCTGGAATTTCTTCTGGTACTTCATCATTTCTTGTGGCATTTGGTGTTGAATCTGCAACAATATCTGGGGCACTGCTAGTGGGATTTGTAGATATTGTTGTCTTTTCAGCGTCTTCATATGTTTGGTCTTCGTGAAATACGACATCTCTGCTCCGGATGACTTTCTTTTCTTTGGGATCCCAGAATCTGTATCCGAATTCTTCATCTCCATAACCGATGAAGATACATGGAACAGTTCTTGCATCGAGCTTCTGTCTGAGCTCCTTGGATACATGTACGAAGGCTAAACAACCAAACACTTTCAAATGATTATAGGAGGGCTTTTTATTAGACCATACCTTTTCTTGAATCTCGAAGTTCAGTGGTGCCGATGGTGCTCTGTTGATTAAGTAACAGGCGGTGCGAACTGCCTCCCCCCAGAATGGCTTGGGTAACTTAGCCAATCTGAGTATGCTTCTGACTCGTTCCATGATGGTTCGATTCATCCTCTCGG
The DNA here is from genome assembly GCA_013180625.2 of Boswellia sacra. Taxonomy (NCBI): domain Eukaryota; kingdom Viridiplantae; phylum Streptophyta; class Magnoliopsida; order Sapindales; family Burseraceae; genus Boswellia; species Boswellia sacra. The sequence goes on along the minus strand of SNVD02012387.1, from coordinate 468,422 downwards.
CTATTCCATTATGTTGTGGTGTGCGTGGGACTGTTCTTTCATGTCGAATACCATATCTCCGACAGTAAGCATTGAACTCTCTAGAGGTATACTCGCCTCTGTTATCTGATCGAAGGCATTTTAATTTCTTACCCGTTTCACGTTCTACCATGGCGTGAAACTCCTTGAACTTCTCCAGAGCTTCATCCTTCGTCCTGAGGAAATACACCCACACTTTCCGAGATGCATCATCAATAAAGGTCAAGAAATACCTTTTACCGCCTAGGCTCTCTACTTCGAGAGGTCCGCATACATCACTGTGTACTAGCTCCAACAGCTTTATTTTCTTCACTGATGAGGAGCTGCATGACACCCTCCGTTGTTTCCCGTAGAAACAATAGTCGCAAGGATGAGACGCTGCATCCTTGGAAACAATGATCAGCTTCTTTTTCTGAAGAGTTGATAAACCCTTCTCACCCATGTGATCGAGCCTTTTATGCCACAAATCCAGAGGTACCATATGCTCTGCTACATGAAGGCTCTCTCCGTTTATCTTTACATGAGTCCTGTAAAGATTGTCACATAATTTACCTCGAGCAACCACCATGACCCCTTTCAACATCTTCCATGTACCGTTTGTGAAGCAGCTCTCATAACCTTGCTGATCAAAGGCTTTTACCGAGAGCAAGTTGAGTCGAAGATCTGGCACATGACGAACATCCTTCAAAGTTATTTTTCATCCGACGTTCGTTTGGAATTGAATATCACCAATTCCCATGATTTTGGCGGTGCTGTTGTTTTCCATCTTCACTATCCCAAAGTCTCCTGCTTTGTACGTGGTGAAGATCTCTCTGCAAGGAGTGACGTGGCAGGAAGCTGCTATGTCAATTACCCATTCTACTCCTTGGTCTGCTGTGTGGAAGTACGTCTCTTCTGCACAGATGGTCACATCTTCTACAACTGTAACTCGTGGTTCGTCGCTGCTTTGTGCTTGTGAACTCTCCTGGTTCTGCTTCTAAAAACTGCGATAATTTTTCTTCATGTGACCCTCTTTGCCACAGTGATAGCATTTGTAGGTGGGTCTCCCTCCATCTGTTGATCTGCCCCTTCTGTTTGTCGATCTGCCTCTGCTTTGCTTCTACCTCTTCTCCAGTCTTCACCTCGAGACTGTCTTCCCCGATTCTCCATGATGTAGGCTTCATCTTGATTGGCGCCTGCATCTTTTCTTCTCGCCTCCTCGTTCATCAAGGCATCCTTAACCATTGATAAGGTAAGTTTACCACCGGGTGCTGAATTACTGATGGAGACCACTAACATCTCCCATGAATCTGGAAGGGAACTGAGAAGTAGAAGGGCTTGTTCTTCATCTCCAAGCTGTAACTCGACTGCTGTCAACTGATTCACCAAGTTCTGGAACTCACTTGTATGTTCTGCTACAGGAGTTTCGCTCCGCAACTTCAAGTTCACAAGCCGTCTCATCAGGATGGCTTTGTTCCGTGCTGACTTGGCTTGATACATACTCTCTAATTTTTTTCATAAAGTATATGCATCTGTTTCTTTGACTACATGGTGGAAGACACTATGATCAATCCATTGTCTGATCTGACCGATGCATTTTCTGTTAATTTTCTTCCACTCTGCCTCTTTTTCTGTCTCAGGTCTCTGCCCTTCAAATTCTATAGGGTCCTATAGATCATTACAACTAAGGAGATCCTCCATCCTGGGCCTCCATAGTGTGTAATTTGTAGCAGTCAATTTAATCATGGCTCCGGATGATTCTTCCATTTTAGAATAATTAATTCACTAAAATGGAAATTGAATTTCAAAAATCCGAGCCCACCGTTACGTCCGGAATGGTCAAAAATGGTGGAATAGCCTCTTCCGGGGCTCAAAAATTCTTTTTATGCAATAAATACTAAGCTTGGAAACCTTAAGGACTAAACTGAAATTTCTTAAGGGTTAAACTGAAATTTCAGAAACTAAAGGGGGCACAATGTCATTCACCAGAACTACAGGGGCCAAACTGAAATTTCCTAGGGACTTAAATGTAATTTTCATAAACTCAGGGGGTCCAAAGCAATCCCAAAAATACAGGGGTCAAAATGAAATTTTCCAACGATTTGCTGACGTGGCCGATGACGTGGCAACACCTGTCTGATGACGTGGACTTGCTGATGTGGTGAAGCTGACGTGGCAATGCTGACGTGGCAAGCTGATGTGGCGAAAAGCGCGCTGACGTGGCGGATTGCGTGGCACTGACGTGGGCCGTCTTCTTCCTTGAGACGCGCGTGCAGCGCGTGAGGCGAGTGAAGCCCACTCGCAGTGCAGGTCGTCAGCGCGTGCGGCTTCTCTAGACGTCGGTTCGGTCGCCGGAAAATTGTAGAATGATCAGCACGATGTCACGAACACACAGAACACTTCAAATTCGGAATTCGATGACTTTCCGAAAAATCGAAATTTTTCAGAAATAGGGGATGAATTTTCTCTGAATTTTTCCTCTCTGTTCTGACGTTCCAGGAGCTCAACGAGGCTCTGATACCACTTGTTGGGGATGCAATGCACACTCAGAACAGAATTTGCGAGAAAATTAACTTGTATTCACAGAGAAAATTGATATACAAGAATTACACAAAAACTCCCCTAAATTTCCTGGAGCTCAACCTGGCTCTCTAACACTCAGAACTCTCTGGTTCTAATTCCTAAACTCTCTCTGGAGTTTTTCTGATGCATTATCAAGGCAGAATTCGTCCCATATTTATAAGAAAATTCTGCATACAATTTCAAATCAATTTGGCCACTACCTTTGACTTTCAAAATGGGAGGTGCCTAACTAATTTGACTATCAATGCATTCACATGGGAGGGATTTAGAAGCCATGCATGTCATGCATGAGCTCATCAGAATTCTAGAACTCATGCATGTCATGCATGAGCTCATCAATATGCATACTCCAGCCCATGAAGAGAGAGACAACCAGCAGCAAGTAATCTACCTGATGTTTGCCTGAGTGAGTGATGACAGCTCCATTTTTGCTTTCTTAGCTGTTTATGTTAGCAGTAGAAGAGCTTGTTTTTCTTTTAAAAGATCAATCCCTTGATCTCTCTTGAAGATTGCTCCAAGCCGATTGACAATTATCCGCATTGATACAATATAACAGTAGGTTGAATCACCACCTAGTAGACTGCATATTTGTAAAGACATGCATATGTAAAGAAGATTCCAACCATATCGAAGTCATCACCACCCAGATGCGTGTCTCCTGAAGTGGAGAGCACTTCGAACACTCCATTACCGACGCCAACGACTGGAATAAAGGAGTTGAATGAGCTAATACTCAAATATTCAAGTATGGACATACCTTTCCAATTAAGGGCAACATAAATAAGATTGGACAAAAATTCCACGGGCTAATACAAATGACATCCAAACACAAATTTCTGATACAATACCTGAAACATCGAAGTTCCACCACCAAGATCAAACACTAGGATGGTCTCATCATTTTTCTTTTCAAATCCATATGCCAATGAAGCAGCCGTTGGCTCATTGATGATACGAAGTAGTTCTAATCCAGCAATACGACCAGCATGTTTTGTTGCTGTCCTCTGAGAATCATTGAAGTAAGCAGGCACTGTAACCACAGCTTTAGTCACTTTACCATTTAAAACTTTCGATGCATCATCCGCGAGCTTTCTCAAAATATAAATTAGAAACAAAAAATAACTAGTTTTCAGTAATCAATCCAACTTGCCACACTAACTAATTAGCCAGACAAAATATACACCTCAGTCAATTCACAAGAAAATGTACTACACCACAAACATAGGTATTAAACATAAATAATTTACTTTTAACTAAAGTGCCACCTAATTAAACAAACCATAAGTCCGAGAAATCCATTTCTTAGCATCCAAAAAAAATAAAACATTAAAAAGCCATAATAGCCACCATGAAAACCAACGAAAATCAACATAAAACCACATCCAATTCCACGTTAAAATAAAAATAATAATAATAATAATGTCAATAATAATGAACGAACCCTATAAAAAAGTCTCATACCTATTTTTTAGCCTGGTACAAAACTAGTTCCACTCAATGGACTCCAAAATCTGTGGCAAGCAAAATCCCGAGGAATTGAAGCCAAAACCTTGTTGGAACAAACCACAGGCCAAAAATCCAATCTTATGTCCCTACTATTTTTTAGCATCCGTACCACAAACTTCAAAATATAAAAATCTAAATCAACCCACCAGAAAAAAATAATAATAATAATAATAATAACTAGTACCACAATTTATCCTAAAATCCGATAATTTAATTAACCCACCTAAAAACGATAATTAAAAAAAAAAGTAAACGAAAAGATATGCAAACAAAAACAGAAATTGCAACCATTATAAACATCTCAGCAAGTTAAAGGTCAAAACCCGCACAACTCGCCACCAATTAAACTAAACCAACATAAAAACATCAAATTCAACCTTAAAAATCCAAAATTAACCAAACCCACCTCACAAAACACTATATTAAAAAAAAAGCCTTGTACCCCAGCAGAAATCTCTTCAGCCGCCAACCTCTTCCCAATAGCAGAACATTCGAACTTGACATTCCCATCCTCATCTCTAACAACTTTATACGAAACCTGCTCAACTCTTCACCCACTTCAGACATCTTCCTCCCAATAAACCTCTTCACCGAAGAGAACGTTTTCGCTGGATCCACAACGGCCCGTAGCTTCTCAAACTCGCCCACCATCCTATCCCCATTCTTACCATTCGCCACCGCAGATGGCGTAGTTCTCTGCCCTTCGGCATTCGTTACTATCATGGCCTCCCTCCTTCCATCACTGTAACCGCCGAGTTGGTAGTCCCCAAGCCTATTCCCACCACCTTCTCATTAACAACGTTCACAACCGGTCCCGCAGCACACCCTCTTCCATTATTCTGATTCTTCAACTTCAAAAACGCGGGCGTTTGGTTGCCCAAAGTGTGCCTTTCCCACTTTTTGCCCTAGAAACGCTGTTCTTGACGCTGCAGAGGGCTTATATGAAGCGCTGTTAGATCTTCTGGGACTGAACTTAAATTTCCCAGAAAGTGAAACTGGGATGTGGAAGGGGAGGATGCCATGGTGTTGTGTTGATAGTAGGCGGCAGTGCTTTGAGAGTTTTTTGAGTAGTTGACGCAGGAAGTGTAATTGCTTTCAAGTATTTATAGTTTTCCAGGACACTAAAGGGCAATAAAATGAGAACATCTTACTTGTTCGTAGGGTAAATTTAAAATACCTCCCTAGGGTTCGCAAAAGTATCATTAGGGCCGTATGTATTTTGAAAATATCATCCGAAATCGGAAGTGGTAACTAAATTTAGAGGGTTTTTTTAATTTTAGGGAGGTTTAATATTTTCTTCGATTGCTTAACTAAATTAAATCTTGAAAGATAAAAATATCCTTCCATTCGTGGACTCACCATGTCATGATCAACAAGTAAATAACTAATTAACTCGTAAGGAATTCGAAGGTTAAATTATCTCCTTTCTTCACCTTGTCATATCTTATTAGGAGTAAGTTGCTCATCAACTTATTGACTCATCAATTAGCGAATGGCTTGTCAGCACATAATTTGGCTATGCAATTAAGAATAAAAGAAAATCAGGATTTAGTTAAATTTCAATAAAGAAAAAAAAAACTCTTAAGCTTAGTTACATGTACAGAATTATCTTAAGTATTACAAATCTCATATTTTCGATACTTATTAAATTTTTTATACTTTGCAAAGCCACTTTATGAGGACGAGTTGAGGCAGTTGCCCCATTGAAAATTCCACTATGTCCAGTTGACATTATTTTACTGCCATGAAAAGAGGGCATAAAAAAATCTCCTTTACATTAGTAAAAATGGTGAATTGGTGGTAACCTGTCAATCAAAACAGCAATATGATTTCCAACTAAGAATTAATTTAAAATTTGTTAATTTCTTTAGTCCAATCAAGAATAGATTCCATGCAAGATATGCAAATCTCTTAGTGTAGTTATAGCAACATCTTATTTAAAAATTTAATGGTTGCACTTACCAGCCATGTCCGCCCCGTGATTATGAACATAATTGGAGCTGTTTAATTGGGTCTCGTAGTTTGGAGATACACTATTGATCCTTCTGATCGAAATAATAATGCTAAAATTTTGTTTAGAGAATTAGATCTGAGAAGTACGGATGGAACTCTATTAATGTCAGCAATGCAATAAGAATTATGTTAATTTCTTTTCACTGGGACGCTATATAATCCATTTAAGTTCTTGTTACATTCATTCTATATAAAAGACACCACCCATGATTACTTCAGGTTAAGTTTGATTGCATGCCACAATTTCAAGAAGCCAACGTCATGACCAAGAAAATTAAGGTTTGATGTAATTATCTACTCAGATAAGAGCTTGAAAAAGTAACTTTTAAAAGTACAAATTTACATATTCGTTGGCTATCCCAGAGGTTTACGTACGTTAAACATATTCCTCATCAAAAAAAAAGTTCATTTTTTAGTTAAAATTTAGCAACTGCATACGGTCGACTTTTGGTCCTTTATTTGTGTAGAAAAAATGAGTCTTTGTCTCTTCCACGAATTGGTTTGACTTCATTTTATTACTTCTGAATTCTGACTAAATTTTTTTCTTTGTAACTTGATTTGACCAAAACCTCTCAAGATCAAAGTAAAGTCAATCACGTTAAAGCATTGCATGAATAATACTCACAAATATATTATAAATAAACAAAAACAAAACAAGTACAGTAGCCAACTTGATAATTAATGACGTCAATATCTTGAATGAACAAATTACTGACCTCTACAGTTTCATTAATATTTCTGTAACGACCCATCCCCCGCCCGATCTCTCCCGGGCGCACACGGACCCCCTACCGAGCCACCGGGTCACAGGTACATGGCCGCACACTCAAAGGTATTGTCCGCTCTGGGCCCACTGGCCCGCACGGTTTTGTCCACTGGGTATCTACACCCAGTGACGCCTCCCCCTGTCTCTTATACACATCTAGATGTGTATAAGAGACAGGAATGGTACTCACTTCGAACTGGAATGACCTTTGGGGTCTTGGGTTCGAGTGGGGGAGGCGTCACTGGGTGTAGATACCCAGTGGACAAAACCGTGCGGGCCAGTGGACCCAGAGCGGACAATACCTTAGAGTGTGCGGCCATGTACCTGTGACCCGGTGGCTCGGTAGGGGGTCCGTGTGCGCCCGGGAGAGATCGGGCGGGGGATGGGTCGTTACAATTTCCTTCAACGATATCTGGTGGATCCAAACAAAACAAGGTGCGAATAAAAAATAATATTATTATTAAAAATAATCTAGCCCATATAAGAAATAACAAACGTCCCTTGCCTTGCTTAGTACTCTCATCAATTAATACTAAGTTTGATCTTGACCAATTTCAGTTGCTACTATTGCATGATTTACATCAGGCGCCGGTGGCAAAAATTCCATATGGTTTTCGTTTTCCCGGTAATTGGCAGAGTTGATATTTGATGAAACAATAAACGTTCCTTCATTAGGCTGCAGTGGTTCTTGCATCAGATATTCTTGAATCATAAGCTTGCCCTCTTCTTCAGTCCTTCTATACTCTTCTTCCGTAAGTACACTCTCTGATCCCGACGCTTCAGGTAGAGGAACATTCATCAAATACCGCACTTGAGCCTGAAACTCACTTTCACCTCCAACTACTGCAGGTAATTGCGTTGCCAAATATTCATTCTCTTGTGTTCCATCTTTTGATGATTTCTTCTTTATTTTACAAAGCACAATATCAGAACAATTCTTGTCTCTGATCAAAGAATATTCATGCATAATCCAACTAGTACCTTTATCTCTTTGATTCATAACTCCAACTCCTTCTCCTTTAATCTTGAATGCGAATGTTTTCTTGATAGCGATCACTTTCTTGGTTTCGGAATCAGAAATCTCAACGGCAGATTTCTCACCATGCCAAGTTCCATTTGCAGTAATCCTTGAAACCCTACTTTTGCTAGTCTTCTTTAACCTAGTGAAACAATACCATATATTTGGTGGAAAAAGATTGGTGGATACTTGAAATATTTGCCATGGTGTCATGTCTCCATAAACATCACAATCCATGATGCCGTTCCATGGCAATGGCTCCCCCCTAACTCTTTTATGAAGATAAGCTTTGACAGCTTCTTCTTCTGTTGGACTAAACCGAAATCCTAGTGGTGGTTCCATTCTCTCTATCTTTCCTTTTTAATTTCCTAATTGTTTTTGGAAACTTGGACAATTGATTTCTCACGTATTCCTGAATGGTAAATAACTTATCTTATATATATATAACAGAAAGCTGGAGTTTGAATCTTAGTCAAATTCTGAAAATATTAAAGATACCTTATAATTACCTAATTATATCTTATCTTTATCTTATCTATTTGTGAATATTTATTGGCAAACAAAACGAACGCAACATATATTGGGTTGTGGTGTGCAAAACAACATGCAGTGTAGTAATCAAATTAATCTATCAAGATTCAAACATGCACCTAGGACACGTAGCCATTAGGCATCCAAACTCTTCTAATATATTTAATTTATAAAGCCCATTTTATCGTCATTGATTTTTATAATTGTTATAAAAATTTTTATGTACATGGATAAAACTGGTAATAGAGCATTGGATCTTTTATTTATTTAATAGTTGTACTTCAGTTAGTTATATGGTGTTGGAATTTTGGCTGAAAACATAATTGCCTAAGTCCTAAAAAGAAAAAAAAAATGTCCTATTTCAAATAGAGGAATCTAACTCAGAAAATGTAAGGGAGAAAATTTGTATTTTAAATAGAAGAGTTTAACCAGATAAGGAAATGGATTTCTAATTCAAATAAAATAATAACACTAATAAGGTAAGAAGAAGACTCTAAAAACTAAAAATAATAATACTAATAAGGTAAGAAGAAGACTCTAAAAATTAACTATATAAACATTAGTCTCATATTCTTGGTGCAAACCCGTCTTTTGAAAGTGCATCAAGCGATATTTTAGTTGTAGGTGGTGTAAGTGAGAATATTTGTTTACAGTGCCAGAGGGTCCATTGCAAGGAGCTAGTGTCCTAACATAGATTTGGAAATATTATGAAATATTCTTCTAGGTTAATTGAGAGGTCCATTGGAAAAAAAAAAATATGATGTTCAGAATCTTTCTCCTTTATTTATCATCTACTTTTGAATTACATTTACTTCTACAGAATCGACATTCTCAAAACAATAGAAGATATAAGGGTAGAATGGTAAATTTCTATATAAATATTGGATTGACTTTTATCAATAAGAATGGAAAAAAATGATAATCTAGAATAATTTGTTACATCTACTAGAAATTAGAAAAGATTATTCTTTATTTCAATTAAATATTTAATTATTTTGATTTCAATTAAATATATGTCGTCTTCTGAACAAGAGTAAGCAAATTTGTGGATACCATTAGTTATTCATCCAGCCTATTGGCTCCAAATAGTTCATTTCTTTCTATTATATGCTATTCTAAATTATTATTCTAATTAATAATATGAATTGAGACTTTAGTTTATGTAATTCTAGACTTATGTTGTAATGGCCATCGGGCTTAAGTGGCCCAGCCCAGCCCAAAAAAAAATAATTTACAAAACAAGAGAAGGGAGAGACAGAACGCCTTTGATCGGCGATTCCGGCCGATTTCCAGCAAGTCTCCGGCCCCATGATATGTTGTTTTGAAACTTGTAACGTCCTCTTTCTCATCATGTATGCCTTGGCCTTGGGTTCTTCACCGTTTTTGCGGATCGAAGCGTGGAAGCCGACGACTTCCTATGCATTTTCCGGCCAAATCCAGTGAGTTACCGGTAAATCTATACATTAGATTAAAGCTTTTTCCATGCTCTTTCTAACCATACCATTTTTGTTACATGTTAACATACGAATTTTACAAATCAGAGAGAAATGAAATTCGGTCACTATTCATTCGTCGGCGACGACTTGTGGCGACACTTCCGGTGATGTTTTCCGGTTATCCAACAATTCCTAGAATATTACTCACCCAAAAATGAGCTTAAATTCAATGAATGGATTATGTTTTGAGAATTTCATATTATACTAAAGTGTATTAAATTTATGGTTTTTCATACGATTTAAGTTATTAGTTTAATTAATTGAGTTATATTAAATGTTTTTAGAATAGATAATGATGATTTATGTATTTTGAAAATAAGTGTGTGTAAAGTATAAAATTTTAGATAGAAGAGATGGTTATGGGTAGTGCTAGTAAATTTGTTTCAAATATATAGTAAGCGTTGTTTTGAAAAGTTTGAGTACAAGAGAAAAATGAATTTAAAGTGAAAGTTGTAGAATGAATGTATGTTATATGTAGTTGGAAAGTAGAAAGTTTTTTTCTATGATTGGAAAAGAGACATTTATAATTATATGAATTAGTATAGTAAATTGAGGTATTTAGTTATTTTCTTTAAATAAATACACGTTGAAGAAAATGGTGTTTTTGATTTACAAAATGATGGGTGGTTTTATATTCAAGCTAATGGCAAATTAAAAAGAAAAAGGTTTGGAAATTAGAATTTAATTCTGCAGGGGTGACAATGCCAAATTCTAAAACTGTCCAGTAGCAAGGGCTAAATTATAAATTTAGAAAACTATTCTAGAATTTGCAGGGACCTGAATGCAGAATTATGAAAATTTTAGGATAGTCAAAAGATTTTAGTTAAAGTATGATATTTAAGATTTTGAAAATCTTTGAAATTCTGAATTGAGGTTTTTGGGATTTAGTTAAATTTTGAAGTATAATTATCTGAAAGGATGTTATATAGAATGTTATATGGAAAGTATGAGATTTTGAGATAGTTTATAATGAGTTGAAAAGTATTTTATTTAATGGTTATAATGATTTCTCTTAATGTTATTTTTATAGATATTTTAGAAAGTTTTAGAGAGAGAGTAGAAGATTTATATTTTCTGGATAATTAAGAAATATGTTTTAGTATTTACTTAGTTATGTTTATTTAACATTTTATAGAATTTTCGAGAATTTTAGCGAATTTAGAAGAATTCAAGCTAGTTTCCATAGTATTTCTCAAGGATAAATAGACTCATTTGTTATACTTGCTTTCAATTATTAAGATTTTTCAAAGCTAGTTTTCAAAATGGTTGTAGACATGAATTTTAGTTTCAAAAATTAGTTTTGAACAAAGATATAGCATTTTGAAAGAAAGATTCATATTTTATACATGAATTGTTTTCTATATTATTATAGATGCATATTCAACCATTTTATAGAAAGTGTAAAAACAGAATAATTACGATCATTTTTTTATATACTAATTTAATTTTGTGGATTTCTTAAAGTATCCACAATTACTCTTTTAAATATTTATCATAGATTTTCAAGGATTCAGGTATTATCAGTTTCAGCTTACATAAGTATTACAAATTTTGATAAATCTGCTTGAGAAGCAATGGTTTAGCATATGAGCAAATTTTGAAAAGAAATCAGATTTAGTAAAAATAAGAAAGTTTATTTATATTATATTAAGCTAGTACCCAGCTCACTTAGACAGTGAGACAGCAGATTTCAGACAGAAAGCTATACAGATAGAGGCCTTTGGGGCCCGTTCAGACACACATAGAGGCTTTGGGTCGTATGATCTGGACACTTTAACCCTTTGGGGGCAGCTCTACGCATGCTTATGACTAGATCGCAGGCCTGTACAATGTCAGATCTCGCCAGGTACAGATAGCTCTACCTGCGTGATGTAGATCTCACCAGGTATGAGGAAATTCAGATAGCTCCGCCTGTGCGATGTTAGATCTCATCAGATAGGATCAAACAGCTTCAGGGGTACTTGTTTAGTGTAATAAAAAGAGTTTTAAATATGTTTATATGAGTTAGTTTGAGAAATAAGCATTATTCACAAAAGTTTCTTTTGAAAGAATATTTTTAAGGAAATTATGTTTTGTATAGTAAATAACTGAAGCGATGCTTTTAGCATATCATCATGAGCTTTATTTTATAAAATTGAGGAAATATGCATTCTTTTCACTGTTTTTAAAGAGTATAGAATCAAGCAATTATATTTGAAGATTTTTAATCAAAAGTTATTTGTTTTAAAAAAATTCTATGAGAGATATGATGACATTTTAACAAGTACGATAGATTTTTCTCAAGTATAAATATGAGATGAGAGTTTCAAGTTAGAAATATATTATATGATTTTATTATGAAGTAATCATAGTCATACAATTTATGATTGGTTTAGAAATTTAAAGTCAATAAGTGACTGAGTATATGATGAAATGAATGTTGTTTAAAAGTTCTAGATCATTTGATTTCTTTTGGTGTCTGCTTATACATTTTTTTTATAGAAAAGAAAGAGATATAGTAATACATTTTACACTGTGTACGAGATTAAATAAGGGTTCAAAGTAAAGGTACGTAAGTGATTTGCTTGTATAATTTAAGAATACTAAGTTATTTTGGTAAGTAAGTTAAAGAACTTTATAAAGTATTTTCTTTACAAAGGGTTAATAAACTTTTACAGTTGTTTTATAAGATTGAAGTTTATAAAGAAAGTTGGGAAGAAATAGTTGTTTATACGTTATTTTGAAAAGAAAAGTTTACTGGTCCCCTTTTTTGAAAAAAGTGATTAAACGTCGTATCTTGTTTTAAGAAAATGAGATTTTAGAACATAAAGTTTTATTCAAGAAATGAGTTGTATGAAAGAAAAAAAGTAATATTTTATGAACGAAAATATGTCCACTCACTGAGCCTTTAGCTCACTCTTTTCCTATTCTTTTTCCCAACCAGGTGCTACAGGTTTGGTGCTAAGCTGTCTCTGATGCTAAGGAAGGCCACACGACGTATAATAATTTTTCATGCATTAAAAGTATTTCATTTTTATGTATTTATATAAACTTTTAAATATTAAGTATGTTGAATATGATTTATTTATCTTTTAGTATATTGTTGTTGATAAGGACGAAAGTCCCAAAAGAAGTTGGGATGAGGAATATTTTAGAACTGTAAAAATGTGTGTTTTTGCAGGGGGTTTTCTTCAAATTATAGAGGAAACTCTGTCGGTTTTTCATTAAAAAATTTCTGAGTATTTTTTTTTAATATTTTACATAAAAGACCTGAACTAGAAATAATTTTTTTATGAATAGTTTTATCAAAGTGGCAGAGCAAAAAGTGTAAGAAGATAGTTAATTAAAGACCGTTCTTTTAGTGAACAGTTTTAGGCACGATTTATCCATGTAGCTAGGGGTGAGTCGTGTCATATGTTGGCAAGGAATATGATATCACCATGCTGATTTAGTGTATCTAATTATTGAGATACCAAAACAGAGAAATACTTGCATGCACCAGGGATACGACCTCAATTTGCTTATGTGATGTGCTGAACAAATTTCAAATTGCCATGTAGAAATAGTTATTCATCAATTTAAGTCCATTTCATCATCAATTAAATATCACTTTTTGTATGGGTGGCAATTTGAATCACAACACGCGAACACAACATGAATACAACACGAATAGATACACGATTAATAAATGGGTTGAATTCATGTTAAAGGTATTCAACACACCAACTCATTTCATGACACGAATAGTTAAACATATTTTGTCTACTTTAATATGCAAGCTCATTTAATGATATAAATTGTTACTTACTTATAACATATATATTATAAAATTGAAAATTTTATATTATAAAGTAAACTAATTTACAAAATAATAAATTATGATGATTTTAAAAATGTTTTATAATAACAATGGTTTATATTCTAAAATAATTTTAATTGATATAAACATATAGAATGTAATATATTATGAATAATTAGGTTAAACAATTAAGTAAATTATGTAAATTAAATATGACACGATTACAACACGTGGGTAACACGTTTAATAATCGTGTTGAATCTGTATTTCATGTCTTGATCACAAATAATTAAATGGGTAGACACGCACGATACACGAATTGTCACCCCTAACTTTTTGTTCCTAAATTTTAGTTTCTATTAAATTATCTCACTAAACTTTCTAAAAATAATCTCTTAATTCCCCCAATATGTAAGTATCTCTCTCTCCCTCCTAAAATTTTGAAAGTTGTTTCTCTCATCAAGATATTCTCCTAAATTAATTCTCAAATTTCCTATTATTCTCTTCTCTAGCCAATGCAAGATCTACTCTACTGCAAATGCAATGAAATTTTTCTCCTTCTAGCCCATACGGAGACCCCGTAGTAAGCAAGAGGGAGGTAAGTTGTATTGTACTAAAATCTTGCTATCTTTGTCCAATTTCGTGGACCAGACTTATTTACTGAAGACTAGATCAAAGTGTTTTGCAACTTTTGCTGCCACTTCTGAATCCAAGAATCCGACCTCTTGTTTGGAGTGCCTTCCACAATTCCACAAGGCCACTGTACGTATGGCAGTTAAAGCTACGATTTGAAGCCAGGATGAGCGGATTTATAGTGACCGATTCTTTCACATTCAATGTCAAATTATGTTTTTGACATTGTTTCACATGGCTCCTTACAAGTTGCACTCCAAATGGGTTTCAGATCCCACCCATCCAATTTTGTGAATCTTATCTAATTGTGTATAGATGAGTTGTGGTATTTAATTCTTTCAATTTTTCAATTTTTATATGCTCAGACTTTCTGGAATTACTTGTAAAGAATATAGAACATGTAAAAGTTATGTTTTTCTTTTTGTGGAAAGACGTGTTTCAGTGTTATTTTGATTCGACAAATAAATCTTTATTACATGTTTTTTTGTATGTCGATAGAAGAAATTTTTTTCTACTTTGTGGATGTTCTTGTTGTCTCTCCAGATTTATTATTGTTGTTATTGTTGTCGTTGTTGTTTACTGTAATCAAGCAAATTTTCATTTTTTCTTCTATTAGTATATGGATAGTTTACTGAAAAAATGTAACCTCTGCAAACGGTAATTATAAAGCACGTCTACATCTCATATTAAAATGGACAATATAGCCTTTAGGACTTCCAATGATCGACTTAAGACTCCACAGGAAGTCTCACCATTCCAAAGTTTTTAAGCGATACATGAAGCATTGAACCGGGAAACTACATATGACGATAATAATATACTATTGCAGCAAGTTGAAAAAAAAAATTAAATGGAGACTTCGAAATACTGAAAATAGGAAAGGCATGATCTATTTGATAAACCATTTCACATGTAAACTTTTAACTTACGTAAATGTAAGTTCATCTTTAGTGACATATGGTGGACACTTCTGGCCCTTCAAGAGTGATCCTCTTTCAGTATTGTTCCACAACATGATTAATTTGAAAATAAGAGTACTGAGTTTAGGATGAGTCGAAAACTTCTCTAGGATTGAGTTTGGAGAGATTTTAATAGGATTAGATGAAGTGGAGGCAAAAGGGATTCAAAATAAGTGATAGATTCATGAGGAAGGCTCATGGTGACCTTTGTGGCAACAAGGCATAGTTTGGAACTGGTGCAGAGATTAAAACCAATTCCAATTTCAACATTATACAAATTTGTGGTTGTTGTGGTATGGTAGGCTTTTGAGATGAGAGAAACAACTTTGAAATTCAAAATAAGAAAGAGATTGATATTGAAGGAATTAAGAGTGTGTTTGTTTATATTTTTTAAATTTTTGTTTTTGAAATTTTGAAAAAATGTTTTAATAGTTTTAATTTTTTTAATTTAAAAAATGATACGTAATTGATATTGATTTAATTAAAAAACATGCATTTTCAAAAACAGAATTTTAAAAATATAAACAAACAAAGCCGATCATTTCATAGAAAGTTGGATGGGATAATTCGAGAGAAACTAAAATTTAGAAACAAAAAGTAATATTTAAATTAATAATAAGTTGGTCTTAATCAATGATAAGTTGCACTACGGGAATTTATGATTTGCTAAGCGCACCAAATAAACAAAATGTCATACATAAACCCTTAACGCATGACTTAATATTAGTGATATATTATCATAACGTAGTATATCTATCGTACCTAAGTATTTACCTAAATATAAATCACATCCCCACGGTTGTTACACTAGGCAATACCCCATCGCTAATACTTTTGCTTTTCTTTTTCTTTTTTAAATAAAATGATTACGGAAATTCAAGGTAACCTTGACTTACAAAACTCACAGACATCTCAAGTCGCCCAAAATTTAATATATAACTATTGACCCAAATTTATTTTATTTAATAAAAATTATGTATTAATATCCCTATAGTTAATATAGGCTATAAATTAATCTTTTCAAGTGAACTTGTTTTGTATCCTGTTACAAGATTTAAATATTATGAATTATGAAATTAGATTATAATTAAATATGCAAACATTAATTATATTTATTTCATATATGACAGAAATAAATTTATGTAAAAAAATAAATAAATATAAAATGATTTGTATTATTTATCATGAACATTAATAAATTTTAGTATAGAGATATTCAAACTTTCCTAATTAAGCTCATCAAATCTTTAAAAAATTTTCAGCCCCGAAAAGCAAAAATTTCTGATTTATCCCTGCTTATACTGCCTACAATGAGTCAATGACAAGCTCTTCACCACCTGGACAAACAAACAGGAAAAATTGATGATAAAGGTTCCCAAGCCTAGGATCGGATGTGATCCAGAAAACTTCACTATCCACGATAGTTGATGACAAAATAGTATGAAGAAAATGTCAAATTGTAAATTATTTTTTCCTTCATTGAAGGAAAATCCATTGGCAAGCAAGCCTAAACATATTAACGGGAGATTTTACATAATTGTGGATATACAAAATGTGCATGGAAGGCCATGCTAGGAATTAGAAAGTTGCCAAATTCTTTTGTTGAATCCTCCAATGTAAGGTAGAACAAAAGCTGAAGACTTCTTGAGTAATTCAATATGCTCAACTAGGAAAAAATTTTGTCTTTTTCGACACAAGTTTAAAGTTAATATTTAAGCCATTTTTAACTCTTTAACAATGCATGGTATACGCTCTCTTGAATGGAACACCTTTATTTTCTGGAAGTGAACTTACCTTTTTGCAGTATATTGCTTTTGGGGAAGTGCTCTCCATCCAATATCTCTCCGATAGAACCCTCCTGGCCAGTTAATTTCCTCCACTGCCTGATAAGCTCTATCCCGTGCCTCTTCAAGATCTTTTCCTGTTGCAGTAACCCCGAGTACACGGCCCCCAGTGGCAATAAAGTTTCCATCTGAGTCGAGTGCAGTTCCAGCATGAAATATCTTAACAGATGGAGCAACTTGCTCTGCTTCTTCGAGATTTTGTATCACAGTGCCTTTCTCATATGATCCGGGATAACCCTTGCTAGCCATTACTACCACCATGGCAGAGCCTGGAGACCAGTTTAGTGTTACACCGGTTAGCTCTCCTCTGCAAGCTGCAAGCAGGACTTGTGCCAAATCAGACTCCAAGCGAACCATCAATACCTGTGTATCCACATCAATTTATGTTGTGATTTAACAATGTTAAGTCCACTACACAAAGTAAGATTTCTGGCTATGATTGTAAAAATCATAGTTCCATATAACAAATATGTGCATGATCAGGCAAATGAACTCCAAAAGATGGTCAGCTTCCCCCTTATACCATGAGACCGCATGAAGTGTAGAAACTGATATTACTGCTACCATCCTTATGGCACTAATTAAATTGGGCATACAAAACCAAAAGCATGTGAAAGTACATCATGTCGTCTCTCATATGTCACATAAACTCTCCTCTTTACCGTGTTCCAATGTTACACACTACTAATCACACAGATTAACTCATGACATGAACAACCCCTCAAGAGATAAAACTCTAATCCATACCCAAGTTATAACCAGGATCATAAAGAGCTATGGAGAATCTTAACAAACCTGACATTCTGGATCTCCAAATCGCACATTGTACTCAATTAGCTTAGGTAAACCAGACTTCTTCTCAATCATGAGCCCAGCATATAAGACCCCAACAAACTTGCATCCCTCTGCTGACATTCCTTTGACTGTGGGGAGAATTATTGATTCCATGACCAAAGACTGGAGTTCTTTTGTCAAGACGGGTGCTGGAGAGTATGCCCCCATGCCACCCGTGTTTGGCCCTGCGTCACCATCACCAACTCGTTTATGATCCTGAGCCGATTCCAGAGGTATGGCATTTTCTCCATCCACGAGAGCAAAAAAGGATGCTTCTTCACCTTCAAGAAATTCTTCAATAACAACACGACAGCCTGCAGAACCAAAAACATTTTTGACAAGCATTGAGTCAACAGCTTCATATGCCTCCTCCAGTGTCATAGCAACAATAACTCCCTTTCCAGCAGCCAATCCATCTGCTTTAACAACAATAGGTGCTCCTTGCTCTAGAATATACTTCTTTGCAGCAGATGGGTCTGAAAATGTTTTGTACTGCAGTAATGGAATTCAATGCATTGGAAAAAGGAAGGAAAGTGGTCTATGAACTTGAAAAATTTATCTTGACCAAAACAAAGAGAGGGAAAACGGAAACGAGACTAGAATAATGATTTTTTATACTAAATCCAAGTTCTGATAGTTAAGAGCAAAAGCAAGAGAATTAGTAACAGGGTTGGTCATGCATTAGGTACTCTTATCGTCATACTTAGCCTAGTAGTCACAAACTTTCCAAGTCAAAAGGACAAACCTTAGCAGTAGGAATCCCATATTTGTCACACAAATTCTTCATGAAGTTCTTAGAACCTTCCAGTGCGGCAGCTTCTGATGACGGGCCAAAAGTAGGAATTCCAGCTTTCACTAAATTATTGGCAAGACCTGCAACCAGAGGAGCCTCTGGTCCCACAACAACAAGTCCCACACCCCATTTGCGGCAGAATGCAATCACAGCTTCACTGTCAAGAATATCAAGATCCGGAATACAAGTTGCATCCCCTGAGCTGGATATCCCTGCATTGCCAGGTGCACAAAATACAGCATCACATGAGGGAGATCGCTTCAAAGCAGAGCAAAGGGCGTGCTCCCTTCCCCCTCCACCAATAACCAATACAACCACCCTCCCCCCTGCATCGTTAATAATAACAAAGGAATTATTCATCAATAAATAAGTAAAAAATCATTCATTTCAACAAATATTATAACTTTCTCTTATATAGAACAGTTATGCAGAAGAATAGTACAAGAGCAAAAACACCACCCTTTTCTTGTTTATAGAAGGCTAAACTAAAGTGTAACAACTGACACATTGACTGCTGCTCAACACCACACAAAACACATCAATTGTATCATAAGACCACACGGAGCCGGCATCAAAGTTGTACAACGCACAGAAACTTATTTTCCAACACCTTTAAACCGGTAAAATTTCAATACCAATTTAAAATTTCATTCTTTTCACAACTGAACGAAATCACTACACTGGTAATCCAGTAACATTATCAGGTCCTCTTTCGTTACTACTTCCACGCTACTAAAATGAAGCTGCATACAACCAATTAAACGCTGCAACATTACCGGGGATTTTAAATCTCCATACCCGAACATTTCCAATGCATATTACACAAAACAAACGATAACCCATTTAACAAGATAATATCAATACACTAAAAAGTCATAAACCACCATTTAAAATGATAAAAATAAGAAAACCCAGAAACCTATCATCAATCTAGTTGCTTACCGCCGCTGGCGGACGCCTCTGATTTCCGGGCAACACACTTGAAGGGGCTGAAGAACGATTGTGACTGAAAGAGGGGACAATGATTGGAGATGAAGCTGAAGTGGGAAGATGGTCCCACAGAGAAAGATTGATTATTTAGTGAAATGAAAGAAGGATTTTGGAAGTGAAAACACTTGCTGCTGCTGTAGGGCTTGTGGGGAAGCTTTGGAGAAGGAGAAAGAGCGAAGGCTGAGCAGGCCATGTTATTGTTTGGTGAAGAAATGTCAGTTGTGTTGAGTTTGTAGTTGAGTTCAAGTGAGTTGAGTTGAGTTAAGTTGAGTGCTGTGAAGTGTTGAAGAAGAAGAAGAATACAATGAAGATGAAGGGAGACAAGACAGGTTTGGTTTTTTTGGTTTTTTGTAGGGTTTAAGGTTCGGTTTGATCGGGTTTTAATTTTATATTTTAGATTTATCTAAAATCTGTGCTTTTTTTTGGTAAAGTCCAAATTAATTAATTATTTAAACCCAATTTAAGTTTTTACACGTAATAAAGCCTAAGTAAATTAATAATTAATCTTACTGGATCGTTGACAGATTGAAAATTTTAAATATTATGATCATAAAGTCAAAAACATTTTTAGCCAATGTCTAATAAGAAGGAAAGAACAATATAATGGTAATAAATTAAAACTGATCTCTTAACGGTTTTTACGCCCTTTCAATGTAAAGAGATTTTTAACCTAAAATTGTTCGATTCAATGTATATTTCATTTTAAGTTAGATATTGTTGCATGAAAATTGAATCATATCTTAGTAACCAAAAAAAAAAAAAAAAAGAAATTTATTCTATTCACCTTCAAAGTAGATGAACTATGTTCGTATCATTAACCTTAAACAAAAGTTATTATGAATATTTAAAAATTAATGACTCTAACTATATGGTGTTAAATTAACATTTAAATATAATCCAACAAATAATGATCGTTATTAATCACATGCATCGGACGAGTGCGAGTCCACCTTCCCCTAATTTCCCAAAACTTTGAAAAATAGACCACAAAATCAGGATTTTTTTTTTTTTTTTAAGGTAGTGCGCCGTAGCTGAACACGACCTATCGGAATCTAACTGCTGTGCAAGGCCCGAAGCGTAGCTGAACCCGACCAATCGGAATCTATCTGCGGTGCAAGGCCAGGTGGCATACAGGATGCCTTCAAAAACACTAAACAGGCAATCCACAAGGCACCATCTAATGGTTCTAACTGATTATGCGAAACATACCGATGTGGTATCCCACAATTGGGCGATTACACATAGATCCTTTGGAAGGCAAGCTCGCTCCCATCTAATGGTGATTGTGCCCGTACCATACTGGCCCAGCAGTATAATTTTTCCCATATTATCCGAGTACAAATCCAATATACGTAAGATGAAACAAGGGCTCCCCAGAAAGAATCTAATCGAAGCGATGGATAAAGCACAAGGAAAACATCTCTAAAAATAGTAAAATTTTACAGATATTCTCATATTTTTCATCTCACTAAGATCGCCCATAAAAGAAGGATATAACAAATTACATGATTAAGTTATAGTTGTCTTCAAATCATAAAACAAATACACAAACTCAAAGCCTCACAATTTGTCCTAAAGACTCCTGCAGTGCAACACCCTTTCCTCACTGGAACTAACAGACGGGACCGTAAATGAATAGGGAGGTTGAGGGATTTTTACACGTCTTCATGGATGAAGGACCAAAATGGCATCGTGGCATGGCAAATGGGAGCAACAAACTTGCACCAGTTGTGCTAAGAGTGCAAAGCCATGAATAAGTTCTGCTTACGAGCATGCTCTGGAATGAGTCGGTTGATGATGTCTGGTGGTATACCAGAAAGCTCTGCCATCGAGAATAGAGAAATCGTCAAGAGGCATCAGAAGCCATAGAAAGAATCATTAAAATCTATCAATAAAATAAGTGGATATTACACAATATATTAAATCAAAATCACCTTGAGGTTTAAAATTAAACAGGGGAGGAAGAGGGCGGCCATTAGGAAGGCGAATGTTTGGGTCCCTTAATTCATCAAAGAAAGGGTGAATGCAAGCTTCCAGCTGCAATGATAGAATTAACAAAATGTCAATCTATAATTTGTATAATAATAACAAGACCAATAAGGGTTCCAAGAATACATAAAATTAACTTACAGCGGTACATCGCAAATTGGGAGAGTATTGGAAAAACCTACAGACAAGGTCCACTGCCTCTGGCGGCAAACGTTTTTGGAAGACCTGGCAGATAAGAAAATCAGATGCAAACCATTTTTCAATGGACAGCGTAATTAATAAATAACCAAATGAATGGAAAATAATAATTCAAAAAAGATGAGATCACATCTGCAAATACAGGAGTGTAAGTGAAGCATGCATTCAGAAGAGTAGGTCAAACCAAAAACCAGATTTATTCGCCACTAACTTGGAAGCATAAACAGTTATTTTACTATGCATCAATTCAGGTGAGGCTTGCAAGTCTCTAAACTAGTTAAACTTAGAACTAAACAACCATCAATCCCAGGTCTAGACAAATAAATTGCAGAAGATAAAATATTTCCTGCCTGCCTAAATCCTCCCATTCTTTTGCGCCTCCCGTAGTCCAAAAGCTTGAATCAAATCATTGCTCTTCAATGGAATCAGTCATCAGTCTTCCGTCTAAAGGCCAATACTAGAATCGGTGCTCATAACTAAACAAATAATAACAAAGGTTTGTGTGGCCGACTCATCACAATACCTCCCACAGAAAAATGCCCATGCTTACAGACAAAAACAGTCATTATGAAATAACAATATTAACTTTCCTTCACAACATTCCAAGGATATTGGTCTAAGGGCTTGCATCACTTGGTTGGCTTCAACCACAAGTGTGATGTCATCATCCAGGTCATAGAAATGCTGACATACAGCACCATTCCATTATGGTTTCTAACTGGAAAACAGCCTAAATCTAGATAAGGAATTGCTATAACTGCATGCAAACAAAGGAATTAAAATTTTTTATAAAAATAAAAAAGGGCAAACCTTGTGCCATGGATGAGGTTTTATCTGTGGGAACTTAAATTCCGTATAGTTTGGATTCATGCACTTTATCTCCTCCCTGGTTGGTGTTCCTAAAACCTGAAACTCAGAAAGCATGAAATATTCCTTGAGGACATTGATATCTGTTAAAAATGTAACACATAAATATAACAGGCAATGTAACATGAGGATGAAAATCATTGTGTTGTGAATTAAATTCTTAGGCAGGAAAGCTTCAGTTTTATGTTTTCACAACCTCTTTTTTTTTTTTTTTTTCCCTCCTTTAACCTCTATATCTGCTCGGGTTACAAGATCTGATGTCATGGCAAAAAACTCAGCGGTAATTGCTCAAAGCAGTACAGATGATGCTATTCTTTCAAAATCGCTTTCATTTCCAGGTTGATTGAATTTTCTAAAG
The DNA here is from genome assembly GCA_013180625.2 of Boswellia sacra. Taxonomy (NCBI): domain Eukaryota; kingdom Viridiplantae; phylum Streptophyta; class Magnoliopsida; order Sapindales; family Burseraceae; genus Boswellia; species Boswellia sacra. Next base: position 445,269 of record SNVD02012387.1, on the reverse strand, counting down.
GGGAAGAAAGTTCTAAATATGTAATGAAAATCTTGCACATCCACTGATGGTTTTGATTGAAATTTTCAATTTTCGTGGACCATTTCCACTTCCAATTAGTGATTAGAATTAAATCATGAATTAAAATATAGAATTTTATAACATGCAGGAAATTAAAAGATAATATCACCTTGATAATCTCAACTAGTTGATCAACACCACTTTCACCAGGAAACAAAGGCTGTACAGTCAGAGTATAAAGTTAATGTCAGAAAATAACAAAAAAAAAGGAGAGAAATAAGATTATATCTCTATAGAAGTCAGACTATTAGACAACCTGTCCAAGAAGCAACTCAGCCATCACACAGCCAGTAGACCAGATATCTATAGCAGTTGTATACTCAGTGGCACCAAATATGAGTTCAGGAGCACGATAATATCTTGAGCAAATATAAGAAACATTGGGTTCTCCTTTTACCTAATGAGACAAACAGAAAATTGATCAGAATAAAGCAAAGAAACCTATCGCACCATCAATAACCACAGTGGCATAAAAACTTACCAAAACTTTTGCACTCCCGAAATCACAAAGTTTCAGCTGATGCGTGTGTGGATTGACCTGGACATATAAACATTACCCAAATGAGGCTGACCACAGAAAAAATTTGAAAATTACAATAAGATGCATATATAAATCATCAAATGAACAATAAATATAACGAATCAGAATCTAATAAGTTAAGATCAGAGGACCACACAAATAACCCTCTACCACAGACAGCACATTAACCATGGGAATTGTCCATAGGAATCCAAGCCCTAGTGAACAGGATTAAAATACGTGGAAGTTGTTATTTCCTCTGTATGCACTTTCATGTATTCAGCAAAAGAAAATAAATATTTTGGCCTATCTGAAATAATTAAGTAAAATTTAATTTCCTAAAGGTACTATATCGGCTTAAATGAAGCCCCTGCTATATCGGCTTAAATGAAGCACCTCAGATAATCTGTTATCAGATTATTGCTTTTGAGAACTAAGGATATTCCTACTGCCAACAAATTAGAATCACATACATAAATGATACTCAAATGCATCCTCAGAAGTATGTGTATATGACAAGTATTTTTAAAAAATAATACTCATATTTAGGTTTCTCATATGATCAACTGTAGCAGCATATCAACTGACATTGCAAAAGTGTCGTATGACCACTTTCCTTTTTGTTTGTTTTACAAAAACATAGAAGTGAAAAAGAAAAAAGTTGCTGAGACTGATAAACCAACATTAAATTCCCAAATATGCCAGATAGATGCACTTTACACAAGGAACACGAAAATACTAAAACGCCCTAAGTTATGGGCTTAAATGGTATCAGGATAACAGATGCACATGGAGACTCATGTAAACAAATGCTTAATTTTGCAAATAAAATCTTACAAGCAAGTTCTGAGGCTTGATGTCACGGTGACAAATACCGATGCAGTTATGTATATATGCAAGTGCCCTGCAGATCTGCAGCCAAGGGAGGAAAAAGAAAAAGATAAATTAAAAAGTTCCAAATAAAGGGGAGAAATCAATTGTAATTATTTACCTACTTATTCCTTACACCAATAATAAATTATTATAATAAGATCTGTCATAGACTATTTCCTAGTAAAATTTAAATATAGAATCAAGATAACAATTTTACATATCATAAAAGCCACAAAGACACAAATATATCATAAAGGCCAAATCTATGATAAGAACTTCAAATCAATAAGAGGTCAGAAGGAAGATGTCGAAAGAGAGAGGAATGGAGGGTAAGGTAGGAATTTGAAATTAAGCCAAATGACTACAAACCTGATAGGTATAGAGTTTAACATATATTAAGGGCATTCGTTGGTGGATCCTGCTGTAGTTCCTTGCAATACGGTTAACAGTTTCAGGTACATATTCAAGTACAAGATTCAGGTAAAGTTCTTCCTTGTCGGTTGTTGAAAAGAAACAGTGCTTAAGGGCAACAATATTTGGATGGTCCAACATCTGCATAATCTGCAACTCTCTATTCTTATAGCGCTTGTCCTGAAGAACCTTCTTAATAGCAACAATCTCTCCAGTTTCTCTACATTTTGCCTGCATAAAGCAGCTAAATCAATCAATAACGTAATTTGATGGGGAAAAGGATGAACAAAAAAAAATTATTTTTTTTTATAAGTTTAATAAGAAACTAAGACGATGACTTATGTTAACTGAAGGTGTGATTAAAATTGAGAGCAAAAAGAACATAAAAACAAGGGACTACTTGCAAGAAGACAAAAAGTTGTTACTTTCAAAAATAATATAATAATAATAATGGAAGATGAAATTGGAACCAGCAAATTGATTACTGCAAGCCTACTTACCTGAAAAACCACACCAAAAGAACCAGTTCCGACCACGTGCTCCGCTATATAACTGATTTTCTGTCAACCCAAATAAAACATCCATTGCAAAAATGTAAGAGATTTACCAGTTCATTGTAACATCAACCTATAAAATTTGTATGTTCCACAAATAGGTTTGCTTCCAACCTGCTTAGAATTGCCATTTCGACCACCAATAGTTGTTCTTATCACATGTCCTGTTTCAGCACCCACACCATCAATGATATCTGGCTCGCTATCCTGCAACAGATTGAATGGTATGAACCATGGGAAACCATAGGAAACTATTTGCCAGATGGTAAAGTGGGTTGGTTCAAGCTTGCACAAAGTAGTCAATTATTAGTTAACAGAACAAAAATCCCTAAAAGACCACATTACTTCCACCAGTATGCAAAACTGCTTCCTGTTACAGCTGATAGTTGAAGAAAATAAGAAAATCACATTGGCAACCAAAAAAGAAAAGTTAATCTGCAAGAAGTACAAAGAAATTTTAAAGAATAAACAGCTTACTCTGTCCTCATCCGGGTCCACCTGGTCCCGCAATCTCATTTCAAGCATTTCTCTCCCAAGCCAGTCAACTGAACTCGACGAACTCTTGAAGCCATTAACGGACCTAGAACTGCCCACACCCCCATTCCCTAGGCTGGCTGATGCCATAAATCTGACTGATAATTATAGCCGACACTAGTTGCTACCCTCCTGATTCTTTGAAATTGTGCCTTCCATTCCATCCAAACACCTATCTTCCTAATAGGAATAACAAAAATTCTCAAGTAAGAAAAATAAATTATGCACAATAAACAAGGTATGAAACAATTTTTTTAATGAAAGTCTTTCATGGGGCCGAAAAAATTTTTGCACATCATGATCAGTGAATCATCAAACAATTAGTAGCATCTCTATTATCAATAAAGCTTCTTTTCACTGTTAAGTAGCCATCCAATTCAATTCAATTTCAAGATTATATAGAAAGCATTTGCGATATAAAACTAAAACCTTCTCAAACATGAGGTCAAGGATTGAAATACCCCACAAGTTTTCTTACTACAAAGATTGAAAGTCTGCAAATAATCCTCTCAGCAAGGAAAGGCTAATTGAATTTTTGGGTATTAAATAAAATAAAGACAAAGAAACAAAAGACCTTCACAAGTTTAACCAAGAAAAAAATATTTAAGAGCTAAAGGTTTCTATAAGTGGTGTAAAATAGTTACTTTCATACAAAAATTGCTAAATAAGGTTTACCCTAATCTGGTATATTGCATTAATTAAAGTAACCACTAACCATAACAAAACGGCTCATTAGTTTCTCATAAATCAGCTCCATTACTGGCTTACCTTGAGACCCTTTTCTAGAACTAAACAACTCCCATTCCACATCAGACTCTTTTAACAAATTTATTAGCCCCATAACATTCTTATAAAAGAAAAATAAATTCAGACATTAAAATACCATTTACTTCCCTTGAGTTCCGCTAAGACTCAAATAGATCCCACCAGTTTTAAAATTTATCCAATTACCCCTAGAAGCCCAGAAAATCATCAGAAACATCAAACATCGCTTCAAATTCTGTCCAAACTTCTCCCAAGCTTTTATAAATTACAATAAAACACCAAAAAAAAATATGATATAATATAATAGTTAAAAAATAAAAAGAAATCAACGAATTAATTCTGATCAGATCTAAACCTAAAACAATCCAACTTTTCACAAAAACAGATTCAAAACATTTCACCCAAAAAATCAGCTCTGAAGCTCGTTAAAAACTTTAAATAAAATCAAAATAAAAAAAAGCAAAGAAGAAATAAAAAATTCTCAGCAGATCGTGAGAGAAGCTAAAGCTTCACCTGGAAGCGAGAGGAAGCCAAGCTCGAGGAGGATTGACGCATTTTAATCACTCAAAACTCTCCGCTCCGCAAACTGCTTTTTTGTTTCTAAGCTGAGAGAGATGGGAGGAGATTTCTTTTTTATTTGTTGTTTTGAGCGCGAGACGAAACACGGAGACTGTGAATGAGAAGGAGGAAGAGGAGGAGGAGGAAGAGACTGTTGCTGATCTGATTATTATTTTTTGCCTTTGTTTTTTTTTTTTTGTTTTTGTTTTCGATTTTTTTGGTTTTTGTTTTTGTGTTTTGTGTTGAGAGAAGAAGGGTAGCGAGAGAGAGAGAGAGTGTGTGCGTTGAATAAGTACTGACAATTACCTGACAATGTTTGTTCAATTGTTTCTACTCCTCACTTTACTCAGTACAGTACAGATTTTTTTTATTTTTCTTTTTATTTTTAATTTTTTAATGTTTTGTTTTTGTTATTATTATATCAATATAAGAGCCACTTCATTTACTTTAAGCATTAATTGGACTATTCGGTATATCTTCTCTTCTTCAATCTTGATTCTGCACTCCGGACAGGTTTTGTTTCCCAAGGAAAATATCACTCAACTCCCCTGAAGTTTAAAAACTCTTTTCAGCCGCTGATATTTTTAAAGAATCCAAAAATACAATAAAATATCAAAGTGTTCTACAAATTTTAGCAAAATCTATCTCAAGGGAGGTGCGAAAAATAACAATTTCTCATAGCGTGTTCTTAAAACTAATTGAAATTAATTTTTTTAATACTTAATCACCGATTAACCCGCTCGTAACAGGTTAACAAGCATGTGCGTTTAAATATTTTTATAATAATATTTTTTTTACTATTAAACTTAGTCATACAATTAAATAAAATATTAATTTATTATTTTTTTAAAACCTAAAATTTGATTATTTTTTCTGATTTCTAAATCCTAATTCTTTTATGAGTTATGACCTAAGCAGGTCTAATATCAAGTGATAAACCTACCCATTTAAGTAAATATTGGACACGATAAAACTTGGCAACACTCGACATATCCATCAAGCATATTGAGCAATTGTTCAACAGCTCAATGCTGTTAATTAATGAGTATTACTCGAGTCAGTTCAACATTGTAAGCAATGGGCAACTGCTCATCCAATGTTATTTTTAACATCGTCTAACAGCTTACTTAGAATGAAATTTTTAGTTCTTAGAATTGAACTTGGCTGTATTAAGATTTTAAAACCCCTCAATTTGGTCCTCCCAGAACTTTGAATGTCCCTTGAAGTTTAGGAAATATTTGATGGACCCATTGGGGTCCCTAAATGTTTCAAAAACCTCACTTAGCACCCTTATTTTGCTTAGTAAAGTTCGTTAAAATTAAGTTGGGTTTCAACAAATATCAAGTGGATTTATGAAATTATACATTCTTTTCTTCAAATATATGAAATGTTATACTACGTGTTGAATAATATCAATATATCAAGTTAAGTCATTGGATTAAGAATGAGATTAACCTATTCAAAACCGACAATTTTGATACAATAATATAATTAAAATAACAAATTACTTGTATCAATTCACCATTTATTTTTTAATGCTATATAACAAAACACGATTGATGTGAGAGACTAATATATTAATATTTTCTTTTTTCTTTAATAAGAGTTTGATAAATTAATTCTCGAGTCCCGCTACAGTAACTATGCATTTATACAAAAATCGTAAACGAATGTATAAAAGTCATAAACGAGTGAATAAAAATTGTGTTTACAACTTTTATTCAGTCATTTACAACTTTACAACTTTTATTCACTCATTTACGACTTTTATATATTATTTACGATTTTTACACATTTGTAATAATTGCTGTATCGATACAGCAACTGTACCGTAACTTTTCCCTTAATTCTCGCATCAATTTATATAAACAAAATAGGTGAAAACCTCCCTAGAAAACAATGGATGGAAGCATCAAACTTTAGACAAAACAAACCAACCCAGGCATCTTGCTTAATAATTTTGCACAATTCTTTTGACCCTTCTTCACTTTTTTTAACTACTGATAGTAAAATAATATGAACCTACTACTATAGATAGATCAACTCTATTTGCTAAGTGGGGGAACAATTGAATCCCACTATGAATTAATAATGCATATAAAACTATATATTATGTCATGAAGTTGAATATGGATTACCTAAATTTGATAGTTTGTTTCGAGATTTGTAGGTAGTCAAAGGTTATGGATGTTCAATTTCTAGGTCAAGTTATGCGATATTTTAAGAGATTAATTCAAGTAAAGTTATACTAGATAATTAGTTTAAGAAGATGTGTTAGATCTTTTTACTATAGGTTGTAAAAAAGGTCTTTGAAAGTATAGATCGATTTTGTATTAGGGATTTCATTCAAATTTATAAGTTACATAAAAATACATAAATAAATGCAATAGAAGATGTGAATGTTTTATAATAACAACCAAATAAAAGTCTAACTTAATGTATAGTTAGAAATCAAATAAAACCCTTTTAATTATATTTCAAATTTTTTAAAATTATATAATAATAATAATGATGATGAGGATGATAATAATAACTCATTTTCTTGAAATTATTTGTTGTTGCCAAAAAGCAACTTATGATTGATTATATTGATTCATTGTTAGCTGGGGTTTCCATGATTCATAGAAAGTAACAAATTGCTTTAGATAAAAGAAACTATCATAGACTCAATTGGATATATTATATAAGAGTCCAAATTATTGTAATTTAAATATTTAAATTGAGTTATGAACAAACATGTTAATCTATTTTAATCTAATAATTTATAGAACTCTCTTGCATGGGTATACTAGCTCTCTAATTCATTGAATCAAATTTAAATATTAACATGGAAACTATCTCTTTCAATGAATTAATTAATTGTAGGGCCAAACAATGAAACAAAAAACGTCAACTATATCAATTCATTCAAATCCTTGCCAAATTTAATTATTATACTATATTTATTTAGATTATGGTGGGTTGGTTTATCTATGGATGCTTGAATTAGACCCCTTAATTATTACTATTATTTTTAATTTTTTAATATATATACACACACACACACACACACATATATATATATATATATTAGTAGCTCTATATCTTGGAGAAGCAAAATGACAAATACTTAATTCAATCATGCATGCACCAATAATAATTGACAAATTGGATATATATTTGCTTTCCAATAGTATGTTTTATTCAATTTTATTTATATTTATTGTAAAATTGTTGGTGTTTGACACATGGCATCTCATGCACATATTTGATTAAGGATAATTTTGAAAAGCATTAATCTTGATTATTAATCAAATATATGATCGGGATATGTATGCAAATTGTCTATGTGATTGAGATATGCTTTCCTATATTATATGATCTTTATCTAATCATACGTTTTAAGTCACATTAAGATTTTGTAGGATGATGATATTGATTGAAATTGGTGTCAATTACTATATAGAACTATCTACATAGCCTATATAAAGGCATTCAGAATATAGAAGCAAGAAGAGTGGATTAACGCAAAAAGAAGTGAGCTACATAGAGAGCATAATGTATTGCGTTTTCTTTTGATTTCTTTGTAAAAAGCTTTATGCTTTATTTGAGTGAGTGAGTTAAGATTATATATGACTCATGTGTATTGAGTAGGTGCACATATCTTATTTGTAAGTGTTATTAAAGTTATATAAGCTTATGTGAGTTGAGTGATTACATAAGTCTGTAACAGTTATATTAGTTATGTTTGACTAAACTAGTATTGTTACATCAGTCATAACTGTGAAATACAGCATCAAAAGAGTATGTGAAGGACTATGGCCGTGATCGAGATTGATCAAGTTTGCATAGATTAAGTTTGTGGGTGAGTAGGTGTCTATCACTATAAAGAGTCCTAAGTCGAGTGTACACACATATAGCATAGTGGATTGCAACTCTTATTACCGATGGATGTAGGCTGATTTATAGCTGAACCACATAAAATCTTCTATTCCATTTTACTTTACTGTTTTTAGTTATTATTAACTATCTATACTACAAAAACTAACAAAAATATTTCCACATCATTAAGAAAGGAAAATGTTGGAGCATATTTGTGTCCTCTCATAAGTTATGAATTATAATCATCATATAATTACTTCAACAGTTGCTAAAATATTAGAAATTTGTGATGTAAATTATTGAAAAGAATTGAGATATTAATCTTGCTCCTTCCTAAATTCTAATCATGTCTCTCAAATTGGCAATACACTATGAATGAGTTTATTCTTATAAACTAACTATAATTTATTCAAAGAAATTATAGTCTATAAATTGATGTGATTTTTACTCCTAATAAATATACTAAGTACTATTAATATATTTTTCCATCCCAATAATTGTGACCACTTGTTTAACAAGTCAATTTGACCAAAAAAAAAGTCATACTGGAGTTTTCATGAATTTTAATTTATTGGATACTTTTTTTTAAATTGATTTATAGCTTAAATATAATTTTTTTTTACTTTCTCAAATCAATAAATTTGTTGGGTTGGTAACAATTACTAGATATCAATCATAATTATTATTTAATAACATTATTAAGCCGATAAATTTGTTATTAATCTAAATTTAGATATCCACAAGAGAGGAGAATTCATTTGGTTTTGTAATTATAACATATGGTAACTTAACTACTAATTAGTAATAATAGAGTAATATCTCATTGTTACATGTTATTGGTATTGATATAATGGCATTAGATAATTAATGGTTACAAATACAACTAAAAATGACTTATATTAGTAGATTTCAAGGGCAACTTGCTCAAAAAGATAAAAGATAAGGTCATAACTTTAGGGGCATTAGGGCTCTAACTACTTATGGTTTTTTTATTCTCTTTTTGAGTTTTGTCCCCATCCTTAACAGACAAGTTTGCAGGGTTTTTTTACTTCTTTATAAATTATTGTATTGGTTTTTGGTAATGCTAGATTATTTTTCTTAAAAAATATATAATGCATGTCTTTTTTTTTTTTAGTAAGGGGAAATTTTATGAAGAAGAAAAATGGAAATCATAGAAAATATGAGGATAAAAAATCCCTTATTAAATAGTAACTAAGTAAATCAGGATTTGGATTTTGGATAATTTATGAAGTCATATATAATAAAAGAATTAAGCTTTGTGATGGAAAATCTAAGTATTGTTATACCTACAATTCATTTACAATTAACTCTTCTTACAAACTGAATTGGTAAAAATTCACTAGAAGAGGAAAAAAAACAAAAATGAATAAGAATAGTTATTTTCTCTAATAAGATTTTACCAACTCAGGTTATAAGAAAGGTTGGTTATAAATGGGTTGTAGGGATAGTATTATTTGGAAAGTCGGACCATTTGCTTGTAGAAGAATTACTTCCTAAATAGACCAATTGATCGGAATAAACATTACCTTCATGAAAAATATGAGAAAATTTAGCTATTTCCCAAACTTAGAATGCAATAAAGGCATAACACATGGCATATATGATATCTATAATTAATTATTAAAACTAAAATCATGTATATATTATTTGTCTCAAATTTATTTTCATAATTAACAAAAGCTATAATTTCTTGTATTTATATATACAAATTTAATGGGCTAATGTATGATATTTAATTATATCTTAAGAAAATATATTTAATTTAGTATTTAATATATATATATATATATCATAATTTCTATGCAAATTTAGTTTATAATTTTCGGAAAATATTAAAAAAATTGGAAAAGTCTTTGAAAAACAACAAGTACTTCTTAAATCAAGATGTCTACCTTCTTATTTGAACATCAAATCCGTGTTTCTCCAATTCAAAAGAAAGCCTGACGCGTATTTACTAATATGGTCGATAACTTAGAACATTTGTTTAGTAGTGATCAACTTCGAACATTGGTTCAGTAGTTATCAATGGCTCTCTGATACTGTCAAGTTATTGAGTACACTAATCAAACAAGTGGACATCTTACTTGATAATTTGGTACTTGATTAAATTTAAAAATAAAAATTATCGTTATTATTTTTCAAAACAGTCTCTTGATTTAGTTATTTTTTTAATAATTATTTTGGTATGTTTTATTTAAAAAAAAAAAACTATAATCATAAACGTCTCTCTCCTCTTTGATAAGGCGCTGTCACGTGGTTGCACAAAAGGCTAAAGCAGATTGTGGACCTATCATCACCCGCCACAGCACAAACAAGCGAATTTGAAGAACACGTGTCAAATAAAATACGGGCAGGACCAGGAAAGGCCGGTCCCACGTTGACAGATCATCAAGGGTCAACGTCTTCTTCATTTGGTTATCTTACAACGTCTATTTTGTTGACTTCTTTGTCACTTTATTTATAAAAAAATAATGAGATAAACCATCTTTTACTTTTGTAAAATAAAATAAATCTTGAAAATATAAAAAAGGAAAAAATAAATAAAAACATGTTTGTACAATAGAAGGAGGTCATAATGTACTTCCAACTTTTGGAAGGAAAGTTTAAGTTGGTATTGGTTATTACAACGATTGCCACACTCGTTAATTATGTATTTGATCAATTATTTATTATATATAATTTAAGTTTGTAAACAAATTTGATTTTCAATTAAAAATTTATTGAGTTTATATTAAAAATGTATATTTTATATAAATTATTTACTTTTTGTGAATCGAAAAAATATTTGTAACCTAAAGGTTGAACCAAATATTTTCAACAAGAAAAAGAAATGGGTATAATAGTGAGGGGATTATTTTCTTGATCCTTGAATGTAAACTTCTCATGATGTTGAGTTAATTCCTTGAAAATTCGATAAATCTCATATATTATAATGAACAAACTTAGATATCATATAAAGTAATAATAATCCACAATTCATATACATGATTTTGCTCTTTAAATATACATATATAGACACACACACACACATATTTGAAATGCTTGTCTACCATAATTAATTTCTTCTTGAAATGCACAAAAAACTAAAATAAAAGATTCGTGTTATTTTAATATTTGAATATTCTAGACAAGAATCTATGATCATAAGTTTTCTTTATACATTTTTTAAATAATTTTTTCTAAAGAAAAAAAATAATGTGAAGGAGAAATTGAAAAGCTAGAGATGTTTGTAACCATAAGTGTATATACAAAGGGAACCATGATCTTTTGTTGGCATAACATGCCTTGAAAGTGCAAAAAGATTTAAATTTTTTTTTTCTTTTTTGGGGTTTTAAATAAAGAAATAAAGAGTTTGTGAATGTTATATCATGAATAGGAGCATTATTGATTGGTGGTCCTCCACTCTATGAATATAATTGATCATAGCCTATAAATTATAATTCAAGATTTTCTAGCTTCCAATGTGGAGGGTTATTAAATTAAGGGTAAAGTAGTTTATCACCCTTAAACTTTTATAAAATGAGAATTTCATCCTAAAAGTCCATTGTTATGTAAAGATAAAATTTATATTCTACCCTTAGAAAAGGGTAAAAGAGTTAATTATTAGGTGTTTTGTGATGCCTAAAATTTGAAAGGAGAAATTGATGATGAAAAGAACTTGTTCTAGCTTTATCCTTATATTAACGTAATGGTTCTAATTTGTTCAATGTATCGAAGGTTATGTTACATTTTACTCGTTTTTTGAGCTTCAACGATCTAATAATAGCTTTTAAGTTGGTATTATTAGTATTGAAGCATCAAAAACCAAGATTGGTTGAATTTGCTTTTTTGCTTTTATAAATGTGATCATAATTTTTTTTCTTGCTTCCTTAATTGTAATGTGTTGGGCAATTGACAATAAGGAGATTATTGAGTGTTTCTAAAAATCTAAGGAACCCTAAACTTAAAGGGGATTAAATTAAAGCTACTAAAGGTTAAATTCAAAGAGTAAAAGAGGTAATTGTGATATATTTTCTACATTTCTTAAAACTTTTAAGGGGAGGATTGTTATTTGATGAAACCTTAAGAGAGGAAATTGTTATTTACCTTTAAATTAATGCAAAAAAATAGTGGTCCAAAGAAAAGGGAAGAAAATAGGTTAAAAGACAAGCTAGATTTTTGATTGAATGAAGTATACATCAAGGTTGTAGAAAAGACCACATCAAAGTCTTGTTGGACTACCCTACCTAAAGGAACAATTTCTAAATTGCAAAGGCACCTTTCATATCTCTCTCTTTCTTCATATGCTTGTTCATGGCTTTCCTTTTCATCCTTTTCTTTTGGTTACCATAAGCTTTCAACCATATATTGGATAAGGCAAACACGAAATGCTGAAGTAATCACTCCATCTAAAATCTAAAGACTTTATGGATCTAACGAACACGAAATCGAAATTGATTTTATTGAATTGATGTCATATAAAAATAAGATCGATAAAGAGATAATAACAAGACATATATGATATTATAAGAAGTGATTATTTTACTCAACAACGATGACTTTTTTTTAATCTAATTTTCAATTTTTGAGGTATGAAAAAATTTGAAAAAGTACTAATAATAAAAACCATGAATATGGGAATGGTGGCAAGGCAACAATTAAAAGAAGTTAAAGCCACCCATAACATGCCTCTATTGCAGCCGCTTAATTTGATCATATCACTATTAATTATTAGATCATGCCTTATCCCTATACACGGAAATATGAATGGATTATATGGGCTTGAATAGGACATAATTTAAGATATAATATCAATAAATATGCAGGGCGAAGCCAGGAATTGATAGTTAGAGATTATTCGATGAAAAATAGAAGTTAATAAAAGGGTCAAAAGAAGAACAATAATTGAAAGGAGGCCAGACAGTAATATTTAAAATATAAAAATAACTAAATTGTAAAAAAGAAAAAAAAATTGTGGGAATTGGAAAATTTTTGGGCCTTCTCAAGCCATATTCTAACTCCCCTCCTATTAAGCATCCCCTTTATATTTTCATGAATTTAATCATAAATACATGTGTAGCCAATGTAAATGCAATATATTAATATTTGATTAGATTGAAAAATGATATGAAGACCTGAAAATTGCTCTATAATTTATGAGTAATGCCATACTTATAAAATTTATATACAAAGTTGCTATGACAGTATTCATTCAATGTCATATGACTCATTAGCAGTAATTACATTAACAACTTATATTAATCTTTTTATTTACTTAATGCCACATAAACTTTATATACAGACTTTCTAAATGAAACATTATCGATAATCTATATAACCCAGTAATGAAAGTATTTTTTTAATTTTTGTAATCAATTATATTTTCGTGTAATGAAGTATTAATTTCTTTTTTCTTTTTCTTTTTCCATGATAGGTAGGTTTCATTTTCTTTGATTGTGCTTTGTGCAAAATAGATGCGTCTTGGCACACCCAATCATGGGCTAAATGCCTATTCTCGGGGCTAAAAATTAAAATTGCCCACATCGTTGTCCTTCTCTTGCACATTTTGTAGCTTTTGTTTGCAAGTCAAAAAGAGTCTTTGAAACGTCAAAGGCACTTCTTCACTTGTGGATAATTAAAACAAAAATTCTTTATATTTATGGAAAAAGTTCAAAACTAATAAACTCTTTTTACTTTTTTTTAAGAAGTTAAATAAACCCATATATAATTTCATATTCTACTTTTAATAAACATGTTATTTTTGTAAGTTCTATTTCTATAAACTCTATTAGAAGAAACCTTTGATATAAAAGGACCTAAAAATTAGAGTTTCTTATGTGCTCTCTCCATGAAGACCTCTTTAAGAGGAACCAAATGAGACTTTAAGTGAATGAAATTTTAGATATTTATGTACTTAGACGATGCAAGAGGATAAGCACACAAAGAGGAGATTATAATTAAATATCTTTGGCCAATTATTGTCCCTATAAATGCTCTTGAAAAAGTCATATGCATGGGCAAGTTAAGGTCAGCAAAACAGCTTCACGTCTAAAATGCAGTCAATCTTAGCATGCTCAAAACATTATATTTCAACAACTCATGCTGTGCATAGTGATTACAAATAGGACCATATCTAACAAAAGGTGAGAAAAGGAGGGGAGAGAGAGAGAGAGAGAGAGAGAGAGGGACATAAAAAGAAGATTTTGATTTTTAATAGCATTGCTAGGCATACCCTACAAAGGTACCTCTCAGCTGAAGGAGAAAAGGGGATCAATGGGAAAAATAACCCAGTTTCTTAAGTACTATTTTAAGAAATAATCATACATTATTTTTTTCTAGCATCTAAGCAAGTATCAAATATCAAATAAATTATCAAATTATCAAGTTGGTTTGCTTGACATTAGATAGTGCAAAACAGTTGCCAAAGAGTATTAAAAAAATGGTAAACAATACAAAAATGGTAAACAAAGTGCCAAAGTTATTGAACAATACTAAATAATTGTCTATCATTTTCATACCGAGTCATTGAGAATTTCATTTGCATTTTGAGAATGATAAATTTAGTACTTGATATTGAACTTGACTAGGAATCAAAAAGTTACTAAAGACATTGATCATCCTAATAAATTTCTTTAAATAATACATCAATTTTTTATAAGAACTAACTTTTTTTTTATTAATTTCTGCATTTATGTTCGCATATCCAAACATCCAAACGTGTGTGTAAATACAATACATGTAAACAATAATGTTGGAAACAATGACAATTGAAATCTCAAAGAAAGAAAATTAACAGCATTTGTGAAAATAGAAGCTGGGAAAGAGTCTCTTGGGGAGGTAGAAAAGGTGAGCCATGATGAGATAGGAGAAACCTTCGGCAAGAGACATAAACTGAACTTACCAATGCAATTCAAATGCCAATGGCATCAAGTAGCTCAGAGTGTTGGGATACCGAAACTAGTGAGTTAGCAACAATGGCACCACTAGCAGCAACAGCTGGGACGCCAATGCCAGGAAACGTGGAATCTCCGCAACAATAAAGCTGAGGAATCGGAGTTGAATGTCCAGGAAAAGTAGCTTTACCAGCTTCTATAGCTGGCCCATATGTTCCTCTATTCCTTCGAAGAAACCTTTGATGTGTCAAAGGAGTTCCAACCAACTTCACTTCACATTTATCACGAGTAAAGCCTGGACCAAGGGCACGTTCTACAGCTCTCCACATTACCTGGATTATAAAAGAGTTTTCAGATATGCTTCACCTATTGTACAATAATAAATAATTCAAACAATAACAACAAGACGATGGCGATTATATAGTTTTTCAAACGACTTTCATGATTTTCAACTACAAATATGTAGAAAGTGGGGTAAAAATGAAAATCAACCAAATGCCATCTTTGCTGATGAGAACAGTTTACAACGTAAATTTTGCAAATTTTTCTTTTCGAAACTGTAGGCAATATTTATTAATTAATAGGAGATGCAAAGATAAAATTATTCATCTTTTTTTCTAAAGCTGAATGATTTAACGTATAATTTGGTCATGCTTATATGAAGAAGCAATTGTCTACCTTATTAAATACTTTGGCATGAACCATGCCACTCATAGGCCAAATATTCAACAAAATGGAGTGTTCAAACTTCTAAGTTTTCGTTTTGCAAGGAAAACAACAGATATAAGAAAAGCCAACATCAGCAGCATAAACAAATACCTCTGATCGTTCAGCCTTGAGTGATTTGTATTCGGCACTCCTACGATCAAGTCCTTCCCACAATTCAAATGGTTCAGTTCCTGGTGTATAAGCATGTAACACGTGTTTTCCAGAGGGTGCCAGATCTGGACTAAGCACACTAGGTACAGATATTAAAACAACATTTTGGTCAGCATCAACTCCTCTGTCCCAATCATTCACAACTATATGATGAATGCCCAAGTCCTCTCGTAAACCCTGGTCCAATAGGACAATTTGAGAATTGTTAGAAAAATGTAGGAAAATACAGTTGAATAGGATTTTTTTTAATGGCATACTATTTAACTCAAAACTGTGCTCCAGCAAAAATGTAATGAAAAAAAGTAGAACTTGGGCATCCAATAAATAGTGGATACAAGGTTTTGCTAAATTGACCTTATGCTCAGAATATGAGCATAAATTTGAAACATACTTCCTGGATTGACATCAGTAAATGA
This sequence comes from Boswellia sacra, assembly GCA_013180625.2. Taxonomy (NCBI): domain Eukaryota; kingdom Viridiplantae; phylum Streptophyta; class Magnoliopsida; order Sapindales; family Burseraceae; genus Boswellia; species Boswellia sacra. The sequence continues at coordinate 428,945 of SNVD02012387.1, read as the reverse complement.
TTACTCACCTCTGCATCGAATCCCAAATGAAGATGCATAAATGATTCACATTGTGGAGTCCTATTAACCCCATCCGCATATGACTTTGGAACAGCTTCCCTCGGTAACAGCTTTAAAGTATCCCACATAGATGCATTGCTTACAACTGCTTTTTTGGCACGTATAAACTGCAGCGTTGTAGAATTTCCCTCGATAAACAACACAGGAAGTGGACATAATACAATTCAAATTGATATTAGACCTACCATTTTTTATTTTTAACTCAAAAACAACTTACTTGACCACTTGTTAGCTTGACTCCAATGGCTCTGTCATTTTCCACAACTATTTTTTCCACATGACTTCTCAGTGAAAGCCGTCCACCAAATTTATCCAATCCTCGAACAAGAGCGTTAACAAGAGCACCGCTTCCATGAAGGGGGTACTCAAGAGAGCAACCTGGCTTATACCATTCCGCAAACATGTAAATCTGAAAAAGGTAGGAGAAGCTTGTCAATAACAAGCAGACAGAGCTAATTTTTTTTAAAAGATGTGAATGTGGAAAACAAATCATGTTATTTTTAAATAGGTAATGCTTCTCTTCTAAAAATTTATCCCAAGTGAGGTTTAATGCTACTTTAAACCTCATAACATAATAATGTAAGCCATTAATCTCATCTAGTACAACATAATGAGATGCCATTATATAAATTCAACTTTAAACCTTAACAAGAAACTGCATAATCAAAATAAGCTTTTAGGTTAAGTGGTTTATTAACACAATGAATTGGATGTTAAAACTTTCCTCTTTGTATAAGTCACCGGCTGCATATACTCCAGCACACAAAAAAAGCTAAGAACAGCAGATGCTAAGAATAGCAATCATAATTATAAAGAATGTGTCTAAGACTTAATACATAATAGTTACCATCTCTGCTGAGAGTATACCATTTGATTTCACCCCAGCAAGCAGGAAGGCAAGAAGGTCCACCCAGTTTCGTATAAAAGGGTCCTTCAGTTCCAGTGAATCAACAATCTCCGAAAATGGTCGGAGAAGCTTTGTAGCACCCAAAGCTCCTTGAGGTCCCATTTCGAGAAAAGATTTCAGTAGAGAGGGAGCATATCTTGCTGCAACAGTGGAAAGAGCACCCAGGTCACTTCGTATAGACAAAGGAGGCAGAGCCATTGCAGCTGCAGATAATGGAAGTATCGCATCCTGCAACAGATTCGCAAATAAAATTTGAGAGCCAAAGAAGTAACTCGACCACTAATGGTTAAAGCAAGAAAATGTTTATAACTTGCCAAATTATTAGTACAATACTCATAAAACAATAACCCCAACTTACAAGCCAAATAAGAGACAGCTCTTGCAGAGATTAAAAATTTATATGATAAAAAGAAAGACTCATTCATTGTCATACGGTTAACATCCTCAAGCAGAGAATACATAAATGCTTTTTGCTTGCTTTTAAGTAATCCAAAAGTAAAAACTACTATGATATGGATAAGATCATTCTATATGGATATGAAAATCAAATGTTGACTAAGAGAGAAAAAAAAAAAAAAGAGGTTAATGATACTTACAAGAAGTTTTCTCCACTCCTGCACAGCATTCTGGCCTGCATACTTCTCAAGGTCCTGAAGAAAAATTGAAATTCTACTTACCAAAAAAAGTTTACTATGCAATCAACAAATGAAGTGGTTGCAACACATGATGGGATATATATAATTATTCTGCATCTAAAATATGTAGCAACTATGGTTTCTATTTCATCCAATTAAGGGTAATGCTAGTAAACTTACATGTCACAAGACCTTCCTTATTTTTTCAAAGAATCTATCATATGTGACAAGACTCAAGCATACTCTCCTTACTTTTTCAGCGATGACGTGCAACTTCACATATGAATGAAACAAAAAGTATAATTCATCAATAATCTTATCAAAAGAGTTTTCCAGATTGCTGAGATATGAAATATTGCCAAGCACTCAATTCAATACAAGAAGCTGTTTTTAGTGGCTTATGGCCCACCACAGATACCCTTAACAAGAGACTATTTTATGATCTACAGAAGACACATTGTTATGCTATCAAGCTAGACAAGTGCTTACTATAAGTACTATTTAGGCAATTTTAAGCACGTGTATCACCTGTTGAAGCCATTTATTACTGGTTCCCAGTCTTCATTCTCAAGAAAGTTACAGAATCACATCGATCTCCACCCTCTTTGTCATTATGGATAGAAAATCAGTTTATATCACCACAACTGTTTCATATTTTATCTATCTAATGAGAATGTGTCGGACACTATATCCATGCAAAATGCCAATGACTAAGAGTTATTATCAATGTCCCAGTTTTCAACAAAATGTATTAGCAACATGTCACTATAGAGGTCAGAAACTGAAAAACTCAGATCACCAGTCTTCTTTTCCAAGCTCATCGTTAGATGAGATGGATTAAAGACAAAGATATGCAGTGGTACAAAGAAATGGTTGAGACAGAAAATAAACTAATAGCTACTGAGAATTACCTTGTAAAATTCAGTGGGACCAATACGGGATAGGAATTCACCTTCAGGTACATGGACCATCCAAGAGTCATATTTGATACATGCTAGTGACTCACCCAATGCATCCAAAACCTGCAAATCAAAGAAGTTTCTCCCTTACTTTCTTGACATTGGACAAAATTTGGATTAATTATTTAAGATATTTAATTTAAGTCAGTTTTTCTTTTCTAATTTCAGTTGTATATATTTTTCATGTTTAATTAAGATTTCTTTTTTTTTTTTCCTTTTTCTTTTACCTTGTCATAGTTGTAGCAGAAACTGTCCAAGACTTGGTTTTGTTTGTCATATAAGAAGTCATTCAGAACATCACTCTTCTTGAGAAAACTATGTGTTAGTTTCTTTATTTTTTGTCTTTTTTACATTCCAGCTTTGTTATCTTATTGTGCACTTCTTCACCCTCAATTTCTTCTCTCCAATATTTATCTTCTTAAAATCAAAACCAAAAATTTCTGTTGATAATTCTGTTTAAAGATATAGTTCAAGTTCGTATTCATGACTTCTAGTAATATTATACCAACTAAATTCGTCATTGTTCCTCAAGTTTCATAATCACACCTCCTATTTCATTAATATTATCCAACATTAGTATATTATCAGACTACAGATTCTGTAGCATCTGCATATCATATAAACGCATTTCTTGATGTACAAAAAGTCTAAGGCTGGCGAATATTTGTAGTTATAGTTATCCAAATTATATGTTATGAGGGAAAAGGATCGCTTTATCAAAATAGATATATCCATAGTATGTTAATATTTTTTTTCTTGTTTAATGCACACAGATCACCTAAATATCCCCAAAATGAAATTTACCTTCACGGAAGATAACTGTAATTTTTCACACGTGCCAATTCTGGATACTGAACAACCTAATGGCAGATCATAGCAAGACTACGTACATGACAGCAGACACATAGCATTCCATTTTGAAAATGGCTTATGGACGTAGGGTTAAAGGTCAGATATCAACAAGTGAATAGAACAGCATCAGGAGCCATAAAGGACTACCACCGTAAACGATTAATGGTTGCAATTGAAGACAAAAGAAAATGGAGGAAAAATTTACCTGTGCAAGAGGGTTTGCCTGAAGGCCTCTTGACTGAAAACCAGAGAATAAAGATGGCCCAGAATCAAATTTATAGTCTTTAATCTCAAAAGAATGAGCTGCACCCCCGGGCTGATCATGACTCTCTAATACAAGAACTTCTTGCCCGTACCTAGCTAAAAGCCCTGCGCAACACAATCCACCTATGCCACTCCCAATGACAACAACATCGGCCTCTGGCTTCCCTGCACATCATGCCACAATAATATTATAGAAAGGCCAAGTTAAAATACTATTTTATATAGACTACACAATGGTGTGACTGCTTCAGACTTTTGACCCATTTTATCATCGGTAAAAGCTTTTGACCCCATAGAGAAGGCAAAATTCAGACTTCAGTTTGAACAAATTGTATAGCTAAATATTTCTTTCGGCCAAAAGACAAAAACATGGAAAAAGAAAATCTAAAATTGCTAGATTAGCACTACAAAAAACCGATCCCATAAAAACTCACATACATCACTTAGATTATCAAGTGCCATTCTACTATGGTACTTCCCCGTAACATTACTGGCAGGTTAAAAACACTGGGAACACTAACATTAACCACCCACTTGTATGCAAATGAAATGGCATCACGCCACAATTCCTTTTTCATTACCAAATTAACTAACAAAAAATTAGCTACAGTTATCGGCCCCAGTAATGTTGCTACAGTAGTAATTACTATAGTATTCGCTTCCAGTTTCACTTTCATTACTACTTCCAACAAACATGGCATGACTAAAAACCATTAAACCCGGTAACGTTACTGGAATTTTGGCAAGATGTACTATAGCTATCTATCCCTCACATGCATACTTATAAAAGAATGAAAAGAGAGGACCTGCGAAGGGTTTCTTTTCTTTGAGGGAGACAGAGCCATTGGAGGAAGGCGCAGCTTGACCGTTGGAACTTCGCGCCAAAATGGATTTTCTGACCGTTGAGGTTTTGAAAGTTGGAGGGAAGCAGCGGTGGAAGTGAGGATAATTTGGTAGATAGTTGAGAGCCATGAAAAAGTAAAAATGAAACTACAACAAAAATACTAAAGAAAAGTTGCAGAGAAATAAGGCTGGAATTGGTTCAGAGTTTCAGGTGGAGAGTGAAGTGACTGCTTGTTCTGAAACCAGCCACGTCACTTCCCTTTGCTTTGTCCATTCCATATATATATATATATATATATATTTGAAAATGGGTTTGGGCCTCTTGGGCTTGGTTGCTTGGACTTTGGGGTGGGTTTAAAATGTTGGCTCTACAATAGAACACCTAACTGAGTGGAGAAGGTTATCATATCAGTTTGTTAGTGTTCTGTTATTATTATTATTATTTTTAAAGTTATAAGAATAGTTTAATTTTAGATATTACAACTTGATATGATTTTTGGATATTTAAGAAGGGGGAAAAAGACATTTGTTTATTCTAAAATTCTTTTGGTTAAATCTTGGTTGTGGTCGTGGCCTGAACGAGGGAGGTTGACCAGGGGAAGTTAGACCTCCAAGAAATTAAATAAAGGTGTGATAGTAAGTTACTAAGGGTCATCCTAGAGGTGGTCACCCCTTGGTGTTCTACCTGTCCTGCCTCTAGGGAAAGATAGATGACTTTAACTACCTAAAATAAGCGTCACAACTATCTTCATCAAACTGAAACTTCAACTACAAAAATCATCCTATTCAAACTCAAGGTATGCACATTGTGGCCCATCCATTCTCTCTCCCTGGATTTTCTTATTTGAGAGATTTCTTTCTAAAGATTTTCAATGAATGAGAATCTAACTTTAGTGTCAAAGGATTTTCATTTGCACATCAAGTCTAAGCCTCAACATATGCACGACATTTTATATTTGAAAATTCGATGTTTTATATTAGGAAAAGAAATTGTTTTAATACGATGATAACTTTTGAAATGTCAAGTTTGTAAACTTTTTATACAAAATTATGCGGAATTTTGTTAAAAAAATAAATTTGAACAATTAGTTGAACAAAGTTGCAGTCATATGATAGTGTCGTACTCTAATAATAATTATACAAAAAAGAATCTAACATATCTTAGTTTTTATATGTCTGAAAATGCTTTTCCTGCTGATATGAAGAGATAAAAGTATATTTAACTTGTCTACAATGTTGGTTTTATTGAGAGAAGATCTTCAATATATGTGAGGTGTTATTAAATTAATAGTTAAATTAATAGCTAAAATGAGCAGAGCATTGGGCTCAACATCTTCCAAGTAGGCGTGCTATTTCACTTGACCAAGAAATTTGGAACATGTAAAGCAAACATAACCTAGCAGTAAATTGGTCAAAAGGCTAGATCCGGAGAAGAGAGAAATCAACAATACTATGTTCAGCTGAGAAATTCAACACCATCATCTGCATAAATAGCATCAACATTATGTCCAATTTCAGCCAAAACACTGTAAAATACAAACAAAATAAGACACCCTATTAGCTTTCTACTAGACCATTTTTTACTTTCTCCACCAACTCACTCCAATGCACTATATCAGTCAAACAACTCAAAACATGCAGCTGGTCTGGCAGAAGGCCCCAGCCGTTTCTTCTGATTAGCACAAGTTTACTTTCTAGAAAACCCTATAAATACCAAGGGCCTATAGACAAGATGCTCACCAGTCAATATAGTAGACCGCTCAACAAGACATAAAAAGTGATGAAAAGCAGACAGTTAACATTAGTCTGCATTTATATTTACAGATTCAACTAACGACGAATCCACCTATAAAAGCAGAATATCCCATCACCCCGTTGAGTTGATGGCAAGAATGAGGATATCCAAAGCTCCTCCAGCAAAATCCCTTTCAAAAGGTTGCCATGATGAAAATTGTAGTGTTCTATATTGACTATGGATGATGATCTCTCTTTTTTCTTTCTTTTTTCCTCCTATCCGAGCCGTTTTTTTAGCAATATTGGGATCTCTTCAACCAACCATGTATTAATTACATTGATAACTGAACCATTCAGGTCAACCAAAACTTTTCCTCTTTTTCACTGCTGAAACGTTGCCTACAACTTATCATGTCTGAAGCAAAACAAGACAGCCTCCACCACAAAACAGCAAGTGCATCCTCCAAATTTTCAAGTGAAGAAGCAATTCACTGCAAAACAAAAGAAATAAAGCAAAATAAACTTGATGAGAGACTACTAAGATGGCAAGACATCTGGCAAGATCAGTAAGAAACAATGATAGTCTATGCAGTGACAGGGGGCGCAGTCAAAAGAATTCATTTATCATACAAATATCTTAAAAGTAAATGAAAAATTTAGCAAGTGAGAGTTTTTTAATATCAAAAAAGCCATATGTTGGAAAGGGAAAGGACGGGCAGGGAGATGAATTAGGGGCCAAAACACTTACCATAAATTCTCTCTGTTTCTTTATGTATTTTGAAGAAACTGCAAAGCCCTTAATATTTTCCACTTTATTCAATTACAATAGACAAAAAGGACATCTATTCACCCAAAAAAAAAAAGACTTCAAAAACATTATTCTAGGAGCTTCTATCAACTTCAGATGTAACTGTCCAGCCTTCATTTAATTGCAAACACTAGAGTGAAGACACTCTCGCAAATTCATACTTGTTTCATATCTAATGTTGTATTTAGTGACCACCGATGCCATGATTAGACACTGGAAAAAGGAATTATTCCCAACAAATGAAGGCTTACCATTTTAAATACATTAAGAACCTGAACTTGACTTTTGAACCCAGATTTGTTTCTGCAAATGCAGTAAATAAATATGCATATAATTGTTAGAAATTTAATTACCAAAAAATAAATAAATAAATCCAAAGCACAAAATATCTGAAGGAAAATATTAATTACCTCATGAGAACCATAACCAGAAGCCCCACCTCTCCTCAAAGGCTTCCCCTCACTCACAACAGATGAACCATCAGCATCCTTAACACCATGTGTTGATCCTCGACGACCAACATGCCTATGGGAACCTGCATAAAATCAAGCACTCAAGTCGTTTCATTCCAATCTGATGCAGAAGCTATCTCTAAGATTAACAGAGTTTTAAAAACAAAAATTGACAATCATCTATAAGACAAGTACCATTACGTTATGTCTACACAAACACAGAAATGTTAAAGTGACAGCCAAAAACGTGTGAACTTTCCAAATCCAAAACTAACCATTGTCTGTGGAAGAATGACTGCTCCGTTTGGATTCTGCACTCCTCACATTAGAAATGTCAATTTTCACATCTCCAAGACTCCCTGAACAATAAAAAGAAGAAAGATTTCATTTAAAAATTTCAGACACACTTACGAGTTTTCTACAATCACTAACTTCTCTGTTTGTTTTACAGTTTGATAGATGAACATGTCTGTCTATTTGCATTTTGGTGGTGGGCAGTGACAAAACAGTTTTGCTGTTCAATCAGAGAGCTATCTACCCAAGGCTATACACCATGAAATAATTGTCCAACCTTCTGAAGAATCTACTGCAGAAAGTGAAGGCTGAGAAGCAGATGATGACAAAGACTCATCACTTGCATATGATCCATCTGAACGGCGAAGAGTCCACACGCCACGATCAGGTCTATCCTTATTTCTGGTACGTCTTTCATGCTTCTCAGGATGCAAGTCATTCACAGCCACCTTATCATCTGAAACCCCATTTGTATCCTTCAAAACCAACACATGTGGTGGTCGAGGAGGTCGTTTCTCCTTTTCTACATTCAAATTTTGAACTTGTTCAGACTGAACCCCAGAAGACTGACTTTGACGAGAATCCCGATTTAGAAGTATGCCTCTAATTATTCTCCCACTGCTTTCACGACGCTGGTTCGGCTTTGGACCAGGTGAACCAGGTATGTTTTTAACTGAAGATGTCACATTCTGCGGCTTCGACAAGCTGCTAGCCACCTGCAAAGGAGAAGTGATTAAGTGATACGAAGTTGCATAGCATAAAAATTGAAGTGGCACAAACAAACTGACCATCACAGCAGGGTATAAACCTCTCAACCAAAACACAGCTCCATGAATTACCATGTATACATAATAACACATTACCATTCTGGATGGCAACTGGATGGCCCCAGAGAGATCAAGACTGACAACAGGTTGGACTTTGTGCAATTGAAGTATTCAGTGGTAATTATCAATTGAAAAGAAACAGGAAATTTTTAGATGAGAGTTTAAATAGTTCCTCTAAGAAATTAATTTCTAGAATAGACAATTCTTTATACTTTGTGAATTTGTCAATTAAAAACTCTTACAGTCCAAAAAATGGGGAAAAAAAAAGAAAGAAAGACCAGAAATCATTGCATTGCACAAGTAATGTAATTTGTCAACGTCGAAAGATGATGCAGGTTAAATGAATGTTCAAGTTCTTGAAAAATAAGAACAGAGCTAAATAATGGAGTTAAAATTCCAATTCCCATGGCCATACCCACCAGTCCACAGTCAAATTGACAATTAATAGAACCAAAAAAAAAAAAAAAAATCAGAATAGCAAATTTAAACTGTGCCAAATACTATATATAATGTCCAAAGTTAAAATTCCCAGCAGACCCTTCACTTATCTGCAACCTCTCACTCTCTCTCTCTCTCTCTCTCTCTCTTCTTGAAAAATAACAACAGAGCTAAATAATGGAGTTAAAATTCCAATTCCCATGGCCATACCCACCAGTCCACAGTCAAATTGACAATTAATAGAACCAAAAAAAAAAATCAGAATAGCAACTCTCTCTCTCTCTCTCTCTCTCTCCCCTTGAAAAATAACAACAGAGCTAAATAATGGAGTTAAAATTCCAATTCCCATGGCCATACCCACCAGTCCACAGTCAAATTGACAATTAATAGAACCAAAAAAAAAAATCAGAATAGCAAATTTAAACTCTGCCAAATACTATATATAATGTCCAAAGTTAAAATTCCCAGCAGACCCTTCACTTATCTGCAATCTCTATCTCTCTCTCTCTCTCTCGGATATTTTATACCCAACAGAACAAGAACAAAACCTCCCCAAGCACCATCTATGACATAATGGTAACTTATAGAATCATCCGTCGCAAAAATGAGAATATAAGGAAGAAGACGCTCACTTGCGAAATTTCCCGTTCTTTCCCCTTCAGAAGCAGGACTTTCTTTTTCCCAAAATCAGTATTAACAGAAACTCCTGAAATACAATCACTAAAGGTTAACAATACTAACAATAAAATCAGGCACACATGCTAAGTTATTCAGAGAAGCACGACTCAGAAAATTCCAACAAAAAGCATCTGTGTCAAAGATAAATCGCAAGACAGAAGTCCAAATCTCACAAATAAAGAAAAATACATAGAAACAAAAAAAGAAGTACAGACAAAAGCATGTATTGACCTATCCACAAGAAGTGGCCAGGAAAAAAAATATCAATTTGAAAAGGAAAAAATTAAGTATACAAGCTCCCCAAAGACAGGTTCAAAAAGGTTATAGTAATCAGACAATGAAGACAAATAGTTGACCAAAACTAAAGGGAAAAAATTACATATTCAAACTTCACAAAAGAATCAGCTGTTTATGAAGTATGTCGGCTTTGACAGTGTTAAAGCACTACATTTCAGTTTCTTGCATGTTACTTTGTAAGCACTAAGTTTCATTATCTTCTCATGATAATTAATTATAAAACAAAATATTTGTTTACTTATAAAAAAAATTGTGTCAATTAGAACAGAAAATCCAAGAACAAGCTTGGAAAAGAATTAAACTCATTCCTCTGCAGTGTCATGGCCATACCACTTTCCTCCTCTAGTACATCACTTCCTGTTGCAGAAACTGAAGAGATAGGCTTATCAACCTGCTGATCATCTCGCTTAGAAACCAGGATGTAATTTGACTTGTCTTTGCCACTTGAGTTTTTTGCAGAGTCCCTTAGAACATACTGTACATCAGACAGGAAAATTATCAATACTGTGAACAATTCCAAAGCATCACCTTGTAATCAATTATTAATGAAAATATGGTTAGACAAACATATAAATTGCACATCAACACAAGCACACATCTTTGATTTCATAACTGAAGTACATCTGGTAACATAAATACCATTGTGGTGGAAGTCCTTTTCTTTTCAGAACCTCGTTTGGATGAAGCTGAACTGGGACTTCCACTTGATGATCCAGCAGCTCTTCTGCTTCGTCCATTAGACAATAATCTCTGCCACCAAAAAAAGATATCAATCAGCAGGTTTTAATCAGTAACTAAATCTTATATATAACAGATTTCCCTGTGAATTTAAATCAAGATATAAAAGCGATACAAGATTGCAATAAGGCACCTTCATTCAGACTTTTTTATCGTTTAAGAATCGATACTTAGTGAAACTAAAAGAAAAATATAACAGCTCTCAGGAAAGGAAAAAAAAAAGTCTACTTTCCATTAAATAATGCAAACTCCCAAAAAAAAAAAAAGAGAGAGGGATTAGGGAGAAAGAATAAAGGTGGTGGCAAAAAAAGTATCCAAGCAAAAACTAGTTGACAAGCAAAAGGTACAGGCAAGGAAAGAATAATCTTAATGTGGTAAATTAACACTGTTAAATATAATAAAGTAGAATGAAAAAAGTCAATTATTTTCAAATTTTCTTAAAATAATAGAAAATATGTATCTTATTCAAATGGAGTAGTTAAATACCCGAGGTCCAGCCTTTGCAGCCCTTTTCTGTCGTACAAAATCCATCAAAGGAGTAACTATAGAAGCTTCTTTTACAGCACCTACAAAAAGAATGACATAGAAATATCAATTAACTTCCACTAAATGGCATTCTAATTCTAATTGTACCAGAAAATTTTTTTTCTTTTTTCTTTCAAATACTGGAATAACATTGCTAATGTGCATATCTGGGATCTATATGACACTAACCAGCTCGTTCTGCTTCTCTTCTCTCCAATTGTATCTCTGCACTAGGAAGATTCTCAACAGGCTTCGCAATAAATTCAAGGAACTCCAAATACTCAGGATCTAGATGTTCATCAACAGACTTGTATTCATATGATAACGAAAAAGATGGCAAATAGAAATCCGCATATAATCAATATACCTATTAAGCTCTACTTGGGAAATAATTATTAAAAGAAAAAAGAAAAAAGAAGGGAAGAAAGAAATAAAGAGAAAGAGAGAGAGAGAGACAGTACCCTTAAGTATAGTCCCTTCACGACCATCCTTTTTAGACCACTGTTTTGGAACGCGCTGTGAAGGAGCATATTCAACAATCGCTTTAAACTGAGTACCTGAGAAATAAAAGCAAATATAAATTCAAAATTTCCACCTCTAACATCTAGCTCCACAAAGTTCCTTGTTAAAAGATGATGAAATTAAACAAAAAATAATAAAAAATAAAGACAAGAAGTTCCTGATTAAGCTTTCAAAGATCACCAGGAGCTATCAGATCTTCTGAGATGTTAATAGACAGATTAACCTTCATTCCTAACTGAATTAAAACCATGCATTGAAGGAAAAACAAAGTCAAAACAATTCTAGTATCCTAGATTGAGAGCCCAATCAATCTCTTCAAAAGTTTTGACAAGAATTACCCTTCTCATTAACAAAGACATGACCATTAAAGAATTCAGCAAACTCAAGAACGTCATCTGCCCTCTTGAAGTCGACGTAGGCTCTAGAACAAGATTGATGCTTCTGACTGCAAAATAATTTTTAGAGAAGAATTGTATAAGAGACTATCCTTCAGCACTCAATTTGCTCTACGCACAATACTAAACTATGACATCTTGAATACCCATATCATGATTTGATTACTAAGCTAACGGAATAAGAGAACAATATTAAATTAATACGGCTCCCCATATGAATGATACCAATATGAAAAAGCATACATCATAATCCCCCATAAAATAATAAAGGAATGAATATTCCAAGCATCATAAAAGTTGCAGTAATTACCAATTCTACCTTATAACTTAACAGCTAAACTAATTGTCTCCGACCAAGTGGTATTAGCAAAATAAAAAGCCAGCCGATTACAGACGCCACCATATCTATGACATGAATTAATATTCCTTCCAAAAGGTTTGTGAATCTCTTGTGTTTCCCCTTCATCATCTCATATCAGTTATTATACACATAACCAAGGCATATTCCTGCTGGTTTGTCGGGTTATGATCTGTGCCATCTGTTCAACCTACCACCAATATTACTAGGACATGCATTGCATACCCTGACATTATAAATCTTCTGAACCTATACATATTTTTTTCTCCTCCCAAATTGTAGAAAGTCCCAAATCCACCAATACGTACTAGAACGAAGCCAATTGAACTCAAGAACTTCCACAAATCACATACATTCACACCCCTGAGACCCCAAAAACTAAATAACTTATGAAGCCAATAACAAATAAAAAATTTCTCCTTTTATAAAAATAATAACAATATTACTATTATTGAAAACTCGTAAGTATTTCCCACTTTTACACAGCACATAATTTTAAGAATAAGATGATAAAAGTAAACTACAAGAAAGCCATCATCAAAATGCCACAAAGTGAAACACAAAACAAAGTAATAAGCTTTCCAATCATCTAATCCACAACCCCAAAATTAAAACCTAAAAAAAAGATATATCTGTATTAATAAAACCCACTCACAAACTACTCACTATCAACAAAATTAAGCGTTAAATTGGACAACAAAATAACCAAAATTAAAAATAATAATAAGGAAACAGAAAACCCTAACCTGGTCTTCCCCTGACGAAACGACAACCAGTTGTACCGTCCAGCAAAAACACTGTCGATTTGTTCAACAAACACCGGCTGCGTAATCGCCGGCGGCAAGTTACGAACCACCACCTTGGTTCGATCCAACGGGCCCTTCATTCCAAACCCTTTTCACAAAAACCCCAAAAAAAACCTAAAAGAAAAAAAAAACCAAACAAACCCTACACTACGTTTCCGTTTCAATAATTGGCGTCTAACAGAGAAAAATCGGTGTGAGATTACATCTTCTTGGAGTGTCACCGCGTCGATCGAAGGGGATTTGATGCCCTAATTTTGAATTCGTAAAGTAATTGTCCCATGCATCAGCGGTGGGTGATAAAGAGAGAAAGTGATGATAGAAAGAGAGAGAAAGAGAGAGTGATGGTGATGATGTGAAGAGAGAGAGGCGATTAAAACTGTATCCGTGCTGTGATTTATAAAATTTCCAATTTTTTAATTTTTTAATTTTGGGAATTTTAAGGTCTCTCTCACAGGCCTCTCCCTCAGTTCTTCTCTTTCTCAGGTTTATAATTTACGCTCTCTGGTGTGGCGTTGCTAGAAAATGTAGACATGCCCACTTGTGATTCCACCTTCTTTATTGTTATTATTATTATTAGGATTAATTACCAAAACACCCATGGTTCCCAAAATCCCGTACCACTTCCCTCTTTGTTAATGACTGTTAATAAGTATTGTTAAAAATTGTGCAAATTGACTAAATTGTTTGCATCTTAGTGAGGGTTTGCTATTCAAAAAATTTTGAAAATGAAAAACCGTAAATTAAAAATTAAAAAAAAATCAAAACAACGTGCTATTCACACCATTGTCATCACCGATCTATAAATATCAATAAAGATCATTTAATTCTTGGCTACCATCAACTGTGTTCCAAAGGTTTGTCATTGATTAGTAGTCCATAGCTTAATATTTACCATCATATTAATGTTCAAAAATAATAAAGTATTTATTAAACCTAAAATTTTCTAAAGACAACATGACCACCCCTAATCCAACTTATTTACATTAAGGTTACAGGTTGAATATATTATTTTCTGAAGCTTTTGGAATTAGATAAGTCAATTCAAACCTAAAGGATATATATATTGTCAACCCAGGCAACAGTGCTCAATTTTGTAGTTTATGTCAATAAAAGGGGTTTTGTTCAGTGGTGGGATTACCTAATTACATTATTAATATTAAAAATTTGCCTATTCTGCACCTACTTCAGATAAGTTACTGGGTAAAAGATCAAATAATGTTAATTATAATAATTGTCAGTAATATGTGGACAATAAATATATAGGAACATTAATTGCCCTACAAACCTCGTATGATATTTTGACTAAAATATCCAAAAGTCATCACTCCATATTATTATATTTTATTAAAGATCATAAATTTTTTAATCTTTGATGTTTATAACGTTTAATCTTATATATATATATATATATATATATATATATATTATTTATAATAGAGAAAGACGTGCTTCATTGACCCATTCAAAAAAAATAATCTCTCAAAATATAGAAGTGTTGAAGTAATAAACCTGACAAGAACGGGATCGATCCACGAAAAAGGAGATTTAGTGGTACAAATTAAAGAATGAGAAATATGATATGAATAATTTAAATAAATAACAAGATGATATTAATAGATAAAAATAAAGATGATAGACAGTACAATCGACCATTCAAATGTAAAAACAAAAATAAAATGTAGTAAAACCATCCATAGAAATAAGTGTTAAAACATACTACAGCAAATGAAATAGCAAGTTTATAGCAATAAACAAGAATACTTAAAATACACAAGTAAAATAAATTAACATGATAACAATGAAAGCTAAGGTTAAGGGATCCGCCCTGAATATTTCAAATAAGAATAAACAACCCGATTATAACTCAATTGGAATTCACACATCAAGTAGGTTACAATCGGAAAGTATATCATTTAAGCCCATTTTAGTTATATGAATTATATTTGTTTCATTATCAATATTTATACCACTTCTGATAAATGGATTCAAGCATCCAATATGCCAATCATCATATGTCTACAACAAATCCAGGTTCCTAACTAGACTTATGTTAGTAAAGGAGAATCATATGACGTCTAGAAAAGATCCAAGTATTTGTGTGCCAAGGATTATCTACAATAGATCAAGACCTCCACTTTGCGAAATATGTCAAGATTGATTAAGAAAATAAATATAAGATATATAAAATAAATAACACAAGATTATGATTATTAAGTACATATCAAAAGATTAGAAAATCCTTATTCTCATATCAAGGATTTCACTCTTCACCTTAGCAAGAGAGAATTTAGCAAGAAATAAAATAAATTGCAAGAAGAAAATAATTTATTAATAACATCAAAATAACAAAACACGAGAGAAAACACAATTTTAAGAGATCCTAGCCAAGAGCCAAGATACTCTAATGGGTCAAAATGCACCTCTATTTATAAATACAATCGAGGCAAACTTGTCAAATTATAAAAGGACAATTGTAAAATATCTTGTTAACAATTTGGATCAACATGTGTATCGACTTCGACCACCGATTTTGGCATCGAAATATTTAGGATTTTAATCACATGTCTTCATGAAAGTTGTAGATATTTCTCTCAACTTTCGAGAACATCTTGATTCATACCATTTGGATATGTATATTAAGAGATATGATCAAAATACGAAGGCATGATTAGGCTAGGCTAAAACTGCAGATGGGTTCACTTCAAGCCCAATGATTAGACTGGGCTGAAACTGCAGATGAGTTTACTTCAAGCCTATTTTTTATCCACTAAAAGCCCAAATTTCATGATACTTGTGAAAAAAATCTTGTAGATAATTTAATCACCTCTCCAACAAATCAAGATTTGCACCATTCTGATCTATAAATAGAAAGTTATGTCTATTTTATCAAACCTGTACCCAAAACTAAAATTAAGATAAAGCTAATTCAAAATATACAAAGACTAAAAATATGCTTAAATTGAGAAATTTAACGACACTATTAGAGCAATATGAAGATTTAAACTCTTATTAAACATATATATTTAAGTGTTCATCACTCATTCCAAAGTTGCATCCAAAATATTATAGATTCTCTAAAAAAAAAAGCCTAAAACATCAAAAAAGAAACCCTAATAAAAGAGTTGAATATTCAATTACAATATTTCAAATAAAATTAATTGTTAAATTAAAAAAATCAATAAATTTAGGTGAGAATTGAGTTATTTATATAGAAACTATATTTTAGTTAAAAAAATCTAATGAACTTTTAGCAAAAAAAAATTTATTTTTATTAGATTTTAGTTAGATTAATTTTGTCTATTTTATTTGGATAAATTTATAAATTATTTAAAAAAATTAGAAGACCAACCGAACAGAAATTAAATTATTTAAAAATCCTAATTATAGGTGTGTTTAGAAGGAAGGGTGTGAAACAACAAACATAAACACCTTCTTAAGAACTCGTCAAAATATGATTAAATGCCTAGATCCTTTGATAATGAAATTAACCATATCATAATATCACACATAAAACAGTTGTCAAAGAACTCCTACATTTTCCTTAATTTACACAATCAAATGAATCAAATGTGTGTGTAAACATTTGAACTTTGTTCAACAAGTCATTATACTGACGAAGTTTTGATTATTATCACTTAAACCAGATGTAATAAAAGTTAGGATAACTAGCCAGGTAAAAACCTTATGAAATAATAATTATTAGCATAGCATAAACAACCCAACACAAAAACTCAACAAGTAACCAAACAATGAAAAAGAATTTTTAGGATATACCTAGAGTTTGCCTTAGATAAGATATTATACCTTAACAGTGGTAATTCTTTATTTTTGTTACAGGGCTGTAACCTATAAGAAACTATTGAATTATAAATTATAAAGCATAATTATTATACTAGAACTATTGATGTCGATTTTGAAAAGATATACGCCAAGTGACCACTCAAGTGAAATATGGCAAACCTCTAATCATAAGCTGCAAACCTTCCAACAAAAGACATAAATAAAATCGCTAAAATAAGACTAATACTCCAGATTTACAAAAGCAAAGGAACCACAAATAAAAAGACAAAAATGTCCTCTTTGTTACCTAACTATCCTATCAAAAGACCATCACAAAGCATTAAAAAGTATTACAAGTAGATTAAATGAATTCAATGAATCCACTTATAAGAAGAAAAAAGGGAAAATGTAAAAAATGACCCAAATTAAGGTACCCATTTGAAAAATAACCCACTCTCCATATATTTACATGCTATGACCCTTTTGATTGCGAAATGACTTCTATACCCTTAACAATTCAACTAATTCATTTCTATTATCTTTTCTTCATAACTGATACCCATTATCAAATCGTCCCCATTCCAAGCCCCTTCGGTGACGCATACGCGGATCGACAATGACAATGACAAAAGCATATGATTTATTATGTTTTAAAAGTTATTTATGGTTGTATATTGTTTTTGGAGTGTTTGATAAATTATTTGAAGCTTGAGATGTGTAAAAATGGTGGTTTTGAAGTCGATGGATAGAGGTAAATGATGACGAGTGTCGATCTCATTTCGTGCTCGACACTCGATAAGCCTAGAAGAACATATGTCGAGTGTCGGATTACATGTAACCGACACTTGATGATAAGGGCTATTGAGTGTCAGTTATAAGCAATTCAACACTCAATTCTCAGTTTTTCTGTCTAATTATATGCTCGATGCTCAGGATCATGTGTCGAGTTTTGTTGATCACGTAAATCTGAACGTATCCGACACCTCTTTTTCACTATCAGATGGTGTCTGATAATGTGTTCGACACTCAACATGATGTGTCGAGTTCTGTAGATCACGTAAATCCGACAATATCCGACACCTCTTTCACTATAGAATGGCGTCCCACAGTGTGCTCGACATTCGATAATGATGAAAAGCATTATCGAGCTGTCATCATTCTCATCAAAGAACCTAGAATATTTTCTCAAAAAAATTTCAGTTATTTTTCATTAAACTACTCGGATCACTTTAGCCTAGCTTAGTTCATTTTTTCTAAGCTAATATCGTATTTTTTAGACAATAAATATGTGATAAACCGTATATAAAATACTATGTATTATATAAAACAGTGGTGTGTAAAGAAATTTTATCCAAGAATGAAGAAGGAAGAAAGAAAGAAACGGTATAGAGGTAATTTCGCAGTCAAAAGAGTCATCGCATGTAAATATATGGAGAGTGGGTTATTTTTTTAAAGGGACCCTTAATTTGGATCATTTTTTTACATTTTCCCAAGAAAAAAAGTGATAGATTAGATCTTCCTTCTATTTTGTACCTATAAATTATTTTAGGGTTTTGTGTTCTCTTTTTTAAATAATTAAATAATAATAAATCATTATTTTTTAATGAATATAATTAAATAATTTAATTTAACATATATTAGAAAATTTAATAATATTTTACAAAAAAATTATTTAAGAAAATTTAACAGATCAATATATTAATTTCATTATAAACTATGAAGTATGACTACATATTCATATTATAATAAATCATTAATTATTTTTGTTAAAAATTGAGTATGATTGCATAATCATTATAAATAATTTTATTGTTTTATAGATTGATTAAAGACTAATAGAAAGGATCTAAGTGAATTATTAAATTAAGCCTTTGTAATTCACATTCAATATAAATTTAAAATAGTTAGATTTACTTATATGTATATATGGTTGTGAGTTTTCATTTTATCACGAAAGATTATAACATATTGTAAAAAAGGTGCTCTTTCACTTAATTATATTATATATTATGGTCCAATCACATGATTATTACTATTTCAACTATAACTTAGGTTATATAAATGTGTAATTTACCAATGTGATCAAATATTAATGAACTAACAAGGGCATAATATATATAGATAGGTTTTAGGTTGAAATGTTAGACTAAAAGTTAAAGCAAATCAAACATTATGTTCCTTGTCGTTAAGAGTAGTATTATTGAATGAGGTAACTAGTTAAATGATGTTTCCAAATTTAAAACAAGTACTATCAAAGTCTCTTATGGTTTCAACTATCTCATTATTTATGATCCATATTGAAGATAACCAATGGTCATGAATTCATATGGTGAAAGAATATATCACCATGAATATTCCACAAGTGACGATGAACATTCAGCTACAGTAGAGCCCAAAAGTTCATCTACTAATGCTGCAACTAAATATCTTCTTAACATGCAAATAATTTCAGGAGGCGATACAAGATATTGTTCTATTATTCAATACAAATGGCAATAGAGATGCTGGTCAGATGTAAGAAGTTGGTTCTTCAAACCATGAAGAAGAGGACACATCAAGAAATGATAATGGAGATTCTAGTAAAAGGAACAACCTGCTTCTTCAAACCCTAAATAGAAAGACACATCGTTAAACCTAAATGCAGGCTAAAATGAGAGTAACTATATAGCAATGATGCCTAGGCTTTGCAAATGACAATGTAGATGTAGGATGAAAGTTAAAGTTGTTTTTTCTTATTCTTCTGACTCCTAAGAAGACAAAGAGGTATTATCAATTACAAATAAGAAGACCAATACAAATTGAGAAGAGAAAGCGGCTCACACATGCAAATTCGGGAACATTTCCAGAGACTAAAACTGAAGGAAACAACAATGAGAATGTAGCTGCAAAATAACATATTGAGCGTGTTTGATGCATTGTATAGCGTTGTATAGTATAGCATTAAGAAATCATACTGCGTTTGGTCAGATTTTGAGCGAGTACTACATGGTATAATGCATGTACTGTAGCGGTACTGTAGCGGTACTGTTTGCATAATAGTTTAGCGTTTTTATACCAAGCCTACCCACGGATTAACATCGTATAAGCTTATTTTTGTCTCAATTTTCACTAATAAATACCAAAAAATTATATAAATTAAATATTTATATGTTTAATAAATAGTTTATTAAATATTTAAATAAAAATTAATTATTTAAATAAATAAAAATTTAATAATTCAATTTTTATTTTAAAAATAATTTTAATATTATTTAAATTAAATTTTTCATATTATAATTTTTTTTGCGTTTTATCTAATACAATACTCTACTCTACCAAACATAGTATAGTATTATGTTTTATCTAATCTTATTGTATACTATTCAATCCAATCCAATTCAATCCAAATAAATTTATACTATCTTATACATTGTTATACAGCACATCAAACATGCCTATAAACCGAAACTGAAGGAAACAACAATGATAATGTAGCTGCAAAATAACATATTGGGTAAGTTGAATTGTACTATATGAAAATCAACTTCACTGACTAGTAATAAACAAGCCCCAACTCCAAAACTTATAACCCGTATTTCATTAATACGATTTTTCTCATTTCTTGATATGTTTTGGGTGCTTCTAATAGAGCTCGTAACATAGTCAAAAAGTACCTAGAGAAAGAAATTTGAACATTTTCTGTTGTTTTTAGGTTTTGAAAAGTGAAAAACCAGTATTGTAGGAGCACTAACTTCTCTTGTTTTTTATTTTTCTCATTTTTGCTTGTTTTTCATTTGCTTTCATTAATATAGATGCATATTTGTCTGAATCAATGCAGGCTCTTTATCTCGCAATGCTTGGCATTAATCTTTCTCACAATCCTAAATTTTTTATGATTATAGACCTAGGCTATGTCACGCGTCCTAACACTTTACTCACACTAACCACAATATCAAAGACTATCTACAAGAGATGTCGTAGTGTTGGCTTAAGATACCCTAATCGTCATATTTACTAGAATGACATTAATTCAATTGATTTTGATGATCGCTTTGAATCTTTACCAGATATCGTAAAAGAGTTACAGGAAGCACATGGTCTTTCCTTTGGGCGAGCATATACCTTTGGGTTACAATCTACATATTACCAATAATTATTTTGAACCTTTATTATCGATTTTGCATATGCAATCAGACACTCCATTGGTTTATCACAATATGTTTATCAGTGTAATATGATTTATTAATTTGATGTTTATAACATATATATATATATATATATATATATATATATATATATATATAATTGTTTAATGCATGTCTATAGATACATAAAATATTTCTACAAATACATACAATGTATTCATATTTTTATATAAATAATTGTGTAATCTACAAATATGTAAAATGTTTCTACATATATACTTTTATACCACCACCTTTGTTTAACATCATTGTAACTTTTCTCAATAACAACAAAATAATTGGCACTTCACCATGAACATTAATTGAAGCCTTAAAAAGAGAGCGGTGACAGCAACACAAAGACTAAGCAATAATCTAGAAATGGAAGTTAAACAGCATCATAAGAAGAAACAAAAGAAAGGTGATGAAAACATACTCAAAAGCAATAAGCACAAAAAGATAGAAGTTTAAACAACTCCTGATATCTAAACAAATTAAAGAAAAAGAAGAAACAAAGGAATATATATATATATATATATATATATATTACACGTGTGGTTTACTTAAAGCCATTCAAAATTGTTGGGTATGTGTTTTACAATTAATTTCCTCTTGGTTTTCTAAAAGTCATAAAGATATCCATGTATTTTGGAAGTATAACATTGATAAATTCAGTTCATGTATTTGATGATCTAACAATTTTTAATTACAGATATGTATATATGTAGAAATAAATGATTTTGGCTTATGAGGGGAAAAATAGTTGCATTTGAAATAGATTGAAAAATTTTGATCCTGTCGTGGACCATGATGATTATGAGGCATAAGAGTGTTAAAAAGTATGATGATATGTTGCTTACTTTTGAGCAAATGCAATATACAAGTGTGGAGCCTAATCGTGTTATCATGATGAATGTGTTAGCTGGATATGCAAGTTTTGGTGCATTGATATAGGTGTCTATATATATATATATATGAATTTCCTAGAAATTTAACAAAGTATAGAAAGAAGTTCACACAAATCTTAACCTATATCCCTGATCAAAACTCACCCCGTGCTGAAGAACCACACCTTTGTATCAATATCCCTCACACCTAAGTCACAAGTTCTCACGGCTCTCTCTCCTTCCCCGGTCGTTTATAGTAGTTCTCACAGCTCTCTCTCTCTCTCTCTCTCAAGTCTTTCACAGTGTTTAGTCAATATCCCTCATCGATCCTAGCAATATCCATTAACATTTTTGTAAAAGATATTCATAAATAAATCTATCTTTTGACTTTTTATTTATTTATTTATTTATTGTTGAAGTTAGAGTATAAATAATTTGCAATGTATAGTAGTTTATGTGATGCTATAGTTGGGTTTTAGATTAGGTGTTTATTTGTGTCATTATTACTGGTTTATATGTGCTATCTAGTGAGCAATTTGGAAGCACTACAAAAGTTTTCAAAATAATTCGACATATTGTCTTCGAGTTATTTGACTTTTTTTTAAAATACTGTGAAATATGACACACAAGTAAAAGTCAAACCCGCTTATTTAACATATTTGATACTATGTCAATTTAACTAAATTACAAGTTTGCCATAATATAAAAGGACTGATTTCTTTCTCTCATTCTATATCGTTTTCCCTTTCTATATTTGCCCTAGTCGCTTCTTTCCCTATTTTCCTCTCCTCAATTTTCGTTAAGATCGATTCACTCAGCATCTTTTCCCTCCCTCGTCTTGTCCCTCTTTATTTCATCGCTCCAAACCTAATTTCTTCAATCATCCAGGAAGAAGGAGAACGCCTACTCCTCTTTCAATCTCTTTCAATCTCCAATATTATGTCTCAATCTCCTTTATACTCTCTAATATCTCTTTTAATCTTAAAAACATGGTAATATTATGTATTTGGGTCCAATTTCATGTTTTAGGGTTAAGATTTGAGATTTTTTTTTCAAAAATTAAAGGGTTAGAGTTTTAGTGGCCTTCATAATTTTTTTTCATTTACTTGCTTCTTTATTTGAAGTTTTAATCTTTCTTCTCTGATATGCTCTTATTTTTGTTTATCTTTTGAATCTTTGATTTTGATTTTCCCCAAATTTGGAACTGACCAGCTAGTAACAAAACTTAGCTTGGGCCTTTTCTTATGAAGCCCTCTTTCGTATAAGATGGGAACAAAAGAAAAAGGTATTTATGTTTGGGTCATGCAACATTAATTTGCTGAATAATTAAAATACCATATCAATAATTAGGTGACTTTAATTTATCAATCTTTTTTGATAAGTTGTGTGAGATTGATAGATCTCAGTAGATCTCGATGGCTTTGCCTCACCGTAAAAGAAAGCACAATCAGATATAGCTCCGATTGCTGTTGGTGACTCCTTGCCCCATGGAACGCTCGCTTGCTTTGATGAGCAATATCAAATGTAATAGGTGTCCATTCACTCATTAGCTACCGATAAAAAGATCATCCTTATTTGATGTGCTCGGTGCTTTCACTCCTACCTGCCGATAAAAGAAAATTTTTATTTTATTTTCATGATCTGTCACCAGCTACTTATTTCCAACTAAGTGGCCGATTGTTGGTTGGAGAAGTCTGTTTGTTAAAGTTTGTGTATAAATAAATTGTAGTGTATAGTAGTTTGTGTGATGCTATAGTTGGGTTTTAGAGTAGGTGTTTATTTGTTTCATTGTTGTTGGTTGATGTTTGCTATGTTTTGAGCAATTTGGATGGTTCTGAAAATAATGCATGCCTGTTTATTGCTTGATTTGATTAATTTTTAACTTTGAGAATATTTTGTGTTGAATTTGTTTGTCGCTACTTTTTAATTGGCAGTTTCACTATTTGAAGTGACGATTTATATCTAGGCCTCACCTGCTTTTAAGTCATTGAAGGGATTGAACTTGTGATTTTCAAGTTATTCTTTGCTAACATAATAGCAAGTATTATCCATATAATGCTACTAGTAGTTAGGGGTGCACACGGGTCGGGTCGGATCGGGTTTTGCCCAACCCGACTCAACCCAATGATGCATCGGATTTTGAAAAATGAACCCGTGATCGGGTTTCCGAAGCATGAAACCCGAGATATAACCCGAATGATCAGGTTGGTCGGGTCTGTCGAGTCCACTCAACACTTACATGTCGAGTCATATCGGATTTACAACCGACACTCGATATCAGACAATTTTCGAAGAAATCAAGTGTCAGATGAACCATCCAACACTTGACACTAGTCATTCGACACTCGACACTTACATATCGAGTCATGTCGGATTCACAACCGACACTTGATATCAGATAATTTTCAAAGAAATCTAGACACTCGACACTTACATGTCAAGTTGTGTCGGATTCACAACCGACACTCGATATCAGACTATTTTCGAAGACATACTCGACATGTATCTAACACGACTCAAAATGTCGAGTAGATAGTGTCGGGTGTTGGATGCATCATCCGACACTCGATGTCTTCGAAAATAGTCTGATATCAAGTGTCGGTTGTGAATCCGACACGACTCGACATGTAAGTGTCGAGTGTCGAGTGACTAGTGTCAAGTGTTATTGATCTCGTCGAGTTTTGTCGAGCGTTTTGACGGGTTTTTGGTCTTTTTGATTGGGTCGGGTTATATCGGGTTACATGAATTAAACCCGATTGCACAAAACCCGAATTTTAAAACCCGATTTCGGGTTTTTTATTACCCTGACCCGCTTGTAACCCAACAAAACCCGATCGGGTCGGGTAATTTTGAACACCCCTACTAATAGTTTTAGTGTAATTTTTGGTTTGAATTATGTGTTTTTTAAGGACTAACTAATTTTGATTATGATTAGGAAAAAACATATGTTGCTTTTGTGGGATGACAATGTGAAGCCTTTAACACTTGGGATGAAGCAAAGAAATAAGTGGATCGATTTCCAAATACTAAGCACAAATCATACAAAAGTAGAGAAGAAGCAGAGAAAGCACTTTCAGAGTATTTGTAGTTAAACAATACCAATGTGCATAGGGACGCTCCTAGTACAAGTTTTAGTTGTTTCAATGCAAGTGCATTGAGTTCTCTTCAATCCTTGCATGTGCAG
Source organism: Boswellia sacra (assembly GCA_013180625.2). Lineage (NCBI taxonomy): Eukaryota > Viridiplantae > Streptophyta > Magnoliopsida > Sapindales > Burseraceae > Boswellia > Boswellia sacra. The sequence continues at coordinate 403,539 of SNVD02012387.1, read as the reverse complement.
AAAACAAAATTTTGAAATATGAATCGATACACACACACACATACATACGCGCGCGCACATACACAAAAACAATTATATAATGCATGTCTATATATATGTAGACATTATATATAAAAAAAATAAATGTAGAAATATTTTAAATACGTATAACATCTACATGTTAATATATTTTTTAATGTTTGTTCATATATTAGTATGTCTATATGTATGTAAAATATATGTGTGTGAGTGTGCCTATTATATATTATATTATCTGCATATATGTTAAATGTTTCTATAATTTGTATAATTCATGTTTATATATATGTAAAATATTTCTATAAATACATATAATGTCTACATATGTACAAGGTCAACAGGAACCAATAATAATTATACATTAAATATCTAAATATATGTTGACATTATATATCAATAAAAAAATATATGTAGAAATATTCTAAATACATTTAACATCTACATATTTATATATACACAAGTGTTTAATGTATGTTTATTATATTAGTATGTGTGTGTGTGTGTGTGTATATATATATATGTATGTATCTATGTATGTGTACATATATATATGTATGGACATATAAATAGACATATTAGTATGTCTATATGTATGTAAAATATATATGTGTTACTATGTTTATTAAATATCATATTATCTATGTAAATGTTAAATGTTTCATAATTGTATAATGCATGTCTTTATATATGAAAAATATTTCTATAAATACATATAACGTCTACATATGTGTATATACACAATTATGTAATATATGTTTACATATGTACAAGGTCAATAAGACCCAATAATAGTGTTGTTTATATAAAGTCATACCAAAAAGCAACCTTGCTAGCATAGTAATACTTGTAATTACATATATATTAATGTGGACAATATTATGATTTACACAAATTATGGGCTAAACTTGATTTTGTTAACACTATTATAGATTCCTATTTTTTATTTCACTTTATTAATTAGATGTATTAAAGATAGACTATGATGATCATTAATTGGTTCATTCTTCTTGAACTTATATATTTAATATTATTTTTCCCATATAAGTAAAAATATTTGTAAACACAATCATTAGGAAAAACTTTTACTATATTTTGAAGAGTCGTTGCACAAACAAACTACCCAATGCCTATTTTATCATCAACCTTTATTTTTTAATTAACTTATAATTCTTAATTTCATTAATGGGGATTTAGTGAGTGATCATTTTTTTGGAAGGGTGGTTCAAATAAAATTACTTTACTAATCCTATTTTGAAACAAATTTATATAATATAAGTAAATAGATTATCTTTGTGGTACAAATTTGACAAATAGGTATCATATTTTTCAACATCTACTGATAACCAATAATATAGATCTTACTTACATGTTGAGCTTATAGATGTAACATCATTTTCCTCCTATGTAGCTTGTAAGCAAAAATATTTCTAAACATAATAAGCTTCATGATTTGAAACCATAAAGATAGTGAATCATTATATTTTTAGATTAGAATTAACGGATAGCGGAGACAAGTGGGATTGTGAGAACTATAAGGTGTTTTAGGAGATTTTGAAACTAGAGGGAATGTGTATGAAATTGATGCAAATCATAATTCTTGCAAGAATTGGCATTTTATTAAAAAGTGTTTTTTTTTTTTTTTACATTTCTATGAACTTTTAAAAATTTTAATATTTTTATAACACCTTAAATCTTAATCAACTGTTGACTACGTTTTAATCTAAAGGTCGTCCTTAGTCTAATGACATTACTGGATCAATATTGTATCAAGACTTATTCAAGTTAAACATTTTGACTTTGGTACAACAGTTGAACTTTTTTTTTTAAGAAAAAAGATAACTAACGGCATGGGAGATATGTGAGATTTTGGGAACTATAGGATGTTTTAGGGATTTTACTAAACATAAAGGAGGTTTGTAGAATTGATCCTTATTATTGTTGTTGTTGTTTATTTATTTTTACAAAGCTCAAATCATTTAAAAAAAAATACGAAAAAGAACAAAGTTGAGGGAGGGCTATTGTGAGTTTTAATCCAACTCAAGGTTATATATATATATATATATAACTTTGAGTAATGTGAAGTTGTTAACAACCTTTATTTTGTTAAGTCAATATCTTGATGAATGCATAAAATAATAATAATAATAATTTGACTAAATTTTTAAACATGGCCAGAAATTTTGACTTTTTTTCTTGATAAGAAAAAAATTTCCAAGAACAAAAATGATTGCTTTATTTTAACAAGCATTTTATACCAATTCCTTTATGTGTTTTAGAGTATGATTTTTTGTTTTGAAATATTTGGAATTTATGTAGAACCTACCCAATTTTGTACTACAAATTCAAACTTTGAAAATAGTTGATGAAACTAGTGCACCCTTAGAAATAAAAATGGAGTTGTTTTTCTCTTATTATTATTTTGGAAAAAACCTTTTCTCTATCTTTGATGAATATTGCAACCTCTATATTTTTCTTTAGTAAAAATATAGCATAACTATATTTTTAAGATTCATTATTCAACATATAGTTATTACTGAGTGCATATTTTATATTCATGTTAAAAATATCATTTTTTTAAATTCATTCTTGAACACATATTTTTCATTCAAACTCAATATTCTTAAAACAACAAATTGAATTTTCAAACTATTTTTGAAATTAGAACATAAAATTCATAAATGACATTAATAAGCAAACAATTATGATATAACATAATTTGTATCACCCTATTCTACCATATAAAAGGTTGAGTCTAAAGTAAGGCCCATCCGTGTTTTGTATTTGACTAGAGCCAATGGGCCTAAAGTCTAAGCCCAGCATGAAATGACTCTTATGTCATACTTGTGCCACGTTGCTCTATTATAGTTGTAGCATACGTGTTTGTATTAAAGTGATCTATTTACTGTTAAAGTGAAAATACAATTCTTTCCTATATTTTTATAAATTAAAAATTAACCCTGATTTTTTAATTCTACCATTAAATTAAATAAAAAAAACTAAAGAAAGGATAATATATAATGTTTAAATTAAAAAAATCAGAAAAAAAACTAAAGAAAGGATAATATATAAGGTTTTCCAAAATCACCCAAACACTCCACCTTCCGTTCTTCCTCTGCCTCTTTCTCTCCCTCTCCTTATTAGCAATCGCCATCGGTTCCTCTTCTCTCTCCTCTGCCAACACTCGCCACCTAGTGCCTTCTCACCAAATCTTCCCCTTCCTAATCGCCTACACTACCATCACCGTTTCTTTCTCTTCACCAACGAAATTGCTCTCGCTAGAGCTCCTCAGCTTGTTGTCAGAGCTTATCTAGATCCCCTTTCCAATTCCATTCTTTCGCATGTTGAGCTTTATAATTCCGTTCTTTGGAAAATGGTGAGTGAAGATCGTGGTTACGATCCAATTTGAGTCTGTTAAAGCTCTGATCTTTGAAAAAAAATGGGTGCAGTTCGTGGTGTGATGGGTTCTTCATTGCTTCTTGTTGTTGTTTTTTGGAATATTTGGGTATTCTCAGGTTTGTTTAAGATGAAGGATGAAAAATGTAATGAGTGTTTGGGTTATGAGGAAGACGATTGTGGCTCTGGAAGAGATGGAACAGAGGATGATGAAAGGAGAAGTTTAGTTGGTGCTCGATCTAGATTGAAGACGAAAAGGGGTGGGATCAATTTGTTTCAATTTTACTTTTTATTATTTATCCTTTTTATTATTTATCCAATAAAATTTTAAATATTTTTAATTATTATTATATTTTTTAATAATTATTATTTTTTAAGCCTCAATTTTTAATTATTTATATTTTATAAATTTTATTTTTAATAGAGATAATTTTAATTTGTTCCTTAAGCTTAAAAAAAATTGAGGACTTCAGTTTTTTGAAATATAAGATTGCCCCCTGAAGTTATTGTAGCACCGTTAGATTTAACAGAAAATGTATTAAACCGTTAGATTTAACGAAAAATGCATTAAATAATAACTTAATGTTAATATTAGATTTAACAAAAAATATATTAAATAATAATTTAACGTTAATAAGCAATAAAATAGACTATAATATATTTTTTTAAATGGTTTGTAAAGCGTTAAGTTACTATTTAATATATTTTTCGTTAAATCTAACGGTGCTACAGTAACTTCAGGGGGTAAATTTATGTTTCAAAAAATTGAGGTCCTCAATTTTCTTTACACCTAAAGGGTAAATTAGAATTATCCCTTTTTAATAATACACCTCTCTATTTAATTTAATATTTAAATTAAAAAAATCAAAAAATAATTTATAATTTCTAAAAATATAGCGGGGAATTGTTATTTGCGCTCAAAGTCAGGGTGTAAATTTTAACATCACATTTGTTTGTATTTTATGATTTTTGCGCTTGTATTTTCTCACGTCATTTTCATGCTATACATTATATTTGATACATATAATAACCATTCTAGCCATCAACAAAATATCCTTCCCATGCGGCATGAAATCTCACAATAAAAAAGAAAAAGCATTTTTTCTCTATTATTATATATTACAATATTAAATTAAATATAAAAATCTATTGATCGGTATTTTTTTCTCTAATTGTGTATAAATTATATACATAAATTTAAAATTATCTCTTTAAATTCGTGTCATCAATTACCCCTAAAGTGTCCCATTAAAACCTAAAATCAAATTGTGGTATCAAAATTATTGCTTATAAAGTATTCACTATTGTAAATAGTTATTTTTTAAAAAATAATAGTGTCACAATAAAATAGTTACAACTTATTTAGTTATAATAGTATAAGTTAAACTCGTAATAGTAAAATATTCAATCTAACCCAAATTGTCAAAGCTGCATTTAGTTAATTATTAAGTAAAACAAGACAAGTATTTACATAGTTTACGAACCCAATTAATACTTTCATTAAAAAAATCTAAAAAGACATTATAAATTAGTTTTATTCACAAAATTTCCATTATTCATATTCAAGGAATATTAATTAATTTGTTCTTTTCTAACGTGAAAATGAAGTTCATTGATGGTTAATGTTGACCAATAAGCCAATATTTATTCTGATGACCACGTCATTGGACAAGACCACCAAATTTTCAACTCAATATGACAAGCAGACAACAACCCATTTCTATTTTTAATTTCATTTAGCATAGTTTTAAAGATATTTTAATATTTGCAAAGACTATTTTAATAATTAAAAATAATTTCGATATATATTTGAGTCTTTTAAGATACTCTTTTATGATAAGAAAACGACACAAAATGATATTTATAGAATCACATTATACATGTTTTCTTGGTACAAAACATATTTTTTTGATCCATTGAAATCATTTTTAAAAACACTATTTGGTGGAACTTTCGCGGTGAAGTCTTTTCAAATGTTTCTAGAGAAATATAATAGTATAGAGCACATTACTTTTTAAAGTTAATTAGTAGTTAAATAACTAAAAGTTTACAAGAAGCTAACTATAATCTATAAATGAAGACTTTTAATTTCTTAAATTAATTTGTAAATTAGTGAATTGTAACAAAGACCTAGTTTTACATTTTCCTGATATAAATCCATAGGCATTGATTAATACGCAATTGACCGAAGTTTTTTTAATAAAAAAGTTTTCACTTTTTCGCTGTCAAATGGAAGATTTTATACAACAAATATAGTGTATAATATTATAAGTCAAAATTTTATCTCATAATATTGAAAGTCAATCTTCTAGAAAAATACGACTTGAAATGTTTAAAAGTTTTACTTCATCTATTATGATAATAAATTTAGTGTTTCAGATTATAACATAAAATATGTAGAATGTATAACGTTATATGTTACAACTGAATATTTCACCTTACAATAAATAAATCTAAACTGATGACAATTTTTTTTATATGTTATATAACAAGTTAGATTAGTGTAATTTTTTGAGGTTGAATAACGCTACCTATACGGGTCGGTGAACATGGTAAATATTTTAATAAATGACAATGTAACCACGCCTGTCTAGTAACCTTATATCACTCTAAATTGTATAGGTTATGATGTATAAAAATAATTGTATGTATCATATTTTAAAAACCGATACTCTTTCTAAAATTTACTCTAAATGATGTGTATTTAATATAAGCTTGTCTTGAGATGATATAATAAATAATGTGATGTAATATCTTTAATTTTATGTTATGTTCTTTGAGACTTATAATTTTGAGATAAATTTTAGGTTGTATATCACGCACTCGTAATATTATTATTAATAGTTAGATTATAGTAAATGAACAACTCTAATTAGTATAAAAAGACTAAATTTTCATAAATATAATTAATACTATGCATACACTTTTTTATATAATTGAATATGATATATCATGATAGGCGTGACTAATAAAACGATAAAGATCTTGCAAATCATGGGGTAACAATTTATTGAGAATATTGTATCATATCATTACTTTATAAGAAGTGATTGTGTATATAAATATATATTTATTATAATAAATAAATAAGCATAATACAGGACAATTACTAATCCTTCGAACAAAATAATTTTAAAAATTACTTTGGAGAAAAACATGGTAAAAAAAAGAGTAATTTTAAAAATTACTTTAGGAAAAAAAACATGGTAAAAAATAAAAAAATAGTTGTGTTTTAGTAGGGCTTTTGTAGAGTAATAGAACACAATGCACTCCCTCCCCATACTCAACAACACCCAAATAAAAAAAGAGAGCAGAAGGAGAGAGAAGAGAGAGAGAGAGAGAGAGAGAGAGAGAGAGACACAAACACACTACCGCCACTACCACCACAACACTTGCATCTACTCCCACCCCCCACCATTCCCACCATCCACCACAACAGTAAGTCCTCCTTCCTTCCTCCCCTTTCATCTCTAATCATCTTTTTCGTATCTGGGTCTCTTCCGCTCTTCCCCCTTTTGGTTGTTCTTGATGATGTTTCTTTGTTTGTTTCTTTTGTTGACTCGGTACAGTAGCAACTGAGAAATCCAATCTATGGGAGATAGAATCACTCCCGGAAGTTACTTCCAGTACCCTCCGTCTGGAGTCCATGCTTCCCCTCATAGGTCTTCCTCTTCTTTGCCTTTAGATCGTGAAAGGTTAGTTTTTTCATTCACTTCAAGTTCTGTAATTCCTTCAAGTTTCCTGCCTTGAATCTACTGTGATTTTGCTTGCGTGTTTTTTGACCTGTTTGTTTGTCTGGGTAGTCTTCAGTTTGCTCCTTGGTGGGGGTTTTGTTAACTTGAGAGTGATTCATGTAGATGTCAATCGTGATTTGTGATTCTTGATGGGTTTGACTATGCACATATGTATGCAAAAGTTTGGTGGGTGGATGGTTATATTTTTCGCATGTTTTGACTCTTTTGAGTGCTAAAGAAACGAGGCTTGGGGAGAAAGAGGAACTTGAATGGTTTCTGCTTTGAGTTGTACTTGTGTGATTGGAATTAAACTAAAGATTATCCTATCAATCTTTGTTCTCCTATGATGGTGAATTAGAGAGTGAATTTACGGATCAACAAAACCACTCACTTCTAATTTTACAATAGGGTGTTGCTTATGATTCTAACTTTGATACGCTAATAGGCACATTCAAGGCTCTTTTTTTTTTTCCATTTAACTGGCTGTAATTACATCACTTTTGTGTATTACTTTTTAGGCTATTGCTGATTTTGCAATTGAGAATACTAGCATAAATTGCTTGTTGGAACTCTTGAAGTTCCAACTTAATTGCTGTTGTTGTTATTTTCAGTCTATTGTTCTGAAACCTGAGAAGTTGAACGGAAAAGAAAAAGGAACCATGAAATCTAGATATCTACTTTTTCTACTGATTTAGTTGCTTAAGAGAATGGACAATCATAGCAACCTGGGCCATTAATTGTGCAATTCTAAAGATTTGACTTCAATGTTTCCATAATCTATTTCTTCTTTCATTTTTGGGCTGAAGAACCGAACAGAGCATTATATGGCAGAGGATCTTGTGCTACTATTTCTAACTATTCCTCCCCCCTCCATTTTGGCGTACTTGGTTACACATAAACTTACTGAAGATATTAGTACCATCTATTTGACATTCTAGAGAGAAAAAAAGGAAGGTTCAGGGAAAAACTTAAGAAAGTTCTGTAGCAAGGAGGCTTTGGCTAAGCATTTTTCTTCCATTTTTTCCTTCCAGCACTCATTGACTTTTAAATGGAGGTTGTTGGTCACAAAATTTTATTCCAAATCATTCTACATGTATCTACTTTACAACTCAGGGCCTTAAAATCCTTTGATTAAAGATAACCACTGCTAAATTGCAAATAATCTATAGTCTGAAACTAATATTTAAGCTATTGTTATTATATTCAAAACTTGAATCCTATGAGAAATATGAGAAGTCTCACTATGCAACTAACAATGTCTCTGTTGTTTTCGGTATTATGGTTTGTCACATGTATTTGACTTTTTTGATGGTGGCAGATATTTGGCTGAATTATTGGCTGAGAGGCAAAAGTTAGGACCCTTTATGCAAGTTTTGCCACTATGTAACAGGCTTCTAAATCAAGGTATGAATCTTCAATCTATCTTTTTTTGTAGCTTATGGTTTGTGAAATTATGTTGATAACATCATGGATTTAGTGGCCTGCTCCTTGCATATAGTAAACAGTGTTTAACAAAATGGTATACGTGCAGCTCACAAAAAAGCACACACATTTGTATACATACGGACATACACATAGGTAGGCAAACATGGAGCCTACAGGCACACATAGGTGATTTTTAATCCTTCAATCTTTCTTTTAAACATTGGTTTTGAATTCCGATATAGAAATTTCTTGAAACCTAAAGTTTCTTATGTATTCACCATTGTATCTGCACTTTCATGTCATTTGGATTCTTGGTACTGATGGATTTGTGCTGAAGTGGCAATTTTGGTTTTTCACCTGACGGCTCTTCTCCAGTTGGATGATTATTAATACTATATAACAATACCATTAGTGGCTCTGTGATATTTCTAAAAAAACTAGCTTTTATTAGCGAATGCCTCACTGAAATGAACTGACTGATACCTATTAATTATTTTTAACAATGGGCACTAATTGATAGACTATTGGGTTTTCAATATTCAAAATCTTCTTTAAGAGGATCTCAGAAGTTTTTAACGCTAATTTCTTGGTAATACTGATATGATCTAGAAACCACCTCTTTTTTAATTAAATTATTGTAAATTAGCAGAATAAAATGTAATAAATACACCATTTATTCATTCTTGCTTTATTTATTATTTTGTATTGGTGCAGAAATAAGAAGGGTAAGAGGTTACAATCCAAGTTTTGTAGATCATGAAAGGTTTGAGCCTGATAGTCCATTTAGATCGTTAGGTCAGCCAAATGGAAGACCAATGGATTTGGAGGGATTGTCTGCAATGCAAACTGAGGTAATGCAATTCATGTTTTCATACTTCTCTGGATTATTATTATTATTATTATTATTATTATTATTATTATTATTGTAATTTCGTGGAAGTATGAATGGGTTATAGGTTTTATGAATTGTGATTGGGGATGAATATGCTTTTTTTTTTTAAATTTTTTTGGATGTTCTCAAGTATTTTCTACTGCTGACTAGGTATATTTAATATTGTTAGTGTTACCTGTTATTGGTTATTACTAGAGTAGTGGTATATCTTTGTTCAAGAAGGTATAACCATCTTCTAATCTAACTATGGTCCAAAGTTTGTTTATTTTGCTATAATAAAATATGTCAGTGACTGAGATTTGTCTTTCCCGAAGCTTCTATATATCAGCTGGATGTTTGTAAATTCCCAAGTTTTGTCTAGGTCAAAGACTGAATGCTTTTAATGCTCATAGCTAATGTTGTGATTCAAAATGACTGAGCTATCTTATTCGGTGGGGAAGATGGTCTTGTCATTTATCTTTCTTTATGAAATATAAGCTTGACAGGTGGGTCTTCGAAAAGAAATTTGGGTTTCTTGTAATAGGGTAAGGTTGGGGCATGCCGGTGGTGACAGAAGAAATTTAGAGATGGTTCATGGTTTTTCTTTGTGAAATCTTTTATAATGAGATTATGAATATGTATCAAGTATTCCTGTAAAACTACATTTGGAATGTTCCTGTACTGCCAAGGGTGCATTCATTTTATGTTAGTGGTTGGTGTTTGATATAGTTCTAGCAGTTGACAGCCTTATGTCTGGGAGATGGACTATCTTAGGTTGATCTGCCTTTCGAAGGTGCCGGGAATTGGGGTTTTTGTATTTTGGTTTCCAAATAAGGTATGCTCTTGGCTTATGAGATAGTTGGATTGCTTGGATGTTTTCTTTCCATTAGGTAACTGATGGAAGGTAGGACCTTTTGGGTGGTTACCAGGTCATGTGAGGTTTTGTTGTTTGGAATATTAGCTTATTTTTGGTGATTTGCTCTGTTTGGGTGTGGGTGGGGGGAAATAAAAGACAAATTTCTTAGGATTGAGTTGGGTATAGATAAGCTCTGTAAAGGATTATAACTTGATTTTTGCATATCACTTTAGAAATTTCTTTATCTTGGATTTTATAGTCAGTGCTTTCAACTTGTGTCTAGGAAAGTCAAAAATTTTCTTATCTTTTTTCTTTTTAAATTACCTTCTATGTGGACTTTTTGCTTTGTCTATCTAATAAAATAAATTGCTTTCTTTCTTCTAAAGTTTTGTTTTGTTTTGTTTTGTTTTTTTTTGTTTTTAAAAACTATTGTTAGATGCCATGCTTAAGTAAATGTGGATAAAATTTTAATTATGATTTTTCAAATACATAGAGAGCATTTCTTAATGATGTCATGCTTCAGGAAAATGGACATCTCCAAAGAATGGCTTCTTTTCAAACTCCTCCTTCTGTGGGCTGGCCAGGGGTGCCAGGAATTCCAACCACACCTGTTGTAAAGAGAGTTGTTAGACTTGATGTCCCTGTGGACAAATATCCAAATGTGAGTTAAGATGTATCTGTTTATATTGAAAGTACTTTATGATTTCTTTATTTTAATCCCATTGCGATTAGCTTCTATCTTAAAATCTTGCAGTACAATTTTGTTGGCCGAATTTTGGGACCACGTGGAAATTCTCTGAAAAGAGTTGAAGCCATGACAGAATGTAGGGTTTTCATAAGGGGTCGGGGCTCTGTAAAGGATTCTATAAAGGTATGATCTATTATAAAATGTTTCTCCTTTCTCCATTTAATTTGGTAAATAGTATACTTTGAAATAAGCTTTTGGTTAGGTTGCAATTTAGTCAACGTGAAGTGAGATTGAACTCTTACAGCATCAAAATAAAAGTTTGGATGTTCTAAAGCTGTTTAATGCTCATAGTCTATATGTTTAATGTTTTAGATTGAACTTATCTCTACCTGGTTCTTTAGTTGCAGCCAAATTATAGGATTTGTAAATTAAATGTATTATTTTCTCTTATTTTCACTATTTTATCACTGTACTTCAACCTTGCTAAAGTAGGAACAATGTTAAATTGTAGGTGATGCCAATTTGTCCAAGTTTATCTCGTGAAGATGTTCATCTCCTTCATGTATTTATATTCGAACTTCCAGTGTTACATTTTTTATTTATTATGCAAGTTTCAGTAATAAATGTGATTTCTTTGATTAGGACTAGTGATTATCTTGATTCAAGTCAGATCATATATTTAGTCATGTGCTTTCTTGTGTGGTTTAGAACTGATATTGCTCATGGTTTGACTAATGGTTGTCTGGTTATGCGTGGAGTTGCTTTGACATTGAATCAAGGTTCATGATGTTTTGGTGATTAATTTTATCAAAGAAAGATAAAGACTGAACGATAAATAACATTTATCGCTTATCAGTAAGAAAAAGCAAAATTTGTTACTTCCTTGAACACTAGCAAATAATATATCAGAATAGAAGTTAGATAAATCATTTGTTAGTCTTTTCTCATTTTGAATGAAAATGTTTGTTAGCAGTAATTTTTTTGTGATGTTGGAGTTGTTTGTTCCAAGCTGTGAACTTGTTTAAGTGCATATATAGTCACTGTAAATCATGGAGGCTAGTGCACAGCTGCTGCCATGAAGGTTGCTTTTTATTGCTAATTATCTTGTGAGCAAGCCTTTGTGCTAATCTCTGTATCGTAAAGATGTTTGTTTTTCTTGGCCCTGCTTCACCTTAATTGTTACTTTTTTAATAACCTGCCTTAATCATTATTTGAACTTGTATAACTTATGTCTTGGTTCCAGTGGTTCTAGCAATTTCTTCTGTATGTCCGTGGAATTTTGAAAAGTCCAGACATCTTAGAGGTTGAGAGGTAGGAATTTTATTGAAAGAACCACACTCCGTTGTTTATGTCATGAGTCTATTGATAAGAAGGGGCTGCACCAACATTTTATTGCCCCTCTGTCTCATCCTGGTGGTTTTTAGATCTATTTTGACCCGTCATTACCTTGTCTATCTCCAAAATTATGTTGAAAATATTTTGTTTGAATTCTTAATGTTATAGGACACCGAAGCCATCTTCCATAATTGAATCTATCCAACTGATTATCACTGTGATAGGGTTAAAAAAATTGTGGGGGTTATGCACATCCGAAGTGTCCCTTGCACTCCTGAACTGGACTACTCTTACGCCTTTTTTACTTTATTACAAGGGATTGGAAGAAGGATACTACGCAAGTTTTAGTATCCGACAGTAAGGCCTCCTAGTTATTACCTGTAATGCAGTAGTGGAACAGAGATAGGTGTTGGAATTTGACGGGGTTGGAATTTTCCCCTAATGGCAAAACAGGATGAAGAAAGAGTCATTTTCGTCTCATTTGCACTTGGTTTCTTAGAAAGAAACTCAAAGAGTGGCTAGTGTCTTTATCACTCTTGACTTCAAGATAAATAATGTGCTTTGCATTGAATGACAAATAGTGTATGTATGTATATATTATAGCTTGGTTTCTGATTACTTTTCTCAAGAAATTTTGCCTCTTTTCTTTCATTTTTCTCTTTGCATTTTCCTTTCCCTCTCTCCCCTGCTGACAAATGTAGAAAGCTTTTTTCGTTTAATTGAGCTAATGGTAGATATTTATTTTTAGTATTGTTTCTTATTGATTGCTTTATTCAGCTATGAGTTATATGCACTGGATAACAAATCTGTGTTGTTATTAATTCCGAGGTCCCTTGGGAATTATTGCATATTGTCTCAGTTAATGTAGTACAAATGGGAAAATATGACTTATTACTGTATTTTATTAAAGAAATTGGTATTACTGGAGATATACGTGATTTGGACTTATGAACCCCCTTTTGTTTGCCTCCAATTAATTTTATTGATTTTGTGCTTATGCCATCCCTATTTCTTATGATGATATTTGATTATTTTTTTATTCAGGAAGAGAAACTAAAAGATAAACCTGGTTATGAGCATCTGAATGAGCCACTACATGTGTTAGTTGAGGCTGAATTTCCCGAGGATATAATAAATGCCCGTTTGGATCATGCAGTGGCGATATTGGAAAACCTTTTGAAGCCTGTGGTATGGACAGGATTATACTCTTTAGTTTTCTCTCTGTCTATTCATGCTGGCTTTCTATATGTGAGACCTGTCACTAAGTTTATATCGGCAATTGGCATCTAAACTTGTTCAAACTCATCTGTTATGCAGGATGAATCATTGGATCACTATAAGAAGCAACAACTGAGGGAATTGGCTATGCTAAATGGTACACTTAGGGAAGAAAGTCCTAGCATGAGTCCAAGTATGAGCCCGAGTATGTCGCCTTTTAACACTGCAGGATTGAAACGTGCCAAGACAGGGAGATGAACCCCTTACACAAATGATGCATCATTGGTCAACTGCTGGATTGCTGCAGCTGATAGATTGTGGTCCTGTTGACTTCATCTGGTATTGTTCTTCGGAACCTTGGAAGACTTGGTGATCAAGGACATATGTTGAAATCCAGAGTAAGTTATGCGCACAAATGTTGGCATGCCAGAGGGGGTTATCTGATAGTTGTCTCCGATATGGCTAACATGTTGATCTACAATATCAATTCTTTCATGTATTATTCCTTCCAACTGAATTTGGTATTTGATTGGTTAAAAGTAACCTGTTCTCTAATCAATTTATTTGTTATTCCAGCTAGCTGCTTAGTGATGTGAAACTTAAATGTACTCTGCCAGATATTTACCTGACAATTATCTTATTTAATGCATATGCTAACATATGCATGCTATTCACTTGAGACAGATGAATAATAAATTTCATTGTAATTTATATGCTATGTTCTGTTGTTGTACTTGTAACCTTCGTAAAACCGAGTTTCACAACTCCTCTTCTTTGCAAGGCTGTATATTTGCGAGTTTTGACCGGTGAGGATGGGCTTTCTGTGCATCATAGTAATGTGGTATATAGAATTACTCGAGTTCTATTTGTATTTTTTGATATCCAGGAATCTCTCAACATTTATTGTGTTAATTAGGTTTGAACTGGGGACTGCTTTTTGTCATGAGAGAAACGAATGTTGTAAAAATATTATGGATATTTTTAAATGTTTGATTTTAATTATTTAATTTATTTAATTGTCTATAATATTCTTATGACTGCATATTTATTTATTCATTTATTTTTTTAATGTTATCTAAATTGGGGGCGTTCTTCTTACTACTTAAATAATGAAAAGTGTTACTTTGGGTGTCAGAAAGAGGAATTAAGGTATTTTATTCACTTAATTTTGTTTCAATTTTGAGGATTTATTGAAAAGTAGATTTTTAATGGATGATTGAGATGTGAAATTATTCTCTTAATTCGTTAAGGGTGTGTTCGTTTATGAATCCGTTATTCTTGTTTTCAATTGAATTTAAGAATATGTGGTTGATTTTAAATTATTTTAAATTTTGAAAAGGATATGTGGTTGAGATTGAATATAAATAGTATTGAAAAATATGCAGCACAGAAAACAGGATTTGGATTCATAAACAAATAGAGCCTAATTTTTTATAACTGTCAATTGCTCATCTGTAAAAATAATGAGATGTAAAAATGAGATGATGGGATTCTTGTCCTGTAAAGAGATATCTAATTTTTTTCGATTCTAAGGGGGAAGAATGACTTTATTACTCGCGTAATATTCATCATTTTGGAGTTTCTACTAAAATTAGTTTTCCATAAATAAGTTCAATTGTGATGGGCTTGTAGTAGTCGAATGTTTGGGTATAGAGAAGATTGTGTCTTAACTAAGGGGGTGATTGGTTTATTTTTTTTTTTTTGGTTGGTTTGAAATTTGAATAGGTCTTAATTAAACTGAAATTTAAATAAGTTCGAATATAAAAATCTGAATGATATGATTGCTTTTTTTTTTTTTAATTATAACATCTGAATTAAAATGTCTAAAAATTAATGGTTTTACATATATATCCTTATTTGCACATATTATTTTCACTTATGATTTTATTTTAGATAGTAAAAGTATTTGTATACCAAAATTTGTTATGAATTTAATTTATTTAAATGTGTATAATTAGAGAAGTTATTTTTTTAAAGAATTCGATACACATACACACACACACACATATAAAAGTTAAATGATCATAAAATAATTTTAAAAATAAAAATATATGGAGAACCATAGTATAAAATTAGAAATAAATAATAATATTCAAAAATTAAAATATTAGGCTATGTACAAATTAATTAGAAATGAATTTTTATAAGGATATTTAAGAGAATTAAATGAGTAATAAATGATTCAGACATTTGCATTAATAAAAAAGTTAGAATTTTTAGTTTTTTCCATTCAGATGAAAATTCCTTAGATTAAGTCTTAAGTCAAAAAAAAAAAAATAATCACCTTGAAAAGATCTGAAGTTTGGGAATAAGTTAAATTCAAACTTTAGACAGAAAAAAAAATCAGCTCTTAAGACTTTTCACAAGAATAAGAATTAGAATCTTCACTAACCTAATTTTAATTTTAGGATAGCTTTTAAAGATATAATGTAACAACCCGAATGAGGCACATGATATACACATACCAAAATCAGAGTGCAACTAATTTCGTTATTTAAAATATTAAACCACAAATTATCCAAATAAGTTATTAAACTCTAGGGATAAAAATGATCCCATTATTACAAACCAAAGCTAATATAATAAATCGAGTTCCAAAAAAAAAACTACAATGTAGCAACATTCTTATTCGCGCTAAAAGCAATGATCTCCAAAACTGCTCTAATCATTCTATCCAACAAGTCTTATATCTACGAGGTATAATCTGCAAAAATGTAGGTGACGAGGAATAAACCGTCAACTCAATAAGTAATACGTATATTAGTATGCTAGTAAAACATAGAAATAATAATAATTTTCGTAGTATCATAATAAATTACATAAAACTTAATTATAACATAATGAAACTTATCAAAGCATATATTAAAGAAGTCTCTTAAACAGATTCATAAGAGAAAACAAACAACTTCAAAACAGCTCATGTCACGCAGTCATAACTTATCATAGGATCGAATTACGATCACACATACCATATCATATTTGTGCATAAAAAAACATATATCCAGCTGGAACCATATCATATCAAACATAACATACTGAGTACCACGGACAATGAGCCAGAAATTCATAATTTATAATGTCAAATTTGCTTCAAAATCATTATAAATCATAGGATACTTAAATAAGTCTTAGAAATAATAATAATTATGGATGTGAAATTCATATTATCAGTTCAAAAACTTTAAAATGGAAGTTAAATAAATTATAAGAAATTTTAGAAAAATAACTGAGTAAAACATTCTGTATTTAGAGATAATTGCAAATAAAACGGTTTGGTAATTTGTCAATAATTTTTGTTATACAAGCATTTCTAAATAAATTATTTGTTTTATTAAACATCCTATGTAAATAAATCTGAAAATATAATTGAATGCCTTAAAACATAATTATGTAACATAGTTTCAAATTTTGTAAAAGAATACATAAATCTTGCATGTCGAAATCATAAATATTTCGTACTTGTCAAAATAAGACACACTAATATAAGTATCACTTACCTCCAATCCAGATCAAATAACTCTACTTCTATCTGTTCAAATGATCGAAAAATCCTAGAAAATAATTAAACCAATAATATCGTTAAATTCAGCTCTAAACTGTTCTAACGGTTGAAGCCTAAAATCTGAACAGTAATTATTCTACGAATTTTATCTCTAAATTTCTTATACCAAAGACTCTAAAAATTTACATATGTATACAAGACATGGATATGATGTTCCACGAATTTTTCTGTAGACATTTATTGGCAAAAAGTATTTTAATTAAATTAATTCTTCAGACACCATAAAACTGTCAAACTGAACAAATCTGTGAGTCAGCTCATTTAGATGATTTTTATAAAATTAAATAATGGGCATAAAATTACGAAAATTTATAGAATCATTTTTAACATATAAATGAACCAGCATAAAAATTTTCAAAAATTTTGGAGACGTATTGGTCAGAAATAAAATTCATGAATTCAAGTATGACTTTTTCACAGTTTAGTTTTTCAGCATGTAAAACCAGTTTCAAAAATATTTATAAAATAGTTTTATGCACGATTTTGACATAAAAAAAATTATGATATCTATTTTCATGTCTTGAAACCGTAATAAAAATATTGACTTAAAATATTTAAAGTTTCCACAGATTAAAATTCATGGAATCAGCATATATACAGACTTCTAATTAAACTTCTGTTTACAATATTATATTCAATATTGTAACATAAATAGTAATCAATCACTACAACCTAATATGTTTCAACGTATATAGAATCTAATTTCTAGCATAAAATAATATCTCAAAATATAATTAAACAGAGTTATAGTGAAATTCTTACCTCTTATCAAGTGAACTACGGGAAGTTGTATTCTGATCAATACTCCTAATCTTACTTTAACGTGAAAATTCCTTGAACACACAATAAAATTCTAATTTAGAAATATTTTCTTTAATTAATAACTCAATATAATGAGATTAAAGTTTTCACTTACCGTAAGTTGAGTACGCTGAGTTACTCTCACAGCCGCTTACACTCAAAACCCTAATTGAACGCAAATGTAAATGATATAATGCTTAAAATTAATTTATATAGTAGCTGACTTATACCCTAGAACTGATTGGTAACAGATATAAGTGTACTCCTAAAAAAAAATAATACTAAATTTACATATATAGACATATATATATATCCTTACTAGAACTTAAATAACGTAAATATTAAAATTTGAATATTACAACTCTCCCCCCCTAAAAATAAATTTCGTCCTCGAAATTTGATACGTACCTTATGTTTCGAAAAGTTGAGGGTATTCCTCCCTTATTTCAGCTTCTCGCTCTCAGGTGGCTTCTTCTTTTGCGTGATTTCTCCATCGTACCTTTACCAGTGGAATAACCCTTGACCTTAAAACTTGTACCTTTCGATCAATTATCTCCATTGGTGACTCTTCATATGACATATCATTGGAGATGTGAATGGGTTGGTAATCCAGTACATGGGACGGATCGGCTACGTATTTCCTCAAGACCGATACATGGAAAACATTATGAAGCCTTGACAGACTCGATGGCAAAGCAACCCGATACGCCTTAGTACCAACCCTTTCCAGAATCTCGAATGGTCCAATAAATCTTGGGCTAAGTTTTCCTTTCTTTCCAAACCGAAAGATTCCCTTCCATGGAGATACTTTTAAGAAAACAAGATCACCAACTTGAAATTCTATCTCCTTTCTTCGACAATCTGCATAACTCTTTTTTCTACTCTGAGCTGCACGAATTCGTTCTTTAATCAACTTGATCTTATCTGTGGTGATTTGAATGAGTTCTAGTCCTAACAATTTTCGTTCTCCAACTTCGTCCCAACAAATAGGTGATCTACACTTCCTTTCATATACAGCTTCATAAGGAGCCATCCCAGTACTAGAATGGTAACTATTATTATAAGCAAACTCAATCAACATTAAATGATCTTCCCAACTACCACCTATATCCAAAACACATGCTCGCAACATGTCCTCAAGAGTTTGAATAGTCTTTTCTGACTGACCATCTGTTTGGGGGTGAAATGCAGTACTGAATCTTAATTTTGTACCTAACTCCCTATGTAAGCTAGCCCAAAACTTGGATGTAAAGCGTGGATCTCGATCAGAGACTATGGAGATAGGTACGCCGTGTAATCTGACGATTTCACGTACAAACAATTTAGCTAACTGCCCCAAACTATCCGTAGTCTTCATCGCCAAGAAATGAGCACACTTAGTTAATCGATCCATGATAACCCATATGGAATCACAACCTCTTTTGGATCGTGGTAACCCACTTACAAAGTCCATAGTCAAGTGTTCCCATTTCCATTCTGGGATAGGAAGAGGTTGAAGGGTTCCACTAGGTCTTTGGTGCTCAATCTTAACTTGTTGGCAGGTCAAACATTTAGAAACATATTCAGCTATGTCTTTCTTCATATTCCTCCACCAAAAGTTACCTTTTAGATCATGATACATCTTCGTGCTACCTGGATGTATACTGTAAGCCGAATCATGAGCTTCGAACAATATTTCCCTCTTCAATTCATCCACAGCAGGAACACACAATCTTTGTCTAAACCATAATATATTATTGTTGTCCAACCTAAACTCCAGTCTTTTCCCATTCTGTACTTCTTCAGAAATTTTCACAAGTTCTAAATCCTCTCCTTGTGCTGATTTGATCCTATCAAGAAGGGTAGGTTGCACTCTAAGACACGCTAACAAATCAACTTGTTTATGTGTCACAATCATCATACCAAATCTCCTAAGATCTTCCAAAATATAACTTTGAGAGGTAATCAGATGTGCCATATTTCCCAATGACTTCCTACTAAGAGCATCTGCTACCACATTTGCATTACCTGGATGGTAATTGATCGTGCAATCATAGTCTTTTACTAACTCCAACCATCGTCTTTGTCTCAAGTTCAACTCTTTCTGGGTAAACAAATACTTTAAACTCTTATGATCTGTATAGATCTCACAAGTCTCCCCATAGAGGTAATGTCTTCATTTTTTTAAAGCAAAAACCACAGCTGCTAGCTCTAAGTCATGAGTTGGATAGTTCTGCTCATAACTCTTCAACTGCTTTGATGCATAAGCTACCACTTTTCCATGTTGCATCAACACACAGCCCAAACCCTTCCTGGATGCATCACTGTATATAACAAAACCACCACCACTTGATGGGATGGTTAAAACTGGTGCAGAAACAAGTCTCTTTTTAAGCTCCTTGAAACTTTCCTCACATTCATCATTCCATACAAATTTTTCATTCTTCTTAGTTAAACGAGTTAATGGAGCCGCCAAATTGGAGAATCCTCCAACAAAACGTCTATAATACCCAGCTAAACCCAAGAAACTCCTAACCTCTGTTACATTACTAGGTCTTTGCCAACTTACAATAGCCTCAACTTTCATGGGATCAACGGATATTCCACCTTTAGAAACTACATGGCCTAAAAACACTACTTGATCAAGCCAAAACTCGCACTTCTTAAATTTAGCATAGAGTTTCTTCTCTCGAAGAGTTTGAAGCACTATTCTCAAATGCTCCTCATGATCCTCTTTACTCTTAGAGTAAATCAATATATCATCGATGAAGACAACGACAAATTGATCAAGATAAGGTTGAAACACCCTATTCATCAGGTCCATAAAAGTAGCAGGGGCATTAGTTAATCCAAAGGGCATAACTAAAAATTCATAATGCCCATAGCGAGTGCGAAAAGCTGTCTTGGGTATATCATCACTTTTAATCTTCAGTTGATGATATCCTGATCTCAAATCAATTTTGGAAAACACGGCTGCACCTTGCAATTGATCAAAAAGATC
The DNA here is from genome assembly GCA_013180625.2 of Boswellia sacra. NCBI lineage: Eukaryota > Viridiplantae > Streptophyta > Magnoliopsida > Sapindales > Burseraceae > Boswellia > Boswellia sacra. Next base: position 382,658 of record SNVD02012387.1, on the reverse strand, counting down.
ATCAATCCGCGGAAGAGGGTACTTATTCTTAATAGTGACCATATTCAATTGCCTATAGTCGATACATAACCTCATCGACCCATCCTTCTTCTTCACAAACAACACAGAAGCGCCCCAAGGCGATACACTAGGACGAATAAATCCTTTACCAAGCAATTCTTCCAACTGAACTTTCAATTCCTTTAGCTCTAAAGGGGCCATTCGATATGGAGCCTTAGAAATAGGAGTAGTGCCTGGTACCAAATCAATTGCAAACTCTATTTCTCGATTAGGGGGTAAACCAGGTAAATCCTCAGGAAATACATCATTAAACTCCCTAACGACAGGAATATCCTCAAGAGAAACTCCGCTTTGCTTGTTAACTGAGATAGAGTTCAAAAAGCTAGTATAACCCCTCTTAAGCATCTTATTGACTTTAATGGTGGACAACTTACCATGACTATTAGTTTTCCTTGGAAATATAAACTCATCACTTCCAGGAATATGAAACTCGATTTCCTTAGTAAAACAGTTTATACTTGCATGGTAAGTTGCTAACAAATCCATGCCTAAAATAACATCAAAATCAGACATTTCTAGTGGCAACAAATCAACCAAGAAGTCCCTACCACCAAAGCTAACTACACAAGATTTATACACTCGATCAACCAACATGCAATCACCCATAGGAGTAGCAATAGACAAGGGATGCTTCAGAGATTCAGTAGGTTTCATGGCATAACAAGCGAATATATGGGAAATGAAAGAATGTGTAGCACCAGAGTCAAACAACACTTTAGCATCTCTAGAGAATAATGATATAGTACCTGACACCACATCATTAGTTGCCTCTGCATCTTGCGTTGTCATAGCAAAAACACGCCCCTCTGTCCTTGGCTTTTTCCTCTGTTCCTCACTAGTTTGTACATTAGAAAAGTTGTTACGCCTTTTAGGACAATCTTTCAACCTATGATTGGGATCTCCACAACCAAAACAAACACCAGCTTTTCTCCAACATTCCCCAGGATGCTTTCTATCACAATACTGGCAAGTTGGGTACTCCCTTCGAGTCGTACCTTCACCAACCACCTTTTGAGCCGATCCCTTACTATTGCCAGATGCATTTCCATTACGAGATCCTCCTTGCTTATTCTTGTTTCGTCGATCTCGAGCCTCATGCAACTCATTCTGATACCGTTCTGCTATCATAGCTCGATCCACTAGGTCAGCATACTCATTCAACTTGAGAATTGATAATCGAGCCTTAAGAGCTGGACGCAATCTGTCAAAGAATCGTCGGCATTTCATGTCTTCCCCTAGAGTGGGCACAAATCGAGACAAGGCAGTGAACTCTCTCTCATATTCAGCCACTGACTTGTTGCCTTGAATAAGTCTAAGAAAGTCTGCCTCCATCTTATAGCGAACCCGATCTGGAAAATACTTCTCATTAAAAGCTTCCTCGAACATTCCCCAAGTGATTAGAGCCTCTCCTAAACGAGTCCTCATGAGGCGAGAAGTGGCTTCCCACCAAAAGTTAGCATCACCCTTTAGCATAAAAGCAGCAAAGACCACCTTTTGCTCATTACTACAACTAATGGTTGTGAAAATCTTCTCAATCTCTTTAAGCCATGCCTCAGCAACCACTGGGTCTGCACCTCCATGAAAGGCAGGTGGTCCTAATTTCTTAAATCGTTCCATAGCTGTTCCAGATCCGCCATCACTTGATTGTCCCTCATCGTTATGCCTTCCAACGGACTTTCCTCGTGCAATTTCCTCCAACAGCTTAGCTTGTTGTTCGATAATCCTGGCCATAGTATGTGCAGAGGGATTTGCCTCCACGGTGGTGTCTTGAGAAATGTTGCCTGTCTCTTGATTCAAACGTGTTGTATTCCTTCTATCACGTGCCATCTCTTCAAGGGTGGGGTCGGATTCATTAGCATTAAGGTTCCTAAGTCCTCGAGCCATTACTCTATTTTCAAAGAAATATAATTCATACATAAGCAACACAACAATTCATAAATATTCCAAATTTTATTAAAAATAATAATAATAATAATAATACGAGTCTCAAACATCTATCATCTAATAAAATATTCAATATCATCAAAGTAATAACAAATCCAAAGCCTAATCTCTTATTATCTATAATAACACTCATTTGCCACATTCAGATACTTTGGAATAAAAAGGGATCCTCATCCTAATCGGAAAAGGTTCTATGCTTGTTTTTTCTTCATTTTGATCCTCTATAACTTCAATTGGGTCATCTTCCTCAGATTCTGGGTTCTTTGGCAAAACAGTTGCTTTTGTGAACTCTTCTGTGCTAGAAATGGTCTTATTAGGTCCACATAATGGAGGAAAATCTCTCACTGCTGAAATCTTTCTTCTAGGCGGGTAGGTCTTTTCCAAAAGCTTTTTTTGACCATTAGGGAACTTAGTATCTTCACTAGCCATGATCGCCTATTAAGGTCAAAAGGAAAATTTTAGGATCTATAATATTAGAAACAAACACATAATTAATTCTATATCTCTAAGTCATTAAGGTAAAACTTATCATTTTGATTTACGTCACTAACTCTTTTTTTTTTTTTTTTTTTGTCTACAGAATCATAACCTATGCTCTGATACCACAACTGTAACACCCCGAATGAGGCACATGATATATACATACCAAAATCAGAGTGCAACTAACTTCGTTATTTAAAATATTAAACCACAAATTATCCAAATAAGTTATTAAACTCTAGGGATAAAAATGATCCCATTATTACAAACCAAAGCTAATATAATAAATTGAGTTCCAAAAAAAACTACAATGTAGCAACATTCTTATTCGCGCTAAAAGCAATGATCTCCAAAACTGCTCTAATCATTCTATCCAACAAGTCTTATATTTACGAGGCATAATCTGCAAAAATGTAGGTGACGAGGAATAAGCCGTCAACTCAATAAGTAATACGTATATTAGTATGCTAGTAAAACATAGAAATAATAATAATTTTCGTAGTATCATAATAAATTACATAAAACTTAATTATAACATAATGAAACTTATCAAAGCATATATTAAAGAAGTCTCTTAAACAGATTCATAAGAGAAAACAAACAACTTCAAAACAGCTCATGTCACGCAGTCATAACTTATCATAGGATCGAATTACGATCACACATACCATATCATATTTGTGCATAACAAAACATATATCCAGCTGGAACCATATCATATCAAACATAACATACTGAGTACCACAGACAATGAGCCAGAAATTCATAATTTATAATGTCAAATTTGCTTCAAAATCATTATAAATCATAGGATACTTAAATAAGTCTTAGAAATAATAATAATTATGGATGTGAAATTCATATTATCAGTTCAAAAACTTTAAAATGGAAGTTAAATAAATTATAAGAAATTTTAGAAAAATAACTGAGTAAAACATTCTGTATTTAGAGATAATTGCAAATAAAACGGTTTGGTAATTTGTCAATAATTTTTGTTATACAAGCATTTCTAAATAAATTATTTGTTTTATTAAACATCCTATGTAAATAAATCTGAAAATATAATTGAATGCCTTAAAATATAATTATGTAACATAGTTTCAAATTTTGTAAAAGAATACATAAATCTTGCATGTCGGAATCATAAATATTTCGTATTTGTCAAAATAAGACACACTAATATAAGTATCACTTACCTCCAATCCAGATCAAATAACTCTACTTCTATCTGTTCAAATGATCGAAAAATCCTATAAAATAATTAAACCAATAATATCGTTAAATTCAGCTCTAAAATGTTCTAACGGTTGAAGCCTAAAATCTGAACAGTAATTATTCTACAAATTTTATCTCTAAATTTCTTACACCAAAGACTCTAAAAATTTACATATGTATACAAGACATGGATATGATGTTCCACGAATTTTTCTGTAGACATTTATTGGCAAAAAGTATTTTAATTAAATTAATTCTTCAGACACCATAAAACTGTCAAACTGAACAAATCTATGAGTCAGCTCACTTCGATGATTTTTATAAAATTAAATACTGGGCATAAAATTACGAAAATTTATAGAATCATTGTTAACATATAAATGAACCAGCATAAAACTTTTCAAATTTTTTAGAGACGTATTGGTCAGAAATAAAATTCATGAATTCAAGTATGACTTTTTCACAGTTTAGTTTTTCAGCATGTAAAACCAGATTCAAAAATATTTATAAAATAGTTTTATGCACAATTTTGACATAAAAAAAATTAAGATATCTATTTACATGTCTTGAAACCGTAATAAAAATATTGACTTAAAATATTTAAAGTTTCCACAGATTAAAATTCATGGAATCATCATATATACAGACTTCTAATTAAACTTCTGTTTACAATATAATATTCAATATTGTAACATAAATAGTAATCAATCACTACAACTTAATATGTTTCAACGTATATAGAATCTAATTTCTAGCATAAAATAATATCTCAAAATATAATTAAACAAAGTTATAGTGAAATTCTTACCTCTTATCAAGTGAATTACGGGAAGTTGTATTCTGATCAATACTCATAATCTTACTTTAACATGAAAATTACTTGAACACACAATAAAATTCTAATTTAGAAATATTTTCTTTAATTAATAACTCAATATAATGAGATTAAAGTTCTCACTTACCGTAAGTTGAGTACGCTGAGTTTCTCTCACAGCCGCTTACACTCAAAACCCTAATTGAACGCAAATGTAAATGATATAACGTTTAAAATTAATTTATATAGTAGCTGACTTATACCCTAGGACTGATTGGTAACAGCTATAACTGTACTCCTAAAAAAAATAATAATAAATTTACATATATATACATATATATATATATATATATATATATATATATATATATATATATATATATATATCCTTACTAGAACTTAAATAACATAAATATTAAAATTTGAATATTACATATAATGACGTATATTTTTATATTAATGGATGATTAAGATTTAACTTTACTCTCTCCTCGATATATATATATATATATATAGAGTTATTTATTTATGAATCACTAATTACATTTGTGCCAAAAAAAAAGAATAGGAAATTCTTGTCCATGTGATGTTATTTATAATGTTATTATAATAATGAATGGAGCAGTCTCTTATTTATAGAGGTGTTGTAAGCTCATATGAACATAATAGTAGGGATGGCAAAATTCAGGTGCGGGTTTGGCGTTTCCGCACCCGCATCTGACCAAAAAACTTTTTTTCGATCCCCGCAAAATTCACCTATTTTTTCGAGCTTTTTTCTGTGTGGGTATTTGCGAGCGCTGGGATGCTATACCCACACCCGAAAAAAAACCCTGAATTTTTTCTGGCTTTTTTTTTTTAAATTTTTTCACGCTCTGAAATGAGTTAAATAGAATAATGTTGCCCACAATTTGTCAAGGACGTGACTGGCATTGGTGGCAAAGTTGGTTGGATGAGTTTTGGTACCCAGTTTCGAATCACAGCTCCTTTGATTAATTACTTTTAATTAAACATATAAAAGAGAATTGATTATATAAAATTTATCTGCAATAATTAGAGTGAAAAGTCATGTGGTTGGGTGGTTAACCACTTGAAATCTAACTCACGGGTTCAAGTCTTATTGTATGCGTTTTACACTACAAAATAAAATAGAAGGGCTAGGCTGCGCGGGTGACCATGTAGGGAAAATTGCCATCCCTACATATTATTATATAGGTCTTATCTATAATCTAAAATATCTTATTATATTTTTATTGTAAATTAGTATTTAGGGAAGTGGATAAAAAATGGACTTATTAAGGGCTAAATAAAAATGTATCAAAATTATTTTTTAATTTGAAATGAGGTCGATTTCTTTTGACCAAAAAAATCTCGAGGGTAATTGTTTTCTTGTATGAAATCTGAATAAGTCTAAATTAAATTGAAATCTGAATAAGTCTCAATATAAAACTCTAAATGATATGTTTGTTTTTTTATTTTAATATCTGAATTGAAATGTATGAAATCTAATAGTTTCACACATATACCCTATTTATATATATTATTTTCATTGGTGATTTTGTTTCACTTAATAAAAATATATGTATACCAAAATTTATTATGAAATTAAGTTATTTAAATGTGTGCAATTGGGTAAAGAAGTTTTTTGTTTTAAAGAATTTGATATATAAATAAGCTAAATGACCATAAAATAATTTTAAAAATATATAGAGAATCACAACGTAAAATTAGAAATAAATAATAATGTTTTAAAATTAAAATATTACGCTATATAAAAATTGGTCATAAATGAATTCTATAAGGACGTTTAAGAGAATTAGAGAAGTAATAAATGATTTAGATATTTGCATCCAGACAAAATCTAGAATTTTTAGTTTTTTTATTCAGATAAAAATATCTTAGATTAAGTCTTAATTTAAGAAAACAAACATTATAAAAAGATCTGAAGTCTGATAATAAGTTAATTCAGACTTTAGACAAAACAAATTAGCCCCCCAATAACATTCTCTATGCTTTTTTCTTCAATCTTGTTTTATTTTATTTTTTCTCTTTTGCATTTAATCTCTCTCTCTCTCCCTCTCTCTCTGTCTCTGCAATATGATTCACACTATGTTTCAAAAAAAAAGAAAGAGAAGAAGAAAAGAAGACGAAGGAAAGAAGAAAGCAGTGATTAGAGAGAAAAAGAAATTAAAATTAAATAAAAATGGTCAAAGAAGAAAAACAACAGTAATTTTGTTGAAAGTCAAAGTTGAGTTCATTTAAGTTAGAAAAAAACAAAAAAGGAGTTCATTTTTGTTGTAAGAGTCAGCTGGGCCAATTAATTGTGCAATTATCCTAAATTAAGAACAACACAAGATTTCAAGAAGCTCACGAAGGGCATGTTTGATGCATGTGAGGCATGCTTTCGTGGAATTTACCTTTTTTTAATATTAACTTTAAATAAGAAGACAAGAAGAAAGAGAAAAGAAGGAAAGAAAAGAAGGAAAGAATAATAGGAGTAGAGAGAGAAAAAAATAAATAGTAGTCAAGGAAGAAAAGAAAGTACACGGACAATTTTGTTAGAAAAATCAAAGTTTGAGTAGTTAAAAACTATGGCTCGGTCCATTTTTTATTTGACCCTTTGAATTAAGTCTAAATTTGTCAAAATTTTCAAATGTTTAACACTTTTATGACTACGTTAATTCATATAATAATGTCGTATTTCACGTTACAAAAATTGTATCGTTTTAAACTTAATAGAACCCTTGAACAATGCGGGATTTATCACAAACCACCTTCTTAGATTAGTTGTAATTTTTTTTTAGTTTGAACTTAAGAAAATGCTGGCTTAACATGTCATAAATATCTTTAATGAATAGTATTGAGAATATTTATAATAAATTTAAATAATATAATCAAACAACAACATATTGAAGAAATAATAAAATATAAATTAGATTAACATAACAATACATTAAATAAATATAACAAGTAAAAAGATAGAGTAAGAAATATGTGGCATAAGCACTTGGGAGGCATGTCAAAGGCATTGTCCTAAATTCAAAGAGTCCTCACCTCGTGTGGGTCATATCGGTATTCAATGGATCCACGATACAACTTAGTCCTCACAACCTAGCTTTTTGATGAGCATGATTACCGGAAGAAAAAAACCCGTCTTCATGTTGTGGTTGCTCAAAATTATAAAAATACTCAAAGTATATTATTGTCATGTTAGAACCGTTGAGACTCCTTTATATAGTAGTCTTTTAGCAAAGTAAGTTACAAATTAAATCTCTTGTAACTTCTAAGTCATAATGTTTTTAATAAAATCATATATGTTACAAATAATAAGAATTGTAACTTATGTTTTATTTGTATTTGTAACTCTTAAAATTAATTTCATATTAAAACTTATAACTCATAATTTAAAACTAAGTTTTAAATCTTTTATCTCTAACAAATAATTATGGTTAACTATATAAGTAGAGAAAAAGAGCAATACTACATTAAAAATTATTTTATATAAACTGACGTAACATATGATATGATTCAAAAAATAAATTTAAAAAAATTAATAACATTAATTATGATTAAATCCTTACTTATAAACTCAACTTCTAGGTGAAGTGGTTTCTTAATATCCAACTTAATTTAGTATCTAATCTCTTTATTACTTTCCTCTGCAAATTGTCTCAATTAATTTTCTTTCTGATCTTAGTTTCTTCATTGATAAATGATATGCCATAATGATATGTTTCCTTAGAAAGAAAGAGACACACTACGAGCCTCATCCTTGAATTGACATATTTAAGAAAATTTTTAGTATACCAAAAAATAAAAATCATTATAATCACTATGAAATCACCATTGATTAATTTTCAGCCACCTAAAGAAGGGGAAACTTAGGGATCCCTTACTTTTGGTCAAAGTGACACTTTGCTCTCAACATTTAGATTCTCAGAGAGCGGTAACTTTGTAAGGGTATTTGGTAACATTTTAAGTAGATCCTTATTTAATTCTAAATGACCGTTTGAAACTAGGAGTCTAAATGTTACTAAATGCAAAGTAGCTGGAGCTACCAACAAAAACTTGATCTCAGTCATTTCCAAATCAAATCCATAAACAGTCCAAATCAAGTTCTTCAATTTTTCTTTTAAAGTAATAATTAATGATGATGCCAAAATTTATCCATATTAATAAGAAATAATATAAGTGGATTAAGGAATGGCATGGGAGGCATGTGCCGGCCTCGCCTGGCCACCGTTCTCTCGAGCTTCTCTCTTGAAATGGTAAATGTCTTGGATCAATTCTGATCGAGTCGGCGTTAGCTCTTCTCCTCAAGTCGATCGGTGAGCTTTAACTTTTCGTGGTGTTTAATTTGGTAATGATCTATTTGAAGGGATCTCTACAATTTATAATTTTGATATTCTATATATGTTTTTATATTTTGAAAGAAGTGTGATTCAACCTATCAAAGTGTTGACCCAGGTATGGCAACCCAAGAGGGGGGTGAATTGGGTTTTTATTTATCAAAACGGATTTATAAAACTTTTCTTGAAAGATCAAAATTAGTTCACTCTTTCTTTGAGAATAAAGGTGAAGAAGATGAAATTAGAAGTTATTAAAGATGCAATCGAGAGAATAACAATAATGAACAATCACAAGTGCAAGTAAATATAAAGAGATAGGGATAGAGAGAGTGCAAACTCAATTTACGTGATTCAGCAAACCTTGCCTACGTCCACGGGCTCCTAGCTCCACGAGCTAAGCTTTCCACTAAGTTGTAGAAATCTTTACAACTTGCTTGATGAACAACCTCACCAAGACTTTTTCTTCCAACTCTTGATAACACCACACCAAGAGTTCTTCTTGATGAACAACCTCACAAAGGCAACTTCCTTCAACCCTTGATAACACCACACCAAGAGTTCTTCTTGATGAACAACCTCACCAAGGCAAATTCCTTCAACTCTTGATAACACCACACCAAGAGTTCTTCTTGATGAACAACCTCACCAAGGCAACTTCCTTCAACTCTTGATAACACCACACCAAGAGTTCTTCTTGATGAACAACCTCACCAAGGCAACTTCCTTCAACTCTTGATAACACCACACCAAGAGTTCTTCTTGATGAACAACCTCACCAAGGAAATAGTTCTCTCAAGGATAACTTTTATCCTTTACAAGAAAATCTCACTCTCACCACAATACAAGAACAAAGATAATTTTTACAACAAAAGTATAACTCTCTTCAAAGAGTAGATAAAGAATACAAAAGCTCTCTAGACTTGATATTTCTCTTGTTTTTTTTTTGCTTGATAAAATGCTTCTCTTCCACTTGTTGAATGCATGGGAGAAGGGCTCCTTTTATAGGCAAATGAGATGAACTTAATCAAGTGAAGACACCATCTCCAAATTTTCTGCCCACCATAAAAACCGTAATAGTGTCTACCATTTTTGTCAATGTTTCGTTTGAAATTTGAAAATCTGCAAAACATAAAAGATTTTCACATTTGCATAAGCTTTCCAATGCATCAAGAATCAAGTCATTTGGATATCAGTAGCTCAAGATATGGCCAAAACACCATTCGGTGCTCATGTGACTTGATTTTTCTTTCTTGTGTCAGTCCACCAAATTGAATGATAATTCTGTCAGCATTTTATTTAAAATTTGAATTTCTTCAAAACAGAAAAGATCTGACTATTTGAATAAGCTTTCCAAAAAATTAAAAATCAAAGCATTTGGATATCTCTATCTTAAGATATGGCTAAAACACCATTCGGTGCTCATGTGAGTTAATTTTTCTTCTCTGTATCAGTCCACCGAATTATATGTCAATTATGTCAGCCTTCCATTAGAAATTTGAATTTCTTCAAAACATATGAAATGTTCTTCATTAAGTCATCTTTCCAATGCCATAATAATCAAGTCATTTTGATTTTTCTAGCTCAAGATATGTCCAAAGGAGTATTCGGTGCTCATGTCAGCTGCTTCCATTTGTCTTTCAATTTGCATGATGATTTGGACAACCTTTCACTTGAAATTTGAATTTCTTTAAAACATATGAAATGTTATAAATTGAGTAAGCTTTCCAAAGGATCAAGAATCACATCATTTCAATATTTGTAGAGATATATATGACTAATTGATTGAACATTGCTCATGTGTCACATTCCTTGAGTCAATCCTTGTTTTTAAACTTTGGTGCCTTTAACATGTAGTCTTCTCCTTAGCTTCAACACTTCATTTTAATAAGCCTCTTCTTGATTTTAAAATTATTTCAATGATCTTACTCTTGCACATAAATAAACATGTTAGTAAATCTCAATTAATCAATGTGTATTGTTATCATCAAAATTATCATGTAGCCTTAGGGCTAACAATCTCCCCCTTTTTTATGATGACAAACCATTGATTGCTTTAAAATATAATCTAAAATCAAGAATGAAAATAAAATCAACAATAAGCAAAAAGAATGGCACTTGTTATGAATATAAGCAATCCAACTATTTCTCCCCCTTTTGTTATCATCAAAAAATGTAATCAAATTAACTACTTCCCCTAAATATATTCTCCCCCTTAACATATGCTACCATTCAAAGATTATTATATTAAAGCAAAATTAAGACATATCAAACATGCCTAATTCTTTTCTAATTATGCAAAATCTATCTTGACTAAGGGGTTTAGTAAATATATCGGCTAATTGTTTATCGGTGGGAATAAATTCTATAGAAATATTACCTTTTTGCACATGATCTCTAATAAAATGATGTCTAATCTCTATATGCTTAGTCCTAGAGTGTTGTATGGGATTTTTTGAAATGTTGATGGCACTTGTATTGTCACATTTGATGGGAATATGATCAAATACCACACCATAATCTTTTAAAATTTGTTTCATCCAAAGAGATTGTGCACAACAATTTCCTACTGCAATATACTCGGCTTCCGCGGTTGATAAAGCAACATAATTTTGTTTTCTACTAAACCATGAGACTAATGCATGTCCTAGAAAATGGCAAGAGCCACTAGTGCTCTTTCTATCAAGAAGACTTCCAGCAAAGTTCGCATCGGAATAACTAATTAGATCAAAATTATCACACTTAGGATACCAAAGACCTAGATTTATGGTTCCAAGAAGATATCTAAATATCCTCTTTACAGCCTTAAGGTGAGATTCCTTTGGACAAGTTTGAAATCTAGCACACATACACACACTAAACATAATATCGGGTCTACTAGCAGTTAAATACAAAAGAGAGCTAATCATACCTCGATATTTTGTTACCTCAACATCTTTTCCTTTCTCATCTTTGTCAAGCTTGGTTAATGTACCCATAGGTGTGTTATATGTCCTTGAATTATCCATGCCAAACTTCTTGAGAAGATCTCTTGTGTATTTAGCTTGACTAATGAAGATCCCATCTATTGATTGCTTGATTTGAAGTCCAAGGAAGAAATTTAATTCTCCCATTAAGCTCATTTCAAATTCTTGTTGCATGCACTTAGAAAATTCCTCACACATAGAGACATTAATACCACCAAATATAATATCATCAACATAGATTTGAACAATTAATAAATCATCATTTTTTGTTTTAACAAAAAGAGTAGTATCAAATTTTTTCATTTCGAAACCATTATCAATGATAAATTTGCTCAATCTATCATACCATGCTCTTGGTGCTTGTTTCAAGCCATAAAGTGCCTTTTTGAGTTTGAAAACATGGTTTGGAAAATCATGATTTTGAAACCAAGAGGTTGCTCTACATATACTTCCTCCATAATGTAACCATTTAAAAATGCACTTTTGACATCCATTTGATATAATGTAAATTTTTTATAACATGCAAATGCACACAACATTCTAATTGATTCTAATCTAGCAACCGGTGCAAAGGTTTCCTCATAATCAATACCTTCTTCTTGATTGTATCCTTGAGCAACAAGTCTAGCTTTGTTTCTAATAATTGTGCCATTTTCATCTACTTTATTTCTAAAAATCCATTTAGTGCCTATAATAGAATGATTTTTAGGTCTTGGGACTAATTCCCAAACTTGATTTCTCTCAAATTGATTCAATTCTTCTTGCATAGCCAAAATTCAACTTTCGTCATTTTTGGCTTCTTTAAAAGATTTTGGTTCAAATTGAGAGACAAATGCAAAATGATTACAAAAGTTCTTAAAAGAAGATCTAGTTCTCATACCTTGTGATGGTTCACCAATAATGAGATCTTTAGGGTGAACTTTTGCATACCTCCATTCCTTTGGTAATTCTTGGAAAGACTCATTTACTTCCTCAAACTTTTCTTGTTGAAGTTGTAATTCATCTTGGCTCTTTTCATCAAGCCTTGATTCCTTGATTTGCCTTTCTACCTCAACAATATCATCATCTAAATTCTTTGAAGAAATCACATTAGTTTCATCAAATTCAACATACATAGATTCTTCAATAGCAAGAGTCTTTTTGTTAAAAACTCTATATGCTTTACTATGGTTGGAGTAGCCAACAAAAATTTCAACATAGGCTTTTGCATCAAATTTTTCAAGGTTATCCTTGGTGTTTAAAATAAACATTTACATACAAAAAATTTAAAAAAAATCCAATGTTGGGTTTTCTTCCTTTCCAAAGTTCATAAGGAGTTTTTTTTTTTTAAATTAAAGCTCTAATATGGACTCTATTAATTATAAAGAATGCGGTATTAACGGCTTCAGCCCAAAAATATTTTGGCAAATTATTTTCAAGTAACATGGTTTTAGCCATTTCTTGGATAGTCATATTTTTTCTCTCAACAACACCATTTTGTTGTGGAGTTCTAGGTGAGAAAAATTATGTTCAAAACCATTTTCATCACAAAGATTTTCAAATTGCAACATTGTCTACTTCACCACCATGATCACTCCTAATGGACACAATAGAATACCCTTTTTGATTTTAGACTCTTATTGCAAATTTTGAAAAAGCTTGTATGGCCTCATTCTTAGTTTTCAAGAATAATACCCAAGTGAATCTTGAATAATCATCCACAATAACAAAAACATAATACTTTCCACCAAGGCTTTGAGTTCTTGATGGTCCAAATAAATCCAAATGAAGTAATTGTGGAGGTTTATTAGTTGAAATAAATTTCTTTTGTTAAAAAAAATTCTCACTTGTTTTCCAAATTGACAAGCATCACAAATCTTATCCTTTTCAAATTTTATTTTTGGAAGACCATCAACTAAATCATTTTTAGAAATTTTTGAAATGGTGTCATGCTAGCATGACCTAGCCTTCCATGCCATGATCAAGCATCATGATTAACAATAAAACACTTTCTACATGATCATTAACATCAATATCAATTGTATAAATATTACCACATCTATTACCGACAAATAATGTCTTAATGTTACTAACATCCTTAATCACACATCTATTATGCTCAAAAGTAACAAAATATCCCTTATCACACAATTAACTAATGCTAATCAAATCATGTTTCAAACCATGAACAAGCAAAACATCTTTAATAATAGGTGAAGAAGGTTACCAATATCACCATGTCCGATTACCCTTCCTTTGGCATTATCACCGAAGGTCACATATCCTCCTTTCTTCATGATTAATCTTGAGAACTTTGAGGCATCTCCGGTCATATGCCTTGAGCATCCACTATCTAAGTATCACTTGTGTTTGCTACTCCTTTGTCTCTACAATCAACATTCAAGGAGTAACTTTTTGGTACCCAAAAGTTCTTGGGTCCTTAGGGGTTAGTTATGGTACTTTTTGGAACCCATATTTGTTTCAAATTATGATTTCTCTTAATATAGCAAGAATATACTTTGTGTCCTCTTCTTCCACAATAAGTACATGAATGATTAGGATTATTCCTAGAAGATGCATGAACAAAACAGTTTTTAAAATACTTTTGATTTTTATGAGTTTTATAACCTAACCCTCTTTTATCAAAAACACATCTTTGGTTTTGTAACATAGAATTCAAATTTTTTGTGCTTTTTGTAAAACTATCAACAATATTTCTTAAATCATTATTTTTCCTTTTCAAAATAACATTTTCTTTCTCTAATTTATCAAAATCCTTTTGTTTCAAAATCTCATTTTCAGTTTTTAAAAAATGTATTTGACTTTCCAAACTTTCAAAATCTTTTTGCTTTAAAATTTCATTTTCATTTTCTAAAGCGTCATTTATTTCCACCAACTCTTCTAATTGGGATAACATGATTTTTGACTTCTTTTTGAAAGCATTGATTTTTGAATTTTGTTTATCAACTTGCACATGTAAATTTTGGAATGCTTCAAGTAATTCATCATATGAAAGTTTAGGATCATAGTTTAGAATACTTACCTCATTTTCTTTTAAAGCCATGAAGCACATGTTTGCCACTTCGTAATCTTCTTCTTCATTCTCCTTCAAGGTGATTTCATGAGTTATGAGAGAACCCATAAGTTCTTCTAATGGTAGTTTGGTGAGGTCCTTTGCTTCTTGAATTGCCGTCACCTTTTGCTCCCAAGATTTTGGTAGACACCTAAGAATCTTTCTCACCATTTCAACATTAGAATAAGATTTACCAAGAGATTTCAAACTATTAATAATATCCGTAAATTTAGTAAACATTTCAGAAATTGATTCATCCGGTTTCATCTTAAAAAGCACATAACTATGAACTAGCATACTAATTTTAGATTATTTAACTTGACTAGTTCCTTCATGAGTTACTTCAAGTGTGTGCCATATTTCTTGTGCCGTAGAACAAGTAGATATTCTATTAACTCATTTCTATCTAGAGCACAATATAACACATTCATAGCTTTAGCATTCAAACTCAATTTCTTTTTATCATCTTCACTAAACTCTTTAGGTTCTTTAAGCATGCATTCCCCATTTTCAATTTTGGTAGGAGCAAAAGGTCCTTCCAAAACAATAGACCACAAATCATAATAAAAAGATTTCAAGAAAATACTCATTCTAGTTTTCCAATAAGAGTAATCACTTCCATTAAAAAATGGAGGTCTAGAGATAGAAAGTCCCTCAACATATAAAGTTGAATTAAAAGTTGCAATAGCGCAAAAATCGATTAAGATTTAAAAAATTGAGCAAACTTGCTCTGATACCACTTGTTGACCCAGGTATGGCAACCCAAGAGGGGGGTGAATTGGGTTTTTATTTATCAAAACGGATTTATAAAACTTTTCTTGAAAGATCAAAATTAGTTCACTCTTTCTTTGAGAATAAAGGTGAAGAAGATGAAATTAGAAGTTATTAAAGATGCAATCGAGAGAATAACAATAATGAACAATCACAAGTGCAAGTAAATATAAAGAGATAGGGATAGAGAGAGTGCAAACTCAATTTACGTGGTTCGGCAAACCTTGCCTACGTCCACGGGCTCCTAGCTCCACGAGCTAAGCTTTCAACTAATTTGTAGAAATCTTTACAACTTGCTTGATGAACAACCTCACCAAGACTTTTTCTTCCAACCCTTGATAACACCACACCAAGAGTTCTTCCTGATGAACAACCTCACCAAGGCAACTTCCTTCAACCCTTGATAACACCACACCAAGAGTTCTTCTTGATGAACAACCTCACCAAGGCAACTTCCTTCAACCCTTGATAACACCACCCCAAGAGTTCTTCTTGATGAACAACCTCACCAAGGCAACTTTCTTCAACCCTTGATAACACCACACCAAGAGTTCTTCTTGATGAACAACCTCACCAAGGTAACTTCTTTCAACCCTTGATAACACCACACCAAGAGTTCTTCTTGATGAACAACCTCACCAAGGAAATAGTTCTCTCAAGGATAACTTTTATCTTTTACAAGAAAATCTCACTCTCACCACAATACAAGAACAAAGATAATTTCTACAACAAAAGTATAACTCTCTTCAAAGAGTAGATAAAGAATATAAAAGCTCTCTAGACTTGATATTTCTCTTGTTTTTTTTGCTTGATAAAATGCTTCTCTTGCACTTGTTGAATGCATGGGAGAATTGCTCCTTTTATAGGCAAATGAGATGAACTTAATCAAGTGAAGACACCAACTCCAAATTTTCTGCCCACCATAAAAACCGTAATTTTGTCTGCCATTTTTGTTAATGTTCCGTTTGAAATTTGAAAATATGAAAAACATAAAAGATTTTCACATTCGAATAAGCTTTCCAACGCATCAATAATCAAGTCATTTGGATATCTGTAACTCAAGATATGGCCAAAACACCATTCGGTGCTCATATGACTTGATTTTTCTTTCTTGTGTCAGTTCACCAAATTGAATGATAATTCTGTCAGCCTTCCGTTTGCAATTTGAATTTCTTCAAAACATAAAAGATCTTCATATTTGAATAATCTTTCCAAAACATTAAGATTCAAAGAATTTGGATATCTCTATCTTAAGATATGGCCAAAACACCATTCGGTGCTCATGTGAGTTGATTTTTCTTCTCTGTGTCAGTCCACCGAATTGCATGTCAATTATGTCGGCCTTCCATTTGAAATTTAAATTTCTTCAAAAAATATGAAATGTGCCCCATTAAGTCATCTTTCTAATGCCACAAGAATCAAGTCATTTTGATTTTTCTAGCTCAAGATATGTCTAAAAGAGTATTTAGTGCTCATGTCAGATGTTTCCATTTGTCTTTCAATTTGCATGATGATTTGGACAACCTTACACTTGAAATTCGAATTTCTTTGAAACATATGAAATGTTATAAATTGAGTAAGCTTTCCAAAGCTTAAGAATCACATCATTTGGACATCTGTACAGAAATATATGACCAATTGATTGAACATTGCTCATGTGTCACATTCCTTGAATCAAACATTATTCTTAAACTTTGGTGCCTTTAATATGTAGTCTTTTCCTTAGCTTCAACACTTCATTTTAATAAGCCTCTTCTTGATTTTACAATTATTTCAATGATATTACTCTTGCACATAAATAAACATGTTAGTAAATCTCAATTAATCAATGTGTATTGTTATCATCAAAATTATCATGTAGCCTTAGGGCTAACATGATCATGGTGGTGAAGTAGACAATGTTGTATTTCAAAATCTTTGTGATGAAAATGGTTTTGAGCATAATTTTTTCTCACCTAGAACTCCACAACAAAATGGTGTTATTGAAAGGAAAAATATGACTATCCAAGAAATGGCTAGGACCATGTTACTTGAAAATAATTTGCCAAAATATTTTTGGGCCGAAGCCGTTAATACCGCATGCTTTATAATCAATAGAGTCCATGTTAGAGCTTTAATAAAGAAAACTCCTTATGAACTTTGGAAAGGAAGAAAACCCAACAGTGGATTTTTTAAAGTTTTTGGATGTAAATGTTTTATTTTAAACACTAAGGATAACCTTGAAAAATTTGATGCAAAAGCCGATGTTGGAATTTTTGTTGGCTACTCCAACCATAGTAAAGCATATAGAGTTTTTAACAAAAAGACTCTTACTATTGAAGAATCTATGCATGTTGAATTTGATGAAACTAATGTGATTTCTTCAAAGAATTTAGATGATGATATTGTTGAGGTAGAAAGGCAAATCAAGGAATCAAGGCTTGATGAAAAGAGCCAAGATGAATTACAACTTCAACAAGAAAAGCTTGAGGAAGTAAATGATTCTTCCCAAGAATTACCAAAGGAATGGAGGTATGCAAAAGCTCACCCTAAAAGATCTCATTATTGGTGAACCATTACAAGGTATGAGAACTAGATCTTCTTTTAGGAACTTTTGTAATCATTTTGCATTTGTCTCTCAATTTGAACCAAAATCTTTTAAAGAAGCCGAAAATGACAAAAGTTGGATTTTGCTATGCAAGAAGAATTGAATCAATTTGAGAGAAATCAAGTTTGGGAATTAGTCCCTAGACCCAAAAATCATTCTATTATAGGCAATAAATGGATTTTTAGAAATAAAGTAGATAAAAATGGCACCATTATTAAAAACAAAGCTAGACTTGTTGCTCAAGGATACAATCAAGAAGAAGGTATTGATTATGAGGAAACCTTTGCACCGGTTGCTAGATTAGAATCAATTAGAATGTTGTGTGCATTTGCCTGTTATAAAAATTTTACATTATATCAAATGGATGTCAAAAGTGCATTTTTAAATGGTTACATTATGGAGAAGTATATGTAGAGCAACCTCTTGGTTTTCAAAATCATGATTTTCCAAACCATGTTTTCAAACTCAAAAAGGCACTTTATGGCTTGAAACAAGCACCAAGAGCACGGTATGATAGATTGAGCAAATTTCTCATTGATAATGGTTTGAAATGAAAAAAGTTGATACTACTCTTTTTGTTAAAACAAAAAATGATGATTTATTAATTGTTCAAATCTATGTTGATGATATTATATTTGGTTCTACTAATGTCTCTATGTGTGAGGAATTTTCCAAGTGCATGCAACAAGAATTTGAAATGAGCTTAATGGGAGAATTAAATTTCTTCCTTGGACTTCAAATCAAGCAATCAATAGATGGGATCTTCATTAATCAAGCTAAATACACAAGAGATCTTCTCAAGAAGTTTGGCATGGATAATTCAAGGACATATAACACACCTATGGGTACATTAACCAAGCTTGATAAAGATGAGAAAGGAAAAGATGTTGAGGTAACAAAATATCGAGGTATGATTGGCTCTCTTTTGTATTTAACTGCTAGTAGACCTGATATTATGTTTAGTGTGTGTATGTGTGCTAGATTTCAATCTTGTCCAAAGGAATCTCACCTTAAGGCTATCAAAAGGATATTTAGATATCTTCTTGGAACCATAAATCTAAGTCTTTGGTATCCTAAGTGTGATAATTTTGATCTAATTAGTTATTCCGATGCGGACTTTGCTGGAAGTCTTCTTGATAGAAAGAGCACTAGTGGCTCTTGCCATTTTCTAGGACATGCATTAGTCTCATGGTTTAGTAGAAAACAAAATTCTGTTGCCTTATCAACCGCGGAAGCCGAGTATATTGCAGTAGGAAGTTGTTGTGCACAATCTCTTCGGATGAAACAAATTTTAAAAGATTATGGTGTGGTATTTGATCATATTCCCATCAAATGTGACAATACAAGTGCCATAAACATTTCAAAAAATCCCATACAACACTCTAGGACTAAGCATATAGAGATTAGACATCATTTTATTAGAGATCATGTGCAAAAAGGTAATATTTCGTTAGAATTTGTTCCCACCGATAAACAATTAGCCGATATATTTACTAAACCCCTTAGTCAAGATAGATTTTGCATAATTAGAAGAGCATTAGGCATGTTGGATATGTCTTAATTTTGCTTTAATATGATAATCTTTGAATGGTAGCATATGTTAAGGGGGAGAATATATTTCGGGGGAGTAGTTAATTTGATTACATCTTTTTGATGATAACAAAAGGGGGAGAAATAGTTGGATTGCTTATATTCATAACAAGTGCCATTCTTTTTGCTTATTGTTGATTTTTATTTTCATTCTTGATTTTAGATTATATTTTAAAGTAATCAATGATTTGTCATCATCAAAAAGGGGGAGATTGTTAGCCCTAAGGCTACATGATAATTTGATGATAACAATACACATTGATTAATTGAGATTTACTAACATGTTTATTTATGTGCAAGAGTAAGATCATTGAAATAATTTTAAAATCAAGAAGAGGCTTATTAAAATGAAGTGTTGAAGCTAAGGAGAAGACTACATGTTAAAGGCACCAAAGTTTAAGAATAAGGATTGACTCAAGGAATGTGACACATGAGCAATGTTCAATCAATTGGTCATATATATCTCTACAAATATCCAAATGATGTGATTCTTGAGCTTTTAGAAAGCTTACTCAATTTATAACATTTCATATGTTTTAATGAAATTCAAATTTCAAGTGCAAGGTTGTCCAAATCATCATGCAAGTTGAAAGACAAATGGAAGCAGCTGACATGAGCACCGAATACTCCTTTGGACATATCTTGAGCTAGAAAAATCAAAATGACTTGATTCTTGCGGCATTGGAAAGATGACTTAATGAAGAACATTTCATATGTTTTGAAAAAAATTCAAATTTCAAACAGAAGGCTGACATAATTGACATGCAATTCGGTAGACTGACACAGAGAAGAAAAATCAACTCACATGAGCACCGAATGGTGTTTTGGCCATATCTTAAGATAGAGATATCCAAATGCTTTGATTATTAATTTTTTGGAAAGATTATTCAAATATGCAGATCTTTCATGTTTTGAAGAAATTCAAATTTCAAACGGAAGGCTGACAGAATTATCATTCAATTTGGTGGACCGACACAAGAAATAAAAATCAAGTCACATGAGCACTGAATGGTGTTTTGGCCATATCTTGAGCTACAGATATCCAAATGACTTGATTCTTGATGCGTTGGAAATATTATTCAAATTTGAAAATCTTTTATGTTTTGCAGATTTTCAAATTTCAAACGGATCATTGACAAAAATGGAAGACAATATTACGGTTTTTATGGTGGGCAGAAAATTTGGAGTTGGTGTCTTCGCTTGATTAAGTTCATCTCATTTGCCTATAAAAGGAGTCATTCTCCCATGCATTCAACAAGGGCAAGAGAAGCATTTTATCAAGCAAAAAGCAAGAGAAATATCAAGTCTAGAGAGCTTTTATATTATTTATCTACTCTTTGAAGAGGGTTATACTTTTGTTGTAAAAATTATCTTTGTTCTTGTATTGTGGTGAGAGTGAGATATTCTTGTAAAGGATAATAGTTATCCTTGAGAGAACTCTTGTTGTGTGTTATCAAGAGTTGAAGGAAGTTGCCTTGGTGAGGTTGTTCATCAAGAAGAACTCTTGGTGTGGTGTTATCAAGGGTTGAAGGAAGTTGCCTTGGTGAGGTTGTTCATCAAGAAGAACTCTTGGTGTGGTGTTATCAAGGTTGAAGGAAGTTGCCTTGGTGAGGTTGTTCATCAAGAAGAACTCTTGGTGTGGTGTTATCAAGAGTTGGAAGAAAAAATCTTGGTGAGGTTGTTCATCAAGCAAGTTGTAAAGATTTCTACAACTTAGTGGAAAGCTTAGCTCGTGGAGCTAGGAGCCCATGGACGTAGGCAAGGTTTGCCGAACCACGTAAATTGAGTTTGCACTCTCTCTATCCCTTTCCTCTTTACATTTACTTGCACTTGTGATTGTTCATCATTATTATTCTTTTGATTGTATCTTTGATAAATTCTAATTTCATCTTCTTCACCTTTATTTTCAAAGAAAGAGTGAACTAATTTTGATCTTTCAAGAAAAGTTTTCTAAATCCGTTTTGATAAATAAAAACCCAATTCACCCCCCCTCTTGGGTTGCCATACCTGGGTCAACATTATCTTCAAGCCAAATTTCAATCTCTCACTTCATAAAAACACATTACTCAATTTAATACTCCCAAAGTAGCTTGTGAAGGATAGAAAGAGGTGATAAAGTACTGCAAGAAAGCGGTCATTAATTTTTAGAGTTCTTTTTCTATCTTCGATTTCCTTTAAATTCTGCAATAGTGATAATGGCTTACATGACTTTGATTCTATCCTATTTGTTGTAATGTTCTCTCTGCAATTATTGCATGTAATCAAAGAAAATTATATAAGAAAGGCCTGGTTTTGCGCATATTCCTTAATTTCAAGTAATCATTTTTATTATTCACTTCATCCCACTTTTTTATTTTTTATTTTAAAATTACGATCTGGTTCAAGTAATTTGATTTTTTTAAAAAGAATAAATTTTGATTTTTTGTGTGTTGAAAGTTCAACTCTTGTTGATCTGGGTTGGTTTAGTTTAGATTTTTAAGTGATTTTGGTTTTGAGCTACTTTAGTTTTTGGCGGATATTGATTTGATCTATGTTTTTTGGATCAATTTTGTACTTGTTACTTGTTGTGATGTGTTTTTATTTATTTAGTTTTTAGATAATGTTATATAGTGACTTTATTGCATGTTAATATCTCATTATGGTCATGTGATACCTTCATGAAATGCTAGATCAAGGTAGGTAACGATTTAATGAATTTGCAGCAAACATGTATAGAATTTGTCCAATTCCAATATATGACTGAATTGCAATTTATCCACTTCATTTTCTTAGACTTCAGTGGTTAAGACTAAATATGTTTTGACCAATCTTTGTTAATTCTAATGTTATGTTCTAAATTTTCTTGCAGGGGTATAGGAACATTCAAGTGATCAAATTGTAAGTGAAAAATATGATTTATACTTGAACTAATGATAGCTACAATGTTAGCTTCACTGTTTACACAGCTTTGTTTTGTTAGCTTTACATGCACTAATGTACCATTACTCATTGCCTCTGCTCCCCAAATTAAAATTTTATAATTGCTTGATCATGCATTCAATTCTTTATTATTTAATGAGTTTCTGGTTAACAAATTGCTTGTATCCTATTTGTAAGGCTTTAGTTACCAGAATCTTTTTCTAACTGCTCCTTGGGAAATGACTTTAGTTTAAGGTTAAATTGTTTCTATTTTGGATTCGTTTCTTCTCTATACTTTTAAAAGCGTTAAAGGGATAAGAGATCATCTATTAAAAGTTTTTCTTTTTTTTTTTTGTTGTAAGAAATTCCTCATACTTGCCGCTCTTCCACTTTGACGGCCTTCCAATTTTAGTTTTTTAAAAATACTCATATTGCAACAACGTGACAAATTTTCTTAAAGATTAAGCATTATTTTTTATATAAGATGTTTATTTTGACAATTATTAGCTATAAAAAAGACTAGCATCGCCATATATTTGGACGATCAAATTATTCTAGAGAGAGCACACTTGGTTGATGCACATAGAACACAATCTCCATATATTTTTGATATTTTGTTTGTTACTATTCATACTATTTCAGCTACTTTCGATTAGTTATTGATTTGTTTCAATTGAGCATAAACTATTTTTGTTATGTTCATTATGCATAATTGATATAAAATGGTTGATGATATGCTATTTTAGACTAATTTGGTAATGTTGTTATTTTTTTGCATTATGAAATTCAGATTGTGTTCTTTCTATTGAATTTGCATTGTTCTTGATTTAATAATGCCCTATTGTCTATATTACAAATCTTGCTTCTTTTTTAATTTTTTTTTCTAAATATGCCATCAAATTTTAACTTAGTACTCCATCCATAATAAATACCAACTTAATCATACCATTTAAGTTAAAGAAACTTAGTAATAGAAAGAAAAATGGAAACAAAAAATTATAGCTTGTTATAAATGTTGAAATAATTGAAAAGGCTGTATATATCATAACACACTCAAAACTTACTTGTATCCGCAGATGCACTACCTAATCCGAGGAATGGATAAATCTTGGATGTGGAAGGATAGATTATCCAAGGAGTATGTAAATGGGGTTGATAATTTCCTAGATTTTGCAACTACACACAATCCCAACATAACTTTCTTTAAGTGCCCATGCAACACATGTCGTTGCTTGGCCTTACACAATCAAAGCGAAATTAGAAACCACTTATTCTTCAATGGGTTTGACACAAACTACGAAACTTGGATTTGGCACAGGGAATCCAATCCACTTATGGAATCCAACAATGTCAACTCATCCTTTGATGAATGTAATTATTTTCCTGTGCAAGATACTATAGATATGGTAAATGATGCCTTCAAATATTCTGACGATGACCCTAAAACCTTGAAAAACTTGCTTGAAGATGCTGAAAAGCCTTTGTACCCAGATTGCACAACTTACACAAAATTGTCTACATTGATGAAACTTTATAGTACTAAAGGGAAATACGGTTGGTCAGACACTAGTTTTTCATAATTTCTTAATGTCATACACTCAATGCTACCACTAAACAATGAAATGCCTTCATCCATGTATTAAGCAAAGAGAGCAATGGTTTCATTAGGGTTGTCACATGAAAAGATACATGCATGTCCTAACGATTGCATTTTATATAGGAAAGAGCATGCATCTTTAACAAGTTGTCCAACCTGTGGGTTGTCAAGATGGAAGGGAACCAATAAATCATCTACATCTAGAAAAGACATTCCAGCCAAAGTTTTGTGGTACTTTCCTCCCATTCCAAGGTTTAGGAGGTTATTTCAATCTTTTGAGGTTGCTAAAAACCTAACTTGGCATGCTAATGTGAGAGTCGTAGATGGTAAACTTAGGCATCCTGCTGATACACCATGTTGGAAGTTAATTGATCGTATGTGGCCTAGTTTTGGAGCTGAAAGTAGAAATCTTAGATTAGCTATTTCAGCTAATGGAATAAATCCATACAGTACCCTAAGTAGTACTTATAGTTGTTGACCTGTGGTAATGATGACATATAACCTCCCTCCTTGGTTGTGTATGAAGAAGAGATTTATGATGTTGACTCTCTTAATATTGGGACCACGACAACCCGACAATGACATAAATGTTTACTTAGCACCATTGATAGATGACTTGAAACTTTTATGGGAAAGGGGTGTTGAGGTCTATGATTCTTACAAAAAAGAATCTTTTAACATGTGAGCTGTGTTGTTGTGGACAATAAATGACTTTCCAGCTTATGGTAACCTTTCAGGTTGCTCAGTGAAAGGCTACTATGGTTGTCCAATATGTGAGGAAGAGACATTTTCATGTAGATTAAGGCATGGCAAGAAAAATATCTATATGGGTCATAGGCGATTTCTCCCTCAAAAGCATCCCCTTAGAAACCAAAGAAAGGCATTTAATGGACTCTAAGAATTTAGACTTCCTCCTAACGTGCTTAGTGGAGAGGAAGTTTTTGATAAACTTGGAGCTTTTGTTAACACTTGGGGAAAGAGTAAGGATAAAAAACGGATGAAACTTGACCCTGATAAAATCCAATTTTGGAAGAAAAAATCAATTTTCTTTACTCTCCCATATTGGAAACACTTATATATATGTCAAATCTATATGTTATGCACATTGAAAAGAATGTGTGTGAGATTATCTATGGCACATTATTAAATATTCCGGGGAAAACAAAAGATAATCTCAACTCTAGATTAGATCTTGTTGATAGGGTTTAAGGAAAGAGTTACATCCAACTATTACAAACAATCGGACATATTTGCCTTCTTCTTGTTACACCCTAAGCAAGAAAGAGAAACAAGTGTTCTGTCAAACATTGCATGACCTTAGAGTCCCTTTTGGATATTGTTCCAATTTTAAGAACCTAGTATCCATGGATGACTTAAAACTAGTTGGTCTTAAATTCCATGATTGTCATGCTCTCATGCAACAATTACTACCATTGGCCATAAGATCTGTGTTGCCCAAGCATGTTAGGTATGCTATTACAAGGTTTTGTATATTCTTCAATGATCTTTGCACCAAAGTGGTTGATGTTCCTAAGTTAAATACAATTCAAAGTGAACTTGTCATTACATTGTGCTTACTTGAGAAATACTTTCCCCCTTCTTTTTTCGACATCATGGTATATTTAACTATTCATCTTGTTAAAGAAGTAAGGTTGTGTGGGCCTGTCTATCTTAGATGGATGTTCCTTTTGAGAGATATATGAAAATTCTTAAAGGGTATGTCCGAAATAAAAATCGTCCTGAAGGGTGCATTGTTGAGTGTTATCATCTGAAGCAATTGATTTTTGCTCTGAGTATGTGTCTACTACTGACGGACCTAATGACAATGATGGTCCTTTGCTCGGGGGTCGGGTAATCTATATTGGACTAAATGAATGGGCACAAGCACACCTTTATATCTTGCAAAACATGGAGGAAGTCCAACCTTACATTGAGTAAGTATCTAATTTTCTAAATCTTATACTAATAACATCTTCTTTCCTTACTTGTTTTACCCAATACCAACTAATCTTCTTCAATTTTGATAGAATGCATATGCAATGGTTGAAGAAGCATTTTCCAAGGCAAGTGAAAAATGCAAAGTGGCTATAAGATGAGCACAATCGTACTTTCATTGAATGGTTCAAAGCTGAGGTTAAAAATGCATAGAAACCATTTTTGCACAAAGCTTTTCAACTTAATTCAAACTTTGCTTCAATCAAATTTGAATTATTGTATTTCGTAATTTGTTACTAGGTTGGAAATGCATTAAATAATGACGACCATGTTTCTCCAACCTTGAAATGGTTGGCCCAAGGTCCTCGTCCTTATGTGACAAGCTACTCTGCTTATGTTATCAACAATTGTTACTATCACACATGAGATCATGGGGAAAAAAAGGTTCACTAAAATAATGGAGTGAGCATTGTGGCTACAACAATGCAGATTGCAAGTTTGAAGGATAAAAATCCAATTGTAGGAGAATTGTTTTTTTTCGGTGTGATTAGGCAAATATGGTCTTTAGATTATCACCAGTTTTCCTTTCCTGTGTTCAAGTGTGATTGGGTTGACAACAATGAGGGCATTAAAGTAGATGAATTTGGCGTGACATTGGTAGATCTTGCTCGTATTGGTCACAAATCAGATTCATTTGTTCTAGCCTCACAAGTGAAGCAAGTGTTTTATGTAAGAGACCAAAGTGATGAAAGATGGTCTGTTGTCCAATTCACTTCTGATAAATCCTACAAATTAGATAGAAATCAGGATGAAATTCAAACTTTAGTTGAACAACATCCATATGCACATGGTTTACCTACCTTAGAAACAATTGATACCTTTGAGGATGATGAAAGTGGCTGCATTAGAGAGGATTTAGAGGGTATTTGGGTTGAGAACACAACCTTGAAACGACACTCGTGGTAATTGTTTATTATATGTAATTATACTTATATTGTGTTTGTTTTTTTTTTTTAATGATCAACGTTTGGCTGAAATATAGGCTAAATTGGTTTTTTATTATTCTGATTATATTGTTCTTGCTTTCTTTCTTGTTGTATATATCATTAACAATTGGCTGGAAATATATTAATGTGGTTATAACGTTGGAGTGAAATAGGTGACAAATTACTTTATGACCTTTTTTTTCCTTTCAAGATCGTGACAATGGCAGAAAATGGTGACAATGAACATATAGGAGATGATAAAAATGTCCAGCTACCAATAAAGAAGTGTAGAACCAGAGGTATTTGCACAAATAAGAAGAATAAGAAAGCAAATAAGGGGGTGAAACCAACCATTGAGTTAACAGTAATGGACAACCTGTGGAAGACCATGTTGATAATCCCATTACCACTGTTGGATGTTTAGCACGTCAAACAGTCCCAATTTCATATAAGGATTAGAGACTTGTGCCACCAAAATTGAAAGAGGATATTTGGACTGAAATTCCGGTATGTATCATAGAATATGTTTGTTATCAATTTAGCATTTACTAAACTACTCTATTTTTATGTTAATGCTTCTTGTGTAGAGTAAATTTGAGATTGATTTATGCTTTAAGAAGAATTTGTTACATTAAGCTTGTAGAGCATGGAGCTCTTTTAAGACTTGGTTGACCAGAGAATTTATAAGGAAAGTTAAGGATGACCTAACTAAGTCAGAAGACTTAGAAGACCCTCCAGAAGACTACAAAAAATACATTAAAAAGCATGATTTGGATGCCTTTGTGGAATACCGTTTGACAAAAGAGTTTCAGGTAATAGTTTAAAGTGTTTGAAAGTTAATAAAGCATTAATGGTTGCTTTTTTTTTTTTGGCTTTGTTGTTATTTGATAATAAGAGTTTGTTGGTTGCTTTATTTTTTCTCATATGCTGGTTATTTGATAATAAAACATGACTGGTTGCTTAAACTTTTTTGGTATGTGGGTTATTTGATAATAAAGCATTGCTAGTAGCTACATTTTTTGTTATATGCTGGTTATTGGATAATAAGCATTGCTAGTTGGTTAAACTTTCTGCTCTGCCAGTTATTTTATAATAAAAGATTACTGGTTGCTTAAAATTTTTTTGCTATGCTAAATATTTGATAATAAAGCATTACCAATTGCTTAGTTTTTTATGGTTTGTTGGTTATTCGATAATAGGACATTGCTGGTAGCTTAATTTTTTCTTGTATGTTGATTATTTGATAATAAAGCATGGCTAGTTTGTTAAATATTTTTTTATATGCTAGTTATTTGATAATAAAGCATTGCTAGCTAGTAGCCTAATTATTTCTTGTATGCTAGTTATAGCAGTAAATGAATTAATTTTAACACAAATATGTTTTGAAAACTATGTATTTCGTTAGTATGAATCCTTATCTAATTTCATTTAAATAAATAAATATGTTAATCAATGTGTGGATTTGCAATATATGAAGATGTATAGTGCGGTGCAAAGGCAGAGAAGGTTCACAAACAAATATGATCATTGCACTGGTAGGTCTGGTTATGCAAAGTTGGAGCAACAAATGGTAAGAAAGTAGTAATTGTTATCTTAGTTTACCTTTTCTCCTAACCATATTGGGTTTGAGCATCAACATGTCTTATTTTTTGAACATTTATCATTATGTGCAGCGGTTAGAATCTGGAGATTGGAATACACCTATAGATCGTGCTGATCTATGGGTAAGAGGTCGAAAAAGAAAAGCCTATGGTGATTACCACCCAAATGTGGTTCCTATTGTTGAAAAGATTATGAGTACTTGAAATGGTTAATGGTTACTTTATGTTATTTCTATGAAAATGAGGTTCATTAATTGTAACTATTAAAAATTATGTGTTCTATTGCAGGATGAGCTCAAATAACAAATAGAATCGGATGTCACTGACACAATTGAATTCAAGGATATACTCTCACAAGCATTGGGCAGTGACGAGCATTATGGCCGTGTAAGAGGGTTAGGAAAATTTGTGACACCTACATCTTATTTTTCAACTGTAAAAGGTGATCATGAGAAGGATCGCCTTGTCAATGAGTTAAAGAGGCAGTTACAAGAAAGAGATGTTGAAGTAGCTAGGCTGAAAAGCGAAGTAGCTAATGCTAAGTCAGCTGCCTCTAGCAATAAAATGGAAATGGATGCCAAGGATGTAAGCAATCATAAGTCAGAAGACTTCACCAAAAACCAATTGCATGTTAATCAATTTCCACAAAAGAAGGAACCAAATGTTGTAACACATGGAAGTAGTGTTTGTAAAAGCAAACAACAACTGAAATTAGAAGATGAGGAGAACAGTGGCAAGGCACTGCCTCCACAAGATATATGTGAGCTTCGCTTATCTTTTGTAATTTATTTTTTAGTTATTGTTTTTGTTTGTTAGTTTATTTAACATATTTTTATATGTATATTAGGGTAAATCTCGTACTTTGAAATTGGATCCAAAAGGAAAACCAGTGGCCAGTGGTACAATTGTGAAGGATTAGAGGCCAAACATGGTAGTTTCAATTGATGTATGTTTTGAGAGATATGCCCCACTCCCAATACAAGCCAAAAAGGATGAGCCAACAACCCTATATGATTTAGTGGGAGATCATGTGGAATGGCCTGAAGATCTTGTCATTATAACAAATGAGGTAAAAAGTAATGGGCAATATCTAATGTATTTACATAATTCTATTTATAAGAGTTATCGGTATGTTTAGACTAACGTTCTATGTGTGGTCTAATGTAGGATTCAATTGAGCAAAGCCTCATAAAGAGAAAACTAAGTCAAGAGATGAAAGGGCTTCAAATGGAGCCAAGGGCAATTGAAAAACCTGATGATGTACTTGTTTTGGAGGCATTGGTTAACTTTAGGATGGATAAAAGTCAAGATATTGAAATCAAATTTCAAGACGGACTATTTGGGTACCTGGTCCATACCTTTTTGTCCCATGGTGACTTGTCATGCATTATTGACTATATGGAGCTGTCACAAAACTGTCTCTCTATTTTTATGAGGTATTAAAATAATATCCATTAGATTTCCAATGAAAGATTTTAGTCACATGACGATTTCCATTAGTTCCAGGTCTATATTTAAAGTTTGATTTTTCTAATTGATGTAACAGTCATATTTATGAGGCTTTCCAATGTGGATCTGGTTCACTAAAGTATGGTTTTATCTACCCAGAAACCATACTTCTTAGTAGGCTTGAAGATGCTGAAATGCAGGTACAAATGGCCCAATCAATCGCAAACAAGTTACTGAAGTTTAAAGATAGAAACTTTGTTCTCATTCCATACAACCCTGGGTATAATGTCTTTGGCAATAATATTGTAAAATCTTAGTTTTTGCAATAGTAATGGATTTAAATTGTAATTGTTTGATACATTGTTGTAGGCACCATTGGACTCTTATTGTGCTTGACATGTCAACTTTGAAAGTATACCATATTGATTCAATGAGAAAAGGAATTCAAGCAGCAGCAAAGGAAGTTATAAACTAGTAGGACCTAAATTTTATTATTCTTGAAATCCAAGCTTTGTGGGTTAATTTTCAGTGAAGTACTGTGATTGTTTGTAATATTCAGAGGGTTTATGATATGGCAAACTAAAGTTGACAAAAAGATGAAGAAGAATAATATATGGATACAAGTGAAGGTATAATTTAAAAGTCTTCCTTTCATTTTTATTATACTTCAACATGTTTTTTTATGCCTTAAAAATTAGAAGCTTATGTACAACTTAGATCGCTTTGAGTTTAAGGTGTTGGGGCTTTTTTTTGCTTTGTTGTTTGATAAATGACTACATTCTATTCTTTTTAAACATTGAATAAAGAAATGTGTTAAGCTTCCTTTTTCTATAATTGATAATGGAATTTGTTGGACCCTTTAGAAGACCAGTACTGAGTAACAATTTAACTTTTTCATGTATAGGGACCGAAACAAGTTGGAAGCCTTGAATGTGGCTATTATGTACTTAGATACATGAAAGAGATCATCTTAGAATATAATGTCCTTTGCGAGAAAGTGAGTTGACCACTAATAATTGTATGTTATTAAACCTTTTAATTGGTACCTGTTTTGAGTTTTCAACTGACCTGGTTATATTATAGTACAACAAAAAGGATAAATATACTGAAGATGAGATAAATGAGATTAGAGGTGACTGGGCAAAGCATGTTTCTTCCATCTTATTAAAGAAGCTGGGCAACAAATGAACAGACATCAGGTTGAATAATAGAGCAAGTTAAAATTGTTATATTAAGCTTTTAATAATCATTATTTGTTTCTAACAATTGCCTTTCTAATTTTGCAGATTGGAGTTATATTCATAACTTTGATTATTTTGTGTTAGATTCTGACTTTTTGGTTTCTTTTGTGGAAGATGATTCAAAGGAGATGACAACATAAATAGATACTGATGTAGGTTGATTCCTTTTTGGGGAGACCTTTGTACTTAGTTCTTTACTTTGAATATAGCACAAAGGATGGTACAAATATGTATTTGCTTATATTAACTTATCTACTTTCGGCTATAATCAGTTCTTTACTTATGTGTTTATAAACTCTGCCACTTAGTTCTTTTAATGTGGTTCAAATATGTATGGCTCTACACACGTACATTTGCATGACTCTAACAACTTCAGAATTTTTAATCAAAGATTTTGTACAGGTATAATATTAATTGCATATTACTCCTTGATTCTACTAGACCAATTTAGATCTTTTTGTCATCATTGAATTGAATTCAAACTTTGTACTTAGTCTAAATATTGGATAATATTATATTATATAATACCAGGCTAGTTCAAACTAGCATGGTATATAATATTTTTTCCCCTTGAAACCATACTTGGAGGATAGAAATCCCACAAATATTATCTAATATTTGTCACATAATTCAAAACCATATTTGTCACAAACTCACAAGTATAAAATAGATAAGTCACAAATATAACTACAAAATTATGATTTGAGGCACTTATACTTGTGCCTTTTTATATGACAAATATGTTTCAGATTATTTATGAGTTTGACCAATTGACAAATATTGAATATTTGTCGGTGCTTTATTTGTGTACTAGGAAACTCACAAATAATCTATAATTGTGGGTTAATAACCTATAAGAATGGACATTTTTCTTGTAGTGTAAAGTCTTTACCAGATGAAGAACATTCCAATTTAAACAAATAAACAGTTAATAATTTATTAATACACTTTATATGAATAAATCACCCAAATAATCAGCAACAACAATTGGTCAATTTTATTCTTGACTTGGATTTTCTAAGTCATCAAAATATGAGTGATAACCTTTCAATCCTTTAATAATATTAAAAAATCGAGTTGGCAGACGGCGAAGATAACAAGAGAGGATTAAAAGGGGTTTAACCGTAAATTAACGTGAACATTTTGGTTGTTAGCATGGGAAGAAAAGAGTTACGCGAATGTAGAGTTTACTGGACAGAGAGAGAAAGTGAGACCGGAAAAAGCCGGGTCAAAAGCAGATGATGGATTTTTAATTTTGTTTCCAATGGGAGTAAGTAATCTCTCTCAATTATTGATCTGCTGTGGCAGGTGGAATGGCTGACGGCTAACCAAGTTTAGCGATGCAGCATAAACTCTCTCCCGAGAAACATGTGAGAAGACTCCATTCTAGCCTTCGCCTAAATGACACAGGTTGACTGCATATTTTGTCGCAATAATGGGAGAAGTCCATTAACACATATGAGGCTTGGCAGAAGTGATAGTTAAGAACTATCAAACATCAAATTGATATACCAGTCCCTATCTTTATCTGTCGTTAATTTGACTTTAATTAAATAAGGGTAATTTGACAATTTAGGCAAATGAAATTTAAGATTCACAAACAATAAAGAGAAAAAGGGAACATATCATCTGTCTACAAATTATCAATCAATAAATATTTATAAAAAATAAAAAAAGCATAGAAGTTCATAAGTCTTTATCTTTTTTCTTTTAATATAAAAATAAAAAACCAAATTTAATATTCAGTAATATTCATAACAAAAAAAAAATTTTAACAAATCACAAATACCCGATTGAAGGAGGTGATGAAGCTGAAAAATAAATAACTAAACCTGTAATTTTTTTTAAAAAAAAGATAACATTCATCAACAAAAATTAACCAAGAATTTGCAAGTCCAACAAATGTTTGATACGTTGATCATCAAGATAAAGCCACCGTCGTCACCGTCACAATTACTACCACCATTACCACCACAGGGCCGCCAAAACTTCTGCCAAAACCGCAGGTCTTGTGGCACCATTTAACGCCACTAGACTTAGAATTTCGTTAGAAAGTGAAAGGAGGCAGGTATTGAAACAATTAGAAATAAATAAATTACAAAATTTAGAAGTTGTATTTTTAAACTAAGTGGGTGTAGATTGTCTTCAAAATTTATCAGGGCTTGGGCCTGAGTCTCTTCATAGGTCCAACAATGAGTCATAGGAATCTTTTGAATAATAATTTTTTACGGTTAAAATAATTTATTTTGACTCTATGATCACATACTATAAAATGGATATTAAAAGATATGAAAAATTTAGACTCGACATTAGTGTGTTAAAAATTCCAAAACCAAATTTATGAAATATTGATTATCAAAAATAATAATATAATATGTTGCCAGTAATTTTTTTGGGGTAATATGATAAGACAACCTGTTATGCTACCTATTAATTTGTCGTGTAAATATTTTGATATATAGCATTGATCCTTGAATTTGTAATTTTTTTCCTCGTCATATAAACTTTATTATAGTGATGTGTTAACATGTTTTAATATATAGTTCTCGAAAATTTTGACTTTGGTAAAAGATTCTGCGTGTCAGCGAATTTCTCTTTTATAAGTACTATTGAAGTTTGGTATCATTGTACTTTTAGAATTAATAAAACTTTTACAAGTAGCCATTTCACATATTCTTTCATATAGTAAATTTTGTGTTCTAAATAGATATAGGTCAACCATAGCCAAGAGAAAGAAATAAAATTTTGTTATTAAAAATATTGGAAGTTCTTTTCTTTCTTTCTTCTTCTTCTTCTTCTTCTTTTTCTTTTTTTTTAAAGAATATATATATGTATATATATTCAATATTATTTGTCAAAATGTTTCTATTTATTAAAAATGAATATGATGAATTCTTAAAAATACTATCAATCAATTAAATTCTTAAAACTTCAAAATATGATCAATTTCCTAATATTTAATAGATCCCATTTATGTTGGTTTAAATGAGGATTGTTAATATTACTAACCAAACAAGGGGATGTCAATGTTATTGTCAAAAATTTTTAGGAGCACATAGATCAAATTTCCCCTTATTATGGTGGCGAAAGCATTTAGGATCAATAATGTTAGACAAACAACCAACTTATATAATCACCCTCATAAAATTTAATGTGACATAATATCATTGATGACAAATGTAACATCCCATATTATATAAATGGTCATGACATTAATGTGCTACAATTTATATATGCTAATGTGTATGTATTGGTGTTTAAGTGGTATTGTAACAAAGTAAAGGTTGGGGATGTGATCGAAAGATTGGTAAAGCTTAAGGGTTGAATTGAATTTGTGCAAGCAAGCTTATCTATACATATGGGGAAAGCTCATTTCTTCCCTTTTTGCTCTAAGGCTTCTAGTCCTTTCTCCCTCATTTCTCTCCATAAAATTTTTATGGGTGTTTTCTGGCTTTAAAATTTTTATATAGTAGATTAGACACATCAAGGATTTTATAGAATTTTGAATCACTTGAAAATTCATAGTGTGTGAATTATAGTGAATTTTTAAATTTGCTGAATCAGAATTGGAATTCCCCTGTTTTAGATCAGAGTAGGGTGAACGAACTTGATTTGAGGGGCCTAATTTTCATGAAAATTTCTAATTTTTGGTATGCAAACCCCCTTGATCACGTTTTCTGCCTGTTAGACTATAAATTTTTATGATTTTTGGAGTTTTGTATGAATTGTTGTGATTTTTCAAATTTGGACTTATAAAAATGAGAATGTCAATTTTCGGAACAAAGTATATGAAGTAAATGACTCTTGATTGAACTAAACTCATTAGAAAATCATGCTTTTTGGTGAGATGGCTTATGTATATGTCTATTACTAGACTGAAAAATTTGGTAAAGATTTGATTATTGTAGAATTTCATAAAATTCTTTAAAATGGTACTGCTCAGTTAAGAAGTCTGCAGGCAGGATTTTTGTGTGAAAAAAACTAAGGAGTTTCAAGGGGTACATAGCCTTATTTTTATTTCATAAATTTCATGGAACATTGTACATGTGTTTATTTGATCTCCATGAAATTTATTGATGATTTGGACAAGTTTTCTTCCACTATAGTTACTCAATCGATTATGTGTATATTGTTGAATTGTTAGTAAAACTAATTTGGTGGTTGAGTGTTTGCTAACTCTTAAGGAATGTGATGAATTCTAGGTGGGAATCAAGATCTATAGTGAATCAAATCAGGTAAGTAGCTCGACCATTCTGAGGGCACAATAGACTTTGTGTTGAATTGTAAGTGGTATCGGTTTCCTTATGTTTATGTATTTTATGGATGAATTTATTTGGGAATGCTCTACATGTGTGGTTGGAGATGTGAATTGGACCATGGCTTCATGAACATCAAGGTGAAATGGCATGATTGAAAATTTTGGATAAATCATGTGATGTGTGGTTCCGCTCCCTTATATGTGTGTGAGTGATATTTTGAATTGAATACTATGTGTTTGACTGATACCAAATATGAATATGGCTATATGCTTGTGAGCTATGATGTGAAATGGCATGAACAATGAATATTTATGAAATAATATGTGTATGAAAATGCCATGAAATGTGTATGGCCTGGCACACTCATATGTGCATATAGGAATATGTGATATGCTATGAAATGGGTGTTTACATGCCAAAACCTTGGGGAAAACATTTAATGATTATTGTGTAATGCATTTTGGGTTGGATTATGGAAGTATCTGCCCAAAGCTACTAAATGCATTTAGGGTTGGGTTGTGAAAGTGTCCGTCTGAAGCTAGTGACTGCATTTTGGGTTGGGTTGTGAAAGTGTCCGCCCAAATCTAATAAATGCATTTGGGGTTGGGTTGTGGAAGTGTCCACTTGAGGCTAGCGAATGCATGTTGGGTTGGCTCGTGGAAGTGTTTGCCCGAAGCTAGTGACACGTTTTGGATTAGGTTGTGCAAGTGTCCACCCGAAAACAAAACCGTGAGGCAAGGGGTAATGGGGACTTAAGCCCACTGGGTTAGCAAGCCCAGTCCCATAAGTCCAAAGCAGACAACGGATCGATATCACCTAGATGGCCTTAGACTTATGGTAATGTGCATGGGTTAAATCTTTGTGATTGATTGAATGAGGGGAGGTCTGAACCGTGTGCTTTCTTATATAAGATTGGGTAGCATGAGCCCAGTATTACCTTGATTGTCGGACTAGCCTCAAATTTGTGATAAAATATGTTTTATGTCCCTAAGGTTAGGTTGAAATTCGATAAGTGAACGTGTGAATGAAATAAGTACATATGGGATATATGTGTACAATTGTGATTATGTGTGACATATGTGCACACTTGTGATAATATGTAATATATGTGTACACTTGTGACAATATGTAATAGATATGTGTACACTTGTAACTATATGTGATACATGTGTGCACGTGTGATATATGCATCCTAATGTCATGTGAAAATGAAAAGGTGAACACATATGTATATGTGATATGAATGGCCTAAAAGAGGCGTATGTGAAATGAGACATATACATGTGTACGTGTTTTTACACGCACTTGAATATGTGTGATAAGATCTCGCTTGAAAATGACATATGGAGATGAGACATATACATATGTGTGTGTTTGTTTATTTGTATGGGTATGTGTATGTGACATAAGAAAAAGGCATATACAGAAGTGACACATGATCATGTCCGTTTGTGTAATGGGAAGGGCCTAAGAGAGGCATGTATACAATGTAATAAGTGCATAGGTAAAAATAATGGCCTAAAAAGGGTATATATGAAAGAAAATTAGTAATGGAATGGAGGTATAAGTGATGAAGAGGAGCTAAAAATCATCGGCCAAAATACAGAATTGGCATAGGAGCACCGGTGAATTTGCATAAGAGCGTAACCCTTAACAACCTAAAAGCGCTTATGCAGAGAGTTGGCGCACGCGCAACTCATTTGGCATAAGAGTGCCACTCTGAGAATCTGAACTTCAAATGAATCAGAGACTTGGCACCGCTGTGCCAGTCCTTCCGTATAGGAGCGTGATTGATGAATTCCAAATAGTGATTTTTGACTTTTGGACCAAGTAATTGATAACTTGGGAGAAAAGAAATAAATATTAATTTTATTTGTACTTGAGTTTCTGTTGAGTAGTCATTGCTAGAGTTGTTATTTAGCTTACTTACTGAGTGATTACTCACTAAATTCTATTGTGTGCCTCAGGTGACTAACATTGCTCAGGTTAAGAAGGATTTTGGCAGGACAACGACGAAGTTCCCTTGATAACCATAGGCCGCTACAATGTTATTTTGTGTTGATCATCGTTTTGAGTCGCATCTTAGACCTTTAAGAGACGGGGTGTTACAAAAAATCATTGTCATTATTTCTTTTCATTTATTATATATTTGTATTATCCAATTAAATCATATCACCATCAGGTTATATGAAGATGATCATTATATAATTAGGTTAGATTTGTAGTAATCTTCTTCTTCTTCTTCTTCTTATAATTTCATCCTGCTCTCAATAGGATGCTCTTCGTTGGCGTTAAAATAAATAGCACGTGTCATGGAGTAGAAATAATAAACAATATATCAATAATATTTATATAACCATAAGCTATAAGATTAATTATTATTAATCAGATTACAAATTACTTTTCTTACTTACATGTCTTTGACATTTTCCATTCTAATAATTGTTGGAATCTCTTCAGTTTAGGTGTCAATCTCAGCTAGCAGACTTATTCATGTGTAATTTGTTCTCTTTAAAATACTTTAACGATAAAAAAATTGAAGGAATCTTTTGTTCTTGGTTATTATACTAGGTCTCATATTATCTGGCAGAGAGCTCTCTTTTGATGAAGACTTTGCTAGGTAGTCTTCTTTATAATTAATATTTATGTTTTAATGATGTATGATATTAAGAAATTCAAAATTCCAAACTAGTAGACGACAATATTGCCCTTGGTTATTGTTTTATAAAATATTTTTATTAGCTAAGGGAATTATCAACAGCCAGGTAAAATCCAGAACTAAGATTTTGGTATATATAGTTTTTTTTTCTTCTTTTGGATATGATTGTAAGTCAAAGCATCAAGATGAGTTCGTTGATAACTCTTTAATCAGCGTGGATGGCTTAATTTGAGCAAAAGGATGTTCGTGGCTAGTAAGCACTATTAATTTGTAATTTGTATATAGTGTTGTTGGGGTTGTTAAACTTAAAGGTTTGTGATGGGCAATGACGGAGCAAACTATTTTCTTTAGTGAGGGCAAATTGAGACATTAGAAAAATTATTGAAAAATAAAATCAAGAAAATCATATTCATTATGAGATTTGTGTGTTTTCTTATATTGAAAAGATTGTACAATTAAGAGCCCAAAAGGAAAAATATTTAGATACTATAAAAAGTAGTAGTTTGAAAGCAGTTTTATATTTTTTTGTAAGGTTCAATTAATATCAATAAAAATACCTAAAAAAAATTGATATACAGGTTCTTGTCTACAAAATATTCTTTTAGTTATAAGTACTTCTGTAAAATATATCATAAGAAAAACATCATAGAAGGTTAGGTTATTGTAATTTAATTATTAACTTGGATTTTAATAAATTGATAAAATTAGTATCGAACCTTGTGAATTAAAAATATATTATGATATTAATTAATAATATATTAAGGCTTAATAGCTAATACAGATAATTATTGTTGAAGTCGTTAATTAAGAGTAAAAGTGGTTATAAGATAGATTAGAAATTTAAATTATCTAAAAAATAAAAAGGGCTTGTTGTGTTAAAATACAAAGTGGAGGGGAATATATGACATTTTGCAATGTGGCTCCATCCTTGGTGACGGGGATCCAATCTTAAACCAAACACAAGTCTGGCAAAGGGCCAGTTGATTGGGGATCCAATCTCAAACCAAACACAAGTCGAGCAAAAGGACTAAGGGCAAACTAGTAACTATCTTACAATCAATCAGCCACACTACAATCTTTCAAACATTCACTAAATCATTCATTGCCAAGTTTCCAAAATTATCAAGCATAAGCATCGTATAATAAGAATATATATATATAGGAAGGGGATATTTTAATACAAAATTTTGAAATAATTTATTGACATATATATATATATATATATATATATATATATATATATATATATATATATATATATATAAACCCTAAAGAAACCCTAAGGGTAATTGAGCAATTATCTCCTAAAGCTAAGGAAAATTTTGTCATTTAAGAGAAGTCAAAATCCCTAAAGACAATGCTCAAAATTCCTTAGTGCAAAGTAATCACAAGATAATAATATCCCTAACAAAATACAATACTACATCGGTTTGAGGTTAAGAAGAGAATTAACAACTTTTTGATATATCTTTTTTATATTGAGATTTGAGGGAAAGTTGCATGTGACATAATTCTATCTACATCATGAGCATGAAAGAAATTTTTTTTTTAATTTCAGTTTGGATCTACAAATAATTATGTATCTCGATTTTGTTTTAGAAAACAAGAGAATGCGTGTTCCATTTCGTACTTGTTGGACATTGTTTCCAACAAATCTAGTTGTGCAAACATTTTTAATTTCATTTAATGTACTAAATTAATGAATATGGAGGTGGGTATAGTTGATTCACATTATCTTTGGCATTGGTTTGGATTTTATTAATATAAACTTAAGTAGAAATATTCATAGTAGGACTTTGCTACTTCTAATATTGAGGAAGTCTATATATAATGTTATAAGGTTAGTACAATCAACTAATAATTTAGTCATGAGAGATATATTCATATTTGAAAGAATTTGTTGGGAAATGGAAGGCCAACTATCTCTTTCATTTTTTGTTTTGTTTTGTTTTGCTTTGCTTTTTTGCTTTGTTTTTTTTTTTGGTTAAGTCTAGATGCTTTTAAATAAGCATATATAGTTCATTTTCTTAATTTCCCCAAGCTCATGGTCTCTCACAATACACAAGTGATAAACAAATTAACAAACTAGTGCTCTTTCTTTGAGACACAGGTGAGAGTTAATTGGACAAACTTTTCTGTATTCATGCAACATGATTTGCCCAGTTCTATTGGAAATAGTAGGCAAATGTACTTTTCATAACTAAAGTTGTGTTTATTTGTGTATTTTGAGTTTTGTTTTCAAAATTTGGAAAGAATAAGTATTGATGGAAAGAATGTGCTCGCTGGTTGATATTGAGTTCGTGTGTTGAAAAATGGAAAGAATATGTATTGATTTAAACAGTAACTTGGTTTTGTTCTCTTGTGTAGAACTAAACACAATGTCATCAACATAAATTTGAGCTACAATGATATAACTAGGAGCATGCTTTATGAACAAAGTTTTATCATTATTTCCTCTAGTATCTCCCTTAGCAAGAAGAAAAGTTGTTAACCTCTGATGCCTAGGTCTTAAAGCTTGTTTCAACCATAAAATGCCTTTTTCAGTTTATACACATAAGTCGGATGTTCTGGATCCATGAAACCCTTAGGTTGTTCAACAAAAGCTTCTTCATTAAGGATGTCATATAAAAAATGTTGTTTTAACATCCATTTGATAGAGCTTAAAGTTGAGTAAACAAGCAATGGCAAGCAATAATCTGATTGATTCTAGCCTCGCTACAAGTGCAAAAGTCTCATCAAAATCAATTCCTTCAACTTGAGTATAGCCTTATGCGACTAGCCTATCTTTATTTCTAACCATTTGACCATTTCATCATTCTTGTTCCTAAAGATCCATTTAATTCTTATCACATTAGAGTTTTCAGGCCTAGGAACTAATATCCAAACATTATTCCTTTCAAATTGACTAAGCTCTTCTTGCATTGCTTAAATCCAAGTATCTTCCTTAAGAGCTTCATTAACTATGAGAGAAACATAACAAGAAAAACTTAATTGATTTTTCAACTTACTGCTTGTTTTCATACCTCTTTCAATACTTTCAATGACAGTAGTAGTAGGGTGTGCTTTTGAATCTAGGTTGGGGGATA
Source organism: Boswellia sacra (assembly GCA_013180625.2). NCBI lineage: Eukaryota > Viridiplantae > Streptophyta > Magnoliopsida > Sapindales > Burseraceae > Boswellia > Boswellia sacra. Next base: position 341,125 of record SNVD02012387.1, on the reverse strand, counting down.
TTTATTGTTGGAATCATATTTTAATTCTTCTTTGCTCAAATCAGCACTGTCAGACATGGTAGTTTTATTTGTCCTGATTTTGCTGGTTTTTTCAGATGTGATTGGAACCAACTATTCTATAATTTCTATACTTGTTCCATCGGTAGACTTTGAAAGGCTTTCTATGATCTCTTTTTGTGAAAATTCTACAAAATCATTAAGATCATAAAAAAAAAAAATTAGCATGACATTAATTAATAGCCTAAAAACACCTAATCATCACTCTTTGCATCAAATTTGCCAAGCTACTCTCTATCATTAAGTATGTAGCACCTGCGACAGAACACATAGATGTATTTAAGGTTAGGTTTTCTTCCTTTCAATAGCTCATACAGGGTTTGACTTGTTCCAGGCCTTAAAAACACCTTAGTGGTGATATAGCATGCAATGTTTATAGCTTCTGCTCTGAAGTCTTTGGTGCAAAAAACTCATGAGCAATGCCATGATGTTTACAAAACTCTGCATAGCTCTTATTCTTAAATTCCTTGCTATGGTCATATCTAATTCTGACTATCCTTCCAATATTTCTATTCTACTTAGTTTCCAACCTGACACAAAGGTTTTTAAAAACTTTAAATGCATCAGATTTTTTGTTTACAAAATCAACCTAGTTATTTCTAGAATAGTTATCAACACACAAAAATAATTATCTTTTGCTTGAAATGCATTGGACCTGTGTTAGACCCATGAGACCCATATGTAACAGTTCATGGATTTTTGAAGTGCTGAGATATGCATTAGAACCATGAGAACTTTTAATTTGCTTACCTTTTTAACATGGACAACAAATAACATTAGTTTTTTGCTCAAATCTAGGCACACCTCTAAGAGCTCCAGTTTTAGCTAACTTAACTAAGTCGTTATAATTCATGACTCATAGTTTTTGATGCCACAATTCAATGTTAGATATCTTAGCATGCAATGTACTCAATTTGGTCAATAAATAACAATTATCATTTGACCTACTTCCTTAAAAAATGCAATCCTTTTTAGAATCAAGCACCACGCATTTGTTTTGTGTGAACTCAATAGTGTATTTGTCATCACAAATCTGACTAATGCTTAATAGGTTAGCTTTCAGGCCATCAACAAATAAAATATCATCAAATTTAGGTAGGCCATCAACACATAAAGTTTCTTTACCTACTACTTACTATTTACTCCATCTTCAAAAGTGATTGAGACATGATTGCAAGTTTTGAAATTTTTTAGAAATTCTCTATTACTTGTCATATGCCTTGAATAGCCACTATCAAAATACCAAAAGTCATTAGTAGAAGCATTAAGAACTGTTAAAGCAATATTACATCTAGTAACCTATTTCTTAACCCATTCCTATTGTGTTTTAGATAACCGCCTATACTGTTTTTCCTTCTAATACAATAAATTATTCACCTATAACACCTGTTAGTGTCAATGTGACACGTGGCATTCATGTGTAATACATAATATAGTTTTGTCACCTTGTGATTAAACATTAATTTGGATATTTTATATTAGGAGAATTTTAACTAGAATAGGATAACTTCTTTTAGTATTCTAGTTAAATATAAAATTTTATATTGACTATATCTTATTAGATTAGGATATTCTTTCTGGTGTTCTAGTTTAATTAGGATTATGTCTTTTTACTTCATAGATTGCTTGATATTTATTTAATAATCCTATTTGAGTTTTGTAGGACTTTGGTGATAATTAGGATTGTTGATTATGTGAAGAATATTGACACGACCTGCCCCTAGCTACACGGGCAAATCATGCCTAAAACTGTTCACTAAGAAAACGATCCTTAATTAACTATTTTCCTACACTTTTTGCGCTGCCACTTTGATAAAACTATTCATAAAAAAATTACTTATATTCAGGTCTTTTATGTAAAATGCTAAAAAAATGCTCCGAAAATTTTAATGAAAAACCGGCAGAGTTTCCCCTGTAATTTGAAGAAAAACCTCCTGCAAAAACACACATTTATACACTTCTAAATTATTCCTCATCCCAACTTCTTTTGGGACTTTCGTCCTTATCAACCACAACATACTAAAAGATAAATAAGTCATATTCAACATACTTAATATTTAAAAGCTTATACAATACATAAAAAAAATGAAATACGTTCAATGCATGAAAAATTATTATACATCGTGTGGCCTTCCATAGCATCAGAGACAGCTTAGCACCAAACCTGTAGCACCTGGTTGGGAAAAAGTATAAGAAAAGAGTGAGCTAAAGGCTCAGTGAGTGGACAACTTATTATATTAAATATTACTTTCTTTATCTCCTATAACTCATTTCTTGAATAAAACTTTGTGTTCTAAAATCTCATTTTTTTCTTAAAACAAAATAAAATGTATAATTTCTTTTAAAAAGGGAACCAGTATACTCTTCTTTCCAAAATAACGTACAAACGACTATTTCTTCTCAACTTTCTTTATAAACTTCATTCTTATAATACAACTATAAAAATTTATTAACCCTCTGTAAAGGAAATACTTTATATAATTCTTCAACTTACTTACCTAAATAACTTAATATTCTTAAACTATATAAGCAAATCAGTTGCGTACCTTTACTTTGAACCACCCTTATTTAATCTCGTATATACTGCAAAATTTATCACTATATCTCTTTCTTTTCTAAAAAAAATGTATAAACAGATGCCAAAAGAACTAAAATAACATAGAACTTTTAAATAACATTCGTCTCATTATATACTCAATCACTTGCTAAATTTATTCTCTAAACAAATCATAAATTGCATGACTATGACTATCTCATAATAAAATCATATAATACATTTCTAACTAGAAACTCATATCATATTTATACTTAAGAAAAATCTATCGTACTTGTCAAAATATCATCAAATCTCTCATAGAAGTTTCAAAACAAATAACTTTTAATTAAACATTTTCAAATAAAATTGCTTGATTCTATAATCTTGTAAAAGCAGTGAAAAGAATGCATATTTTCTCATTCTTATAAAATAAAACTCATGATGATGTGCTAAAATCATCATTTCAGTTATTTAATAAACAAAACATAATTTCTTTAAAATCTTCTTGCAAAAGAAACTTTTACTAATAATGCTTCCTTCTCAAACTAACTCATATAAACGTATTTAAAATTTTTTTTTCATTATACTAAACAAGTACCCCTGAAACTGTCTGATCTTGCCTGGCGAGATCTAACATTGCACAGGCAGAGCTATCTATATTTTCTCATACCCAATGAGATCTACATCACGCAGGCAGAGCTATCTGTACCTGGCGAGATCTAACATCGCACAGGTAAAGCTATCTGAATCTCCTCATGCCTGGTGAGATCTACATCACGCAGGCAGAGCTATCTATACGTGGCGAGATCTAACATCGCACAAGTTTGCTATCTGAATCTCATACCTGGTGAGATCTACATCACGCAGGCATAGCTATCTGTACCTGGCGAGATCTAACATCGCACAGGCCTGCTATCTGGTCATACGCATGCGCAGAGCTGCCCCCAAAGGGCTAAAGCGCCCAGATCATATGGCCCAAAGCCTCTATGTGTGTCTGAACGGGCCCCAAAGGCCTATATCTTTATAACTTACTGTCTGAAATCTGCTGTCTCACTGTCTAAGTGAGTTGGATACTAGCTTAGTATAATATAATTAAACTTTCTTATTTTTGCTAAAACTGATTTCTTTTCAAAATTTGCTTTATATGCTAGACCATTGCTTCTCAAGCAGATTTATCAAAATTTGTAAAACTTATATAAGCTAAAACTCATAATATCTGAATCCTTGAAAATCCATGATAAATATTTAAAAGAATAATTGCAAATACTTTGAGAAATCCTTGAAATCAAATTTCTATAAAAAACATATGATCATAATTGTTTTGTTTTTACACTTTCCATAAAATGATAAAATATGCATCCGTAATAATATAGAAAACAATTCATATATAAAATATGAATCTTTCTTTCAAAGTGCTATATCTTTATTCAAAACTAATTTTGAAACTAAAATTTATGTCTACAATCCTTTTGAAAACTAGCTTTGAAACACCTTAATAATTGAAAGCAAACATAACAAATGGGTCTATGCATCCTCGAAAAATACAAAAGAAGCTAATTTGAATTCTTCTGAGTTCGCTAAAATTCTCAGAAATTCTATAAAATGCTAAATAAACATAGCTAAGTAAATATTAAAACATATATCTAATTATCCAGAAAAATAAATCTCATACTCTTTTAAAACTTTTTAAAATATCTATAAAATAAGATATTTTCCATCTCACTATAAACCATAATTTATATTTTTATCTTAAAATCTCATACTTTGCATGTAACATTCTATATAACATTCTTTCACATAATTATACTTCAAAATTTAACTAATTCCTAAAAATTTCAAGTTAGAATTTCAAAGATTTCCAAATTCTTAAATATCATGCTTAACTGATTTTTTTTTTTTGACTATCATAAAATTTCTAGAATTCTGCATTTAGGTCTCTGCAAATTCTGGAACAGTTTTCTAAATTTGCAATTTAACCCTAACTGCTGAGCAGTTTTAAAATTTAATATTATCACCCCTGCAGAATTAAATTCTAATTCCAAAACTTTTTCTTTTTCTTTTTCTTTTTATGTGCTATTATTCTAAATATAAAATCACTCATCATTTTATAAATCAAAAACACAATTTCTTTAACATATGTATTTATTTAAGGAAAATAACTAAATATCTCAATTTTCAATACAATTTCATTTAATTATATATGTCTCTTTCCCAATCATAAACAAAAACTTTCTACTTTTAATTAACATATAACATATATTCATTCTATAACTTTCACTTTAAATTCATTTTTCTATCATATTCAAACTTATCAAAACAATATTTACTACATATTCAAAAACTAATTTACTAGCACTACCCATAACCATCTCTTTTATCCAAAATTAAATACTTTAGATACGCTTATTTTCGAAATACATAATTCATCATTATCGATTCTAAAAACGTTTTAATATAACTCAATTAATTAATCTAATAACGTAAATCATATAAAAAACCATAAATTTAATACGCTTTAATATAAAATAAAATTCTTAAAACATAATTCACTCACTGAATTTAAGCTCTTTTATGGATGAATAATGTTATAAGAATTATTTGATGGCCGAAAACCATAACCGGAAATGTCGCCGGAAAGTCATCGCCAGTGAGTGAATAGTAATCGAATTTCATTTTTCTCCGATTTGCAAAATTCGTATATCAACATGTAACAAAAATGGTATGGTTAGAAAGAGCATGGAACAAGCTTTAATTTAATGTATAAATTTACCGGTAACTCACCGGATTTTGGCCGGAAAATACATAGAAAGCCGTTAGCTTCCACGCTTCAATCCGCAAAAACGGTGAAGAAACCAAGGACAACACATATATGGATGGAAAGAGGACATTACAGGCTTCAAAATGATATATTGTAGGGCTGGAGACTCACCGAAAATCGGCCAAAATCTCTACTCAAAAGCAACTGTGAACAGTAACCAGCGTGAACAGTAAAACGTTAATTTCCAGAATTCTCCCTCTCTCCTCCTATTCACTCTCTTATTTTTATAAAAAAAATATATGGGCTGGGCTAGGCCTTCTCCACAGCCCAATAGGTATTACAAATATAGTTGTTCACGTAGTCCATATAAAAGAGAAGCACTCAAGGCTCAAAAGGAAGGCAAGAGAGTAGTGTTTTGTGCAGAAAACGTTAAGAGCACTTGAGTGCCTTTGATTATCATGATCTTCGTTGTAAAATCTTTATGCTTGTGTTTGTTTAGATTGTGCATGACTCATGTGCAACGGTTATGTGCATAGATCATATTTGTGAGAGTTATTGAGTCGTGTAAGCTTAAGAGAGTGCATTGATGAACTTAAGATTTCTTTAGCTCGACTAGATCAAGTTTTAAGTCTTGAAAGAAAAAGCACAAATAAGCATGGCTTGGGACTGAAGAGATTGAGAAACTCTGATATGTGCTTGTAGAAGCTCAAAAGTGCATTAATGAACTTAAGATTGGAAGAAAAAGCACAAATAAGTATGGCTTGGGATTCGATGAAGGTAATATTGCTTCAACTTTCAAAATAGTTTTTGTTAAAGCTTCAACTAACATTTCAGATTTAAGTTCAAATGCTAGCTCTCAAAACTCAAAAGGTAAAGATATATTTGTCTCACCCATGAATTCCTTTAAGTCAAAACCCAAAAAAGGTAATCAAATTTGTTCATATTTGTTATTTTTGTGGTGTAAAAGGTCACATCAGACCTAGATGTTACAAGCTGTTGAATTTATTAAATAAAAAATCTAAACAGTTTAGACAGTTACTTAAGACTCGATCAGTTTGGGTTAAAAAATATGTAATTGTGTGCAATGCTGCATTTACTACTTTAAAATCTACAGCTAACGATTTTTGGTATTTTGACAGTGGATGCTCAAGACACATGACAGAGAATAAGAACTTCTTGAAAAACATCAAATCTTGTAAGGATGGGACAGTGACGCTTGGTGATAGAGCTAAAAGCAAAGTGCTAGGTAAAGATACTTTATGCGTTGAAGGTTTGCCTAAGTTGAAAAATGTTTTGTTTGTTGAAGGGCTAAAAGCTAATTTAATCAGCATTAGCCAAATTTGTGATGACCAATTTGAGATGAAATTTACAAAGAGTAGATGCATGGTTTTAGACAAACATGGAAATTGCATTCTTGAAGGCACACGATCAAATGATAATTGCTATTTGTTGACAGACATTAATGCATTTTCTGCCAAAATATTAGATTTAGAGTTATGGCATCAAAAGCTAGGACACATAAACTCTATAGACTTAGTTAAGTTAATTAAGACTGGAGCAGTTAAGGGTGATCCTACTCTTGATGACAAACTGAATGGTATTTGTGGAGCATCTTAGTTAAGCAAACAAGTAAGAGGATCACATAACTCTAACACATACCTTAGCACCTCTAAGATTCTAGATTTGTAGTATATGGGCCTTGTAGGACCCATGCAAATTGATAGCATTGCAGGAAAGAGGTATTTTTTTGTTATTATTGATGACTTTTCGAGGTTTACTTGGGTTGATTTCATTTGTGAAAAATCTGAGACATTTGAAGTTTTCAAGAACTTATGTTTTAAACTTAAGAATGAACAAAATAGAAACATTGATAGAATTGTAAAAATTCGAAGTAACCATAGGAAAGAATTCGAAAATGTTTCCTATGCAGATTTTTGTAAATTTCATGGTATATCTCATGAATTTTCAGCTCCAAAGGCACTTGAACAAAATGGAGTGGTAGAGTGGAAGAATAGGACTTTATAAGAGATGGCAAGGGTCATGTTGAATAGCAAAAAGCTAACAAAAAGGATATGGACAGAAGCTATCCTATATCTCCAATACAGTATTCTTGAGACCTGGAACAACACAAACCCCCTATGAAATTCGAAAACGAAGAAAATCTAATCTCAAATATTTTAATATTTTTGGATGCAGGTGCTTTATCTGTAATGATAGAGAGCAATTAGGAAAGTTTGATACCAAAAGTAATGAAGGAGTTTTCGTTGGATACTCAAACAATAGCAAGGCTTATCGTGTTTACAACTTGAGAACTGAGACCATTATGGAATCAACCAATGTGGTGTTTGATGATACTGATGATTTCTCTATTTTTTCATTGGAAAAATAGATTATTAGTTTGACAGAGGATGCAGATGATACAAAAGATTCGAACTCAGCTGCTGTAGACTACAAAACAAAATCAGTTACGACTGATACAACCAGTGCAGTTAACTCCGATAAAACTGAACCATCAGAGAATGTTGATTTGGACAGAAATCAAATAAAAGATGTTGTTATTAAGAGAGATCCACCATCTTGGATTCAAAAGGCACATCCCACAACTTCAATCATTAGAAGTCCAGAAAGCACAATGAAAACAAGAAGCAAAGTGAGAAATATGGTAAGTCATACTTGTTATGTCTCATTAATAGAACCAAAGAATATCAATGAAGCATGAAAAGAAGATGTTTGGATAAATGCAATGCAAGAAGAATTAAATCAGTTTGAAAGAAACAAAGTATAGGTGTTAGTTCCTAGACCAAAAGATGGAAAAGTTATAGGAACTAAATGGATCTTTAAAAACAAAATTGATGAAAATGGGCAAGTCATTAGAAACAAAGCTAGATTAGTTGCATAAGGTTACACTTAAATTGAAGCAATTGATTTTGAGGAAACTTTTGCACCTGTTGCTAGACTTGAATCTGTTAGGTTGCTACTTACTATTGCATGCTTATTGAACTTTAAATTGTTTTAATTGGATATGAAGACAACCTTCTTGAATGGCTATCTTAATGAAGAGGCTTATGTTAAACAGTCTAAGGGATTTATTGATCCTAAACATCCTAATTTTGTGTATAAGCTTTATAAAGCATTGTATGGTTTAAAACAAGCTCTTAGAGTTTGGTATAAGAGATTAACTAGCTTCTTGATTCAAAGAGGCTACACTAGAGAAAGCAATGATAAAACTTTATTCATTAAACATGCTTCAACTTATTTTAATTGTTACTCAAGTGTATGTTGATGATCGGTTCTACTAACAAAGTCAAAGCTAATGAGTTTTTTGAGCTAATGCCGAGTGAATTCGAGATGAGTATGTTAGGTGAGTTGAATTTCTTTCTTGGTTTGCAAGTGAAGCAACTTGAAAGTGGACTATTTATTTCACAATCCAAATATACTAAAAACTTGGTAAAAAAATTCAAATTAGACAAGGCCAAGGCACTTAGAAACCCTATGAGTACTAACATCAAGCTAACAAAAGAGAATGCAAGTAATGATGCTGATTCAAGCCTTTACAGAAGCATGATTAGAAGTTTGTTATACCTAACAGCAAGCAGACCAGATATCAATTTCAGTGTTGGCTTATGTGCTCATTTTCAGTCATGTTCGAAAAAACTACATTTATCAATAGTGAAGAGAATTATTAGGTATGTTCATGGGACATCTGATTTTGGAACATGGTTTACTAAGGACATAAATACATGTCTTGCAGTTTATAGGGATACAAATTGTGTAGGAAACATAGATGATAGGGAAAGCACCTTGGACGATTGCTTTTACCTAGGTAATAACCTAGTTTCTTGGCACAGTAAGAAGCAAAATAGCATCTCTTTGTTCACAGTAGAGGCTGAATATATAGCCATTGGAAGCTACTGCACTCAATTACTTTGGATGAAACAAACGATAAGTGACTATGGTATTAATCAAGATTCAATAACCTTGTTTTGTGACAACACTAGCACGATTAATATCTCAAAAAATCCAGTCCAACATTCTAGAACTAAGCACATTGATATAAGGCATCATTTCATTGGAAAGCTTATTGAAACCAAAACAATCCACATTAAACATATCTCTACCGAGAATCAACTAGCTGACTTGTTTACTAAAGTACTTGATGCATTAAGATTTTAAAAACTAAGAAAAGCTATAGGCATTTATCAGTTATCTGTATAAACACTGTATTTAGTTATATTATGTATATCTGCAGCATCATTAGTCAATTTTTTTTTTTAATTTAAGCATGATTGAGCTACTTTGATTATTTAAATTTGATGGCAAAACCAGATAGGGCTACCAGTTATGACGTGTGAAAGCTATCCTTAGAGAGTAGCTTCAATGCATCTAGAAAATATGTTGAGGCAACGCACTCTAATGGAAGAGGGCTACCATGTTTCATGTATGAAAGCTACTGGTTTTATAGCAATAATTCTTGTTTAGATTAATGTTTATGTGAGGAAGAGGCATGCTCATGTTGACCACTCAACAGAATTGTATATTAAGATGATAACGATTTATGTGAATATAAGTTTAATTAGCTTTGATGCATGCTTAGTTTTAAAAATGACTTTATAAAGCTCAGATATTTCAGTTATGTAAAGTTTCATTGTTTTCAGTTATGTGTAGCATAACTTGCGACCAGTGCTTCATGTTTGACTCTGTTTTATTTTCTCATGTGTTGATCTGTCAATAAGGTGAGCCACGTCAGCAAGGTCGTTTTAAGGGAAAGAGTTTTCAGTGGTGGGAAGATTTTTGTGATTTTATAAGATTTCAAATTGACTTATTTAATGAAGATTTTCAAAAATTATTTTGGAAATTATCATAATTAATGGACATATACAGATTTTCTCTCTCATGGAATTTAATCTTTTTGGAAAACGAATTTCACTCAAATTTAAATTCCTAAAATCTAGATTGGATTGGGATTTTATGCTAGTTATATCACACTTGGATATTACTTCTTGATTATATAAATTCCATATTTGTTTTTATCTCCTTATTAACCCTAACTCGCAGCAAAGTTTCTTTCTTTTCTTTGTGACCATCATGGCCAAACGTAAAGCCACAACTCTATCTTTTTCAACTAAACCCGAAACCACTAGATCTTTTTCATCATTTGACTCTTTGACTTAAGAGGAAACAAGCCAGCAAGAGCAGCAGGTTCAACAAGAATAACATGCTGACTCAGAAATCAAACTAGAATAGTTACCTCTGACAGAACCAGAGCAATCATCGACTGGGGAACCAGATTAGACTTTGACTCCACCAATTCCAATTGACCCAGCGATGAGTGGGGATGACGATGTCATGCTTGTTGAGGTGCAGGATCATGTCAATCCTATAAGCCATAAGTTCTTGAAGTGATAGAATGAAACAAGATTTAGATGATACATTTCAAAGAGACAGATTCATGTTGAGAAACTTGTTAAAATTGATGATTTTGATGACTGTCAACTGAGAGAGATCCTTGAGTCAAGGCATTGCACAAGAATGGTAACCAATCTCACTCCTCTTGTTAAAACTCTTGTTCAAGAATTCTATGCTAATATTTTGCCATGCATTGATGATCCAAGGAGTTATTACTATCATAAGGTTTATTGTAGAGGGAAGTTGATCAGATTTTCTCTGAATGTCATAAACCAGTTTTATGAAATTCCTATTGGTATTTAGCATACTGTTGGCGATGAATTGAATATGAGTGTAGTCACATATGAGCTAACTAGGAGTAGAAAGGTTCATTGGAATCCACATGATGGCATAGATTAAAAACATTTGATTTTGAAATATCGTTTGTTGCATAAAATCACTTGGTTCAATTGGTTTCCATCCATACACCAAAATAAAATTAAAGAAGATAGAGCTAAGTTTCTTTACTATCTTGGAACAAATCGACCAATTAATCTTGGATTGTGGATCTATAACTACATAGTTCAGATTGCAACTTATCAATCTCATAAAAAAACTCTTGGTTTTACCTTGTTTGATACATGCATTATTGATGCAAAATGAGATTGTATTGGAAGATGATGAGATTATAGAAGAAATTCTGCCAGCCATCAAGAAAGGTTTCATGACAAGGATTAAAAATGTTCCTGAGGGGGAGGAAATACCTCAGAGACAACCCAAACATAGGAGAAATCCTAGACCAAATCAGATGGTAGCTATCACAAAACAACTTACTCTAATCACTTATTCTCTAGCTAATCTTGTGCAGGAAATCAAGCTATCAAGGCCAAGCTGCAAAGTCTGGAAGAGAAGCTTGAGAGAAGATCTAGTGGTGAAACATCAATGAAGAAAAGGAAGAGGAAAGATAAGAAAATGAGCAAAAAGGAATCAAAATCAGTTGCTAAAGAGTCTTTTTCAAAGTCAGTAGCTGAATATCCCAAACCACTAAAACATGCATAAACTCTTGTTATATCTCCACCCCATGTCATATAGCAAGATGCTGAAACCTTGGTGGACATTTCCCAGAAGACTGAAACCACAGCAGGGAAACAAGCTAGAGAGATTCGTGAGACAGTTGCTACTTCCACTAAAACTAGTGCTCATCAGGCTACCCCATCAACTCCTACTGATACTTCACCCAAACCAGCACTTAAGCACTACAAGACTACTACTAAAAGAACTACATTATTCCCTTTAAAACTGTTTGTTCGCAAGTATGCAAGACTTAACTGAATTTCGACTTAACTGAACATTTTCTTTATCTTTTTATGTTTTGGAACTTTATTCTTTGGCACTTGTTAAGACAACAAGGGGGAGTAGCGTAGATGGATTTTATGTTTCTGTGTGTGCTTAGGATTTAATGACTTTAAGTTTTTTTTTTGGTTAAACTTGCAAGAGACTAATTTGTGGTTGAACTGCTATACAATTTATGATTATAATGTTTTGCAGGTTTAATGTTTGATTAAAGGGGAGTGATAGTTTATGCTTGATTTTGTGATGTTTTGCATGATTGATTGTGACCTTTCGTTGATTAATTTTATATTATGAATGATTTTATAAGTTTGTTGCATAACAATTTGCACAGCACAAGCCGTTGATGTTCTATATCTGATATTTGTTTCTGTTTAGGTATTGGACCATTCAATTATGTTATTTCAGTTATGCCTGTTATAACTGAAAGTTGGTTATTCTTGTTTTTGTGAATTTTTGACTGAGTGTTTACATTCTGTTTTCAATTGTCTTACCCTTAATTGTGTAGGACTTTCTTTACAGAAACATGTGAAGGTTTTCAGCACAAGATGCCAAAGGGGAAAATTATTAGTGTCACTGTGACACGTGGCATGCATGTGTAATACATAATATATTTTTATCATCTTGTGATTAAACATTAATTTGGATATTTTATATTAGGAGAATTTTAACTAGAATAGGATAACTTATTTTAGTATTCTAGTTGAATAAGAAGTTTTATATTGACCATATCTTATTAGATTAGGATATTCTTTCTAGTATTCTAATTTAATTAGGAATATGTTTTTTTACTTCTGATATTGCTTGATATTTATTTAATAATCCGATTTGAGTTTTGCAAGACTTTGATGATAATTAGGATTGTTGATTATGTGAATAATATAGTTGGTCACGTAGCCTATATAAAAGGGAAGCACTCAAGGCTCAAAAGGAAGGCAAGAGAGTGATGTTTTGTGCAGAAAATGTTAAGAGCACTTGAGTGTCTTTGATTATCATGATCTTCATTGTAAAATCTTTATGATTGTGTTTGTTTAGACTGTGCGTGACTCATGTGCATTAGGTATGTGCATAGATCTTATTTGTGAGAGTTATTGAGTCATGTAAGCTTAAGAGAGTTAAGTGATTACATAATTCTGTAACAGTTATTGTGGTTATGTCTGACTAAACCGTTGTAGTTAAGTTCGACGTGTCTGTAAAGAGCAACATCAGAAGAGTGTGCATAAGGACTTTGGCTGTGATCAAGGGTGATTAAGTTTACATATATTAGGTTAGTAAGTGAACGGGTTGCTACTACTGTAAAAAGTCATAAGTCGAGTGTAAACACATATAGCATAATGGATTGTAACTCTTGTTACCCGCGGATGTAGGCTGATTGATAGCTGAACCACATAAAATTCTCTATTTCGTTATTCTAAACTGTTTTAGTTATATCTGTGATAGCTAACCATACACTACAAAAACTAACAACACCTAGGCCTAATATGTCCTCTAACACCACAAAAATAGCAAATAAAAACAAATTTCTTAGGTTTACCTGAGTTAGATTTCACAAAATGAGATGAAGTGCTATGATAAGAGCTTTTGGAGCTTCGAGGTGAAATGTTCTTACCTTTCTTTCTTGTTGATGGAGATAAATCTGTATCTTTTGGACTTGAATCTAACTTGTTGCTTGATGCTCTAACAAAGATAGTTTTTAAAGTCAAGGCTGTGTTGTGATTTTCATAACCCAATCCATGTTTACTTGAGCCAATTCTTCTTTGAGTTAAAATATCATCAAGCTTCTTGGACCTTTTATTGAGACTTTGAATGGTAGCTTCATATTCTTTCAAGCATCCGATTTTCTCTACTAATTCTTTATTCAGATTCTCAATAGTAGATTCAAGTTTAATAACTCTTTCCCCTAAATAAACTCTTTTAGAAGTCATAATTTCAACCTCTTACTCAAAATTTTCAACTTTTATTTCCAACTCTTTATTCTTTGTTGTCTCAATTTCCCATGCATAGTGGATATCATTATAAGTTTCCTAATACTATTCGCAATAATTTAGATCAAAAGTAGTTTCAGTGTCATCATCCTCAGCTACCTCTGCTTCCATTTGAATTATTTCAGGAGTTTCAGACACAATTGCCTTTCCTTTACCGGATATTGATGCCAAAAATGCAATTAAACAACTATGTTGTTCTTTATCTTTAAAGCTGCTGTTGGAGTCACTATCGCTCTAGGTTGTATTAAGTCCCTTGCCCTTCTTCTTCAAGTTTGCACATTCAAATTTGAGATGTCCAAAATTTGCACTTATTTTTTCTTTTCTAGTTCTTTGTTGAATTTCTTGAAATATGTAGCTGACTTTACTTCGTTCTGTCCTTTGCCTGATTCTTCTTTTTGAAATTCCTTTTCAGAAACTTGGTGTGGTTTGTCACCTTATAGGCTAGTTGATCTTCATCTTGATGATGAACACTTAAATATGTATGTTTAATAAGAGTTTAATTCATCATATTGCATTAATAGTGTCATTAAATTCTTTAACTTAAGCATATTTGTAGCATTTGCATCTTTGGAATTACTTTCTCTTAATTTTGGTTTTGTTGCAGGTTCGATAAAATGGGCATAATGTTCTATTTATAGATCAGAATGGTACAAATCTTAATGTTTTGGAAATCTGATTAAATTATCTACAAGATTGCATTTCACAAGCTTCATCAAATTTGGGCTCTTATTAGACCAAAAATGGGCTTGAAGTGAATCCATCTGCAGTTTCAGCCCAGCCTGACCATGCCTCAGTATATTGACCATATCTCTCAGAATACGTATTCAAATCATATGAATCAAGATGTTCTAGAAAGCTGAGAGAAATATCTACGACTTTCATGAAGACATGTGAGTAAAATGCTCAATAATTCAATGTCAAAATCGGTGGTCAAAGTCGGTGCTCCTAATGATCCCAATTGTCAAAGATTTTTGCAACTAATATTTGACAATTGTGCCCTTGTAATTTGACAAGTTTGCCTCTGGATGTATCTATAAATAGAGGTGCTTTGTGACCATTTGAGGCATCTTGGCCTTTGCTGAAATCTTGTATTGTGTTTCTCTCTTGTTTTAATGTTATTAATGAATTTCCTTTTTCTTGTATTTTGTGTTCTTTCTCTTATAATGTCTTGCTAATTTCTCTCTTGCTAAGGTGAAAGGGTGAAACCCTTGATATGAGAATAAGGATTCTCTAACCCTTAGTATGTGCTTAATTATCATAATCTTATGTTGTTTATTTTATATGATTTATATTTATTTTCTAGATGTCATATGGTTTTTTCTTACCGACACGAATCTAGTTAGGAACCTTGATTTGTTGTCGACATATAGAGATTGGCACATTGGATGCTTGAACCCATTTACAAGTAGTGGTATAAATATTGGTAACGAAACAAATATAAATCATATAACTAAAATGGGTTACTTATCCTTATTTGATATATCAAGGGCGGATCCCCTAACCTTAGCTTTCATTATTATTGTGTTAATTTCTCTTGTGTTATTATCATTTATTATTTATGAACTTGTTCTTTACTTATATTTGTTGATATTATCTTGCCATCCCTTTGAATCATTCACATTATATTTGCTTACTTTATAGTTTGTAACGCTAAAATCCCCTTCCTCATGGATCGATCTCAGTCTCACCGGGATTATTACTTCGACACTCCTATACTTGGGAGACAATCCTTTTTCGGATGTGTCAAGTTCTTGGCGCCGTTGCCAGGGAAGGTAAAATTTGGCGTATAAAATTGTAAGTATTTTCTTTTCCCATTTCTATTTTTATTTTTCTTGCATACGTTCATCTCTTCTCTCCCCATTTCTATTTTTTATTTTTTCTTCCATGTGTTTATCTTTTCTTTCTCTTTGCATTAATTGGTAGAATTGTTAGTAGCCACTCATCTTGTCTGCAAAAAAAATCATGCTCATGTCCAACCAAGAACATTAATGGACTCCATAAATCTTAGGAGAACTTGTGCACAATCATGCATAGTCTTCCCTTATGATGCATTATACTTAGACCGTGAATTGGATTTCATTCAATTCTTACCCTACTTTCATGGCCTAGATGTTGAAAACCCATTTTTGCACTTGAGAGAATTTGAAGAGTTTTGTAACACTTATAGTGACCTAAATTGTAGCATAAACATCTTAAGATTAAAGCTTTTTCCTTTTTCTCTAAAAGATAAAGCTAAGACATGGATACAAAATCTTAGGTCAAGATCCATTAGCTCATGGGATAAAATGCAACAACAATTTCGTAAAGAATTCTTTCCTCCCTATAGAACAAATTCTTTCAAAAATCAAATCACCAATTTCACTCAAAAACAAGGAGAGACCTTTTACCAATGTTGGGATAAGTATAAAGCATTGCTTAATACTTGTCCTCATCATGGTTTGGAAACATGGGAACTAGTTTTAACTTTCTATGAAGGTCTTACACATCAAGCTAGGCAAATGATAGAATTAATGTGTGATGGACAATTTGAAGATAAATACCCAGATGAAGCCATGGATTTCCTAGACTTACTAGCGAAAAATGCTCAAAATTGGAACAATGTTGGCACCTATGAGGTACCAAGAACATCTAGTAGAGGCATTTATAACATTAGGGAGAATCATGATCATCATGCTAAATTTGTATCCCTAGCTAGAAAAGTCGAGGACTTAGAAATGTGGTCTATGCAAGAAATTGTCTGTCACACTTGTAATACTAGTGATCATCTACGGATGATTGCCCAATTATGCCTACCTTTAGGAAAGGTCTCCATGACCAAACCAATGTGTTAAACACTTTCCAAAGGTCAAATCCTAATTCTTACTCACAAAATTTTGG
Organism: Boswellia sacra; assembly: GCA_013180625.2. Classification (NCBI taxonomy): domain Eukaryota; kingdom Viridiplantae; phylum Streptophyta; class Magnoliopsida; order Sapindales; family Burseraceae; genus Boswellia; species Boswellia sacra. Next base: position 324,177 of record SNVD02012387.1, on the reverse strand, counting down.
ATGGAAAAATCACTTGAATTTTGATCGGAGGAAGGATAATCATGCACAATCTTACCAACCTCCCTTTCAATCATATCAAAATTTTCAAAAATCTTATAATCATGCATCTTATGAGGATCTTGAAGAAACATTGAATTCATTCATTGTAAAGCAAGAGGCTTTTAATAGTCAAACTGCTCAAACTATGGCGAACTTGAACGATACTCTTGAAAAGCTTGCATTTGCACTTAGTCCTCATGAGAGAGGTGAGTTTCCATCTCAACTAAAGCCAAACTCCATCAATCCACATGTGAGTAATCCAAGTGGCCAACATCTAGACGAAGATTCGGTAAGTACTCTTCACGATGGTAAGGTTGATAAAGAACATATTCTTAACCCTTATGAGAAAGATGATGAATCAATCTCAACGGGTAAGGAAGAGGTTAATAAAACTACACCTAACAAGGAAGAGATCGAATCCTCATTTATGCCCTCATGTCATCATACAAAGGAACTTAACCAAAATTTCGAAATTAATGAATTTTTCAGGCATGATGAAAATGAGGAAGCTAATAGGATTAAAACTAATGTGGAAGACTATATCCAAAATGAGAATTTGTCAAGTCCTTCAGAAATCGGGTTAATTAGTTCATTTGAACTAAGTATGCAACTAATGCCCATTGCTTCTAAAGAATTTTCATTGCTTGATTTTGTACAGGTGAAGGAGATTAAGAGTTGGGAGCCATGCTTTGAAAAAAGGCAAGAAGAAACATCCACACTCAAGAATGCATGCCTCAAGGACAAACAAACTCAATCAGTGATAATCTCTTCCATTCTCACAAATAAAGGAAAAAGAGAGGTACCACCTCAATGGCATATTTTTTACCGTGGTAAATTACTTTCGAAAAGATTCCTCTTTTGGCCTTTTTTTCACGATTAACCAAATTTTATCTGTTTATGCCATATTTTTATTTTTATTCTTGATTTTTGCTATCATTTCTAGTTTGTTCTTATTTTATTTTATGTGCTTTTACTTTATTTGTGTGTTTGCATTTTGTTTCCTGGTCAAGTGGCGGATACGGTACTCCATGACTTTTAAAGTCGATTTTTCAGTTCCCTAAAAACTGTTGCTCACCTTACATCCATTTTCTTTTCTTCTCTCTTATTTTCTTCATAGTCTTGGGAATCTGACTCAAAATGACCCTGTTTGCTAGTTTATAAGAAAACTGGATGGGAAGCATATCCCCAACTCATAGAAGGTGTTTAAGCCGTTTCTAGACGTAAAACCAAAGGAAGATGTGAACCACAGTCACAACTACCTATACACATGCATGTGTGCCACTAATTTTAAATTTCTTGTCTTTTATTTTATTTGTAGCATTTTATTTTATGAGTCTTTCAGGTCATCTCTCTTGAATAATAGAAGCTTCAGGTAATGTCTCCTATACTTTATATCTCTATATTTAAACATTGAGGACAATGTTTCATTTGGTTGGGGGGGAAAGATAGTAGACATAAGTATGTTTTTAATTTTCTTTTTCTTACAAAAAAAAACGAGTTAGTAATTAGATTCAGAGTGCGGCGTAAAGAGTTCAAATCCTCTTGAGACGCATTTTGGGTCAGGAATGGCAGAGTAAGGAGGACCAGTTTGAACTCTTGAAACCCATTCTACCCAACTTGTCATTTTGATTTTATGAACTCATTTTAGCTAACTTGATATTATTTAGTTTTGATTTTTGAATTTTATAACAAGGAGGTCTTATTCATTTCACTTTGAATTATTAAAATCTATGAACTCTCACAACCTTATCATTTAATAAACAATATGCTTATGTGCTCATTAAGCAAGTATTCTTGAACCTTTCTTCACACACACACATACCTTGATGCATGATTGTGGGTGGCGAAATGAAATATTGCAATATTTGAGTTCTTTTGTTTTGTTTAGGATAACAACAAAAGGAAGGGGAAAGTTTAAAAAAAATAAAAAATAAAAGCAAAAAAAAAAAAAAAGAAAGAGAAAGCAATTGTGGATAAGTTTGGTCTCGTAGCCTCCTTAATTCGAGCAATTAAGCCCGAGGGGTGCCTCAACACCTAATACCCTAAGACCAACTGGTTTGGGAGCTATTGGCCCAAAGCTCGCTACATGGATTAAGGAGAGAGCTTAATAGGATTGAACATTGCACTATCCACAAGTTTCTAAGCAAAAATAAGCATCGACAACCCGAGTTGTTAAACTCGTAGGGGTGTCTTAACACCTAATGCCCTAAGGCCAACTGGTCTGGGAGTCATTAGCCTAAGGTTCGCTACATGGGTTAAAGATGCATTCCTTCAAAAAAATAATAAAAAATAAAATAAAATAAAAATATATATAAAATGAATGAATGCCCCTTACCTAAGGTTGTTAGCCTTAACAAATACTAGAACCGATATGGCTTCTTTCTAATAAGCCCCATAATCATGTGTTAACTGAGCACAAAAGAAGGTTAGTGGATATCTTGACTGAAGGGTACATGAGTCATTTAAAAAAAATCAGTTGGCAGTTTGTTTATTTGGATAAAATCAAGGAGAGTGCAATAATGACCACCTTGGATGTAAAATTCTATAAATCACTTCTAAATAATAACGCTTTAATTGCTAGGGACTAGCAATAAGCTAGTTGGGGGGTGTGATGAACACTTAAATATGTATGTTTAATAAGAGTTTAATTCATCATATTACATTAATAGTGTCATTAAATTCCTCAACTTAAGCATATTTGTAGCATTTGCATCTTTGGAATTACTTTCTTTTAATTTTGGTTTTGTTGTAGGTTCGGCAAAATGGGCATAACGTTCTATTTATAGATCAGAATGGTACAAATCTTAATTTTTTGGAAAACTGATTAAATTATCTACAAGATTGCATTTCACAAGCTTCATCAAATTCGGGCTCTTATTGGACCAAAAATGGGCTTGAATTGAATCCATCTGCAGTTTCGGCCCAGCCTGACCATGTCTCAATATATTGACCATATCTCTCAGAATACGTATCCAAATCGTATAAATCAAGATGTTTTAGAAATATGAGAGAAATATCTACGACTTTCATGAAGACATGTGAGTAAAATGCTCAATAATTCAATGTTAAAATCGGTGGTCAAAGCCCGTGCTCCTAATGATCCCAATTGTCAAAGATTTTTGCAACTAATATTTGACAATTGTGCCCTTATAATTTGACAAGTTTGCCCCTGGATGTATCTATAAATAGAGGTGCCTTGTGACCATTTGAGGTATCTTGGCCTTTGCTGGGATCTTGTATTGTGTTTCTTTCTTGTTTTAATGTTATTAATGAATTTCCTTTTTCTTGCATTTTGTGTTCTTTCTCTTATAATGTCTTGCTAATTTCTCTCTTGCTAAGGTGGGGGGTGTGATGAACACTTAAATATGTATGTCTAATAAGAGTTTAATTCATCATATTGCATTAATCGTGTCATTAAATTCCTCAACTTAAGCATATTTGTAGCATTTGCATCTTTGGAATTACTTTCTCTTAATTTTGGTTTTGTTGTAGGTTTGGTAAAATGGGCATAACGTTCTATTTATAGATCAGAATGGTACAAATCTTAATGTTTTGAAAAACGGATTAAATTATCTACAAGATTGCATTTCACAAGCTTCATCAAATTCGGGCTCTTATTGGACAAAAAATGGGCTTGAAGTGAATCCATCTGCAGTTTCGGCCCGGCCTGACCATGCCTCAGTATATTGACCATATCTCTCAGAATACGTATCAAAATCGTATGAATCAAGATGTTCTAGAAAGATAAGAGAAATATCTACGATTTCATGAAGACATGTGAGTAAAATGCTCAATAATTCAATGTCAAAACCGGTGGTCAAAGTCCGTGCTCCTAATGATCCCAATTGTCAAAGATTTTTGCAACTAATATTCGACAATTGTGCCCTTGTAATTTGACAAGTTTGCCCCTGGATGTATCTATAAATAGAGGTGCCTTGTGACCATTTGAGGCATCTTGGACTTTGCTGGGATCTTGTATTGTGTTTCTTTCTTGTTTTAATGTTATTAATAAATTTCCTTTTTCTTGTATTTTGTGTTCTTTCTCTTATAATGTCTTGCTAATTTTTCTCTTGCTACGGGGAAAGGGTGAAACCCTTGATATGAGAATAAGGATTCTCTAACCCTTGGTATGTGCTTAATTATCATAATCTTATGTTGTTTATTTTATATGATTTATATTTATTTTCTTAATCAATCTTGACACCACTCGTAAAGTGGAGGTCTCGATCCATTGTAGACAATCCTTGGCACATCAAATGCTTGGATCCTTTTTAGATGTCGTATGGTTTTTCCTTACCGATACGAATCTAGTTAGGAACCTTGATTTGTTATCGACATATAGAGATTGGCACATTGGATGCTTGAACCCATTTACAAGTAGTGGTATAAATATTGGTAACGAAACAATTATCAATCATATAACTAAAATGGGTTACTTATTCTTATTTGATAAATCAAGGGCAGATTCCCTAACCTTAGCTTTTATTATTATTGTGTTAATTTCTCTTGTGTTATTATCATTTATTGTTTATGAACTTGTTCTTTACTTATATTTGTTGATATTATCTTGCCATCCCTTTGAATCATCCACATTATATTTGCTTACTTTATAGTTTATAACGCTAAAATCCCCTTCCTCGTGGATCGACCCCGGTCTCACCGGGATTATTACTTTGACACTCCTATACTTGGGAGACAATCCTTTTTCGGATGTGTCACTTGATTTCCTAACTCAACTTTGTTAGTTTCTATCCTTGAAGAAGATGCACTCAATCCAATTGATCTCTTCTTCTTCTTTGGCATAATACTCAACTCAAATGTTTGAAGAGAACCTAGCAGCTCACCAATCCTCAACTCATGAAGATTCTTTGTGTCTGATATAGTTGTTGCCTTAGCCTAAAATCTTTATGGTAAAGATCTAAGGATCCTTCCAACAATTTGAAAATCCTCATGCTTTTTTGCAAGAAGGGTTGAGGTACTAGTTACATCACATAGTCTTAAATAAAATAAAAAAATAGTTTCATTCTTCTTCATAGTCCTATTTTCAAATTGAGTAGCAAACATCGTAATCTTAGTTCTTTTGGTAGAAGTAGTACCTTCATTCTTGTTCCAAAGTTTTTTCCAAACATCTTTGGTAGTGATGCATGAAGATATGAGACTAAATGAATGTAAGTTAACAATATCGACGAGGGCATTGATAGCTTTGGAGTTCCATTAAGCTTCTTCAAGATCTTCTTTATTTCATTTTGCTTCAGGTTTCTCTGTTGTTTCTCCATCACTGTTGACTTGAGTAGGTGAACTTCGACTATTAACAACTGATATCCTGACTCTTTCATTAAGGGATGTTAAGAAAAACTTTATTTTAGCCTTCCAATAGCCATAGTTGTCTTCATCAAGTAGTGCTGGATGATTGATCGAACCTCCATTCTTGATAAAATCCATAGTTTCAAAGAAAAATAGGATATACACAATTTAGTTAGTGTTAAGCTTTGATACCAATTATAAGTTTAGAAGCCACAAATACAGTTACGTCTAACACACATGTATATAGTTAAATAAAACGTAACCAGTAGGAAAGTAAATGCGTAATAACTTTTACATGGTTCGGCTATAAACTATCCTATATCTATGGGCAGCCGAGTTGTAATTCACTAAGTCATTCATGCTTACAAACTACTTGGACTTAAAGTAGTAGAGACCCCTCTTTCACTCACTTAACTTGCTTTGTAATCAACGTTTCCTCTAAGAACTCTAACTTTGGTGAACCAACTTTCTAATCTTTGCTGCACTTCACTACCCTCTATTAAGGCCCTTCTTAATAGATTACAATTTCCCTTGTTGAATTACTCAAGCCCACTTGAATACTCGACAAACACTCTTGAAGATAAGACATAAATATAAACTAACTAAATAACGAAAAACTCTCAAACAACTCTAAAAGACAACTTGTCAAAGTTCTCTTTTGGACACAATAAAACTTCTTTTTGTATAACACATCCAGCTTCTCTTTATAGCACAAGGATTCATCAAATTCTTTCCAAAACCTGCATAAACGAGCTTTGGGAAAACCAAATTTTGGACAATCATTAATGAAATATAATAATCAACCTTTCCCGAAGTTAAGTTTAATAAATAACTTTCCTAATTTGAAAACTAGTTCTAGAAATAAAGGTCAGTAACAATTTTCCTAACTGATGACAAGTAAACAGGAAATAATTAATATAATAAATAATTGTTGGTTTTTTGGTCTCTTTCCAAAATAGCCAACTCAACATGCCACATAAGCTGACACATTGACACATCCAAAAATAGGATTATCTCCTAAGTATAAGAGTGTCGAAGTAATAAACCTGGTAAGACTGGGGTCGATCCATGAGGAAGGAGATTTAGCGCTATAAACTATAAGCTAAGCAAATTTGATATGAATAATTAAGAAGATATTAACAAATAAAGATAAAGATGGTCGACAGTTGCACATGTAGGAGGTAGTCAAGTTTTAGGAGTTATTCCTAAAGCTTTGGCCATAGAAAGCATCGTTGGAAAAACGGTTGGGACGGAGTTACAGGTCTCCTCTATGCATGAACGCATGGCACATATGCTCATCAATTCAGATGCCTTTATTGCTTTACCAGGTGGCTTTGGCACTCTTGAAGAAATTTTTCAAATTGCCTCTTGAGCCCAACTGAATCTCCATCAAAAACCCATAGGTTTGTTGAATGTTAAAAATTTCTTTGATCCTTTGATAAGTTTTGTTGATGCAGCTGTGGAACAAAATTTTATCCCTCATTCAGCGAGAAAGATCCTTGTTTCTGCCACTTCTGCTGGTGAGTTACTTGACAAATTACAAGAAGTTGAGTGTGAACCTGACCCAGCTAGTACTCAATTTAATTAGACAGGAGGGCAAAACAAAAAGTGCAAATTGGATCTGAATCTCCGTTTGTAATTTTTTCTTGTCCTTTATTTTATTTTATTTTATTTTTAGAATGTTATTTTATGAGTCTTTCAGGTCATCTCTCTTGAATAACAGAAGCTTTAGGTAATGTCTCCTATACTTTATCTCTCTACATTTAAACATTGAGGACAATGTTTCATTTGGTTGGGGGGGAAGGATAGTAGACATAAGTGTGTCTTGAAATTTTTTTTTTTCTTGCAAAAAAAAAAAAAACGAGTTAGTAATTAGATTCAGAGTGCGGTGTAAGGAGTTCAAATCCTCTTGAGACGCATTCTGGGTCAGGAATGGCAGAGTAGGGAGGGCCAGTTTGAACTCTTGAAACCCATTCTAACCAATTTGTCATTTTATTTTGATCTTGTGAACTCATTTTAGCTAACTTGATATTATTTAGTCTTGATTTTTGAATTTTATAATAAGGAGGTCTTATTCATTTCACTTTGAATTATTCAAATCTATGAACTCTCACAACCTTATCATAAAAAAAAAATTGTGTGCTTATGTACTCATTAAGCAAGTATTCATGAACCTTTCTTCACACACACACACATACCTTGATGAATGATTGTGGGTGGCAAAATGAAATATTGTAATATTTGAGTTCTTTTGTTTTGTTTAGGACAACAACACAAAGGAAGGGGAAAGTTAAAAAAAAAAGGAGAAAAAAAGAAAAAAAGCAAAAAAAAGTGAAAAAAAAGAAAAAAATAGTAATTGTGGATAAGTTTGGTCTCGTAGCCTCCTTAATTCGAGCAATTAAGCCCGAGGGGTGCCTTAACACCTAATACCCTAAGACCAACTGGTTTGAGAGCTATTGGCCCAAAGCTCGCTACATGGATTAAGGAGAAAACTTAATGGGATTGAACATTGCACTATCCATAAGTTTCTAAGCAAAAATAAAGCATCGGCAACCCGAGTCTTTAAACTCGAAGGGGTGTTTTAACACCTAATGCCCTAAGGCCAACTGGTCTGGGAGTCATTAGCTTAAGGCTCGCTACATGGGTTAAAGATGCATTCTTTCAAAAAAAAAACACATATATATATAAAATAAATGAATGCCCCATACCTAAAGTTGTTAGCCTTAACAATATTAGAACAGATATGGCTTCTTTCTAATAAGCCCCATAGTCATGTGCCGACTGAGCACAAAAAGGAGGTTTATTGATATCTTGACTGAAGGGTACATGAGTTATTTAAAAAAAAAAATCAGTTGAGAGTTTGTTTATTTGGATAAAATCAAGGAGAGTACAATAAATGACCACCTTGAATGTAAAATTCTATAAATCACCTCTAAATAATAACGCTTTAATTGCTAGGGACTAGCAATAAGCTAGTTGGGGGGTGTGATGAACACTTAAATATGTATGTTTAATAAGAGCTCAGTTCATCATATTGCATTAATAGTGTCATTAAATTCCTCAACTTAAGCATATTTGTAGTCTTTACATCTTTGGAATTAATTTCCTCTTAATTTTGGTTTTGTTACAGGTTCGATAAAATGGGCATAACTCTCTACTTATAGATCAGAATGGTGCCATTCTTAATGTTTTAGAAAGCTGATTCAATTGTCTACAAGATTGTATTCACAAGCATCATCAAATTTGGGCTCTTAGTGGACCAAACTTGGGCTTGAAGTGAACCCATCTACAGTCTCGGCCTTGTCTGACTAGGCATCAGTATTTGGACCGTATCTCTCAAAATAAGTATCCAAATTGTGCAAATCAATATGTTCTAGAAAGCTGAGAGAAATATCTGCAACTTTATTGAAGACATATGATTAAAATTCTCAACATTTCAATGTCAAAAGTGATGGTCAAATTCGGTGCCTAATGATCCCAATTGTCAAAGATATTTACAACTAATATTTGACAATTATGCCCTTATAATTTGACAAGTTTTCCCCTGGATGTATCTATAAATAGAGGTGCCTTGTGACCCATTAGGGCATCTTGGCCTTGGCTAGAACATTTTGGCTTTGGCTAGGATCTTGTATTGTGTTTTGTGTGTTTATGTTATTAATGAATTTCCTTTTTCTTGCATTTTGTGTTCTTTTTCTTATAATGTCTTGCTAATTTCTCTCTTGCTAAGGTGGAAGGGTGAAACCCTTGATATGAGAGTAAGGATTCTCTAACCCTTTGATATGTGTTTAATTGTCATAATATTGTGTTGTTTATTTTATATTATTTATATTTATTTTCTTAATCAATCTTGACACCACTCGTAAAGTGGAGGTCTTGATCCATTGTCGACAATCTTTGGCACATCAAATGCTTGGATCCTTTCTAGATAATGTATGGTTCTTCCTTACCGACACGAATCTAGTTAGGAACCTTGATTTGTTGTAGACATATGTGATTGGCACATTGGATGCTTGAACCCATTTACAAGAAGTGGTATAAATGTTGGTAATGAAACAAATATAATTCATATAACTAAAATGGGCTAATTATCCTTATTCGAAATATCAAGGGCGGATCCCCTAACCTTAGCTTTCATTATTATTGTGTTAATTCCTTTTACTTGCATATTTTAATTATTCTCATCTATTGTTGATATTATCTTGTCATATCTTTGAATCATTCACATCATATTTGCTTATCTTATAATTTGTAACGCTAAAATCCCCTTCCTCGTGGATCGACCTTGGTCTCACCGGGATTATTACTTCGACACTCCTATACTTGAGAGACAATCCTTTTTCGGATGTGTCACATCTTTAACCCATGTAGCGAGCCTTAGGCTAATGACTCCCAAACCAGTTAGTCTTAGGGCATTAGGTGTTAAGACACCCCTACGAGCTAACGACTCGGGTTGCCGATGCTTTACTTTTGCTTAGAAACTTATGGATAGTGCAATATTCAATCTCATTAATCTTTCTCCTTAATCCATGTAACGAGCTTTGGGCCAATAGCTCCCAAACCAATTGGTCCTAGGGTATTATGTGCTAAGGCACCCCTCGGGCTTAATTGCTAGAATTAAGGAGGCTACGAGACCAAACTTATCCACAATTGCTTTTTTTTTTTTTGCTTTCACTTTTTTTTTCTTTTTTTTTTGTTAATTTTCCCCTTCCTTTTCTTGTTATCCTAAATAAATCAAAAGAACTCAAATATTATCGCATTTCATTTCGTCACCCACAATCATGCATCAAGGTAAGTGTGTGTGTGATGAAAGGTTCGTGAATACTTGCTTAATGAGTACATAAGCAAAAAATTTATTAAATGACAAAGTCGCGGGAGTTCATAGATTTAAATAATTCAAAGTGAAGTGAATAAGACATCCTCGTTATAAAAATTCAAAAATCAAAACTAAATAATATCAAGTTAGCTAAAATGAGTCTTCAAAAGTGCAAAATCAAAACAAAATGACAAATTGGTTAGAGTGTGTTTCAAGAGTTCAAAATGACCCTCTTTACTCCACCATTCTTGACCCAAAATGCGTCTCAAGAAGATTTGAACTCTTTACACCGCACTCTGAATCTAATTACTAACTTGCTTTTTTTTTTTTGCAAGAAAATGAAATTAATATAAGACACAGTTATGTCTACTATCCTTCCCCCCCAACCAAGTGAAATATTGTCCTCAATGTTTAAATGTAGAGAGATAAAGTACATGAGACATTACCTGAAGCTTCAGTTATTCAAAAGAGACGACCTAAAAGACACGTAAAATAAAATGCTACAAAAAAAGACAAGAAAAATTACAAACGGAGATTCAGATCCAATTTGCACTTTTTGTTTTGTCCCTTTGACCAATTAATTTGAGTTATAGCTGGGTCAGGTTTATACTCGACTGCTTGTAATTTGTCAAGTAATTCACTAGCAGTAGTGACAGAAACAAAGATCTGTCGCACCGAATGAGGGATAAAATTCTGTTCTACAACTGCATCAACAAAATGTATCAAAGGATCAAAGAAATTTTTAACATTCAACAAACCTATAGGTTTTTGATGGAGATTCAGTTGGGCCCAAGAGGCAATTTGAAAAATTGCTTTGAGAGTACCAAAGCCACATCTTCCTTTGGTTTTACATCTAAAAACGGCTTAAACATCTTCTATGATTTGGGGATATGCTTTCTACACAATTTTCTTATAAACTAGCAAACAAGGTCGTTTTGAGTTAGATTCTCAAGACTATAACGTTCCTACTCGTCTTGAAATTGTGTCCATAATTTCAAAATTTCACTCTGCATAATTCCACAAGAATGCACCTCAAGAGTCAATTGGATATTATCCAAAGACTCCCTACTCAGTCTATTCTTGATGAATTGTAGCTTATCATCTCGATTGTTAGACAAATATCCCAAGGAGCGACAACGCTGATTACAAGTCCATCTTGCATATTTGTGACAAACTTGTAACCTTTTTGCTCTTTGCTTTTTGCCGTAAAAGCTTTTTTCCAAACCCAGCATGTAGGAAGCAAGATTATCTAAAAACTCATAAGAAAATCGAACCTTGGCTTTAATTAACCATTTTAAATCAGCAGGAATACCCTTGCACATCAACATCCTTAGTCTTTTTGCGTGAGCTTTGAAATTAAATTTTAAGCAAATCATTTTAAGGAAGAGAGGGAAAACGTTTGTGTAGATTCGAGAAAATGGTATCCATGTGAAGAAAATGAGAGAGAAGAAAAGAAAATGAATGTAGGATGAGCAACAATTTTTAGGGAACTGAAAAACCGACTTTAAAAAACACGGAGAACCGTATCTGCCACTTGACCAGGAAATAAAATACAAACACACAACTAAAATAAAAGCACATAAAATAAAATAAAAATAAACTAGAAATGATAGAAAAATCAAGAAAAAAATAAAAATGAAAATATGGCACAAACGGATAAAATTTGATCAATCGTGATAAAAAAAAGCCAAAGGAGGAATCTCTTTGAAAGTAATTTACCACGGTAAAAAATATGCCATTGAGGTGGTACCTCTCTTTTTCCTTTATTTGTGAGAATGGAAGAGAATACCACTGGTTGAGTTTGTTTGTCCTTGAGGCATGCATTCTTGAGTGTGGATGTTTCTTCCTGCCTTTTCTCAAAACATGGCTCCCAACTCTTAATCTCCTTTACCTGTAAAAAATCAAGTAATGAAAATTCTTTAAAAACAATGGGCTATAGTTGCACACTTGGTTCAAATGAACTGGTTAACCCGATTTCTGAAGGACTTGAAAAATTCTCATTTTGGATACAGTCTTCCACATTAGTTTTTAATCTTATTAGCTTCCTCACTTTCATCATGCTTGAAAATTTCATTAATATCAAAATTTTGGTTAAGTTCCTTTGCATGATGACATGAGGGCATAAGTGAGGATTCGATCTTTTCCTTGTTAGGTTTAGGTTTATTAACCTCTTCCTTACCCTTTGGGATTGATTTATCATCTTTCTCATAAGGGTTAAGAACATGCTATTTATTAACCATCGTGAAGAGTACTGACCGAATCTTCGTCTAGATGTTGGCCACTTGTATTACTCACATGTGGATTGATGGGGTTAGTACTAAGTTACTAAGTGTAAATGCAAGTTTTTCAAGAGCATCATTCAAGTTTGTCATAGTTTGAGCAACTTGACTTTTAAAAGCCTCTTGCTTTACAATGAATGAATCTAATGTTTCTTCAAGATTCTCATAAGATGATGATCAAGAGATCTTTGAAAATTTTGATATGATTGAAAGGGAGGTTGGTAAGATTGTGCATTGTTATTATTCCTCCAATCAAAATTCAAGTGATTTTTCCATCCAAAATTTTGTAAGTATTAGGATTTGACCTTTGAAAAGTGTTTAAAACATTGGTTTGTTCATGGAGACTTTTCCTAAAGATAGGCACAATTGGGCAATCATCCGTAGGATGATCACTAGTATTACAAGTGTGACAAACAATTTCTTGCATAGACCACATTTCCAAATCTTTGACTTTTCTAGCTAGGGATGTAAATTTAGCAGGAAGATCATGATTCTCCCTAAAGTTATAAATGCCTCTACTAGATGTTCTTGGTACCTCATAGGTGCCAACATTGTTCCAATTTTGGGTATTTTTTGCTAGTAAGTCTAGGTAATCCATGGCTTCATTAGGGTCTTTATTTTCAAATTATCCATTACATATTAATTCTACCATTTACCTAGGTTGATGTGTAAGACCTTCATAGAAAATTAAAACTAGTCTCCATGTTTCCAAACCATGGTGAGGACAAGTATTAAGTAATGCTTTATACCTATCCCAACATTGGTGAAATGTCTCTCCTTGTTTTTGAGTGAAAGTGATGATTTTCCTTTTAAGAGAATTTGTTCTATAGGGAGAAAATCCTGACCTAAGATTTTGTAGCCATGTTTTAGCTTTATCTTTAAAAAAAAAATAAAAAAGCTTTAATCTAAAGATGTTTATGCTACAATTTAGGTCACTATAGGTATTGCAAAACTCTTCAAATTCTCTCAAGTGCAAAAATGGATTTTCAACGTCTAGGCCATGAAATTGGGGTAAGATTTGAATGAAATCAATTCATGGTTTAAATAAATTGCAGCATGAGGGAAGACTATACATGATTGTGCACAAGTTCTTATAAGATTTATGTAGTCCATTAATGTTCTTGGTTGGTTTTGAGCATGTTTTCGAAAGAAGATGAGTGGCTTCCAACAATTCTACCAACTAATGCAAAGAGAAAGAGAGGATGGTCACATGCAAGGAAAATAAAATAGAAATGAGAAAAGAAAATACTTACAATTTTGTATACCAAATTTTACCTTCCCCGGCAACGGCGCCAAAAACTTAACACATCAAAAAATAGGATTATCTCCCAAGTATAGGATTGTCGAAGTAATAAACCTGGTAAGACTGGGGTTGATCCACGAGGAAGGGCATTTGACGCTACGAACTATAAGCTAAGCAAATATGATATGAATAATCAAGAAGATATTAACAAATAAAGGTAATGATGCATTATAAGAAATTTTTCTATATTTGTCACTTGACAATTTATTTATTTGACAGTTTTTTAAAAAAGTGAGAAATATATCATTAACTTGAAAGTTAAACTTGAGTATACCTCATATATGTCAATCTTTATTTTGACTTTATCAAATATTTATCACATTTTTACATATTGAAAAGTATGTACAAAAGGAGAAAATAAAAACAATAAAAACGTTTTTGGCACTTTCCCTATTTTCCCTCTTCCACTTTTCACCCTTCGTTTCTCTTTTCACTTTCCATCTTAGCATTCACGTTTGCCCTAGCCATCATAGCTCACCTCCTCACCACCACACCAGCTTGTCGCACCCTACTACTATCGCATCAACTCAACTTACTGATCGCATTTTCACCTTTGATTTCACTCAAACTGGACACTTGTGTTTTCAAGTCAAGGTAACTTCCATTTTTTATTCGCTCTTTATCTTTTGTGTATGATTTTTTTCTTTTTCATTTTCGATTACTTTCATTAGTTTCAATACCTACTGCTAATAAAACAAGGAAATAAGCCTAGTTGAACCTCTGTCCCCCAACCTTTTAAACACTAGCCCCCTCCTTCCACCTCCCCCTCTACTTTCTCCGAGGGCCAGTGTACTCCCTTTCTCTCCATCGAACATCTCTGTCGTCACTGCCAATATCAACTAGCGTATCTGTTGTCACTGCTGACCTGAGCTTGACTTTCTATCATTGCCACTGGCTGGTAATTTCTTAAATTCCAAAGTTAAATTACCAAACTTCAATTTTATAAAATTAGAAAAAATTATAGACATAGATATTTTTGGAAGTAAAATATTCTGGAGAAGTGAAACAAGAAATCAACCGATCAAAGGAGGTTTTTAAAATCCTATTGTGTTAATTTTTTCAAGAAAATAATAAAAATTAATAATTTTCATTTTCTGAAAATATAGTATTCAATGTTAGCTTAAATGACAAATTCTAATTGATTCAGCAGCCGCGAGGTGACTGTGGAACCATGAAGCAGCCGCACAAGGAGCACAGGGAATGCCAAGCGGGTTCAGCAGCGAAAAAGAAGAAGAGAAAGTCTGATAAAAATAAGGCAGAAAAGAATCAAAACCTTAAGGTTCTAAATTTTTTTTGGTTGTTATCGATGATTAATTTTGTTTATGTTATTTGAGTTGATTTTCATTGTTTTATGTTGCTTGTTATAGGCATTTGCTTTTACTTCATCTGTAAAAGCAAAGAGATTGCCATCATGAGCAGTTGAGAAAGAGCAGCGTAGGCTTCACATTCCGATGATTGACTGTTCTGAACTGCCTCCATTTGTTGTCATAGTTCGGGGACCACCCCATGTTTGTTTTTACAGTCGTTGTCCTAATAGGATTATTTAGAAGATTTTGGATTGGTTTTTGTGTTTAGCTTGATATTGAAGAGACTTAGTTATTGTTTATTGACTAGTTTGTGCTTTAACACTGGATTTTTTGCAATTATTTGTGGTGATTATGGTTTGGGTTATGAAACTGGTGGCAAGTTGGAAAATCTTTGTTTAATAAAGTCTCTTGTAAAGCACTATACTAAGCATAATGTGCCAGAGATTCGAGGACCTATTACCATTGTATTAGGTCTCAGGTTTATGTTTGCTTTTAATCTTCTAAATTTTTACCTCCAAAGTTCCGTTAAAGTTTAAGGTTTCTTTTCTTTCTTCTTACATTGGTGATGTTGGGATTGGTAAAATTGTTAGGTAAGCAAAGGCAGCTACAATTTGTGGAGTGCCCGAATGATATTAATGGGATGATTGATTGTGCCAAGGTTGCAGACTTGGCACTGCTTATCATAGATGGAAGTTACGGGTTTGAAATGGTGAGATATTGGTATGAACAATGATGGTCGTTTAGTTTATATTTCATTGTTGATTATTTCATGATGGTTCTTTCTTAAACCTTACTTTAAGTGTATTTGAGTTGATGGGTTTGATTTTCTGCTTGGAGTTGTGAATTAAGTGAATCTATACATTTTCTGTGTTCCTGCCTTTATGGATTGTTGAATATTTACTTTGTTGATCTTATACAGAAGAATAATTTTAAGTATCTATAACTGTTTTTCATTTTATTTTAAGAAACCTTTGAATTTCTTAATTTATTGCAAAATGATGGATTATCTAGAGTTATGGGAGTTCTTACTCACCTTGATACATTCAAAGATGTGAAAAAACTGAGAAAACAAAGCAGCACCTTAAGCATCGTTTCTAGAAAGACATATATGATGGAGCCAAATTGTTCTATTTATCTGGTTTGTCATGGTAAGAATATCTTCATAGGGCTACTTGTCATGGACTACACTCTATTCTAGTTAAATCAGTTTTATTTTTGTGATTTTTTTTGGGTGATTAATCATGCTCTTTCTGTCCCCTATTTAATAGGTACTCAAAACGTGAGATTCACAATCTTGCAAGATTTATCTCTGTTATGAAGTTTCCTCCTTTGTCATGGAGAACTTCGCATCCTTATGTTGTGGTTGATCATTTCAAAGATGTTACTCCTCCTGAAAGAGTGCAAATGAATAATAAATGTGACAAAAATATCACACTTTATGCTTATTTGCGAGGTTGTAATTTGAAAAAGGGAACTAAGGTATGCGTTGTAAATCATCTAATATCATTAATGTCAATAAGTTTTTATACCTTTTCTTGTCAATTAATGTGCTAAAGCTTTCTATACATATGTATGTGTGTGTGTGTGTGTGTGTGTGTGTATGTATAACAAATAAAAGTGGGAGTTCATAATATAAGGGTGTTTTGAAAATGAACTGCTTGGTTGCATGTTTCCAATCTAAAATAGATCTTTATATTAGTGTAAAATGAATAATCAGTTCACCATTTGGCAATAGCTGGGCTCATATTGCAGGCTTTCCCTCACCTTGCCATTTGCTTGATTCCTTTGTCTTGCCTTTCCTCAATTTAGATCCCTTTTATCTGATTTATGATCTGTGAATCATGTGCATATTGCTGGTGTTGGTGATCACAGTTTTGCTGGTATTACAAGTTTAGCTGACCCTTGTCCTTTGCCATCGGTTGCCAAAAAGAAGGGTTTGCATGACAAGGAAAAACTTTTTTATGCACCCCATGTTTGGCCTTGGGGATCTCCTATATGACAAGGATGCTGTCTATATAAACATGAATGACCACCTTGTACAATTTTCTAAGGTTGATGATGAAAATGGAAAGACTTGGAATGGTTTAGTAGTTGTTTCTTTTCTCACTTTCTTTTATATTTTTTTGTTAAGGAAAGAGATTTTCCTTAATGTTTACTTGTGTAACTTTTTCATTTACATGTTTTGCATTGCATCAAAGCGGAGATGTCTTTTGTCTTCTCTGAGATTTAAATTCTATATGCATTGTAAATTCTTAAATACATTTAGATTTTTCGATTATGTTGTGTTAATTCTAGAGCAGAATAATGCTATACTTTTTTATTTATTTATTTTAACTTTTAACGTATTTGCTCTGTTTTTACTAGGAGAGGAACAAGATGTGGGTGAAGTGCTGGTAAAGTCGCTTCAAAATACAAAATATTCAATTGATGAGAAGTTAGAGAAGAGTTTCATTAACCCTCTTAGTCGAAAGCCTAATGTCTCATTGGAAGCTAAAAGTGATGCTAAATATACGGATGAAGAAATTAATGCTGATGGGTTTGATGAAGAAGATGCTAGTGAGGATCTGGATAGTCTAGAGTCTTCAGATCAAGATGAAGATGTTAAAAATACTGAAATAGTTACAAGTGGAAGTGGTGATTATGGTGAAGATAACATGATGGAACATGTTGAATTTAATAGTTGAAGGCTACGGCGAAAAGCTATTTTTGGAGACAACGTTGATCATAATGATCTGAAGGTACTTAATTGTGACTAGTAATTGTATCTTTTACTGAAGGAATAATACTTTTTAAAAGGGAGAGTGGCTGAGTGTTACTAAACGATTTGCTCCTTTTAATTACTATATAAACATATGTATCTATGCTTCCATGCTTTGTGAAGTTTTTTTGTGGAGTATGGAAATGAAACAAAGTTTGCTTCTGAAATAATGTGAACATCTTTCTTGAAAGAACTATCATCGTGAAAGGGATATTTTAATTCATAAACTTGCAATATAGCATCATCCTGATGCTATGTATTTACATGCCACTCGACTTTTAATACTCTTCATTGTATACATAGGTTTTCCATTTTAATAATTGTAATTAGTTTATATTTGTTTTTATGGAGATGCAGCAAAATCAAATTTCATTTTTGCAGTTTTTTTCCCCCCTCTTACTACTAGTTTTTGCAAGTGCAACTTTAAAACTACTTGCAGTATCAAGTTGCATTTTTGGTCTGGAATTATAATGTTCCATATGATTCATTGTAGGATGAAGACGATGACAGTGATGGGGATGACGATGAAGATGATAATGATAATGCCAAATAATTTGTCAACTTCTGGCTCAGATTTTTCGGAGGAAGGAGAAGAAAATGAAATTGATGATACCTTTCTCATTTAAAGTCGTATATGTTTCTGGTTTTTTGTTTGTTTTTACAAGCAGCCATACTATTTTATTGACAACTACAATATATTTCTAGATAACATACGGATCAATTTAAGATTGATGAAGGGAATGTTTGAATAATTGTCAATCCCATGTTTTTGTTGGAAATTTGTCTTCTTATTGCTCAATGGTATAGATGTAATTTTTATATCTGATGGCTTTCGACAAAATTTCTTCTCTGTTTTCAAACTTGTCTTACTTGTTGATCTACCTGAAGATGTCATGGGAAACATATCAAAATGGAAAGAGTCATTGTTGGAAAGGACTGTCTCAAGACAAACTACAAATCTCATGCAGCTTGTATATGGGAAATCCACTTCAACATCCATAACTTCTTTAAATGAATCGCAGGATAGTAGTGAAGATGAAGAAAGTGAGGATGATGAATTTTTTAGGCCAAAGGGAGAAAGGAATAAGGTTTGATTTGATTTAATCTATCTCCAATTTCGTTTTTTCCCCTTTGTCCAGAGATTTATTTTTTTCTAAAATAAGTGGGTTCTTTGGATATATCAATAACTTTAAATTGATTATATGCCATATATGGAACTTTGTTGTGTTCACTTAATCTCACTCCCTATTTATATTCAGAAGTTGAAAGAGGGATTTGATAGTAGAAATGCCAATACTGAGGATTGTTCAAAATTTAAAAATGATGGAAATTTCAAAAACTGGAAAGAGGAGAAAATATATGAAAGCATTGGAGATTGTTTTTTAAAGGTGATTGGTCCAAAGTTGCTAATAGAAATCAAGCCTCAGGGGGTAACTCTCAAGATAAGGATGATGACAGTGATTCCATCTATGTGACTTTGGGGATTTGGAAACAGGCGAGAAGCATGAGAGCGTTCCTATAGATGATTCGAGCACCGCTGCTATCCAGAATGAAGACGAATCAGCAATTAAGGAGCAAAGGTTGAAAAAGCTTGCACTTAGTGCCAAATTCGATTCTCAATATCCTTTTCTTTTCTTTTCTTTTCTTTTCCTTTTTTTAATAAATTGTTGACATTATATTTTCTAGGCGTGTATTTTATCCTCTGCATCTTAGCTATCGTTGATTGGTTTTCCATTAGCTTTGGTGCAGTTTTGAAATGATAGCATCTGATGTTGATGTTTGCTGTTTTTCATCTATTTTTTAATTATTTTTGGTATTTTACATGTTCTCATAGTGTTTCTAATGTGTTGGAGCAAATATTCTTTGCTTCACTTCTCGTTGAATCTTTTGAACTATGTACATAGAAACAATATAAAATCAGCGATCTTGACCTTAACTTCTATTTATGTATGATCAATTTGAGTCAAAAAAGGAAATTGATAAAAAACAAGGATCCAAGTTTCATCGTGGTCAGTTGAATGAAATTGGACTCGTTCACAAGGTAAACTTTGAGGGGTGTTGATCTTACATGTCTGCCATTTTTATGTTTTGAGTCCTAACTTATGCTTGGTTGTTCCAGATGAAGGATGAAAATGAACTTGGGAAACAAATGAACATAGCTAAACTCAATGATCTTGATGATGTCACTTGGTTGGAGATAGAGGGCTTTTGAATAAGGACATATTTAGGATTGGAGATACATGATGTTCCTTTTGAGATGGTCGAATATTTTGATCCCTTCCATCCTATTTTGGTCAGAGGGATTGGTCTTGGTGAGGAAAATGTTTGAAACATGCAGGTAAGAGAATGGTTTTTTTTAATAATAATTAATAAAAGAAAATTTTTGTGGAATGCTGGCATGCATTTTCTCCTTTCTCACTCTATTTAATTGTCCTCCATTTTTTTTTTTGGTAAATTCTTCTAAAAAATTAGTGGAAGTTACATGTTGGCTATGATATGCTTCATCATGATCTTATGGATAACTTCTTTAAATCAACTAATAGATTCCATCACTGAGGGATGGAAAACTGTGCCAGTGAATGAGGAAATACAAATCTATTCCCCTTTAGTAAAGTTGTTCCAATGCCTGAAATCTTATCTATATTTGATAGGTGCTAAACTAACTAAAACCAACATTATGCAAAGTCCGGATTTGGAAACAAAATAGTTATTCTCTGTTAAATCAATAAGAAAATCAATTTCTTTTTAACCTTAAGACTGTTACGTGGTAGTGGAATTTAAGCCTGAAGAATGTGAAATCTTAATGTCTACTTTGTTGAAGAGACTTGATTACTGGCTTACAAGTTTAAAAATTAAATCAGACAATTTGGCAAACCGGCCAGATTTTCTTTTGTGTTGTAATAATGACAGATAAAGTAGCTTTTATCATTTTGTTTTTACTAATCTACATGTCTAAGATGCCTAATTGCTTTCTAGGCTAGGTTAAAGTGACACAGATGGCACAGGAAGGTACTGAACACTAGAGATCCCATAATTGTTTCTATTGGTCGGAGACGTTATCAAACTGTACCTGTATATGCTATCGAGGACCAGAATGGGAGTAATTGAATGTTGAAGTACACTCTAGAACACATGCACTGTCTGGCCATGTTTTGGGGTCCTCTTGCACCTCCTCATACGGGGGTGGTTGCTGTCTAGAATTTATCAAACAATCAGGTCAGATTTTTCTTCCTGTTTTGCCACCGACTTGATAGAATTAAAATTTGTGGATTAGAATGGGGTGGTGTGCAAATTTTCCTATTTTGATAATATGTTCTCTCTGACAAGGACTACAATTTTTTCCTTTTTCTCATAATATTTTTATGACATTCACTTCTGATGTTGTGATTTTATCTTGAAGAACATATCTTGTTTCTACACTTATTCTACTTAAAAGAGGGAAGAATCGGAAGAAGAACATCCATAACTATCTCCTGAATTTAGGTTTTCTAAATAAAGTGAAGCAGGAAAATCCTTAATCTCTTGAATTTACATAGGTCTTATGAAAAACATGAGTAAATGTTGACGTGAGCTAAAATTTCCAACTGGTAAACAAATGAACATGGTTTTGATGATTTTTTAATTTGAATGATTCTTGTTTTGAGCAGTAAGATTAGTTGAAATAGTTGAAGCTTGGCATGTATTATTTGAAACTTTTGTTATTTCCTAATCATGCTCTGAATGTGAAGAAGTGAGCTGCCGTTGGGCCTTTGTTTTGGATCTGATTTCGAGAGAGAACTATGTTGAATGGATATTTGGTAATCATAGAACTTGTATTGAATTGTGAAACAAATCCTCACAAACAGTAATGAGCTGACTAAAGCAGCAGCTAACAAACTTGGATGAGCAAAAATTTGCCTTTAGTTTTCACTAGTTAAACTTGAGATAAGCGAAGGAATTAATAGGGAAAACTTTTTGAACTTACTTTATTTGTGTTATCTATATTGTTTTCATTTGTGTTCTATGTGGGACTGTTGAAGAGCAATCCTAGTCCTATCAATTTCTAACTCTTTTTTCTGCTAAAATAATATTACAATAACAGGATACTTATTCCACCTATGTTATGCATATAGGTGCTTCAACAAAGAGTAGAGACCCTGGAAAGAGAGCTAGATGCTACTATTATAGCTGGTGGTCATGCCCGTTCAGAAAAATGACAAGCTGAGGCAGCACAAAAAGCTGCTGAATTACGTGCACAAGAGATTACAAGAGAGCTTGAGAACACCACAAGTATGTGAAGTCTTTATGTTCTTGTGCTTTTACAAAGATAGATCTTAATGAAAGACTAGGGAAGAAATCTAGCAGTACTGTTCAAAGTTGTAGAATATATTACTGTTTATTCAGCTTACGCTTTATAACATGTCAAAGTAATAACATGCAAAGGCATATCAACTTACTAATCTAGGTAAATGTGGATGAATGAAATCTTATTCTGTTTATACCATGTAATTTGGATAATTAAAAATCAGAGTCATAACTTTCAGATAAATTATTGAATAAAAGGTATGTAGTTGTATGTGCTTAGGATGAATGACATTCAAATCAAAGTAGAATTCATTCATTGTCCTAGAAAGAATATCTGACAATGTCCTTGGTAGAGCTTTTAGCAAATGGAATTGAGTTGTTTTACACAAGAAAATTTTGATGTTGTATCTATGGCTTGATTAGCGAAGAATGATGCTACTGCCAAGACCAAAACCTGTTCAGAATGAAATAACAAAACATCCTTGGGGCTCTCTTCATTTTTGTCTGAAACCAAAACTCCACTCTTGAATATGAAGATAGAAACCTAATAAACAAGAAGACCATTCTAAATCATTAACGATGCCCATACTTCACCATATCTCGAGTTCACTTGGACAACCTTTAACAATAGCTCACAAAAATCTTTGTTAGCCCTAAGGCTACATGATAATTTTGATGATAACAATACACATTGATTCATTTAGATTTACTAATATGTTTATTTATGTGCAAGAATAAGATCATTGAAATAATTGTAAACTCAAGAAGAGGCTTATTAAAATGAAGTGTTGAAGCTAAGAAGAATACTACATGTTAAAGGCACCAAAGTTTAAGAATAAGGTTTGACTCAAGGAATGTGACACATGACCAATGCTCAATCAATTTGTCATATATTTCTTTAGAGATATCCAAATGACTTGATTCTTATGGTATTGGAAATATGATTTAATGAAGCACATTTCATATTTTTTGAAGAAATTCAAAATTCAAATGGAAGGCTGACATAATGACGTGCAAGTCAGTGGACTGACACAAGGAAGAAAAATTAAGTCACATGAGCACCAAATGGTTTTTTGTCCATATCTTGAGTTAGAGATATCCAAATGACTTAATTCTTATGGCATTAGAAAGATGACTTAATGAATCACATTTCATATTTTTTGAAGAAATTGAAATTTCCAATGGAAGGCTGACATAATTGACATGCAAGTCAGTGGACTGACACAAGAAAGAAAAATCAAGTCACATGAGCACTGAATGATGTTTTGTCCATATCTTGAGCTAGAGATATCCAAATGGCCAGATTCTTGATGTGTTGGAAAGCTTATTCAATTATGCAGATCTTTTATGTCTTGCCAATTTTCAAATTTTAAACAAATCATTGACAAAAATGGTAGACAAAATTTCAGTTTTTATGGTAGGTAGAAAATTTGGAGTTGGTGTCTTCACTTGATTAAGTTCATCCCATTTGCCTATAAAACGAGCCCTTCTCCCATGCATTCAACAGGAGAAGAATCCATCAAGCCACAAATAAGAGAAATATCAAGTTTAGAGAGCTTTTATATTCTTTATCTACTATTTGAGGAGGTTGTATTTTGTTGTAAACAATTATCTTTGTTCTTGTATTGCGGTGAGAGTGAGATCTTCTTGTAAAGGATAATAGTTATCCTTGAGAAAACTCTTGGTGTGGTGTTATCAAGAGTTGAAGGAAGAAGCCTTGGTGAGGTTGTTCATCAAGAAGAACTCTTGGTGTGGTGTTACCAAGGAGTTGAAGAAAGAAGCCTTGGTGAGGTTGTTCATCAAGAAGAACTCTTGGTTTGGTGTTATCAAGGGTTGAAGGAAAAAGCCTTGGTAAGGTTGTTCATCAAGAAGAACTCTTGGTGTGGTGTTATCAAGGATTGAAGGAAAAAGTCTTGGTGAGGTTTTTCATCAAGCAAGTTGTAAAGATTTATACAACTTAGTGGAAAGCCTAGCTTATGGAGGTAGGAGCTCGTGGACGTAGGCAAGGTTTGTCGAGCCACGTAAATTGAGTTTGTACTCTCTCTATCCCTATCCTCTTTATATTAACTTGCACTTGTGATTGTTCTTTATTGCTATTCTCTTGATTGCATTCTATTTTCATCTTCTTCACCTTTATTCTCAAAGAAAGAGTTAAATAATTTTGATCTTTCAAGAAAAGTTTTACAAATTCTTTTTGATAAATAAAAACTCAATTCGCCCCCCTCTTGAGTTGCCATACCTGGGTCAACAAGTGGTATCAGAGCAAGATTGCTCATTTTTTTTAAATCTTAGCCGATTTTGAGCTATGACAACTTTTAATCCAACTTCATATGTTGAGGGGCTTTCTATCTCTAGACCACCATTTTTTAATGGAAGTGATTACTCTTATTGGAAAACTAGAATGAGTATTTTCTTGAAATCTTTTGATTATGATTTATGGTCTATTGTTTTGGAAGGACCTTTTTTTCCTATCAAAATTGAAAATGGAGAAAGCATGCTTAAAGAACCTAAAGAGTTTAGTGAAGATGATAAAAAGAAATTGAGTTTGAATACTAAAGCTATGAATATGATATTGTGCTCTAGATAGAAATGAGTTTAATAGAATATCTACTTGTTCTATGGCACAAGAAATATGGCACATACTTGAAGTAACTCATGAAGGAACTAGTCAAGTTAAAGAATCTAAAATTAGTATGTTAGTTCATAGTTATAAACTTTTTAAGATGAAACCGGATGAATCGATTTCTGAAATGTTTACTAGATTTACGAGTATTGTCAATGGTTTGAAATCTCTTGGTAAATCTTATTCTAATATTGAAATGGTGAGAAAGATTCTTAGGTGTCTTCTAAAATCTTGGGAGCCAAAGGTGACGGCAATTCAAGAAGCAAAAGATCTCACCAAACTATCATTAGAAGAACTTATGGGTTCTCTCATGACTTATGAAATCACCTTGAAGGAGAATGAAGAAGATTGCGAAGTGGCAAGCATGTGCTTCATGGCTTTAAGAGAAGATGAGGTAAGTATTCTAAACTATGATCCTAAGCTTTCATATGATGAATTACTTGAAGCATTTAACCAAAATTTACATGTGCAAGTTGATAAACAAAATTCAAAAATCAATGCTTTCAAAAAGAAGTCCAAAATCATGTTATCTCAATTAGAAGAGTTGGTGGAAACAAATGAAGCTTTAGAAAATGAAAACGAATTTTTAAAGGAAAAAGATTTTGAAAGTTTGGAAAATCAAACACATTTATTAAAAGCTAAAAATAACATTTTAAAACAAAAGGATTTTGATAAATTGGAGAAAGAAAATGTTATTTTGAAAAAGAAAAATAATAACTTGAGAAATATTATTGATAGTTTTACAAAAAGCACAAAAAAATTGAACTCTATGTTACAAAACCAAAGGTGTGTTTTTAATAAAAGAGGGTTAGGATATAAAACTCATAAAAACCAAAAGTATTTTAAAAACTATTTTGTTCACGCATCTTCTAGGAATAATCCTAATTATTCATGTACTTATTATGGAAGAAAAGGACATAAAGTTCATTCTTGCTATATTAAGAGAAATCCCAATTTGAAACAAATATGGGTTTCAAAAAGTACCATGACTAACCCCCAAGGACCCAAGAACAATTGGGTACCAAAAAGTTACTTTTTGAATGTTGATTATAGAAACAAAGGAGTGGCAAACACAAGTGGTACTTAGATAGTGGATGCTCAAGACATATGACTGGAGATGCCTCCAGGTTCTCAAAATTAGTCATGAAGAAAGGAGGATATGTGACATTCGGTAATAATGCCAAAGGAAGGGTAATCGGATATGGTGATATTGGTAACCCTTCTTCACCTATTATTGAAATAGTTTTGCTTGTTAATGGTTTGAAACATGATTTGATTAGCATTAGTCAATTGTGTGATAAGAGATATTTTGTTACTTTTGAGCCTAATAGATGTGTGATTTAGGATGTAAGTAACAATAAGACATTATTTGTTGGTAATAGATGTGGTAATATTTATATAATTGATATTGATGTTAATGATCATGTAGAAAAGTGTTTCATTGTTAATCATGATGCTTGGTTATGACATAGAAGATTAGGTCATGCTAGCGTGGACAAAATTTCAAAAATTTCTAAAAATGATTTAGTTGATGGTCTTCCAAAAATAAAATTTGAAAAAGATAAGATTTGTGATGTTTGTCAATTTGGAAAATAAGTGAGAACTTCTTTTAAACAAAAGAAATCTATCTCAACAAATAAACCTCTACAATTACTTCATTTGGATTTATTTGGACCATCAAGAACTCAAAGCCTTGGTGGAAAGCATTATGTTTTTGTTATTGTGGATGATTATTCAAGATTCACTTGGGTATTATTCTTGAAAACTAAAAATGAGGCCATACAAGCTTTTTCAAAATTTACAAAAAGAGTCCAAAATCAAAAAGGGTATTCTATTGTGTCCATTAGAGTGATCATGGTGGTGAAGTAGACAATGTTGCATTTGAAAATCTTTGTGATGAAAATGGTTTTGAACATAATTTTTCTGCACCTAGAACTCCACATCAAAATGGTGTTGTTGAGAGGAAAAATATGATTATCCAAGAAATGGCTAGGACCATGTTACTTGAAAATAATTTGCCAAAATATTTTTGGGCCGAAGCCATTAATACCGCATGCTTTATAATCAATAGAATCCATATTAAAGTTTTAATAAAGAAAACTCCTTATGAACTTTGGAAAGGAAGAAAACCCAACATTGGATTTCTTCAAGTTTTTGGATGTAAATTTTTTATTTTAAACACCAAGGATAACCTTGAAAAATTTGATGCAAAGGCCAATGATTGGAATTTTTGTTGGCTACTTCAACCTTAGTAAAGCATATAGAGTTTTTAACAAAAAGTCTCTTGCTATTGAAGAATCTATGCATGTTGAATTTGATGAAACTAATGTGATTTCTTCAAAGAATTTAGGCGATGATATTGTTGAGGTAGAAAGGCAAATCAAGGAATCAAGGCTTGATGAAAAGAGCCAAGATGAATTACAACTTCAATAAGAAAAGTTTGAGGAAGTAAATGATTCTTCTCAAGAATTACCAAAGGAATGGAGGTACGCAAAAGCTCATCCTAAAGATCTCATTATTGGCGACCATCACAAGGTATGAGAACTAGATTTTCCCTTAGGAACTTTTGTAGTCATTTTGCATTTATCACTCAATTTGAACTACAATCTTTTAAAGAAGCTGAAAATGACAAAAGTTGGATTTTGGCTATGCAAGAAGAATTGAACTAATTTGAGAGAAATCAAGTTTGGGAATTAATCCCTAGACCCAAATATGACTAAACCCCTTAGTCAAGTAGATTTTGCATAATTAGAAGAGAATTAGGCATATTGGATATGTCTTAATTTTGCTTTTATATGATAATCTTTGAATGGTAGCATATGTTAAGGGGGAGAATATATTTAGGGGGACTAGTTAATTTGATTACATCTTTTTGATGATAACAAAAGGGAGAGAAATGGTTGGATTGCTTCTATTCATAATAAGGGACATCTTTTTGCTTATTCTTGATTTTATTTTCATTATTGATTTTAGATATTATTTTAAAGCAATCAATGGTTTGTCATCATCAAAAAAGGGGAGATTGTTAGCTCTAAGGCTACATGATAATTTTGATGATAACAATACACATTGATTCATTGAGATTTACTAATATGTTTATTTATGTGCAAGAATAAGATCATTGAAATAATTGTAAAATCAAGAAGAGGCTTATTAAAATGAAGTGTTGAAAGCTAAGAAGAAGACTACATGTTAAAGGCACCAAAGTTTAAGAATAAGGTTTGACTCAAGGAATGTGACATATGAGCAATGTTCAATCAATTTGTCATATATTTCTCTAGAGATATCCAAATGACTTGATTCTTATGGCATTAGAAATATGATTTAATGAAGCACATTTCATATTTTTGGAAGAAATTCAAAATTCAAATGGAAGGCTGACATAATGACGTGCAAGTCAATGGACTGACACAAGAAAGAAAAATAAAGTCACATGAGCACCAAATGGTTTTGTCTATATCTTGAGCTAGAGATATCCAAATGACTTGATTCTTATGGAATTGGAAAGATGACTTAATGAAGCACATTTCATATTTTTTGAAGAAATTCAAATTTTCAATGGAAGGCCGACATAATTGACATGCAATTCGGTGGATTGATACAAGGAAGAAAAATCAAGTCACATGAGCACCAAATGGTGTTTTGTCCATATCTTGAGCTAGAGATATCGAAATGACCTGATTCTTGATGCGTTGGAAAGCTTATTCAATTATCAGATATTTTATGTTTTGCAAATTTTTAAATTTTAAAGAAACATTGACAAAAATGGCAGACAAGATTTCCATTTTTATGGTGGGCAGAAAATTTGAGTTGGTGTCTTCACTTGATTAAGTTCATCCCATTTGCCTATAAAAGAAGCCCTTCTCCCATGCATTCAACAAGAGAAGAATCCATCAAGCCATAAATAATAGAAATATCAAGTTTAGAGAGCTTTTATATTCTTTATCTACTCTTTGAGGAAAGTTGTATTTTGTTGTAAACAATTATCTTTGTTCTTGTATTGCGGTGAGGTAAGATCTTCTTGTAAAAGATAATAGTTATCCTTGAGAGAACTCTTGGTGTGGTGTTATCAAGAGCTGAAGGAAGAAGTCTTGGTGAGGTTGTTCATCAAGAAGAACTCTTGGTGTGGTGTTATTAAGAGTTGAAGAAAGAAGCCTTGGTGAGGTTGTTCATTAGGAAGAACTCTTGGTGTGGTGTTATCAAGGGTTGAAGGAAAAAGCCTTGGTGAGGTTGTTCATCAAGAAGAACTCTTGGTATGGTATTACCAAGGGTTGAGAGAAAAAGTCTTGGTGAGGTTTTTCATCAAGCAAGTTGTAAAGATTTATACAACTTAGTGGAAAGCCTAGCTTGTGGAGGTAGGAGCTCGTGGACGTAGGCAAGGTTTGTCGAACCACGTAAGTTGAGTTTGCACTCTCTCTATCCCTATCCTCTACATTAACTTGCACTTGTGATTATTCTTTATTGCTATTCTCTTGATTGCATTCTATTTTCATCTTCTTCACCTTTATTCTCAAAGAAAGAGTTAAATAATTTTGATCTTTCAAGAAAAGTTTTACAAATTCGTTTTGATAAATAAAAATCCAATTCACCCCCCCCCCCCCTCTTGGGTTGCCATACCTGGGTCAACAATCTTGTGGAGTTCGATTTAGAAGAACATGTTGTCTTGTTCCTCACATTTCAAAAACGCTTAGAAGAACATGTTGGAGCAATTTTGCCGCTGCATATCGAAACATCCTTATATCTACCTTTCAGTGTTATGCAGTCATTCATGTCTATTAACTGTGAAAATGAAAGTTCTACATGTCAAAAGCATTAAAATTTTATCTAACATATTGTACCCTTGGCTGCAGAGGTTTTCGAACTGCACACATTTACGTTCAAAGCAAGAAGAAATCTCTAGGCGTGATAATGAAATTAAACTCCTGGAAGCTATAATCCAGACACTTGGTGGGAAAAAGTCAATTACTAGAGGGTAGACACCTCTCTTGTAGTGTGGAGTTCAGACTATTGTTGATGAAGTGCTGTTTTAGTTGCTTTATATAATGACTTGGATTTTAGTGAAGTGCTTTGAATGTTGTAGTTCATGTGTGCTTAATTTGAATATTTTGATTTGAGAGCATCATTTGATTTTGTACTGTGTTTTGGCATTGACATGGCATTACTAGGGAAATGATTTTATACATTTGGTTCATTTATATGTTTTGGGAGTTGATTTTCAATGAGTTGCATGTAACATTCAAAAAATTTCAGTTATTTGCTTTTACAAATATATACATCATATGCAAAAATATATATATATAATACTTGGTGGAAGAGCACCAGCCGAGTATTGTATATTTATTGTTTTTTCAACAATATTAGGCGGCCAAAAAATGCCAAATATATCCTGACAGAAAATTCATACTTATCGTTCATAAAGTGACGAATATTGTCAAGTTCAAAAATTTCTAACCATATTTATTGTTCAAAAAGTGTCAAATATGACAAAATTGAAAAAAGTTAACCGTTACAAAATATATTTATCGGTCAAAAAGCGATAAATATGTTTCAATTCAAAAATATTATCGTTGCAAAACTATATTTATCGGGCAAAAAGCGATACATATGCTTCAATTCAAAAAAGTAACCCTTACAATCTACCAAATTTGACAATAAAATGGACAAATATGGCATGTTTCCTACAGTATTTATATCCTTATACTTGGCACTTTTATGTGAGAAATATGGTGGTGAATATATATGGCGTTTTGACTGACCGTCAAATAGACTATATTTGGCGGTGCCATTGGTGTCGTTTTGTTACCTGCCAATTATATATTTATTTGGCAGCCTTTGCCTAGGGGTGTGCAAAATTACCCGACCCGATCCGACCCGATCGGGTTACATCGGGTTGGTCGGGTTGAGATCGGGTTTTTGCTTGTAATAACCCGAAATCGGGTTTATTTTTTCGGGTCTGGCTGAAATCGAGTTGATATCAGGTTTTAATAATAGAACCCGAAAAAAACCCGACCCGACTACAATAAAATTTAAAATCTCGAATTTGACACGTGGCAAAATCCTATTGGCTAAATCTATGTTTTACGATGGACGTTGCCACACCGGATCACTCATACAAATTATTCTATCTAATTCTAATCCCTAATTCCTAATCGGCTAATGCCTCATTCCCTCATCTCTCCTATCCGAACATTTAGCTCCTCCTCAACTCCACCGTGGGACGCCGGCACCGCATCTCCCATCCACGTTCAACAGCCGACGCCTTTGCCTCTGTCAAAACTTGATCAACAACGCCGTTTAATTAAGTTGCTCGGGCCGTCTCTGTCTGTCTCCGTCTCTATCACAGACTCGCAGCCGCAGGTCCTCCACGCCTCACCGGACACCGGCTGTTGCGCTCTCCTCTCATGGCGGTCTCCACCGTTAGTCCTCCACTGATCATCATCTCTGTTGCAAAACGGTGAGTCATGCGTGTTAACAATCGAGTGCTTTCACCATTGGTCCTCCATTGGTCCTCCACGGCTCCACTCCATTGGTCATCATCTCTGTTACTCACCAGCCGGACACCGGCTGTTGCTCACGGTGGCCGATCCGAACTGTGATGTTTTTCTCATTTGTGTCATCTATTGTCAACTCTTGATTCTATAATTTCCAATTGATATCATATGATTTTTTTGTTTGGTTAACTGTTAACAGAGGAGAATTGATATAATTGAGGCTTGTTAACAATTCTATGCAACTGGATGCAGATTATGAGGAGTGCGGACGATGATTAGGTGATAGATTCAAGTAATTTTCTTGCTGATGATTATCCCTGATCAGTAATTTTCTTGGAGTGCGATTGCGGAGTGCGGCTGCGGAGTGAGGAGTGCTATTTTGTATTTTCCAGTGCACTCAATTGATTCTCATCAGGTAGGTGAAAATTTGCTTTTGGCTCCAATTTAATCATTAGTTCTTCTCGGGGATGGACATAAGAAGGAGAAGCATCCATCATTTGTTATTTTGTTGTCTTGATATCTTTCTGCTGTACAAATAATAGGCTATTGATGTAAAATTGTTGATTATGTTATATTGGATGACAGCTCATTGACCTTAATCTGAGGTGATTATCATAACCGTGGATGTAAATTTCTCAATGCAATATTCATGTTAGGTGTATTCAATGACCTCAATTTGAGATGTTTATATCTGAAATTATTGATGAAAGCTCTTAAATATGATGCTTAGTTCGAATCAAATGAATTTGGAATTTTGGATAATAGATTATTGGAACACGTCTTTAACTTATTGTTCTTTATGACTATAAAGGAATGAGATTAGAGTTCTAGAATCATAACACTTATTCTTCTTTCTTTCGTAAACTTATTAGATCATGCTTTTAAATTATATGCTCTCGCAATTCACTTGAATATGGCAGGTTAGTCCTTAAAGGTTATGTTTTGTGCAAATTTTTTTATGGTGATGTTTAATTTTTTAAGGTCTAAAAAAATTTAAGGAATAAAGTTTATGAAAATGGGCCTAATTTTGTACATAGAATAGTCTCTTAACCATTCATGGGCCTAATATAAATACTAACATATATTGAAATAGGAAAAATGAAATGGGCTTTTTGTAACCCGATCCAACCCGACCCGACCCGAGTGGCGGGTTGGTCATCGGGTTAGGCATTTTGAAAACCCGACCTCGGAGTTAAAATCTTCTAACCCGACGCACATCGGGTTGAGTCGGGTCGGGCGAAACCTGACCGGACCCGACCCGTGTGCACCCCTACCTTTGCCAGCCAAATATGAGCATTTTTCTTGTAGTGATGGTAGGCGGTACTACCGACCATTAAATTGTAAAACAAAAGCAAAAGTGGTAAGACCATCCATGGAAATTAGGAGGTAAAACCTACCACAGCAAATGAAAGAAAAAGTTCAAAAGCAATAGATAAGAATACATAAAATATAAGTAAAAAGAATTAACACAATAATAATGAAAGCTAAGGTTAGGGGATCCGGCCTTGATATTTCAAATAAGGATAAGAAACCCAATTATCACGCAATTGGAATCCACGCATCAAGGAGGTTCTAATTGAAAGGTATGTTATTTAATCCCAATTTTAGTTGTATGAATTATAATTGTTTCATTACCAATATTTATACCACTTCTTGTAAATGGGTTCAAGCATCCAATGTGCCAATCATCATATATCTACAACAAATCTAGGTCCTTAACTAGACTTGTGTCGGTAAGAAAGAACCATACGAACGAATCCAAGCATTTGATATGTCAAGGATTGTCTACAATGGATCAAGACCTCCACTTTACGAGTGGTGTCAAGATTGATTAGGAAATAAATATAAATCATATAAAATAAATAACACAAGATTATGATTATTAAATGCATGTCAAGGGTTAGAAAATCCTTATTTTCATATCAAGGGTTTCACCCTTTCACCTTAGCAAGAGGGAATTTAACAAGACGTTATAAAAGAAAGAAAACAAATTGCAAAAAAAGGAAGGTTTATTAATAACATTAAGATAACAAAACACAAGAGAAAACACAATAATAAGTGATCTCAGCCAAGGCCAAGATGTCCTAAAGGGTCACAAGGCACCTCTATTTATAGATACATTTAGGGGCAAACTTGTCAAATTACAAAGGGATAATTGTAAATTATCTTGTTGACAATTTGGATCATCATATGCACCGACTTTGACCACCGATTTCGGCACTGAATTATTTAGAGTTTTGATCATATGTATTCATGAAATTTTAGATATTTCTCTTAGCTTTCTAGAACATCTTGATTCATATGATTTGGATATGTATATCAAGAGATATGGTCAAAATAAGGAGGCATGGTCAGGCTGGGCCGAAACTGCAGATGGGTTCATAAAAAACTTGACACATCCAAAAAGGATTATCTCCCAAGTATAGGAGTGTCAAAGTAATAAACCTGGTAAGACTGGGGTCGATCCACGTGAAGGCGTTTTAGGGCTACAAAAACTATAAGCTAAGCAAATATAATATGAATAATCAAGAAGATATTAATAAATAAAGGTAAAGATGGTAGGCAGTACTACCGACCATTCAATTGTAAAATAAAACCAAAAGTGGTAAAACCATCAACGAAAATTAGGAGGTAAAACCTACCATAGCAAATGAAAGAAAAAGTTAATAAGCAATAGACAAGAATACGTAAAATACACAAGTAAAAGGAATTAACACAATAATAATGAAAACTAAGGTTAGGGGATCCGGCCTTGATATTTCAAATAAGGATAAGCAACCCAATTATGACTCAATTGGAATCCACGCATCAAGAATGTTCTAATTGAAAGGTATGTTATTTAAGCCCAATTTTAGTTGTATGAATTATATTTGTTTGATTACCAATATTTATACCACTTCTTGTAAATGGGTTCAAGCATCCAATGTGCCAATCACCATATTACTACAACAAATCAAGGTTCCTAACTAGACTTATGTCGGTAAGGAAGAATCATACGACATATAGAAGGAATCCAAGCATTTGATGTGCCAAGGATTGTCTACAATGGATCAAGACCTCCACTTTACGAGTGGAGTCAAGATTGATTAGGAAAATAAATATAAATCATATAAAATAAATAATACAAGATTATGATTATTAAGCACATGTCAAGGGTTAGAAAATCCTTATTCTCATATCAAGGGTTTCACCATTTCACCTTAGCAAGAGGGAATTTAGTAAGACATTATAAAAGAAAGAAAACAAATTGCAAGAAAAACAAGATTTATTAATAACATTAAAATAACAAAACACAAGAGAAAACACAATAATAAGTGATCTAAGCCAAGGCCAAGATGCCCTAATGGGTAACAAGGCACCTCTATTTATAGATATATTCAGGGGCAAACTTGTCAAATTACAAAGGGACAATTGTAAATTATCTTGTTGACAATTTGGATCATCATGTGTACCGAATTTGACCACCGATTTTGGTATCGAATTATTTAGGATTTTGATCACATGTCTTCAAACGTTGTAGATATTTCTCTCAGCTTTCTAGAACATCTTGATTATATGATTTGGATACGTATATCAAGAGATATGGGCAAAATATGGAGGCATGGTCAGGCTAGGCCGAAACTGTAAATAGGTTCACTTCAAGCCCATTTTTGGTCGACTAAGAGCTCGAATTTGAGGATGCTTATGAAATTCGATCTTGTAGATAATTTAATCAGCTTTTCAACAAATCAATATTTGCACCATTCTGATCTATAAATAGAAGGTTATGCCTATTTTACCAAACCTATAACAAAAACCAAAATTAAGATGAAGTTAATTCAAAAGAGGCAAAGACTACAAATATGCTTAAGTTGAGAAATTTAATGACACTATCAGTGTAAAATAATGGATTAAGCTCTTATTAATCATACACATTTAAGTGTTCATCATACATGTCATGACATGTGGCCTGGTCCTAATGGTCCATTTTTAGAAAATAGTATTTTGAAAATTAATTTGCCTTATGCTATCTGATTCCTACGTCTTATGCAAAAAAATTGATAGGATAAAACATAAAATGAGAAATTTTGTGTCATTGGAGCAAATTTGTAGTTTATGCCTCAGTAAATTCTATATTTTGCACTGGTATCACTACAAGAAAATCACTCTTTAGCTACCAATAAAGTTGGTCGCCAAAAACAAAAAGTGGTCGCTGAAAGATTCAGCGACGAAAATAATGTTGGTCGCTAAATGGTCGCGCTAGCCTCGTGGCAAAAAATCGACGAAATCTGTATGTCGTCGCAAACCATAACTTAGCGACTAATATTGGTCACTGTAGGTAAAGATTTAGCCACCACAAGTGGTCGCTAAATGCTGCTATTCTGCTACCAATGTTTCGTAGCCGATTCATGAGATTCAGCGATGACATTTGCGTTGCCAAATATGTAATTTGGTCGCCGAATATCCTTAATGGAGACCATATTTTCATTTACCGACAAACATTTTGGTTGTTGATTGTATAATTTAGCGATGAAAGTTAGTCGTTGTAGATACATATTGGGTGATCACATCTGGTCGTTGAATGCTGACATTTGGCCACCAATATTTCGTAGCTGATTCATGATATATAGTGATGACATATTGGTTGCTGAATATATGAAATGTGGTCACCAAATGTCCTAAACTTCCATACTTTTGGAGACGATATACTATATATAGAGATGAAAGATTTGGTCGCTGATTGTGTAATTTGGCGACCAACATTGTTCGCAGAAGGTACAACACAATTGGTGTTTTATGCAAATTGTTGGTCGTAGATTATAAATGCAAATTTATTTTAATTTGTCATAAATTTTAAAATAAAACAGTAAAATTATGTCATTATGCAACACAATTCTTTGTAAGAATAATTTTATTAAATAATACCGAATTACAAAACTTTAATACAACATAGAACTTTGATTGTACATGGAAAAATAAAAAAAATAAAAATAGAAAATAACACAATAAAACACAAAACTTCATCCTCCAATAAATTTTTTGTTGCTTGACTTTGTATAAATCTTCAAGTCTTCAATGCACCTCATCTTCAATTATACCTATTAAAAACAAAAAAAAATATTAATTAGTAATAATTAAGGATATGAGAGATGAGTGTATACAAAAAACAAATGTTAAAGAAATAAAGAACTTAAGAATTTTCAATTGCATTCCCTCTTCCAAAATACCTATTAAACAAAAAAGTATAATATTAATTGACAATTAAAAAATAAAAAATATATAAATCTTGCAAGTAAATATATTAAAACATAAAAGAAAAAATGAGTAAGAATATTTACCTTGATAAGTGTTAGGGAAATGAGAGAAGTAGAAAATTGGAAGAGATAGAAGAAAATGAAAATGAAGAGGAAATTGGAAGAGGAAGAAAATGAAGAAAACAAAAGGATTAAGTGGTGTATATATAATAAAAGCATTGATTTTTTGCGACGAAATTTGGACATTTTGCGACAAAAAAATTGTCGCGAAAGCATTTAAAAAATATGAAATAAATAGGAGCGGGTAAAAGTCCGCCTAAATTTCTTTTTTTGCGACGAAATTTTGGTCTTTAGCGACAGTTTTTGTCGCTAAAGCTGTAAAATTTTTGAAATTTAACAGGCGGGAAAAAGTTCGCATAAAATTTAGTTTTTGTGACGAAATTTTGGTCTTTAGCGACAAAGATTTTGTCGTTAAAGCTGTAAAAATTTTGAAATTTAATAGGCAAGAAAAAGTCCGCCTAAAATTTAGTTTTTGCAACGAAATTTTGGTCTTTAGCGACGAAATTTTGGTCGCTAAAGCTGTAAAAATTTTTAAATTTAATAGGCAGAAAAAATCCATATAAAATTTAATTTTTACGACGAAATTTTGGTCTTTAGCAACAAAGTTTTTATCGCTAAAGTTGTAAAAATTTTGAAATTTAATAGGCAAAAAAACGTTCACGTAAAATTTAGTTTTTGCGATGAAATTTTGGTCTTTAGCGATGACATTTTGGTCGCTAAAGCTGTAAAAATTTTGAAATTCAATAGGCGGGAAAAAGTCCGCCTAAAATTTACTTTTTGCTACGAATTTAGATTTAAATTTTGGTCGCGAAATACCACATTTTACGAGAAATTTTAAAGTAGTCGCTAAAAGTCTAAAAGGATACTATTTGCGACAAAATGTTAATCGTTTCCGACAAAATTTTTATCACTAGAAGTCTTTAAAAAAATATGAAAATTAAAATCTAAATTTAAAATTAAAAATATTTAAATGAATCATACTTAGACTTGTATAATTATAAGTTTATTTATTAATTAATTTTTTGTCCATAATTAAATTTATATAATATTTGGTTGATATTAAATAATTTGATGGCAAATTAATAAATAATATAATAACCATATACAGAAATATAAAACATTATATGATATTTAATTAGTTTTTATTGAGTATTAAAATGTTAATAAAATAGGCACAACAACTCAATAATCATCTAACAAATGTGAAAAATAGTTAGACTTTTATACAATGTCACAGTTATTATTTGAGAAATTACAAAAAGTTCTTCTTCAGTGATCAATAAATAATTAATTATTGATATTATAATCATATATATAACAAAAAGATTCCATTAATTTTCGCCATAATTTATTTCAATTATCTATTTATTTTAAAAACACTAAAAATATGTTTTACAAATTTAAAAAAATTAATTTATGATGGAGATAGTTTAATTATTGACATATAATAGTATGTCATAATTATCATATGTATTAAAGTGTTAACAGAATACGTACAAGTCAACTATCATTAATAAATGCATAATGTTAGATATCTATATGCATATGTCATAATTGTCATGTGCGAGTTGTTTTTTATACTTTGATAAATAAATGATCAAATATTCATATTATAATCATTATGTAACAAATGCATTTACTTTTAGTGAATACTTTTTTATTATTTATTCCTTTTACAAATTCTAACAATTAATAACCATAGGTTTGTAATATTGTAATTTAATAATTAGACATCTATATATGTTATAGTTGTTATTATGAAAAATTAAAAATAAGCTTTTCTAATTTGATTAGTAAACGATTAATTATTCATATTATAATCATATAAAAATATAACAAAATTGCATTTATTTTCAAGTATAGAATGCCTTTAAATTAATTATCCATTTTTTTTATGAAAATAACAATTATTAATAA
This sequence comes from Boswellia sacra, assembly GCA_013180625.2. Classification (NCBI taxonomy): domain Eukaryota; kingdom Viridiplantae; phylum Streptophyta; class Magnoliopsida; order Sapindales; family Burseraceae; genus Boswellia; species Boswellia sacra. Next base: position 285,762 of record SNVD02012387.1, on the reverse strand, counting down.
TATCTTTTACAATTATAAAAAAAAATTCATAGAAGTAATTTAATTATTAGACATATGTAAATATGTTACAAGCATCATATGTATTAGGAATTGAAAATTAGCTTTATACTGTCTAAATTAATGTACTCTATAACAAAACAATAAAAAGTCTAAGAAAAATATACTGTCTACATTAATATACTCTATAACAAAAAAAATAAAAAATAAAAAAAACGCGCAATATGTGTTGCCATTAGGGTCTATAGCAACACTCGTTGTGTGTTGTTGAAACTCTATTACTCATTCTCTTTTTGCAACATGCATTGCGCTTTGCCATTGAGGTCTATAGTAACATACATTGCTGTGGTTGAATCATTATTATTCTATATCTTTTCACAATACGCATTGCATGTTGTCAAAAGATTTTCTATAACATGCAGAATTGCTTTTCGCAACGTGCATATTATGTTGCGTAAAGTCAGAGACTTTTCGCAGCAGCAAGAACGGCAACACCTAGGTGTGCATTGCAAAAACGTTTTAGCAACGCAAAATGCGCATTGCCGTAGTCCATTTTTCTTGTAGTATATTTTGTGACCATTCAATGTGGTAGCAACATCATTTGGGGAAAACCAATTTCCCTTTCAATGACAAGTACTTTGGTCACCGGATGCAATTTTTTGCTACGATCCCATTTGGTCGCTATATATATCATTCTGCAACCATTTAAAAGCGGTAGCCAAAGCTCTTGGGGGTTCCTTACCATTTCAGCGACTAAAACTTTGGTCACAGAATGAAATTTTCTACTACAATTTGATATGGTTGTTGTATGTGCCATTCTACGACCATTCATTATAGTAGCCAAATCACTTAGGAAAACCGATTTCCTTAACCTTTTAGCAACGAAAATGTTGGTCGCGGAATGAAATTTTCTGTCACCATTTCTTTTGGTCGCTATATATGACATCTAGCTACCACTTCTCCGTTGGCAAAATATGATTTTGATACTAGACCTCTTAACCTTTTCAGCGACCACAATTGGCCGCGAAAATCTTCTTTTAGCTACGAAACATTCAATGGTCGCAAAAATATAATTTTGCACCACTTGATTTTCGGCAACTAACATTGTTTTCGTCGTTGAATAAGGATATGGCTACGAAATGTTGGTCGCTGAAAAAATTTTTATTTCTTCAGCTTTGGCCACCACCTTTAGCTACGAATATATACTTTCGTCGCATAATCAAACATACTGCTACCAATTTCCATCTGTCACCGAAAATTTAGTCGCTAAAGAGTAATTTTCTTGTAGTGTATGTTCATTAATTTTTTACACCAAAAATCACAAACCTGGAAAGACGTGAATTAAAGAATACCAAATTTTTTATGATCACTGCAACAAACATGAGCTTTTACGGTGGGCCAAAACCATCGTAAAAGCCTTTCTACGGTGGGCTTACAGCGGTTCTTAACTGTCATAAAAGCTTTCACCGTATAAGGTTTTACAGCGATTTCTGTCTGTCATAAATACCTTTTTATGACAGTTTTCATGTTTGTAGTAAAAAGTTCGAACAAAATTGCACTTCTGTTTTGCAACATCTTTTTACTAGAGTGTTGACTTTTTGTGACGAACATGAAAACTGCCATAAAAGGTTACAATGAATCGAACGTCCATTTTGTAACACCTTTTTACGATGGTTTGTGAAAGGTCTTTTATCATGGTTTTGTGCTCATCGTAAAAAGTATATTTCTAAGAGAAAAATTTTGTAAAACAATTTTTTCATTAAAAAACCTACTTTTATATCTACTAAAATTGATTTTAACATATTAACTTTATTATAAATATAAATGAACAGAATCCAAATATCATATTTATATAAGACAAAAATTAATTAATAAAACCATAAATTGTATCAATCATATTTTTTGATACATTGTTTATCATTAACATAAACTGCATAACTCATAAATCTGAAACTCTCTGAAGTCTAAAAAGTTAACATTATCTAATAACTAAGGTAGCTCATCAAACTTCAATTGGAGATCATCTCTACAAACTTGTCCACGTGATCCAATGCTTTTTCGTAAGTGTTCAGCCATTTCCAATGGTGCTGTCATGCTAAATCAAGAAATTCCAATAACGAGCACTTGCAGGTTTTCAAAGTTAAGCAAAACACAATAAGCCAGTAAAAACTAGGAAATTCTTGCAGCTTCAACATATCACTAGATCACATAATCACAAACACATCCAATTAGAATTACGCATTTCTCCTTTTAGGTGTAAGAGTAATGTTAACTAAGCCCTTACTAAAAAAGTTTTACATCAACTTGTAGTTACGACTCCACGGTTATAAGTCTTTGTCAACCATTGGATAACTACCAAGAGTTTACATAATGAAATTATTGAATAATAACAAGACTTATAAGTATAATGAATAAGTCAAGTCACTTAATAGGAAATTGACATCTTCAATTTATTTCACCCCGAGGATTCAATTATGGTATATTTCAAGCCAAATCATTCATCTAAGATCTAAGCCAATGTTCTTTGTGGCAAGTAACATAACATATAATAACTATTATTAACTATTGGAAAATAACATTTGAGTGACTAATAATATAACTATTTAATTGAAGATGTCTAGCTGCAAATCAAATTTAGTTAGATTATACTCCCTTCTCTCTCTATCTAACCGTTCTTAAATTAGAGTTGACAAATTTCGATGTTAACAAAACCTTTTTTAAGTAGCTAAAGAATAAAAGAAATAGCGGAGAACAAAAAAACAAAAATAAAACACAATAAACTTGAACATCCTTCCCAAACTAAATGTGATATAATTGAAAGCTTAGGGGCCTCAGAAGAGTCAGCCAAAAAAATCTAGTTATTGTATAATCAAGAAATGGTTTCCACCAGTTTTAACTTGGTCAAGGAATATTATAGATTCTGTAAATAAATTTTGCAAGCAAGTGATATACTTTCGTTTGTGAAAAGAAAAGAAATACGTGGCTTAAAACATGAGACAATGTTAATAAATGCCATTTAAAGTGATTGTCCCGTGCTTCTTTACAAAGCTTTGGCTATTGATTTTATACAAAACAAAATATAAATGCTTGATACAATGTTAATAAATGCAACTTTACAAAACTTTGCGATTGCTTTTATATAATATATAAAGAAGGAGAAGTCCAACAACAGTTATCTAATTCTTAACATGGGGATCATTACTTTTATGAGCCATGTGCAGCTCCAAGTCATAACTAAAAATTAAATAATTAAAGAAAAAAAAACAAAAAAATTAGGAGAGCTTTTATTACTTATTAACCTTTTCAATCAAACTGAATGCAATTGCCAAATACCATAACATTAAATTCTATTATCTCGTTTGAACTTATCAACTTTTAATTAGTTGATTGACCCTTTTGTTTCTTTGCAATTATTATATATTTATATTAATTAATATATTTGAAAGAGAGCAGAGGAGGATTAGATACTATCTACCGCTGATGGTATGCTCGGAAGCCGAGTGCCAGTGGCCTTATTCGAGATAGTAATCGATCCCTTTGAGTTGGATTTTTCCAGCGATCGGCCCATTGAATCTGCTATATTCCAATTGAAAACATTAGAAGCAAATTAAGTCAAGTTAATTATTATAACATTAAAAATCTTTCACCAATCAGTGGAGACAATTTAAAGGCTCAAATTAATTATTATTTTTAGTAAACCATATTATATATATAATAAACTAAAATAAAGAAAAAGAATAGTGATATGAAAATAAAAAGAAAAGAGACATTTTTAAATTCATTATTATTTCAGTAGTTAACATTATATAATTTATCTTAAGCAATAGAATTATACAAAGCACTAATAAGAATGTACGACCAATAAGCTTCAACGCAAATTCCTAGTTTCTGCACCTTTTTGACCACAATTTCAGTAGCCAAAAATGCTAAACTTGCTCTTCATCATTTTCTTTTAAAGAAGAAAAAGAACCAAATCCAAATAGAAAAACTAGTAAAGATTATAATAACAATAATAGCAAAAAAAAAAAAAAAATCATCCTCCCATGCATTCTTCATCAAATCGAACATCAACCCATTTTTTTATGTTTTCAAATTTTATTTTGTATTTTTTTCTCACCTTCTTGATCTACTAGCTTTTCAACCATATGGATGACTCAATATCATTATCATTATCATTTTATTAAGACAATGCGTAAGACAAGGTTAATAAATGCTATTTAGCTTTGACCATTTGTAAAGTAGGTAGTAATTGTTTACTAATAACTATTAAAATAAATTAATTATATATAGTTCACACCATATTCAAGACTAGAATCATAAGCATTAGCCCAAAGAATAATATTTATAACTTTATTAATTAATTACCTGAACGTTTTGCTGGCAAACTCCAACGACCTTCACCATGGTGAGCTATGTAACGAACGAGAAGTGCATCTTCCTCCATGGTCCAGGGCTTTGCAAAAAGCAAGACTAAGAGTTGGTGAAAGCTAAAGTGGGTAAGTCACATCCAGCTACATATATAGATATATATATATATATATATATATATATATATATATATATATATATATATCTATATATGTATGTATGTATGTATGTATGTATGTATGGGTGTTTGCGCGCGCGCGTGCGTGCATGTGCTTATGTGGCACTACTACAAGAGATGAGTTCAAAGCGCTTCACCTAATTTGCTGTACTTAAAAGCAACTTTTCCAAGAAGCAGCTTGCAGAAGTGGATAGACAATATGAGATTTTCTATTGAAGTTCCGATATTGCACTAGTCCAAGACTACAATCATATATATTTGCATGAAATTACAGAAATTACAAAATTTCAATGCATATGGGTTTAGAAACAAAATTGAAATAGTGACTGTTTCATCTACAATGAATTAGATAGTCTAGAAGTAGAATTTGTGGAATCTAATGCTGGCAATAGATTCCATTAACTCTTTTCAAGCAATAGACTAATAAATAAGACTCTTTCAAGCTATCACTAGTATATGTGTGTGTGTGTCCATATATGGACACACACACACATATATATATATATGTGGACGCACACACGTATACTAGTGATAGCTTGAAAGAGTCTTATATATAATTTTAATGCATTTATGGAGAGTGAAAGGAGAAAGAACCTGCTCAACATCATCTCAGTCAAAGTCATCACGTGACTGGCTGGTATTTGCACCATTTTACGCATTAATACTCACTATAAATTTGACAACTATTTTCTATCAAAATGGTATTATTTAAGCTAAAATTCCCTAAAATGGCAATATAACTTTAATATTGTTTTCAAGAAAACCATGATTCATCTAGAAACTTATCAAAAGAGGCAAAGTAAAATTAAAAAAAAAAACATTCACTTTAGCATAACTACTGGACTACGTAAGTAGCTATCAAACGACAGTTATGTAAACTTTGAATCTTAAACCAATAAATTCAAATTTCAACAACTTAACTGAGCCAATTATCATTCCAGATCTAACGCATGATCAATGTCATAAATAATTGATTATCAAATGTTATCATTTGCAGATCTAATGGCATCGATGTCACGAGAAATGATCACATTTATAGCATTAAGGAACACCGCAAAATCATTCAGACACTTAAACAGCCGAAATTTCATATGTTAAAAACTAGATCCACCACATTTTCCTCTCAAACAAAAAAAAAATTATGATCTAATCCAACTTTTTTTCCTAGAAAAAACGAAAACAAGCACTCACCGAATAAGGCGACTGCTAACACAACCAAACCAGGTGCACTCCACGAGCAAGCCATCACGCGTTAAGCTCAGCCTCTTTCTCTAGCTCTCTTAAGAAGAGAATCTAATATAGCTTTGTTTGGTTTTCGAAGGGCTTTGGTGTTTGTTTAGTTGGCTTCATGTGACGCCTCGTCAACTGGTACCATCAGAACGTCGGAGTCTGAGGTCGCCATTGTTTTGGTCACGAGAAGTTGTGAGGACAGTGAGTGAAAGGGAGATATAGAGAGATTGAGGATGTGCTGAGAGAGTTTAGAGAGAGATGGGAGAGATAGAAATTGAGAGAGTGGGCAAGATTAGGGTAAATGCAATTTTGTCTACACCCTTTATACGGTGGTTCGACAGACCACCGTAAATAGTATGCACGTATCACTATTTAACGCAGTTTTTAAAAACCACCGTAAAAGGCATCAGTATATGCCCGCTTTTCTTGTAGTGGATTTAGCTTGAAATCTTTATCTTCCATCACTTTTCAATTTCTTTTATTGGTATGCTAAAATTATAATCCGTTTTTGACAAAGATATGAACATCCCATTACTGTCTCTCTCTTTTATATATTTTTTATTTTTTTTCTGACGGTACGTTATTATGTATAGAAAATGAGTACAAGTGAATGTCTTAAATTTAACTTTGATATTTAGGTAGTTGATTTTACGAAGATTGGGGGGTTAATGAGCTCATAGTGGAATACTTACTCATGGAAGAGGCCAAGTGGGTTGGTGATGGATCCCCTATCATCTAGTCATTAAGTCCTAATCGTAATCAAATGATGTTCAAACTCTGCACTTGAGACGATGGAAATTGTGCTGTGTAAGCTTGTTCAAACTTTGATATTTACATATGTAACCTCTTATCTGTAGAATTTTGACTAAATACTTCAGGTTCTTAATTCTCAGTTCTCAAGATGAGAAAACCCAGTTTTAGTTGAGTTGCAGAAAAATGATAAAACCAAGAAGAGCAAGGGTGGCCTGTGTAATAATAAAAACAAATCCCGCTGAAATGTGATATCCATATATATAATTGTTTCTTCAGTTCATTGGTTGAACAAATAAAGAAATTCATTTCTCCGTACAAACTCAAATCTATCCTCACAAAAGAGAATTATAGAGGACTCTGAGGGGAGGAAAATAAGCAGAAACTGAGAAAGATAAACTTTGAAATTATAGTCGTTAAATATGCTAGATCTGTTAAGTTAAGGTTGTCCTAGTTTCTGACACTATATAGACAAAACCCACGCTCCTGTACAAGAGGTGTATTAAGAAACAAATGAAATCGAGAAAATGGGAACATTGTATTTTTAATTCACCAGCATTTGATAGTATGAGATAAGAAGATTTAAATCTAGCTCAGCTCGTCACAATCATATGATACAATGAGCATTAGTGGCCTTTCCCCAGAGGACAGAAGCCCATAAGAATCATATTTCAAATTTATAGCCCACTTTTGCCAGGCCTTCTGCCTTATTTCTAATCAAGGACAATCTTATGGCCTTTACGAACAAACAACTAAACAACCAGAACCAATCATTCCATTAGAAACAAAACCAAAATTTATTCAGGATTAAGATGTTATCAATTTTAAATCTCATCACGAGGATCATAAATAAATAAAGCATATCATATATAAAAAATACTGCCAAGATCAAGTTATCATAGCCACATGAATACCACAATAAAAGGAAGAAATGGGATAAAAGAGATAATGAGATTTGGCTTCGTGGTCACCAAGTTGAAGGTAAGATACTGTAAAAGTTTTCCTCATTTATGGTAACTCAAAGCTGAGTAAATAGCCTGAACAACTATTGAAGCAACGGCTATTGTCGCCGCAACAAAAGCAAGGACACTCCACGGACTTTGGAAATACTGGTGATTGAATTAAGCTACCCATATCATCAATTTGTTGTTGTAGCGTTTTTGGATGTCCCTTTTGACATCTGAATATATTGAAGGATTCGGCACTAAGTTGGTGCCTATCTTATTGAATAGATTAGCCACTTCTTCATCGCTATCAAGGGCATTGCGAAGTATTTTCTTATCACGCATATCTTTCACATCTTGGGCTCCATCAATCAGTGCGTCAAGTAAAGCTTTTTTTTTTTTTGTAACCGAGGTGTCCGGAACAGCTTACGCGCACCACGACTAATCCTCGGAGGAGACTAGCGCAACCACAACCCACTGTCACGGTCTCCCACTTAAATCATGGAGGAGGCTATTGTGGAGACTCGAACCCAGGACTTCACTATTGGTGCTGTACCAACTTCATCCTGGCCCGCTTCACCACTTGAACCAACCCATTGTGGGTGCGTCAAGTAAAGCTACATAGGAGGAAACTCCAAAGTCATTCAAAAAGTTTGGAGACATTTCATAGGCTATCAAGTTCAAGAACTTGGATGCTGTTGAGTCATCCACTGTAATGGGAGGAAGCTTCAATGTTCCAAGCTTGAAAGTAACGTCTGTCAAACTACTTGTATTGCTAAGTCTCAACCAAATTCCTATTGCTTTAAGCTCCTCAACGTTTCGATAGAACTGCAAATTGTGTGTTTACTTGCTGGAAAATTCTCAAGTGCCTTGCCAATGCATTCTATCAAATTTATAATCTTCTCAAGTGGTTAACTTATGAATGAGACCAAATTTCTAAGTGGTTGAACTGTGGAGTACCGTGTTTGGTTTTCTGCAAGGGGACCAAGGAGTCTTGCTCATAGAAGGTCGAGAAGATGAGTCGGTTCTTCTTCTTGGCATTTTTTATGCCCAAATGCTCATGCTTCTCCCACGGTGCTTTGATGCTACGACTGATGAAATTTTTGATCGATTTCCTCATTTTTGTAATGTCATTTAAGTTACTTAAACAACTTATTGCTGACTTGAGGACACGATAGGGAAGTTGGTTAGCCAATAAGAACAAATCCTGTTGTACAAATTGAGAGTTCTGGAGGTATGCAGTTATAAATAACAATACAGTAAACTGTAATGTAAATTAGTACAGGAGGATTTTTACGTGGTTCGGTTATAAAAACCTACGTCCACGGACAGCTATAGAGTTGCAATTCACTAAGTTCTTGTTTGTACAATCTTTACAGTGCTGACTCACTCTCACACACTGACCAAATCTTTGACAAACAAAATTTTCGTAAAGATCCTAAACTCTAGTGACACTGCCCACTCTCTGTCGCAGATAACTTAACAATACACTGTTAAGTTATACATAACACCCGATGTCTGAAACAGAATTACATTAACACTCAACCCTCAAGTTATCCCAAGTGTCTACTAACTCACTCAGACTTAATCAATAACTCATGTATGATTTTTAACTCTTATACATGAATCAAAGACGCAACTAATCAAAGTAATAAAGACATTCCAATCTATGTAGAAGAACCTCTTTCAATTCATGGAATGTCGTGACCTATACTCTCAAAAAACACAATCAAGTCTCCAATGCGCAAAACTATCTCACTCCCCCGACTATTGTCATACCTCGATATATATTGCTGTAAGTATCTCAATCAAAATCACATTAGGATTAGGATGAAATAAAATAGGAAGTGTTTATGGTTAAACTCCTAAAGTAATTAGGATACAATTAAATATCCTCCTATTTTGATTAGGATACAAGAAATATTATCCTGATCTATAGAGGTATTTATTGTGAATTAAATACTTTCTATAATAAACATCTAGAAACAGTAAAATAGGAATCAAAATACTTTTCTATTTTTATCACAAGTTAACCAAAAACTCAACATGTGCATGGTACATGCAAGTATTACGTTAACACCAACAATCTCCCCCTTTTTGGCAACTTGTGATGAAAACACTGAACTGTTTCTAAGAACAACCTATGATAAGCTAGATATCACTGAAAGTTATCATGAACTATAAAACAGACAACTATCCCATGCAAGGAAATAATCAGAAAGCTGTTGTTAATCACATAACTGATCTAAGCACTAAAGTGAAGTTTGACAACCACTAATGCAATCAAACTCATCTGCAGAACAAATGAAAATATTTGTCAAACACTACTGCATTCAAATTCATCTACAACATTAATCCAAGTAACTGTGCAGATTAATAACCCTCAACACAAATCAGCAGGTAGTTAGAATGCACACATGACACAAGAAATGTAGTTCATTCTCCCCCTCACTTCTTACTTATTCCTTTGAGAAACAAGTAACACAAAAACAAAATTAGTAAGCAGAGAGAACCATGAGTCAAACGATAAAAGAAATGACAGCAAAATAAAATAGTTCAGCAATCAAAATACAGTAATAAAATCCAGCCAACTCCCTTATCTCCCCCTTGATTTCAGCACAAGTGGCCAAAATCTAACTAAGTCTGGGAGACTTTCTAATTGGTGGTGAGGTAGAGCCACCAAGGCGTTTGATGGATTTGCGAGCCATATGCTTAACCCAACGCCTAGGAGTGGAGGTAGGTTGATCAGATGGAACTGGGTCTGGTTGAGCTTCAGCTGGTGCTGTATGTTCAGAAGGGACTGGTGCTGGTGGAGCTTCAACAGTATCCGATGAAGTTGCAGTGACTTCAGCAACAACTCTGCGTATCTCCCTCTCTATTTTTTCGGCACTGGTTTCAAAGATCTTGGCAGGCTATTGTGTAGAGATAACTGGTGACTCAGCTGCTAGAAGAGTTGGTGAGTGAGGTGGTGGTGGATGAGATTCTACTGCAGTTGCTGCAGGGACAGGGATATCCTGAGATTCTGTCTCAACAAGTGGTGAGGTCTGCTTCATTCCAGAATCTGCTTGTATTGGTTCATCTGATTCAGATTCATCTTGCAAAGTGGGAGCTGATGAGTCTAGATTCTACTTCTTCTGATCAGATGATTTCTTCACCACTTTAAGTTTCTTCTTTCCCTTCTTGCTATATCCCTTGACAGAAGTCTTGATTGATTTTTCTTTTGGCTTCTATGCTGTTGTTCTATCTTTCTTAGCAGCAGGTTGTGTAGCATGACTTGATGGCATTTGAGTAGCTTCCTCAGGTAGTGGTTCATTGTCCTCTGGTATTTCCTCAGTTTGTTTTTCGGGAATCGCAGGTTCAGGTTCCATGGATTGTGGTACTGTGGACCGAGACTGTCCTGTAAACTAAGCTTCCAAGATAGATTGCTTGAGTTTAATGTCCTTCAAATCCTGCAGAATATCTGTCAAAGCAGAGTTAATCAATTCAAGTTTTTCTTCAATAATTTTCAATTGCTTTTTCCTGACTTTTGTTGGTTTTGGTTCAGGTACAGGTACAGTTGTTGGTAATGGACTTAGACAAAATTTCTGTCTGTTCACTAGAGCTCACAGGAATATTGTTCTGAGCAAGTATTCCTTGAATCAAACAGGGGAACACAAGCAAATAGTAATCAGAGTGATAGGAACCAATTTATACAATTGTTCTATAAGCTAACAATCCAAAGTTGATTGGCCGATTAGTTCCTAAACAAAATAGAAGTTTCACTCTGTCTTCCCGAATTTGATTTTTGTGGGAAGAAGGAAGCCAATTAAACTGTGCTATCTTATGTAACTCTCTGTATTTCTTCCTAAGGTATTTCTGGTCAAGACCATCTCTAGGTTTCCATTCAATGTCTGTTCAACCAGTCACTTCCTTAACTATTTCTGCCATGTTATATTCTTCATCTACAGAATGCATACTGCCTATTGGAATATCCAGAAAAGAGTTTGTGACATTGGGAGAGAATTTCACAAACTTCCCCCGACAGTAAACTTTGTGATAATGAAAACTCTTAGGATCGTCAATGGCACTTGAGATATTAGCATAAAATTCCTGAATCAAAGTTTTTACAAGAGGGAGAAAGTTTAATACCGTTCGAGTCCAATAATTGGACTCAATCATCTCATTGAGACCATAAGTGTTGAAGTCCGAGAGTTTCACTGGCCTTTTGAAATGTAGCTTTCTCTGTGAAGTAATCTTGACAAACTTCTGTTTGACAGTAGCTGTGAGAAATGTGTTGTATTTTTGCTTGACCTTGTCCTTAATCTTCTTCACTGGTACTTGTTCGTCCTCACTGATGGCGGGATCAACTGTAACCATTACATGTGTGTGTTGCGCAGGAGATGATTGATTGCTGTCACTACTATTATGACTGGAGTCGTTTGAGGAAGAAGAAGCACTAGCTGTCGAGTTTGATGAGGTTGCCATAGTTAGGGTTTCTGAACTATAAAAGATTTTTAGAACAGAAACAGAGAACCAAGACGCAGGACAGGGAAGCAACTATAGGTGAAGGATGATTTGAACAGGAGAAGCCCACAACTATTCGATATATATGCTAGGCCGAATTTTAAGGAATTTCTGTTTTTCAACAAAAATTTATTAATAATTTCCCTTTCCAAAACCATTTAATAACTCCTTTTAAACACATCAATTCAAATTTGATTTAAATTCAAATAAGGAATACTAATAGAATTAGGATTCCCACCACTGAGACTTCTCCCCCTTAATTCAACGATGCTTGACATGGCAATTTTTGACACATGGACACATAAGTGACTTATATTTAGGACAAGCACATAGGGCATTGTTATGAAAAACGTAACAGAACACAGTTAATAATAGCATAACAGTAATATCTGAATTATCATATGTATCATTCTAAGAAAGCATATTTTTAGAGCTGAGTAATTTTTACATGAAAGCTATTTTGATTCAATTGAATGAACAACTTAAGCATGCTTCTTACACACACAAAAGTTGATTTCAATGAAAACTTTTCTAGATTAATACAGTAGCTTTCACACAATATAGAGATAGCCCTTTTCATGAGTGGGTGACGCCAACATATTTCCTAGATACCCTGAGGTTACTCTTAATGATGGCTTTCACACATCATATATTGGTAGCCCTCTCTGTATTTTTCATTTTAAATCAGTATTTATTATTCACACAAATTTTATATCATAGCTCAAACATGCTAAATTAGAAGGAAACTTATGATATTACAGATATGAATAACATAACAGCATACTGTGTTCACTCATATAACTGACAAATACCTGAGGCTTTTCTTATATTTTCAAGCCCTCTTATGTCCAATGCCTTAGTGAACAAGTCAGCCAGTTGTTTATTAGTGAAGATGTGCTCAATGTGTATTACTTTAGATTCTACTAGTTCCTTTATAAAATGGTATCTAATATCAATGTGTTTTGTTCTAGAATACTGAACAGGATTTTTGGAAATATTTATAGCACTAGTATTATCACAAAACACAATTATAGACTTTTGTTCAATACTATAATCACTCAACATTTGCTTCATCCATAATAGTTGCGTACAATAACTCCCTACTGTTATGTATTCGGCTTCAGATATAGATAAGGAAATTGAATTTTGCTTTTTGCTGTGCCATGAAACGAAGTTAGTACCAAGATAAAAACAACCTCCTGAAGTACTTTTTCTGTCATCTGCATGTCCTGCCCAATTTGCACCACTGAACCCTACAAGACAATAATTTGTATCTTTAGAAAGCCATATTCCATAATCACATATTCCATGAACATACCTGATGATTCTATTGGCTGCTGCAAGATGTGATTCTTTGGAATTTGCTTGAAACCTTGCACAAAGTCCTACACTAAAGCTCAAATCTGGTCTGCTTGCTGTGAGGTATAGTAGGCTGCCAATAATGCTTCTATACAAGCTTGCATCAACATCTTTTCCTGCATTATCCTTTGAAAGTTTTAGATTAGTACTGATAGGACTTTTCATTGGTTTTGCATTTTCAAGCCCAAACTTCTTTACAAGATTCTTGGCATATTTTGATTGAGATATGAATATCCCATCATTCATTTCCTTAACCTGCAACCCAAGAAAGAAATTTAATTCTCCTACCATGCTCATCTCAAACTCTTCCTGCATCAACTTAACAAACTCATTAATTTTGCTTTTGTTAGTTGATCTGAAAACAATGTCATCAACATATATTTGAGCAACAATAAAATAATTAGATGCATGTTCGATAAACAAAGTCTTATCATTGCTGCCTCTTTTATAACCTTTGTTGATTAAAAAATTTGTCAACCTTTCATACCAAGCTCTAGGAGCTTGTTTCAAACCATACAGAGCTTTGTGCAATTTGTACACAAAATCAGGATGTTTAGGATCTTCAAATCCTTTAGGCTGTTCAACAAAAACTTCTTCATTGAGATAGCCATTTAAAAATGCAGTTTTAACATCCATTTGATACAACTTAAAATCAAGCAAACAAGCAATTGCAAGTAGTAATCTGATTGACTCAAGTCTAGCTACTAGTGCAAAGGTCTCATCAAAGTCTATGCCTTCAACTTGTGTGTAACCTTGTGCAACTAACCTGGCTTTATTCCTTACTACTTGACCATTTTCATCAGTTTTTTTTTAAATATCCATTTAGTTCCAATGACATTTGTATTTTCTGGCTTGGGAACTAATTCCTATACTTCATTCCTTTTAAACTAAGTAAGTTCATCTTGCATAGCTTGAATCCACACCTCTTCTTTTAAAGCTTCTTTCACATTTTTTCGCTCAACTAAAGAAACATAACATACAAACCTTACCTGATTTCCTACCTTGCTCCGGGTTTTCATCATGCCATCTGGTGTTCCAATGATAGAACTTGTTGGATGTGCCTTCTGTATCCATGTGGGTGGATTTTTTCTATCTTCATCATTCCGGTTTGAACTTTTGTTCAAATTTGAGTTGTCAGATGTTACTGTTACATCAGGTGTAATAGCAGCTGTTTCCTTCTTCATAACAGCATCTTCTTTTTTGTTGCTGTCGAAATATGATTTTTCTACCTCTTCTGTGAAGCTGGTTATGCTTTACTCTTATGAGTACTTAGCATAATCATCAAGGTCATCAAATACTATGTTTGCAAATTCCATGACTGCCTCAGTTCTCAGATTGTAAACTCGAAATGCTTTGCTGTTTTGTGCATATCCCACAAAGACTCTTTCATCACTTCTCAGATCCAATTTACCTAACTGCTCTCTGTCTTTTAAAATGTAACACCTGCATCCAAAGACATGAAAATATTTCAAATTAGGTTTCATACCTTTCAAAATTTCATAAGGTGTCTGGTTACTGCCAGGTCTAAGAAAAACTCTATTTGAAATATAACAAGCAATGCTTATTGCTTCAGCCCATAGCCTCTTGGTCAACTTTTTGCTATTGAGCATTATGTAGCCATCTCTTGAAGAGTTCTATTTTTCCTTTCCACAATGCCACTCTGTTCAGGAGTTTTAGGAGCTAAAAATTAATGATCAATTCCATGATATTTGTAAAAGTTAGCATAGCTAACATTTTCAAATTCCTTTCCATGATCACTTCTTATTTTCACAATCCTTCCAATGTTCCTATTTTGCTTATTTTCAAGCTTAACACAAAGATTCCTGAAAGCTTCAAAAGTGTCAGATTTTTCTTTAATGAAATCAACCCAAGTATATCTAGAAAAATCATCCACACAAACAAATATGTATCTCTTACCTGTAATGCTTTCAATTTGCATAGGACACATAAGATCCATATGAAGCAAATCAAGTATCTTAGATGTGCTAAGATGTGGATTTGATTTGTGTGAACTTCTTATTTGTTTTCCCATTTGACATGGTCCACAAACTTTATTAATTTTGTCATCAAGTTTAGGAACTCCTCTTACAGCACCTAACTTAGTTAATTTAACCAAGTCTTTGTAATTTAAGTGTCCTAATTTTTGATGCCACAATTCTAAATCCGAAATCCTACCATGAAATGCAATTTTTACCAAATAACACTAATCTGAGGATCTATTACCTTCTAGAATGCATTTATCAAAATTATCTAAGACCATGCATTTGTTTTGTGTGAAGTTAACGGTATACTTTTCTTCACAAATCTGATTAATGCTTATAAGATTAGCTTTCAAATCTTCAACTAGTAGGACATTTTTAAAATTTGGTAGGCCTTTGACATTCAAAGTGCCTTTACCAATGATCTTACTTGTTGCTCCATCTCCAAAAGTGACATTGCCATCCTTGCATGCTTTAAAGTTTGTTAGAAATTGTTTATTTTCAGTCATGTGCTTGGAACAACCGCTGTCAAAATACTACAAATCATTAGATGTATGATTAAGTGCAGTAAAGGCAACATAGCATACTGTTCTATCTTTCTTAACCCACTGCAGTTGCGATTTAGGTAACAATTTGAACTGTTTTGATCTTTTATACAAAAGATTCAACAATTTAAAGCATCTAGACCTAATGTGTCCCTTTTTACCACAAAAATAACAAATAGGAATGAATTTCCTGACCTTTTTAGGACTGGACTTGAACGAACTTAGAGGAGAAACGAATGTTTCATCACTCTTTGAACTAGGACCTGACTTTAAGGAGTTAAGTTCAGAATGTTTACCTGTTGTTAAAGCTTTTACAAAGACTGTTTTTGATGTAGATGCAACATTACCTTCTGTATACCCCAATCCATGTTTGTTGGAGTTGTCTCTTCCAAGGTTCAAGACCTGATCAAGTTTGGCTGCTCCAATTTTGTGTTGATCAACACATTTCTTGCTTTCAATCAGTCATATTGTAATTTTCACAATGTGTGCTATTTTGTCTGTCAAAATAGTCTCAAGTTTTGTAATATGGTTTTCAGCATAGGATTTTTCACATTTCAGAACTTCAATCTCCTTTTTTAAGGTGTTGATTTCTTCTTTCTGACTCAGCCATTCACTATAGAGTGCATTGTATGTTTCTTGCAACTCTTCATAATATTATGGCCCATCCTCATCATTTGAATGATCAACACTGACTTGACAATCTTTTGTTATGTCACAGCTTTCCCTTTATCTCCTGCAGATGCTGTAAATGCAACAAAATTTCTTATGCAATCTTGATCTTCTGACTCCGATTCTGGTTCATCACTCCAGGTTGCTGTCAGCCCTTTGTTTTTCTTCTTGAGGTTAGCACATTCAGATTGAATATGCCCATAACCAGAACATTCATAACACTAAATCTGTCATTTCTTTTTAGGTTGTTTCGGCTTCTTTTTATCATTCTCCTTGCTAAACTTTCTAAACTTTTCTTCACTTGAGGTTGATAGCTTTCCTTAATTCTTTTTCCTAAAATTTCTTTTCATGAACTTGACATAATTTCTTGTTAGAAAAGCAATTTGTTTAGAATCAGTTTCATCAATCTCATCACTACATTCATCATCAGATTTTTCTGCTTTCACATTAAATGCAATGCTTTTGCTTTTTTGTTTCCGAGTACTTTAATTTATTTCAAAGTTTTGGAGAATGCCTATTAGTTCATCAACTCTCATTTCATTAATGTTTTTGACTTCCTTAATGGCTGAAATTTTAGGTTGAAATTTATCTGAGACAGACCTAATTATTTTACTAACAACTTCTGCATCAGTGAAAGTTTTGCCAAGCATGTATGCTTAATTCGTAATGTGACATATCTTAGAGTAAAAATCAGAAATTGATTCATCCTCATGCATCATCAGATTTTCAAATTGAGAATTTAGCCTCATTAATTTAGATCTTTTAACAGATGCAGTACCTTCATGTTTTATCTCAAGTATGTCCCATGTTTCTTTGGCCACTTTGCATCTAGAAATCTATCCGAAGTTGTTTAAGTCTACTGCAGCGAAGATTGCATTAAGTGCCTTGGAGTTCCAACTGGATTGTCAGTATTCTTCATCAGACCATTCATCCTCTTGTTTTGATTCGACATTACCAAAAGCATTCAGCTTTGTTGGCAGTGTCCGTCCTTTAAGTACACTAGTCCATGCCCTGTCATCAAGAGATTTGATATATATCATCATTCTTACCTTCCAATATGGGTAATTACCATCATCGAGAATAGGTGGTTGCGTTCCAGATCCTCCATTGCGAATAAACTCTATCCTTCCAGATCAACGTGATCGTTTTCTTCACTTGTCTATCAGTGAACTTTCTCTAATAACAATTGAGAGTTCTGGAGGTATGTAGTTATAAATAACAACACAATAAACTATAATGTAAATTGGCACAGGAGGATTTTTACGTGGTTCGGTCATAAAAACTTACGTCCACGGATAGCTATAGAGCTACAATTCACTAAGTTCTTATTTGTACAATCTTTAAGACCATTTACTACTCTCCCACACTGGCCTAATATTTGACAAACAAAATCTTCACAAAGATCCTAAACTCTAGTGACATTGTCCACTCTCTGTTGCAGATAACTTAACAACACACTGTTAAGTTATACATAACACCCGATGTCTGAAACAGAATTACATAAACACTCAACCCTCAAGTTATCCCAAGTGTCTACTAACTCACTCAGACTTAATCAACAACTCTGTACGATTTTTAACTCTCATACATGAATCAAAGATGCAACTAATTAAAGTAATAAAGACATTCCAATCTGTATAGAAGAACCTCTTTCAATTCATGGAATGCCGTGACCTATACTCTCAAAAAACACAATCAAGTCTCCAATGCGCAAAACTATCTCAGTCCCCCGACTATTGTCTTACCTCGATATATATTGAGAGGTCTAGTCGAAATCTTCCTAAAATTCCTGTAAGTATCTCAATCAAAATCACATTAGGATTAGATTAGAATAAAATAGGAAGTGTTTATAGTTAAACTCCTAAAGTAATTAGGACACAATTAAATATCCTCCTATTTTTATTACGATACAAGAAATACGATCCTGATCTATAGATGTATTTATTATGAATCAAATACTTCCTATAATAAACATCTAGAAACAGTAAAATAGGAATCAAAATACTTTTCTATTTTTATCACAAGTTAACCAAAAACTCAACATGTGCATGGTACATGCAAGTATTACGTTAACACCAACACAAATGTTAAGCAATCAACTTTTATCTTTAATTTTTGTAAATTCTCATGATTATTTTCATTGGCAACGCAATCTATGTAGTGAAGTATTGTACACCCATCCACCGAAAACATCCAGGCAAGGTCATCATCACTAAAGCATTCCATTGCCGCCTCTTCATAGCACTTCCTCAACTCATTGATCTCTCTTCTAATTTTGGAATACATAACCCCTTTGCGCAAACAATGTTCTTGGATGAACTGGATAGCAATTTTAAGTTTCAGCTTTTCCATCATCTGCAGATTTGAACATCTGTGATGGTAAGAACCGATTGAAACCACCCTTCAAGGATTGCCCTATTAGGATGAGTGGAACCTTTTGTATCTTTGGTTGGCTTTCCTCCATTACCATGGCACCATTCAAGGATTTGAATTTTTCCCCCACATTACTGCTTATAGTGGAGTTCACTTCCTCCTTATTGATGTTGATTACATAGCTCAAATCCTCCCAGTTCTCCTCTACAATTTGGGCATTGCCCATGTTTGTTTCAGTTTTCGATTGTGAAATATGTTTGTTTGAAACCATTGACTCCAAAACGATTGTCTGATATGCTAGCGCTAAAATTAAATTCTAAATTAGGCTTCCAAATCAGCAGGAAAAAATAAAATACAAAAGTTCGAGTTGAAGAATAAAAAGTAAATATTAATTACGTTGAAACTCTTCATTTATATGGAAAACAAATATATATATATATATATATATATATATATATATATATAACAATTTTGAAAAAGAGACTAATTGTTTAATTGAATATAAATATATACTCCATTATAT
Source organism: Boswellia sacra (assembly GCA_013180625.2). Classification (NCBI taxonomy): domain Eukaryota; kingdom Viridiplantae; phylum Streptophyta; class Magnoliopsida; order Sapindales; family Burseraceae; genus Boswellia; species Boswellia sacra. Next base: position 266,344 of record SNVD02012387.1, on the reverse strand, counting down.
ATTATTGAGATAACAACAACGTAGCATATGAACTAAACATAAGTAACTAAAATAAATTAGTCAAGTAGAATTAGGATTTATATTCATAGAAAAATGAGAATTACCATGAGTACTATATAAGTAGAGTGTTTTTCTTATTTGTTCAAGTGTGTGTGGAATTTAAAAAGAAAGAAATAAAGAGTCAAGTTTTCAAGATTCTTGTGTATTGATATCCAACAAACTGGTATCAAAGCCACAATAGGGTGAAGGAAGAAGGAAGTCTGCACCATCAACAGCCAAGGTTTGTCGTCAGTATCATCGAAAAACCGCTGGAAAGTCGTCGGAAAAATATCGACCTGCAAGTGGGATCTCACCTCCATCGTCATCAGATAGATCGAACAATGATCTACAAGTTTCTCTTCTTGGCTGACGTCAAATTCATGCTAGAACACATCAGAAACGAAAAAAACAAGTTGGGAAAAATGTCTTCACCGTGAAAGTCATCGGAAACCGGCAAGTGAATTGACACTGCCCATCTAGTTCAACTCAGAATTAGCCGATCTACAAACCCCAAGAAGAGTCATTGTGCTTGGACGTCAGAAAATAACCCGTTCGTGATTTAGGTGAAAACTATCAATCGGCCCCCTGAGATGTAAAATAGCAATCAACCCCTTGGTTCAGAAAACATCCAATGGCCCCCTGCTATAAAAAATATCAATCTACCCTGTGGATGTTAACAAATATCGGTAAGCCCCCCAAAGCTGAAAATACTTAATTTTAATCCTTTGTGTGCAGAATTTTGGTTTGGTCCAAATAGATTTTGTTTGTGACAGATTGACTCCTATAGTAGCATTAGCAATATGAACAAAATTACAATTCCAAAATTGAAAGAAAATAGATATGAAATATGGCGTATAAGGATGAAATCAATCCTTGGAGATAATGGTGTTTGAAAAATTATTGAAAAAGGCTTTGATAAGCCACAAAATATTGAAACATTGTCTCAACAACAAAAGAGTGATTTTGAAAAACATATCAATGAAACGAGAAGGCTTGCCACTTTATTCAAGAAGCATTAGATAATGTTGTAATTGAAAAATATGGTGATATAGAATCTGCTAAAGAATTATGGAAAAAGCTTGAAAAATCACATAGAGGACAAGAAAAAGTCAAAAAGGTGTGTCTACAAGCTTTAAGAGGTGAGTTTGAATCGCTACATATGAAGGAAGGTGAGTCTATTTCTGATCACTTTTCAAGAGTTTTGACTGTCTCAAATCAATTGAGAAAAAATGGTGAGAAATTAGAAGATACAAGAATTATAGAAAAGATACTTCACTCTTTGGATTGATCATTTAATACCATAGTTCAAATTCTTGAACAAGATGACAAATTGGAAGGAATGACAATTGACAAACTTGAAGGTATATTACAAGCACATGAAGAGAATTCAAAAAAAAAGTGTTTCAGAACAACTCCTTAAAACAAAAATTAAGGAGAAGGAAGAAAGTAATGAAAGAAATCAACGTGGTCGAGGTCGAGGTCAAAATCGAGGTTGAGGACAAGGATGAGGTATGAATCAAGGTTGTGGACAAGGTGGGAATAACAACTCCACTACCAACAACAATACTAATCGAGGAGAAAATTCTACAAGAGGTCGTGAAAGGGGGAACTCAAATTCAAGATATGGGAGGTCACAAGTCCAATGTTACACTTGTCAGAAGTATAGACATTATGCGGGTGAGTGTAAGGCTCACATTCAATGCTTTAATTACTAAAACATGGGCATTATGCAACTGAATGTAGAGCACCTAAAAAAGTTGAAGAAAAAACAAATTATGTGGAAGAAAAAATCGAAGAAAGTGGTACTTTACTACTGGTTCGTAAAGACAAAAATGAAAGTCAAGAAAATACATGGTATCTTGACACTAGAGCTAACAACCACATGTGTGGACAAAGAAATTTGTTTGCAAATTTGGATGAATCCATTAGTGGGAATGTCTCATTTGGTGATGATTCAAAAATTCCAGTAAAGGATAAAGGTAACATTCTTATCTGCATGAAGAATGGAAAATATCAATTTATGTCCAATGTTTATTATGTGCCAAACATGAAGAACAATATCTTAAGTTTGGGGCAACTTTTGGAAAAGCGAGATGACATCAACATGAAAGATAATAGTATCTCCATAGGAGACAACAAAAGGAATTTTATAGCCAAAGTTCCTATGTCTGAAAATAGGATGTTATTGCTTAATATCCAAAATGATGTTGCAAAATGTCTCAAAACATGCTATAGGGATAGGTCATGGCTTTGGCATCTTCGATTTGGGCATCTAAATTTTGAAGGACTATAATTATTATAGAAGTACATGGTGAGAGGATTACCTTACATCAATCATCCAAATCAACTATGTGAAGATTGCTTAGTTGGAAAACAATTTAGAAAAGCTGTTCCAAAAGAGTCATACTCAAAAGCTCAAAAACCACTTGAGCTTATACATGTAGATGTGTGCAGTCCAATCAAGCGAAGCTCTCTTGGTAATAGCAACTATTTTCTCTTTTTCATAGATGACTTTTCAAGGAAGACATGGGTGTACTTTCTAAAGCAAAAGTCAGAAGTTTTTGGGATTTTCAAGAAATTCAAAGCAATAGTTGAGAATGAAAGTGGTCATCAAATTAAGGCTATGAGAACTGATCAAGGAGGAGAATTTACATCTAAAGAATTCCATGAATTTGTGAGATGAATGGAATTTAACTATTCCTAACTATTCCTAGATCACCCCAACAAAATGGAGTTGTAGAGAGAAAGAATAGAACAATTCTTGACATGGCACGAAGCATGCTTAAAAGTAAAAGAATGCCAAAGGAGTTTTCGGCAGATCACCAACAAAAAGTGTGCAAGGAAAAACACCTCAAGAAACTTGGAGTAAGGAAAGCCTGGAATTGCTCATTTGCGAGTATTTGGAAGTGTGGCATATATACATGTGCCAGATGAGAGGATAACTAAGCTAGATGACAAGAGTGAGAAATTGATTTTTATCGGCTATAAATATAGTTCTAAAGGTTACAAGTTATACAATCCAAAGACAAAAAAGATCGTGATTAGTTGAGAGGTATAATCTGATGAAGAAATCACTTGGGATTGGAATATACTTAATGAAGATTACAGTTTTATTCCTTATATTGATGAGGAAGATGAAGAACGAGTCATGGAGATAGAAAACGAGAGTGAAAAACTTCTTACTTCACCAAATTCACATGGAGAATCTATATCATCTTCATCTAGTGGAAGCTCAAGTGATGGAAGTCCACGTACAAGAAGTCTACAAGAAATCTATGAGGTAACCGAGAGAATTGATAATCTAACTCTCTTTTGTCTTTTTGCTGATTATGAGCCAGTGAACTTTGAAGAAGCAACACAAGATAAGAAGTGGAGAAAGGCAATGGATGAAGAAATAAAATCCATTAAAAAGAATAAAATGTGGGAACTTGCTTCACTAATATAAGGGTAAAAAGCAATTGGCGTCAAATGGGTGTACAAGACAAAGAAGAATGCTAGTGGAGAGATTGAATGCTACACAACAAGATTAGTCACAAAGGGCTATAGTCAAAAGGAAGGCATTGACTATGATGAAGTGTTTGCTCCCGTTGCTCGTTTGGAAAAAATAAGGTTGATTATCTCAATGGCAGCTCAAAATAAATGGAAAATTTTTCAAATGGATGTGAAATCCGCCTTTTTTTTGGGGAAAAATTACTATTCACATAAAAAGAAAAAAGAAAGTACAAAACACGAGGGGCATACCCCAAGAAGAGTACCTAGGACTCACAAGTCCAAAAAGAAATAACAAAGCCCAAAGGCCTCAAACAAACAAACGGAACATAGAGCTGAAGGCCCCAAACAAAATAGAAGATGGCGTATAGGCCCAAAACCAACCACAATGAAGCTATCATCACCATAAACAACAAACAAAAGGGCGCATTTGCCCAATTAAACAAAATAAAATCTAAAAAATGAACTAACGATGAAGTCCCCATATAGCACGAAGCTGAGGAGTGATCACGTACTTGGCTTCAATGGTTAGAAGCCGAAAGTGAACCAAAGCAAAAATCTCGTCAATCACCTGACGACGAGTCCGATGATGCTGTTGATACACACGATCATTCCTCTCATACCATAGAAAATAAACTGTAGTAGAAAAGACCAAACGTACAAGGATATGCCCAAAATTCTTCCCGTCTGAAGATGAAAAAAAGCCTAATGAAGTATAGAGAGCCGACCAAAAGATGGCCAAACAATGAGGTTCTTAGCTGAAATCTCCCCCCCTATAGAAGACGAGAAAGGACAGCTAAGAAAAGATGATCGTGAGTCTCATTTGATGAAGCACAGAGAACACAGCCCGAAGAAGATAACATGCCATGACGCCGTAGCCGATACATAATACGAAGACGACCCAATGAGGCGAGCCAAAGAATAAAGGAGTGCCTTGGAACATGGCTAGGGAACCAGAGAAGATGATGAAAGGAGTTCACTGATCGTCTACTCTATAATAATTCCCATGCTGAGTCAATGGAGAAAATACCAGAGGTGTGGCCCTCCCAAACAATATGGTCAGGAGTCCCTATCATAGGGTGAATGTTGACAGAGTCCCAAACCCATCCAAGGATCGGCCCACCATCAGGGAAAGCCCAATCCCTATCCTGAATAACAGCTAAGACCTTTGTATCTGAGGGAAGACCTGTAGATGATAGAGTTCTGAAAGAAAACAACCATTGGGTTATGTAGTTAAAGGTCAAGAAGACAAAGTTTTGAAATTGAAGAAAGCTCTTTATGGGTTAAAGCAAGCACCAGGAGCATGGAATAGCCGAATTGACAAATACTTTCAAGAAATGGGCTTCACTAAATGTCCCTACGAACACGCTCTTTACATCAAGATCAAAGATGGAAATATCTTGATTGTATGTTTATACATGAATGATTTGATCTTTACTAGGAATAATGTCAATATGTTCCAAGAATTCAAAAAGGCCATGGCAAAAGAGTTTGAGATAACTGATATTGGGTTCATGGCATACTATCTTCAGATTGAAGTTAAACAATAACAAGATGGTATTTTTATTTCTCAAGAAGGGTATACAACTTGAAAAATTTCAAGATAGATGACAGCAATCCCATGAGTACACCAGTAGAATGTGGAATTAAACTATCCAATAATGGAGAAGGAGAAAGCATTGATCTAACACTATTCAAGAGCTTAGTTGGAAGCTTGCGGTATTTGACATGTACGAGACCTGATATTCTCTATGTAGTTGGTCTAGTAAGTCGCTTCATGGAGAATCCAACTACTACACATTTCAAAATTGCTAAAAGAATCCCTCGCTATCTTAAAGGTACTATTAATTTTGGTTTTTATTATTCACTTTCTGATAATTACAAACTTATTGGATATAGTGATAGTGACTGGGCTGGAGATACTGATGATAGAAAGAGTACTACTGGTTGTGTTTTCTTCATGGGACATACTTCGTTTACTTAGATGTCAAAGAAATAACTAATAGTTACATTGTCAACTTGTGAAGCCGAGTATGTTGCTGCTACTACATGCGCATGTCACATAATTTGGTTAAGGAGTTTGTTGAAGGAGTTGAATACTTTACAAGAAGAGCCAACGAAGATTTGTGTTGATAACAAGTCAGCAATAGCACTAGCAAAGAATCTAATGTTCCATGATCGAAGCAAGCACATTGATACTTGTTACCATTATACACGAGATTGCATCACAAGAGGAGAAGTGAAAGTGGAGTACGCAAAGTCACAAGATCAAGTTGCAGACATAATCACCAAGCAACTCAAGCATGAAGTCTTTATTAGAATTAGAGATTCACTTGGTGTAACAAATCAAGTTTATGTTGAGTTTTGGCTCATATGCAAGTGGAAGAGATCCCACATTGGTTAAGTAGTAAAGCTTGGGTCTCATGTGGGCTTATAAAAGAAGCCATATGGGAGAAGCTTAAGTGTCCCATTGGAAATTCTCCTCTACCCCTTATATTTGTAAGGTCTCACATATAAGATCTCATAGTTTAAGGGTCTTTCATTAAGGACCTTAAAGTTTAAAATATTTGCTTTTTCCTCCTTTGGTTTCGGGTATTTTAGTATTGCCCAATTGTTTGGGTAATTACAGTTTGGCCCAAATATTTGGGTAATTATAGTTTGGCCCAATAGTTGTGATATTTGTATTATGGCTCAAAATTAAAGTTTGTAATTCTCTTTGAAGATAGTGGAAGTTTTCTTCAGCGGCGCCCGAGGACGTAGGTACTTATACCGAACATCGTTAAATCTTGGTGTTCTTTCTATTTTGCATTGTTGGTTGATTGGTTGCCTCTTTAGTTGCTATTATATTCAATTATCTAGCATATTTTGTGGTTGTTCATTTTGGTTGTTTTGTTGCTTTCGCTTCCGGTCTGCGCAACAATTGATATCAGATCCTAAGGTTTTGAGTAGTAAGTGGCTATTTCATTGAAGCACTTACTGCTATTCTGGGCTGTTAAGTTTGGATTGCTAATTATTGAATATAATAGTTTGTTTGGAGCTTGGTTATTGGTGATTTGTGTATCGAGCTTTTTTGTGAGAGGCAGTGATGGCTTCATCATCAACTATACCGAAGAAGACAGTGACTGTGACAAATGCAAAAATAGATGTTGAAAACTTTGATGGTCGAAATAATTTTAGCTTATGGCAGAGTGAGGTGTTAGACGGGTAGTATCAGCAAGAGTTGGATATTGTTCTCAAAGAAACAAAACCAGAAGATATCAGTGCAAGAGATTGGGATAGGCTGAATATAAAAGCTTGTGGGTTGATTCGCTCTTGCTTGTATAGAGAACAAAAGTATTCGTTCACAAAAGAGACATCTGCAAACAAACTGTGGAAGGCACTGGAAAACAAATATATGAAGAAAAGCAATGAGAATCGGTTATATCTATTGAAGAGATTGTTCCGTCTCTAGTTGAAATCAGGTACGAGCATCAGTTCTCATATTGATGAGTTTAATAAGTTAATTGTTGATTTGTTAAACTTAGATGAAACCTTCAAAGATGAAATTAAGGCTATGCTATTGATTGACTCACTTCCAAATGAATTAGATCATTTGTGCATTACTTTTACCCATGGGAAAGATAAACTGTCTTTTGAAGAAGTTTGTTCTGCTTTGTTGAATTATGAAATTCGTAAGAAAGATCAAAAGGAACATAGGGATGAGTCAGTAGATGCATTGACAGTGAGAGAGCGTAGTCAAAGTAGGAAACCATAAAAAGAGGAAAAATCTTGGTCGAGGGGTAGATTAGGAAAAGATGAGTATGCCTTTTGTCGTAAGAAATGGCATCGGAAGAAAGATTGTCCTAAGTTGAAAAAGAAAGATAAGGGCAAGGCTGTTTCTGATGCATGTATTATTGAGCGTGAGGATGATAGTGATTTTGATATAAGTCTAGTTGGTCATCCATCCACTTCTAGTTCTGATGAGTAGATTATGGATTCGAGTTGTACTTATCAAATGTGTCCACATAGGGAATAGTTCTTTCAGTTTGAAGAGCTTAATTATGGAGTTGTGTATATGGGCAATGATGATATTTGCCATACTGTTAGGATAGATTCGATCCGATTGAGGAATCATGATGGACTGACTAGAGTTCTAATAGATGTTCGATATGGACCGAAGTTGAAGAAGAATCTCATCTCTTTGGGAGCCTTAGAATCTAAAGGCTGTGGTATATCTATTTGAGATGGTATTTTGAGGGTCACTTTAGGCGCTCTTGTGGTATTGAAAGGCACTAGGAGGAACAACTTGTATTACTATAATGGTAGTACGGTTATTGGATCGGCAACTATGGTTTCTGATAATGATACAGATTCAGAGATCACTAGACTGTGGCATATACGTTTAGGACATGCAAGTGAGAAAGCCTTATTCAGTTTGGTGAAACGAGGCTTATTGAAAGGTGCAGAGACCTGCAAGCTAGATTTTTGTGAGCATTGTGTTCTGGGAAAGCAGAAGGGAGTGAAATTTGGCACCGCTATTCATGTGTGGGGACCTACCAAAACCGCATCGATGGGATGTAGGCACTACTTTGTTACTTTTGTTGATGACTTTTCCAGAAGAACTTGGGTGTACTGTTTGAAATCAAAAGATGATGTACTTGGTGTTTTCCTTAAGTGAAAAAAAATGATTGAGACACAAACTGGCAAGAAGATCAAGCATCTCAGAACAGATAATGGTGGTGAGTAATGCAGTGATCAGTTTTTGAAATTGTGTCGAGATGAAGGTATTATATGTCATTTTACTGTTAGAGGTACACCGCAACAGAATGGGGTGGCAGAATGTATGAACCGGACATTGTTGGAGAAAGTTCGGTGTATGTTGTCCAATGTTGGGTTGGGCAAGGAATTTTGGGCTGAGGCTGTGACTTATGCGTGTCATCTCTTTAATCGTCTACCTTCAGCTGCTATTGGTGATAGAACTCCATTGGAGGTATGGTCTGGACAACCTGTTTCTGATTATGATTCTTTACATGTTTTTGGTTCTACTGCATATTATCATGTGAAAGAATCTAAGCTGGATCCTAGAGCCAAGAAAGCGATTTTCTTGGGATTTGCTTTAGGAGTAAAAGGATATCGTCTTTGGTGTCCTAGTTCGAGAAAGATTGTATCTAGCCGAGATTTGACATTTGATGAGTCTTCAATGTTGAAGAAATCAGAAAACTAGACAAAGGTGAATGGTACTCCACAACAGGTGGAGCATACTCAGCAGCAGGTGGAGTTTGAAACGACGACATTGAACCCAATTAGATCTGTTAAGACAGATGATGGTACTCCTATGATAGAGGAGGATTTGGGAGATGATGGAAAGGGTTCTACTTAGGAACCCCAATAGCAACAAGAATCTATTGCAGTTAATAGGCCAAGACGTGAGATTCGCATACCTGCTCGATTTGCTGATATGGTGGCCTATGCACTTCCAATTGTAGATGATGATGTTCCTTCCACTTATAGAGAGGCAGTCAGATATTCTGAAGTTGATAAGTGGAAGACAGCTATGAGCGAAAAGATGCAGTCTCTTCTGAAGAATAAAACTTGGGAGCTAGCTCAACTACCGAAGGGTAAAAAGGCAATTGGGTGCAAATGGGTATATGCAAAGAAAGATGGATTTCCTGACAAGAATGACGTCCGCTACAAGGCAAGGTTGGTAGCTAAAGGCTACGCTCAGAGGGAAGGAATTGACTACAATGAGGTATTTTCTCCAGTTGTGAAATATTCTTCCATTAGAATTTTGTTGGCCTTGGTAGCTCAGATGAATATGGAACTAGTTCAACTTGATGTTAAAACTACATTTTTACATGGTGGCTTAGAAGAGAAAATCTATATGACTCAGCCAGAGGGATTCAAAGTTGCTGATAAGGAAAATTTGGTGTGCAAATTGAAAAGATCGCTTTATGATTTGAAGTAATCTCCTAGACAGTGGTACAAGTGATTTGATCGGTTTATGATGGGTCAAAGGTACACAAGAAGCAAATTTGATAATAGTGTGTATTTTCGGAGGCTACATGATGGTTCTTTCATTATCTACTCTTGTATGTTGATGATATGTTGATAGCTTCGACGAATGTCGAAGAAATTGCAAAGTTGAAGACTCAGTTGAATCGAGAGTTTGAGATGAAAGATTTGGGTGAAGCTAAGAAGATACTAGGTATGAAGATTAGCAGAGATAGACGGAGAGGCAAGATTTGTTTGACTCAGAAGCAGTATCTGAAGAAGGTATTACAGCGGTTTGGCATTACAGAGCAGTCAAAACCTATAAGTATCCCACTTGCTCCTCATATGAAGCTTAGTGCATCTTTATCTCCTAATACAGATGAGGAACGAGAGCATATGTCTCGCATTCCATATGCTAATGCAGTTGGTAGCCTAATGCATGCTATGGTGTGTATAAGACCCGACATTTCACATGCAGTTGGAGTTGTGAGCAGGTATATGCATGATCCTGGTAAAGGACATTGGCAAGCAGTGAAATAGATTCTACGGTATTTGTTGAAAACCGTAGATGTTGGCTTAGTCTTTGAGAGGGATGATACATGTGATCAGTATGCTATTGGTTATGTTGATTCTGATTATGCTGGTGATTTGGATAAACGTCGGTCAACAACCAGTTATGTGTTTACTCTTGCAAGAGCACCAGTGAGTTGGAAGTCTACTTTACAGTCTACGGTGGCTTTGTCTACTATAGAGGCAGAGTATATGGCAATGACAGAGGCTGTGAAGGAAGCTATTTGGTTATAGGGATTACTGGATGAATTGGGAATTGGGCAGAAGAAGATCACTCTTTATTCTGACAGTCAGAGTGCTATCCACTTAGCGAAGAATCTAGTGTTCCATGTTCGTACGAAGCATATTGATGTTCGGTATCATTTTGTGCAGTAGATCATTGATGAAAGAAGAATCTTACTTCAGAAGATTGAGACTGCCAAGAATCCCACAAATGTGTTACTAAGGTTGTGACAGCGATCAAGTTCAGTCATTACTTGAACTTGATCAACATTGTGCAAGTTTGACCGCGCCATTGGGTGCATTTGGAGGTGTTGCAATTGTGATAGAGAATGTGAAAAAAAGAAGAAATTTGTGGTGGGTTGGCATATTCGCCAAGGTGGAGATTTGTTGAGTTTTGGCTCATATGCAAGTGGGAGAGATCCCACATTGGTTAAGTAGTAAAGCTTGGGTCTCATGTGGGCTTATAAAAGAAGCCATGTGGGAGAAGCTTAAGTATCCCATTGAAAATTCTCCTCTACCCCTTATATTTGTAAGGTCTCACATATGTGACCTCATAGTTTAAGGGCCTTTTATTAAGGACCTTAAAGTTTATAATATTTGCTTTTTCCTCCTTTGATTTTGGGTATTTGTAGTATTGCCCAATTGTTTAGGTAATTACAGTTTGGTCCAACTATTCAGATAATTGCAGTTTGGCCCAATAGTTGTGATATTTGTATTGTGGCCTAAAAGTTTGTAATTCTCTTTGAAGATAGTGGAAGTTTTCTTCAGCGGCTCCTAAGGACGTAGGTACTTCTACCGAACCTTGTTAAATCTTGGTGTTCTTTCTATTTTGCATTGTTGGTTGATCGGTTACCTCTTTAGTTGCTATTATATTCAATTATCTAGTATATTTTGTGGTTGTGTATTTTGGTTGTTTTGTTGCTTTCGCTTCCGGTCTGCGCAACAGTTTAAGGGGGATGTTGGAAATAAACTTTATTTGTTTTAGAATTTAAGTTTTGTTTATGAATTAAAATTGAGTTCAAGTAGAATTAAGATTTATATTCATAGAAGAATTAGAATTACCATGAGTACTACATAAGTATAGTGTTTTTCTTATTTGTTCAAGTGTGTGTGGAATTTAAAAAGAAAAAAGAAAAAGAAATGAAGAGTCAAGTTTTCAAGATTCTTGTGTATTAATTTCTAACAGGCAACTGCAAAGATTGTCTGACCTTGCGCATCTCTTCGATTCCAATTTGGCAACATCAACCTTCTATCAGTAAATCCTTCAGCAGCCCGGCAGCTCCTGTTTCAAGGGCTCTGTTTAACAGCAGCACTTGTTGTTTTGTTACAAAATGAGGTGATGAGGTCCCATATTGGCTATGGTGTTTTACAAGTCATGGGCAGGGAAAGTGGAGCCTGAGACGTAAATGACCAGGTTTCGGTCTGTTCTGATGGAAGATCAGGGCTTGTTAGGAAAATTTTCTACGAAATCATTTCTTGTTCGTGCTTTTTGAAATAATAATGGTAGACTTATAAAGTGGTACACTGACGAAAGTTTATACTAAGTGAGGATAAAATGACAAAAGATAATTGTTAGGTTCACGGATCTAACAACAATTAGAAAGTTTAAATATTTAATTTCCATGTGAGATTTTTTTTTTTTTTGAATGTTGTTAGACATATATTAATGCATGTTTCATCTCACTTCAATTCTGTATAGTAAAAAAATCTACTATTAGGGTGAACAGCCATTCGAGGCCTCGAATCTTGAATCTTCAATAACGACTGCTACATTGTTTAAAAAAAATAAATAAATAAATAAGTGCATGCTCTGGCCTGTTACACATCCCATTCCTTCCTGCCAAATAAAAGAATAACACAGAGTTTGTCCCGGCAGCAGAAAACCATGAAATGATAACCGCGCAGACCAAGAGCCGAATGCAGTCTGGCTCTGATATATGTATTCCATGTATCATGTCATTGAATCTATTTCAATATAAATTTAATATTTAGCTTCTCCATTTTCAATAACTTTAAAATTTAAATTGCAAGAATGGTTTTCCCCAACGTCCAATAAAAGATATTCCAACGTGAATTTTTGCATGAAAAAGGAATAATTTTAATTATTTCATTGTATTGTAAATGTAAGTTTTAGTTGTTTTTTGTATTTTATTAATATTATATAAAAATTTCAATCTTTTCTTATGTGTATACCAAAGAAAAAACGTGATTTGTTTCATGCATGCTACAACAACTGTCAATAAAAACCTGAGTTTGGCAATTTGACACAATGGGCGCGAGAGCCCCTGGTTTTGTCGAGTTCCCATTTAGTAGTTTGCCGCAACCTCAACCACTTTTGGAGAAGCTTCCTGCCATACAATTTTTTTTCTTGGGCAAATGACATGAACCACCTCTATATTTTGATGAAATGATGCACTCTGACATTTTTTTTATAAATTCTATCATTCCTTATCTCTATATTAAAAAAAAAAATCATAGAGTACCTTTTTGTTACTTTATCTATTAAATGACATCATATTTCCATCTATTTCATCTAAAATTATGATAATACCCCTATCAAGAGTTTTAAAGAAATATGCATCCAACAAACAAAAGGTACTCCATGATTTTTTTTTTAAAGGAAGGGGAAGGCATTAATAAAATTTGACTAATTTTTTATATACTTTCTATAAATTGACCATTTTAACCTTTAAATTTCAACTTATTTACGATTATTTAACGGTTAAACTAATAAAAAAGTATTTCATGATTTTTTTTAAAAGATATGAGTAATCGACGACAAAATTTATAAAAAATGTTAGAGCGCGTAATAACGCCAAAACATAGGGAGATCCTTGTCATTTACCCATTTTTTCTTTGTATCATAATGTGATGGAAGTAACGCTTCCCAGTATTTATGAGAAAGTATCACCAATCACTCTTCGATTTTGGTCAATCAAATATCTCTAGATGGAATTTTTTATTTTTTCCATTGATTATCCTGACTTTCACAAATTTCATCAATCATACCCGCTGCTAACAGTTTCCTGTTAGGCAAAGTGTTGTTCACTGAGCTGCATGTCGTACCAAAATTACTTATTTAATCTCACAAATAATGGAAATTGCATAAGATTTAGAAAACAAAAGGAACTTTGATAAAAAAATAATAAATATGTATCATTCAACTAAACAATATAAAATTAATAAATATATATTATCAACCATTAGTGTTGCTCGAAAATAAAATGAGTCACGGAAGTCACCACTGAACACTTTCTCCCACTATTCACCTTCCCCAATCACTCTATGGTTCCATGCTACGATGATAGATCAAGTAGATCGATTTATGATTGGAGGTTGACACACAATTTATAAGTCTTTTATTGAGTAATTTCATGTCTTGAGTTTGGGTCATATGTTTTCTTTACAAGATTATAATTCTAAATACTTATTATTCCCCCAGTTTTTAATTTCACGCTGTTAGTTTAAAATATTATAATGAGAGTATCAATTAGAAAATTCTTTTATAAAAAATATTGGTTGATTTCATTTTATGGTTTTACATGTTCATTTTCAGTTTTAAATTTCTTTTTACAAAGTTTAAAATGCTTTTGGGTTAGCTCAAATCCTATTTTACAAGTTGAAGAGTATTAAATTGTCGATTTTCTAAAAGTTTAAGTCCCTTGCACTTATATATCTCAAAAAGTCTTATAAGTAAATAAAACAATATAATTAATATTTTAGCGGGTCAAACAATATAATTAATATTTCAAGTGATATAGAGAGAGGATTCGAACCTACGGTGATAAGAGTTAATATGACTATGGTATCATATTAAGTTATTACTTTTCTATAAAACTTAAATTTTTAAATGTAAACTTAATTTTGGTATTTTATTATCTAATAAAGAAATTTCATTACTGATTTATCTTGTAAATGTCATGCATAACCTGGCAAGATCTAAGGAATATACTTCACTACAAATTTTAATCTATAAACATCTCACAAGACTACATTTTCTTATCATAATATATATTCGATGAATCTTTTACTATTATTATTCTCGGTAATGCGATTATGAATATTATTAAATTTAATTTATATATACCATAATACGAACATATTTTAGGAGTCCCTTCTGTATTTGAGTTACCAGTGTGCTGACAAATTTCTTGAGCAAGGCTTCAGCCAGACCACTTTCTCCATAAATAATTAGTAATAATTAAATAAGTTTTTTGTTTGTCCATGTATAATTTCTTGAGCAAGTTGAAGGTAAGATTATGAAGACTAGTACTGTAAAAATTTTCCTCATTGATGGTAACTCAATGCTGAGTAAATAGCCTAACAACTGTTGAGGCAAGGGTTATCTTTGTTGCAAGAAATATTTTAATTGAGTGAAGTTAGACGTGGGGATAATAAGTTACGAAGTAGGTGTTAAATATAATAAATTTTGCAAAAAAATAAAAATAAAAAAGAAATAGGAACGCCAGCGCGCCCGCAGCGTACAGTGGCATTATTCTATTTTATTTATTTTTTAATGTTAATCTTTGCAGCAAAGTAATAGTGTGAGTGAACAGTGCAACAAGAAAAAGATATTTTTAGGATATCACATTGCGTGATGTGATATATCCACTCATTTTAATTTGAGAGAAATACTTTCGTACACTTGGCTTAGAATTTCACTATACTTATTCAGTATATCCAATAAATAATAAGTTATCATATATTGTTATATTATAATCAATTAAACTTATGCAGAATTTTTCTTTCATCAATTTATTCTATCAAATTAAGGCGGTGAAAGAGATTTTTTTTTTTTGGATAGTTGGGCAGGACAATTTAAGAAAAATTAAAATTTTAGGAGTAAAATAAAATTTAATTTGATGATAAGATAGACTTTGATTGATGATGATGTGGCAATACATGACAATTTATTATTTATTGGACACACCAAATAAGTATAGTGAAGTGGAAAGTCAGATATAGGTGCATGGAAGTATCTCTCTTAATCTGATACATAGATTTTATTATCTTAATATAAATAAAAACTTTATTTAATTTTTTTCAAAATAATAAATGATATTTTAAGAATATTAAGTCATTAAATAAGTGAAATCCACACGTAACATGAATATGCAACATAAACATAATGATGTATTAAGGGATGTAGTCTAAACTTTCTTAAGAGTAAATACTCATAATAGGATGGCTCCAAAGTGTTAGGAGATCGAACACTCCCACCGCAGCTCAAATAAAAGACAATAAACAAATTGTTATATTAGAAATAATAATTTGGGTGGCACTGCCTTTCACAATAAATAAAATAGACAACTTGGGCGGCTCAGCCTTACCACAGTAAATAAATTAAAGGCAATAAAGAAAATAAATGCACAAATATTTAACGTAGTAAAACCCTCAATTTAAGGGAAACCTTCACGGGATAAGACCGAAAATATTTCACTATAAAGAAAAAATATTACAATCTCTCTCACAATTAGAATGGAGGAGATTACAAGGGAAGAAGAAGAGAAAAGCTTAATACATAAGCTTGGTACAAGTGTAAGGGGAGGAGGAGGCTTTATTATATAACCTAGCCTCCCCACTTAGATTTTGTTTCCCACCGATGTGAGATTGGGTGAAAGGCAAAAATGCCTTTACCCACTTCACATTCTCCCACTTGAAGGCATTTTTCCTTTCAGTCTTGTCTCCATACATGCTGCTCATGTCTCTAACAGGCCACAAGACGTTCTACACCAGATGAACTTGTCAGCATTGATTGGTTTGGTTAATGCATCTGCTATGTTGTCCTTCGTGTGGATTTTCTGCATATCCACTATTCCATCTTCCACTACTTCTCGTACATAATGATATTGAACTCCCATGTGCTTCGTTCTTGAATGAAAGGCTGGATTTCTTGCAATATGCAAGGCACTCTGACTGTCACAAAACAAAGAAATCTTCTCTTGTTTGTGCCCGAGTTCCTCCAATAACCTTTTGATCCAAACAGCTTCCTTGCAAGTTTGTGTAACTGCCATATACTCTGACTCTGTTGTAGATAGAGCCACAACAGTTTGAAGTTTGGATACCCAGCTCACTGCACCTCCTACAAGTGTAAACACATAGCCTGTAGTGGACTTCCTTTTGTCAATATCTCCTGCAAAATCTGAATCAACAGAGCCCTTGACAATAAACTCTGGTCCTCCATAGCATAGTACAGCATCAGAGGTTCCTTTGATGTATCTAAGGATCCTCTTAACAGAATTTTAATGCTCACTCCCCGGATTAGCCATGAATCTACTGACCGCTCCCACTGCTTGTGCAATGTCTAGTCTTGTACAAATCATAGTATACATTAGGCTTCCTACTGCTAATGCATACGGTACTCGAGACATTTCCATCCTCTCCGCTTCATTGCTAGGACTCATACTTGAGGATAATTTATTATTAACAGGAAATGAGGTAGAAATTGGCTTACAATCTTGCATGTTGAAGCGGCGCAAGATTTTCTTCAAGTAGTTCTTTTGAGATAGCCAAATCTTCCTGTTTTTTCTGTCTCGGTGAATTTGCATCCCTAGAATCTTGTTTGCCGGTCCTAAATCCTTCATTTCAAATCCCCTAGCCAATTGTGCCTTTAATTCTTGGACCTGATCTTTGTTAGTGCCTGTTACCAACATATCGTCCACGTACAACAGCAAAATGATAAAGTCTTCCTCAAACCTCTTGTAATAAGTACAATGATCTGAACTGAGTCTGTTGTACCCAAGGCTGATGATGAATGAATCAAATCTCTTGTACCAACACCTTGGCGCCTGTTTTAAGCCGTACAGAGATTTGGTCAACCTGCAAACCAAGTTCTCTTTTCCTTCTTTAACAAAACCTTCCGGTTGGAGCATATAAATTTCTTCTTCAAGTTCTCCATGAAGAAACGCAGTTTTTACATCTAACTACTCTAAGTGTAAGTCAAAAGTAGCACACATAGCCAAGACTGCTCGAATTGTTGTAAGTCTTACCACAGGAGAGAATATCTCATTGAAATCAATTCCTTCTTTCTGAGCATATCATTTGACCACCAATCTAGCATGATACCGCTCCACTTGATCATTCCCATCACGTTTGATCTTGTAGACCCATTTGTTTCCGATGACTTTTCTTCCACGTGGTAGTGGCACAAGATCCCATGTCTTGTTTTTGTCTAAAGCTTCTATCTCTTCATGCATTGCTGTCATCCATAGAGATGCATCAGAACTTTTTATAGCCACCTGAAAGGTAGAAGGCTCCCCATCTTCTGTTAGGAGACAGTATGCAACATTGTTCGCCATCACATATTCTGAGTGCCAAGAAGGTTCCCTTCTTTCTCGAGTTGATCGACGGATTTCAGGTGCTTCAGACTCAACTGGTTCTTGATCATCGTGTTCTGGTACTACTTCAGAAGAAACTGTTTCTTCTTGTACTGATACAGTCTCAACATTTTTCTTCGTGCTATCACTTTCTTCACATTTAAACATGCCTTCTACAAAGACAACATCCTTGCTGATGATAATCTTATGGGCAGTAGGATCCCATAGGCGATACCCCTTTACTCCATCAGCATATCCCAAGAAGATACATTTCCTGGATTTTGGATCCAGCTTCGTTCTTTCTTGGTCATGATACATCACATAAGCAGGACATCCAAAAATATGAAGGGAGGAATAATCAGTTGGCTTACCAGTCTACATCTCCATAGGTGTCTTCATCTCAATTGCTGTTGATGGAGAACTATTTATCAAGTAACAGGCTGTAGTGGCTGCTTTTGCCCAAAATGTCTTGGGTAGACCCGCAGTCTTTAGTAATGCTCTCATTCTTTCTGCGAGAGTTCTATTCGTCCGCTCTGCCACTCTATTTTGTTGTGGTGTGTAAGCAACTGTCTTCTGCCGTTTCACACCTTCTTTACTGCAAAATGTGTCAAATTCCTTGTTGCAGAATTCTCTCCCATTATCTGTCCTCAAACACTTGATCCTTTTTCCGGATTCAAGTTCCACCTGTGCTTTGAAGGCTTTAAATACAGGAAATACATCTGACTTTTTCTTGATGACATATACCCAACATCTCCTAGAATAATCATCCACAAACAATACAAAGTAGTTTGCTCCTCCTAGGGACGTAACCGGTGATTCCCAAACATCAGAATGAATCAAGTCTAGAATGTTTTTACTCCTAGCAATAGATCTGCTAAAACTCAGTCTACTCTGCTTGCTAATAACACAATGCTCACAGAATGGTAAACTTACAGTTTTGATTGCAGGAAGTAATTTTCGATCAGAAAGAATCTTCAAACCCTTTTCGGACATATGGCCAAGTCTTCGATGCCATATCATAGACAATTCTTCTCCAGAACTAGCAACCGCTGTTTCTGCCTCCTGAATAGTTTCTCCATAGAGCATGTATAGGTTAGCAGCAATCTTTTCTGCCTTCATCACCACAAGTGCGCCTCTGACAACCTTCATGATCCCATTTTTCGTATGGAACTCACATCCGAGATCATCCAACTGTCCCATCGATAGCAAATTTTTCTTCAAGCCAATCACATGTTGTACATCCTGAATAGTACGAATCGTACCATCAAACATTTTTACTTTGACGGTTCCAATACCAGCGATTTTTAAGGCATGATCATCACCCATGTACATAGACCCTTTTGAGATAGGCTTATATTGATAGAACCAATCTCTTCTAGAAGTCATATACTATGTTGCTGCTGAATCAATTAGCCAAAATCAGCAAACCTTTTTCTGCCTTCCACAACTGTTGTTGCCTCGCTACACAAGATTTCACCATTTCCTGAAGTACTTGCTACACAACCCTGAGATCCTAACGACTCAGATTCTTTTCCTTTGCTGTTTCTCTCTCCATTCTTCTTAAGATGCCAACACTCGTTTTTCACGTGCCCTTGCTTTCCACAATGGTAGCATTTAATAAACTTCCTTCCTTTAGACTTTCCCCTGTTCTGATTGTGACTCCCACTGGAACCACGTTCCCTTGATCTCCCTCTGTTGACGGATAAAGCCTCTGCATGTTGAGAAGTCATTATTCTGTCTTCCTTGTTTTTACGTCTACTTTCTTCTTCTAAGACAGCAGCCGCAACATCATTAAAGACTAGAGATGACTTCATTGAACCATTTGTCAAGTTGAGGATGAGATTGTCATATGAATCAGGTAAACTATGAAGTAGAAGCTCAGCACGTTCCTTCTCTTCTATATTATGCTCCATGGTTGAAAGCTGAGAGAATAACGTCTTCAAAGTGTTGATATGTTCAGTCACCGGAGTGGTTTCTGACATACGAAGAGTGTACAGCTTCCTTTTCAAGAAAATTTTGTTGTGTAGAGATTTGGCTTCATACAAGCTTGTCAAAGTATCCCAAATCTCCTTTGTAGAGTTTAATTCTTGAATACTTAACAGTACTTCATCTGCAACTGCTAGATGTAGACTTGCCATTGCATCACCATCTATCTTCTCCCATTTCTTTTCATCTTGCATATTTTTCGGTCTTCTATCAATTGCTTCAAGGCAATTTTCTTTTCTCAAGATAGCTTTTATTTTAATTTTCCAAAGCCCAAAGTTCTTTCCATCGAACTTCTCTATCTTGAATTTGGCTGTCATTTGTCTTACAGTGAACAGTACCGTATATGTGAACAGTGTCCTTGAATAGTATCGTATACATGAACAGTAATAGTATCCGTATACGTATACCACTGCTAAACAGTAACCAAGAATAGTAGTAAGTGCCGGTACGATTTAATATACACCAGGAAAGTTCCAGGAAATACTGGAGGGATCACAAGCGGTCCCACTTAAAACTCAGTCTCTTTAGACTCTTATCGTCTTTTTGACAAAGCTTTCCTAGACATGTATATAACCATATAAGTAACCACTCACTGTCCTAACCCTTGGCTCTACCTTCGCAACCTTGCTCTAATACCACTGTTAGGAGATTGAACACTCCCACCGCAGCTCAAATAAAAGACAAGAAACAAATTGTTATATTAGAAATAACAATTTGGGTGGCACTGCCTTCCACAATAAATAAAATAGACAACTTGGGAGGCTCAGCCTTACCACAGTAAATAAATTAAAGGCAATAAAGAAAATAAAGGCACAAATATTTAACGTGGTAAAACCCTCAATTTGAGGGAAACCTTCACGGGACAAGACCGAAAATATTTCACTATGAAGAAAAAATATTACAATCTCTCTCACAATTAGAATGGAGGAGATTACAAGGGAAGAAGAAGAGAAAAGCTTAATACATAAGCTTGGTACAAGTGTAAGGGGAGGAGGAGACTTTATTATATAGCCTAGCCTCCCCATTTAGATTTTGTTTCCCACTGATGTGGGATTGAGTGAAAGGCAAAAATGCCTTTACCCACTTCACACAAAAAATAGTATACAGAGGAAGAGTCAAATACAGTCTGGCAAGCGGGTTGATGAAAATATTTAGAATAGATCATACACATTAAGAGAAGAGTTAATATCACTACCTACCCTTAGGTTTTCGCAAAACAGAAGGCAGACGCAACTTTCCAAAATATCACTAACTTACCCCTACCTTTTAATAAATTCATCCATGACTTCCCTGACTTTAAGTTTCCGTTATTCAACTGTTAGTCAACATTAATTTCACCACTTATATTAATAAATTTACTAACTTACCCTGAATAATAAAAAATTATCTACAATATAAAAAGCATTTTTTTTTTTAAATTAAAATCCCTTTTATCTTCTTCTCTTCTCCCTCGTATTGCAGCACAACACACTGTTACATAGCCACCATAACAGCCATATAGCCACCCATAGCAGCTATAAAACAACCACACAATTACAGAGTCACCACTCCAAGTTTCCATTCAACCCGTTCTAAGAACAAAAATTAAAGCATGTATATTGCGGGCTTAAACTCATATTCATCAAACGGCCCCAGGAGAGGTAGGGTGAGGTGAGGTGAATGGCGGGTGATTAATTGGTAAAAACTTGAGTTTTGGCGGAGAAAACTGAATGCCCTTTTGATGTGTTAGTGGGTGGTGCTGTTTTCCTTTCTTTTTTTCTTTTTTTTTTTCTTTTTTTGGGTTGTAAACTATGAAATCTTTGTTTTGCTATTTTGATTTTCAACTCTTCCACAATTTGCCGTTTCTTTCCTCGCTGCCTTAACCTTTTATGTGGGATTGGTGCCTCAAGCGTTGCATTTTATGTATATCTCCAGCCTCTTGCTTCGAATCTCTTGCTATTATCAGATGATTTGCTTTTTGAGGTATATAAGAGGATGGTGGTATCTCAAAGTCTAAATATATTGAGCAATTTTTGGAGAACAATTAAAACCAAAATTTCTAGATGAAGTTCAAAGAAAATGAAGAGAGAAAAAAGAATAAAAGCCCGAGTCGAGCTCATCCCTGACCAATTAACAAAATCCCACCCCTGTTTGGCTACTTCCCATCCCAAAACAAAGAAAAAGTTGAAAAAGATAAAGATGGAGAAAAAGTTGAAAAATATGAAGATGAGAAAAGAACAGACCAGCCAAAATAATGAAGGGGATGTGCCGATTAAAATCCTATGGAATTTATTTATTTATAACTCTCGGTTTGGTATTTGGCTGTGAAAAACAACAAAAAGGGAGTCAAACTTTACTCAGTTTGAATTTTAATGAAAAATCTTTTTGGCCCTGCTAACGTTACTGTTTTTGATGACGTCGATAGTCAGGGGACTGGTTGGTGCATGTAGTAAAAGATAGCGTTGCGTTTGAAAAATTCTGAAAAGTTGCATCTGCTTGAATTTTGAAAAAAACGTTGGTGTAGTGAGTGATATTAACTCATTTAGAGATGGCAATGGATAGGATAGGATAGGATATGATAGTATTCATATCCTACTTTTATTAAAAATTTGATACCTATAGCCTGTCCATACCCTTCAAGGGTTTTAAGTTTTATATTTATATCCTACCTATATTCATTAATGAAAAACCATACCCTACCCATTTATAGAAGGATACCTGTAAGATCCGATCGAAAAATAATACTAATAATTTAATTACATTAAACAAAGTTCAAACATGACTCAAAACTCTAACTAAAAAAAAAAGAACACTTAACTAACAAAAGCCTTCGTGATCTTCTTCTTGCAATTTATCCCGAAAACAATTAACCAAAATCACAATAATAATAAAAGAACCATAAAAAAAGTAATAATAAAACCCTTTAAGATATTTTTTTTACAATCATCAATCATGATTTTGACTCCAACTCAATAACTCTTATAACATCAAATGATGAAACAACAATTAAATTTAGCATTTAAGTTATGTTAAAACGATATAATGCTTTAGGTATTAAAATTTTTATATTTTATTTAATTTTTATTTAATAAGGTATTTAAATGATATGAAGGGTATGAGTAGCATTTAGACCCTTACCCTATCTATACCCTTTATGATATAATTTTTTATACCCTTATCCTACCCAAATCTATAAGTGATATCTATATCCTCTACATTAGGATATGAGTACACAGGTACGTCGATACATGGGTAAAATTGTCATCCCAAAACTTATTAAGAAAATGATGATATCACTGTTGGTAGCACCCAACATGCATTATAACAACATTTCTCCAACTCAAGCTTTGCGATTATGAAGTGTGTTGATTATATTATCAGGGTCACTATCACAAACCCACTCAAAGATTGGTGATTATTATGTTGTTTAAAGAGACAGTAAAGAAAACGGACTATTTGCATACCACTAGAAGCACAATCACGATTTAAATATTCATAAAAGCTGTTGGATATGTACACCAAAGATCACACTAACAAAATGAAAATAAAGAACAACCAACAAAAATCAAGCTGTTATTACCACATTCACACCACCAAAAAAGAAAGGAAAGATATATGGGACAACTACAAAGTTGAAGATAATGAAGAATGCTATGGAAGTTAAATACTGTTGTAAAAACCCAAGATTGTGTAAATTGTCTGGACAACACTCGAAGTAATTGCTATAATTGCTGCAAGGAAAGCAATCACACTCCAAGGACTATGGAAATGTTGGTGATTGAATTGAGCCACCCAAGTCACTAGTTTGTTCTCGTAACGCCTCTGAATGACAGTTTTGACATCCTTATATATTTCAGGATCCGACATCAAGTTGGTACTTATCACATTGAAGAGTTTAGCCACTTCTTCATCACTGCCAAGGGCATTCTGAAGTATTTGCTTGTCTCGCAATAGTTTAACATCTTGTTCTCGATCAATGAAATTATCAAGAAAGACTACAAAAGAGCAGATCCCAAAATCATCTTCAGTATTAGGACACATTTCATAGGCTATCAAATTTAAGAACCTGGATATCGTTGAATCATCTATTCTGATCGGAGGAAGGTTTAGGGTTCCACGATTGAAAGTAATGCTTTTCAAACTACTTCTGTTGCTAGCCTTGAATCGAATTCCAACAGCTTTAAGTTCCTCAATGTTACGAAAAAAGTGTAGATGCTTTCTTTTATCTTGTGGTGACTTCTCAAATGCCGAACCTATATATTCGATAAAGTCCTTAATTTTATCAATAGGGTCAGTTATGAATTTACCCGCTTTCATCATTAGTTTTTGAACATTGCTGCATGAGTTGTGAAGTTCCGGCGCAGGGTTGATAAGTCTTTTCCGTACAAGGTCAAGAAGATGAATGGGTTCTTTATCTTCGTTATCTTTATCTTGGTAATGCAGTTGCGCAATGTAATCCTCCGCCGGCGCCTTAATTCTCTCAAAGATGAACTCATCGATTGCTTTCTTCATGTCTTCACGAGCCTCTTTGTCCTTTAAGCGGCTCATTATTAAACGAAGAACTTCGTATGGCAGTTGGTTCTCCAACAAAAGCAGATCTTGCTTTAACAATGTTATGCGGTCAACTTTTGTCTTCAATTCTGCAGTCAAACTTGTTTTAACTCTGCCCGTCGCATAACAAATGTAGAAAAGTATTGTACACCCATCCACCAAAAACATCCAGGCAAGTGCATTATCTTTGAACTCCTCTGTTGCCTCCGTCTCATAGTACTCCCTCAGTTTCTGGATATTTGCTTTAATGTTGGAATATAGTTCACGAACCTTCAAATCATACTTTTTGATGAATAGCCGGGCAAATTTAAGTTTCAGATTTTCATTCTCCATTAGATTTTCGTCACTATGATGGTAAGGACCTACGGAAACCTTCTTTGGCACATAATGTTTCACAAAATCGTTGTTGTTACGTAGGATGGATGGGACTTTTTGAATCTTTGCTGTTGATTTTTCCTTCATGTCTAACGCTTGACGCAAGGATTCAAACTTCTTCTCTTCATCCTGCGTATATACATTCAAGTTCTGAGATGAAAGTTATATGGATTAGACTTTTTACCTATGGATAGTGACATTAACATAAGAAATTTGATTTTTGTAAACGAAAAATATATTACCAATTTAAACGTACATGAGTGGGGTCGGCTTAAAAAAGCTTGGGCCTTCGGCAAATATGGAATAGGGCAGTTGATCTATTCAGCCCCATTTTTTATCTCATTATTCTCCAACCTCTTATTTAATGAGAGTTAGATTTACAAAATCTAATGGTTGATATGATATATAAGTTGACAGTATTAAATATATCTTGTTAATTTTTAATCTCAACCATTGGATTTTATAAAATCAATGACTATAAATTTATGCCAATAAATTGTATAAAAAATTTGTGTCAAAATATCCCTATTAATTAATTATCGATATTCAATTTCAAATATTTTTTGGTGAACTTATTTAATTATTATTGTATTTTAATGGTGTTCGACATTTTTTTCCCCTTCAATGTAACCTTTAATTAAATTATCATTTAAACTTAATAGTTTTTGACTCTTTTTTTTCAATTTTTTAACGTATTTGCATTTTGTGAATTTAATTATTGATATACATGACACATAATTTTTTTTAAAGATTTTAATTTTATTTGTTTCTTTCTATATTATTGAATTCTTCAAATTTATATTAACAAAATAATCGACCAAATTTTTATTAGTTTTGGTATTTTAAAGGGGTAGAAAAGAAAGAAAAATAGATGATATGCTGTTTAGATCTAAAATTATGTAATTGGTTGAAATTTAAAGTGAAAGAAATATAATTGAATTGTAACCAATTTGGGATAAAAAAATTCAAAAATTTAAGAGACATGATAAATATCACATTAGATTAGAGAAAATATGAAAAAAAGATTGGAGATATATGAGGAGAATGAGAGTTTTTGTTGAGTTAATTCCCTTGGCATTAATTATTTTATTTATTATATTTTTATGACAATTTTAATCTTATTTAATTTTGATGTGGGGTTAATAAGATAGAAAGTGGGGGCTGAATAGAACAAAAAATTAATATTAGCTAACTATTCTTATCCAAATTGGTATGTGTGGTAAATATATATTTCACTATACATAATTAAGTATAATAAGACAATTAAAAAAATATTAATTTTAAGAAATAGTTGGTAACTAAAAAAGAAAGACAAAAAAATAAAAGAAAAAGAAAAAGAAGAGTTATAACTATATTATTTTAAAATTATTTACAACAGCATGCATTTTTTCGGTTGTGCTGAATTTTTTTAGACCTTGAAATAATCATTACTTTTCCCTAAAATAAGTATTATGTTTATATTTATAAGGGGAATGCACCATGGTACCATACTTTTTTATACAATTTCTGACACTAATTTTAAGTTATTTAATCAAACATTTTGAATGGCCGTAAGATTAAATTTAGCATGCAAAAGAAATGTTCAATGTCAAGAACAAAATAATTTATCAAAGAGAACGAAATGAAGCTTCTGATTAGGATATTGAAGAAAGTAAGAGTTTAACTGATATAATTGTTATCAAATTAGTTTGTTTTAAATTAAGGTCAGTGATTTAAATCTTCGAGTTCTTCGTTTAAAGTCCCCTGTAAAAGGTTCAAAATCTATTTCTACTATATTTTCAACACGGATTATTTTAATTCTTTATTTATTGATTTCATGTTTTGCAGTTTTCATGAGCTTAAGGATTTTGTAAAAGATTCTAAGTATAATTATACTACTTTTAAGTTCTAAGCTATTAGCTTCAAATATAGTATTAAAACTTGCAGCTTTATTTTTTCTCATATAGAATCTTTGTTAATCTCAAGTTGACATTTTATCCGATCTTTATATTCTAGAGATTTTGGTAATTGAATCAATTAATAAAATGGCATTATACTTATAAATTATTTGTAGAAACTCATAAAATAAACACATATAGTATTAATTTATAATTTATCAAATCACTAATTTTTTAAATTTATTTTTAATTATTATATTTTACATAAATTTGTATAATAAATGTGTTTAAAAAAATTTATAAGGATAATTTTATTCTTAATAAAAATTAAAAAAAAGGGTGAAACATCAAACATGTAAGAAGAGTACTCCATTAAAGTTTTGGCCTAAAAGACAAAAGTTGACGACATCTCATATCATGTTATTACTTTCCTGGTCTTCTTTGGGCCAGCATCTGCATGATGATTTTCTATAATATAATAGCTGTTAAAAGAATTTATTGACTTTTGGGTATTACAGATGCACTAATTTATTAAATTAAATTCAGT
The DNA here is from genome assembly GCA_013180625.2 of Boswellia sacra. Classification (NCBI taxonomy): domain Eukaryota; kingdom Viridiplantae; phylum Streptophyta; class Magnoliopsida; order Sapindales; family Burseraceae; genus Boswellia; species Boswellia sacra. Next base: position 239,423 of record SNVD02012387.1, on the reverse strand, counting down.
AACCTTAATATTTTCATCTCTTTTTTATTTTTAATTAAAAAAGAAGATGATAATAATAAAAGATTAAATCTTAACCATTCAATAATAATACAAACAAAACATCGATTACATCTCCATAAGTTTAGGGATCATGATTCATTAGTATTTAGTAAATAAGAGGTCTTAACCCATATGAAATATGTGATAATATTTAATATGATTTTAACACAAAAACTTGTTATAAATGTTTAGCTATTTGATATATTATATTTTGAAAAATATATTAAATTATCTTACTAAATGGTAAAAATTGAAAAAATATATTAATTAAATAATTTAGTTTTATTGATAAGAAAAGGAGATGAATATACATAATTGGAAATTTTTTTTATAAATATAAAATTCTAATTTAGATAAATAATTATAAATATAATTGTCTCAGAAAAAATTTCTATTAAAATTACCAATTTTTTTTAAAAAAATGTCAACCCTCGATTTTTGTTTTCTACCAGAGCTCAAAAGTGAGAGCACTAATATAAATTATTAAAATTTTAATTGATTAGGGATAGATATATTATAAAATTTAGTATTATAATTATTAATAAAAATCAAATCACTTCAATTAGGGAGTTGGTAATATGACTGTTGTAATTTATACATAAATGTCGTAAAGCATTAGTTGTCTTACTGAATCGAAGCTGTCGTCGACATTAACTGTCCATTGATCACCATGACTGGTGGCGTCGGAAGATGCCATCGCGAGCTTGGGGTCGTTCTTATAATCCTCACTTTCAGTTCCTGTTAAGAGTGTGTGTACGTAAGGTTAGTAATCGGGGTTTGTTTGATATGAGGATAGCTGAGGCTTACCAACTTCTTGATGTTATCCTCAATAATTTTTCAGTTCTGCGGTGAAGAAGCAGTAGTTAGAAGAGAGAAAAATTAGGGAGAAAGGAAGAGCAAACACGAACAGAGAAGAGATAAGACGAGAAAAGTGAAAAAGCAGAGGAAAAAAGAAGACTAAAAATAGCAATAATAGAAAGACTGAAACGATAATTATATTTCACCCTTATCCCTTCAAGTTTAGATTTTCCTGAAAAGTTTTGTGAGATTAATGTTAGTTTTCGATTCATTGGGATGTTAGATTATTGATCAAATCTTTAGGGGCCCCAAGGTATCCCGTTTAAATTGGTAATGGAATTTGCGAGAGAAAGCTGTCACGCAATTATATATACGTCATGATCATGAAGGAAATTTTTCAGTCTTAGTCTTGGATCTGTTATGCCCAACGGAAGTGATAACCAACAAAACAACTAAAATACACAACCACAAACTATACTAGATAATTGAATATAATAGCAATTAAAGAGGCAACCAATCAACCAACAATACAAAATAGAAAGAATACCAAGATTTAACAAGGTTCGGTATAAATACTTACGTCCTCGGGCGCCGCTGAAGAAAACTTCCACTATCTTTAAAGAAAATTACAAACTTTTGGGCTACAATACAAATACCACAACTATTAGGTCAAACTGCAATTACCCAAATAGTTAGACCAAACTGTAATTATCCAAACAATTGGGTAATACTACAAATACCCAAAACAAGAGGGGAAAAATAAATATTACAAACTTTAAGGTCCTTAAGCAAGGCCCTTAAACTATGAGGTCTGATATGTGAGACCTTACAAATATAGGGGGTAGAAGAGAATTTCCAATGGGACAATTAAACTTTTCCCATGTGACTTCTTTTATAAGCCCACATGAGACCCATATTTTCTTACTTAATCAATGTGGGATTCCTCCCACTAGCATATGAGCCACAAACTTAACAAATCTCCACCTTGGCGAATATGCCGACCCACCACAAATTTCTTCTTTTTCTCACATTTTCTATCACAACTGCAACGCCTTCAAATGTGCCCAATGGCGTAGTCAAACTCGTACAATGTTGATCAAGTCTAAACAATAACTGAACTTGATCACTGTCACAACCTTAGTCAACATATCTGCGGGATTCTCGGCAATCTCAATTTTCTGAAGTAAGATTCTTCCTTCGTCAATGATCTCCCGCACAAAATGATACCGAACATCAATATGTTTCGTACGAACATGGAACACTGGATTTTTTGCTAAGTGGATAGCACTCTGACTGTCAGAATAAAGACTAATCTTCTTCTGCCCAATTCCCAATTCATCGAGCAATCCCTGTAACCAAATAGCTTCCTTCATAGTCTCTGTCATTGCCATATACTCTGCCTCTGTAGTAGACAAAGCCACTGTAGACTGTAAAGTAGACTTCCAACTCACTGGTGCTCTTGCAAGAGTAAACACATAACCGGTTGTCGGCCAACGTTTATCCAAATCATCAGCATAATCTGAATCAACATAACCAATAGCATACTGACCACATGTATCATCCCTCTCAAAGACTAAGCCAACATCCACGATTTTTAACAAATACCGTAGAATCCATTTCACTGCTTGCCAATGTCCTTTACTAGGATCATGCATATACCTGGTCACAACTCCAACTGCATGTGAAATGTCGGGTCTTGTACACACCATAGCATCCATCAAGCTACCAACTGCATTAGCATATGGAACTCGAGACATATACTCTCGTTCCTCATCTGTACTAGGAGATAAAGATGCACTGAGTTTCATATGAGGAGCAAGTGGGGTACTTATAGGTTTTGACTGCTTTGTAATACCAAACCACAGTAATACCTTTTTCAGATACTGCTTCTGAGTCAAACAAATCTTGCTTCTTCCTCTATCTCTGCTAAGCTCAATACCTAGTATCTTCTTAGCTTCACCCAAATCTTTCATCTCAAACTCTCGATTCAACTGAGTCTTTAACTTTGCAATTTCTTCGACGTTCGTCGAAGCTATCAACATATCATCAACATACAAAAGTAGATAAATGAAAGAACCATCACGTAGCCTTCGAAAATACACACAATTATCAAATTTGCTTCTTGTGTACCTCTGACCCATCATAAACCGATCAAATCGCTTATACCACTGTTTAGGAGATTGCTTTAAACCATAAAGCGATCTTTTCAGTTTGCACACAAAATTTTTTTTACCAGCAACTTTGAATCCCTCTGGCTGAGTCATATAGATTTCCTCTTCCAAGTCATCATGTAAAAATACAGTTTTTACATCTAATTGAACTAGTTCCATATTCATCTGAGCTACTAAGGCCAACAAAATTCTAATGGAAGAATGTTTCACAACTGAAGAAAATACCTCATTGTAGTCAATTCCTTCCCTCTGAGCATAGCCTTTAGCTAACAACCTTGCCTTGTAGCGGACGTCATTCTTGTTAGGAAATCCATCTTTCTTTGCATATACCCATTTGCACCCAATTGCCTTTTTACCCTTCGGTAGTTGAGCTAGCTCCCATATTTCATTCTTCTGAAGAGATTGCATTTCTTCGCTCATAGCTGTCTTCCACTTATCAACTTTAGAACATGTAAGTGCCTCTCTATAAGTGGAAGGAACATCAGCATCTACAATTGGAAGTGCATAGGCCACCATATCAGTAAATCGAGCAGATCTACGAATCTCACGTCTTGGCCTATTAACTGTAATAGATTCTTATTGCTGTTCAGGTTCCTGAGTACAACCCTCACCATCATCTCCCAAATCCTCCTCTGTCACATGAGTACCATTATCTGTCTCAATAGATCTAACTGGGTTCAATGCTATCGTTTCAAACTCCACCTGCTGTTGAGTATGCTCCACCTGCTGTGGAGTACCATTCACCTTTGTCTGGTTTTCTGATTTCTTCAACATTGAAGACTCATCAAATGTCACATCTCGACTGGATACAATGTTCCTCGAACTAGGACACCAAAGACGATATCTTTTTACTCCTGAAGCAAATCCCAAGAAAATCGCTTTCTTGGCTCTAGTATCCACCTTATATTCTTTCACATGATAATATGTAGGAGAACCAAAAACATGTAAAGAATCATAATCAGAAACAGATTGTCCAGACCATACCTCTAATGGAGTTCTATCACCAATAGCAGCTGATGGTAGACGATTAATGAGATGACACACATAAGTCACAACCTCATCCTAAAATTCCTTGCCCAACCCAGCATTGGACAACATACACCGAACTTTCTCCAATAATGTTCGGTTCATGCGTTCTGCCATCCCATTTTGCTGCGGTGTACCTCTAACAGTAAAATGACGTACAATACCTTCATCTCGGCACAATTTCAAAAACTGATCACTGCAATACTCACCACCATTGTCTATTCCGATGTGCTTGATTTTCTTACCAGTTTGTGTCTCAATCATCTTTTTCCATTTAAGGAAAGCACTAAGTACATCATCTTTTGATTTCAAACAGTACACCCAAGTTCTTTTGGAAAAATCATCAATAAAAGTAGCAAGGTAGTGCCTACCTCCCATAGATGCGGTTTTAGTAGGTCCCCACACATCTGAGTGAACATAATCAAGAATACCCTTGGTATTATGAATAGCGGTGTCAAATTTCACTCTCTTCTGCTTTCCCATGACACAATGCTCACAAAAATTTAGCTTGTAGGTTTTTGCACCTTTCAATAAGCCTCGTTTCACCAAACTGAATAAGGCTTTCTCACCTGCATGTCCCAAACACATATGCCACAGTCTCGTGATCTCTGAATCTGCATCATTATAAAAATCCATAGCCGTTGATCCAATAGCCGTACTACTATTATAGTAATACAAGTTGTTCCTCCTAGTGCCTTTCAATACTACAAGAGCGCCTGAAGTGATCCTTAGAATACCATCTCGAATAGATATCCCACAGCCTTTAGATTCTAAGGCTCCCAAATAGATGAGATTCTTCTTCAACTTCGGTACATATTGAACATCTGTCAGAACTCTAGTCAGTCCATCATGATTCCTCAATCGGATCGAACTTATCCCAGCAGTATGGCAAATATCATCATTGTCCATATACACAACTCCACCATCAAGCTCTTCAAACTGAAAGAACCATTCTTTATGTGGACACATATGATAAGTACAACCCGAATCCATAATCCACTCATCAGAACTAGAAGTGGATGGATAACCAACTAAACATATATCTGACTCACTATCATCCTCACGCTCAATAACACATGCATTAGAAACAGCCTTGCCCTTATCTTTCTTTTTCAACTTAGGACAATCTTTCTTCCAATGCCCTTTCTCACAACAAAAGGCACACTCATCTTTTTCTAATCTACCCATTGACCAATATTTTTTCCTTTTTCCTGGTTTCCTACTTTGACTACGCCCTCTCACTGTCAATTCATCTATTTTTGCATTTTTCACAGTCACTGTCTTCTCTAATACAGTCGATAATGATGTCATCACTACCTCTCACAAATAAGCTCGATACACAAATTACTAATAATCAAGCTCCAAACAGACTATTATATTCAATAACTAGCAATCCAAATTCAACAGCCCAGAATAGTAGCAAGTGCTTCAATGAAATAGCCACTAAGTACCCAAAACCTTAGGCTCTGATACCAATTGTTATGCCCAATGGAAGCGATAACCAATAGAACAACCAAAATGCACAACCACAAACTATGCTAGATAATTGAATATAATAGCAACTAAAGAGGCAACCAATTAACCAACAATGCAAAATAGAAAGAACACCAAGATTTAACGAGGTTCGGTATAAATACCTACGTCCTCGGGCGCCGCTGAAGAAACCTTTCACTATCTTCAAAGAGAATTACAAACTTTTGGGCTACAATACAAATACTACAACTATTAGGCCAAACTGTAATTACCCAAATAGTTGGACCAAACTGTAATTACCCAAACAACTGGGCAATACTACAAATACCTAAAACACAAGGGAAAAAGAAATATTACAAACTTTAAGGTTCTTAATGCGAAGCCCTTAAACTATGAGGTCTGATATGTGAGACCTTACAAATATAGGGGGTAGAAGAGAATTTTCAATGGAATAGTTAAACTTCTCCCATGTGACTTCTTTTATAAGCCCACATGAGACCCATATTTTCTTACTTAATCAATGTGGGATTCCTCCCACTAGCATATGAGCCACAAACTCAACAGGATCTACAATTAAATAAGTACGTGTGTCTGTATCCATCTTTTCTTTAATTAGAAAATAAGAGCAGAAGTGTTCTTTCCAGCTGTTGTTGGTGCGGTAAATTTAGAATTTTATGTTATATTGGTGAATTTTAATTAGTATCATATACCCATCAACTACGCATAGGTTGAATACTGATCATATTTCTCTCATCAGTAGCTTCTCCACTTTTATTTTCATGGTACTTTCTTCTTGCTTTATTAACATTTGCACTTCCAGTAACATGATGCACTCATTAATTCATTACCCTTTTGCTTTTATCTTCTAACATTCTACTTAATTTATTTTCATGGGAGATTAATGGACTCATACAGAGGTGATAGATACGGTATATGGGACTATGAGTCCACATAACTTTTAAGACTCACTAGGATTTTGTGAAAAAGAAATCAAGTAAATTGAACGATCTTCGCTTTTGTTGCATTTAAAAAACTTACCACATTTTAATTGCCATGTGTTACGGACACAAAATATCGAACCTTAATGGGTCGTTGGGTTGTTTGCCATTTCAAAAATAAAAATATAATATTCAACATCTCAACTGACATAATACTAATTTAAAGTTCTGACATCATTTATTTTATTGTGTTCAAAATAATTTAAAAATTAAATTTTAAGATATATGAGGGAGGGAAGGGGGAGAAAAATTTTCTCTCAATTAGGGTCGCCGGAGTTACTGTTCACTCTGGCCAATTTGCGAATCAGCCTTTCAAATCTACATATGTTGTAGATCGAGATATCCTGAGACAAATTTTCTTCTGGGTCGCCCTCAGTTTCCGGCAGAAAAACGGATAAAATTGCAAAAAAAAGGTTTCGGATTTCACTATTTATCGTCGACGGCGGGCGAGTGGGATGCCACCTTTGCCATCATCGTGTTGGTCTTGACTCGATCTACAAGTTTTTCTTCATCAGCACCACCAGATTCGCGCCGCAACACCTTCGTTCTAGGCCACAAAGTTTCGGATTTTTCACTATTCACCGCCACCCGCTGCTGTCACCAGCGAGTGGCATCTCACCTCCATCAAATTCTTGTAGATCAGGCTACGTTCTACAAGTTTCCCTTCATCAGCACCGCCAGATTCGCGCTACAACACCTCCGTTCAAGGCCTCAAAGTTTCGAATTTACTATTCACCGCCACCTCTTGCCGGAAAACGGCGAGTTGTATCTCACCTTCGCCACCATCTAGTAGATCGGGCAACACTAACCAACTTTTCCTTCTTGGCCGTCATCTGATTCCAACCAAAAACTCCTCAAATCGCCGCTTCTTCAATTCGGATTTTACTGTTCACTGCGGTGGTTACTATTCATTATCGGAGACACTGTTCATCAGCCCCACCCAGATTGTTCTTCAGGTTATTTCATGCAACTTTGCCTCTTGGTCGATTTCCTGATTCCTTGCGGATTATCGTTTTTAAAGAGGTGACGACGACTTTGGAAGCCAAGCCGCTTCGGTGCCTGGTTTGCTTTCGTTTTTCATCTCTTTTTTATGAGTTTGCATTGTATTTGATTTGTAATTCACTTGATGGATCCATCCAAGACAACTACTGGCTCTTGGGCTGATAAAATCAAGATTACTGATTCGAATACCCGATGCAAATTGCGTCCAATTACTCCTAAGAAACCGGGTACAATCCTTGAGATTCCAGATGAGATTGTCGACGAGAATTTAGCCGAATGGCGTAGATGTCTTGTTGGCTTCTTTCCGGGATATGTGATGCCCTTCCATGCTGCATGTTCGATGGCGATGCGTGCATGGAAATCTAGTGGTCTTGAGGACGTCCGTTCCACGGATAAGGGATTTCTCATCTTCCATTTTAGAACTGAGGATAAGGTACATGCAATCATTGCTCGAGGTCCTTGGATGTTTGGAGGTAAATTCATTTACCTGCAGCAATGGCATCCGCATCTAGATTTTAATCTTACAGCATTCTGGACACTACCAGTTTGGATCCGTTTGTATGGTCTGTCGTTTCCTTTGTGGACAGCCAAAGGCCTTAGCATTATCTCCAGCATGGTTGGAGAACCTCAATCTTGTGATAAGGCGACTTCTGATCTATCTAGATTAGAGTATGCGAGGGTTTGTGTTTTTATTGATGCAAGACGCCCTCGAGTTAAGAACTTTGAGTTCAGGTGCAAACTCTCTCCAGAGCCCATCAAAATTCAAGTTGAATATGAGTGGACTCCAAAACATTGCCCCAAATGTTGCCAGTTTGGTCATCGTTGTCCAGAACCGGTAAAGACTTCAAGTCCAGATAAGAATGAGGCTAGCGCCTCTGATAGTACCCCTTTGAGAAAAGAAAAGGATGTGACCAAGGTCACTGATTGCACCAAAATAGTTGCTATCCCAGAAGTTTCTGCAGTGCAAGTTGAGCCTCCGAAGGCTACTACACTTCCGAGTGCAGAGTCAGTTTCAGATTCTGATTCTCCATCTCCTTTTGCGACCGACGAGGGTAGACTTTTGGGCACTATCAAATGTTCTACAAATCGTGAGGCATCTATTTCCTCAGGGCGGATACCTACTGAGTCTTCTCCCACTCGTTTTGAGCCTTTGATTGGGCTCAGTGAGGATGATCAACCTGATAGGATTGACCATACCCATTCGGACACCCCAGCTACCCCGGTAAAGAAGGGTAAGAAGAAGAAAAACAAGAAGGGTTAAAGCTCTTGTATTTTTATGTTTTAGACCGTTTGTGATCATTTCTCTTTTATGTTGTTAAGGTCGTTTGTGGCTTTTTTACTTTGTTTAGGCCGCTTGTGGCCTTCATTTTCTATCTTTTTGTTGGATTGTATGTTTGAACTTTACGTCCTTTTGTAATTTTTGGGGTATGCCCCTCGGATTTTTGTACATTATAACTTTTTTTGGATTTATATTACTAAGTAACTTTTCCAAAAAAAAAATTTTAAGATATAATTTTGTTGTTAAATTAAATGAGTTAATTTTAAGTCTTTGATGGAAGTTTAAACAATTATTTTGCAAATCTAAAATCTATATAATTGATATCGAATTAAAGTTTTTGTTTCAAATTAAGGTCAGTGATTTAAACTTCCGAGTTCTTTGTTTAAAGTCTTCTGTACGAGGTTCCAAAATGCATTTCTACTAGTTTCAATAAAGATTAGTATGTATATGTTACGATCCACGTCAGCTACGTATGTGATTTATTGGTGGTGTTGCTGGAATCCTACATCGATTAAGTATAACATTAGTTAGTAGCTTATAAGCCTATGGGCACCCTCTCCTTATAAGCCGGTTTTTAAGGGTGAGTTCGATCCATGAGTTTATAACAATTGGTATTAGGGCTAGCCCACACAAGGCCCACATTGTGGAGGGGCGACTTGGAAAGGCCACAGTGGGGCACCCATAGTGAGCTGCCGTGGATGTCGGTATCGAAAGCGTGGTGGTATATTACGATCCACATCAACTAAATATATGATTAGTTGTTGGTATTGCTATGATCCCACATCGACTAACTATGTGATTAGTTGGTGGCTTATAAACCTATCACTAAAAGAAAAAAGACAATAGATGACTGACATTTTATGATAAAAATCATTATATCATATAAGGATGATGAGTCGTTATAAAATTATGGTCTATCAAAAACTTAATGATGTACATGTGATATATTTTTTGTCTATCAAGAATTGATGATAGAATAGTGATAGAAATTAATTCTATCAAAAATTTTGTTATAGAGATTTATTATTGACCGTGTTTGACCAAATTTTAAATTTATTATTTTATTAATTAAAAGTAGAATGTAGCATTTTTTATGGTCAAATATTTTTTTTTATAAAAATATATATGTCACTACAATAGGAAATGGTGCGTTTAAACCTCAATGCAGCAAAACCTAAAATCAATTTCCCCAACTCTGTGCCTTTTCTCTCAATTTCCCCCATTTGCTGCCTCAAATATGAAACCGATTTGCTGTTCTCTCTCACTCACCCTCCTCACTGTCCTTTGCCGCTCAACGACCATCACCATAGCCATCGATCTCATCAGCCCATCCACCACTGTCACCGAGGCCTAACCGCTACTTAAAATAGAAGCTCACCTTGTCGATTCCCTCCACACCATTGTCTTCTCCAACATCAATTGTAACTCTGATGCTGTTGCCTCCCAATCAGACCGCTCAAAGCTGTCTGTGGTTCATCCTCGACTTCGTTTCCACCATAAGCGTGATCAACTCGGGAACAGTCGACGGAGCAGGTCTGAAGGGGTTGTTAAGTTGTTCATAAAGGTTTTTAGTAGTGAGTATTGGGCAGCAAGAAAAGCAACGGTGGAGGTGCTGTGGAGGTTAGCGGTCATGGAGAATGACAGGGGATCAGAGTTTAAGGCAAATTGCTTGAAAGTTTCTCTGCTTTTTTCATATGATGAGTACGAGCTTCTTTGCCTTGTTTATGGACCTAAGAGGGTCTTGCTAGAGAGTTGTATGGCTTTGATTATGGCGTGTTTGGACCCGCTTGTTAGTATTTTTTTGTTTGATTTGTTTTTTAGTTTTTGTTTAGACAAAACCCGTTTTGAAATTTTTGGATATGATTTTTGGATATTTTGTTGGGTTGTTATGCTCTAGTTGTACTCTAAATCTTTCGATCTACTGCATTTCCAGCTCTTAATCTGCTCTCTATACATGAAAGTTATGTTTTTTCTTCCTTATATATCATCTAGGTTTATACTCCCAATTTGTAATTACTGGATTAATGTTTCCTCTGTTCTCTATTCTATTGTATTGATATTATTGAAGGTTGATGATTGACGTGATTTCTGGAAAGTGGGAAACAATTATTTGGCTTTGGTTTGTGACTGTAGATAAATGCTTTTATCTTGACTGGATTGGATTGCTTTTGCTTTATTTTATGTTTTTTGGGTTACTTTATTTTATGTGTTTGGGGTCAGTTATCGTAAATAGAAATCCATAATTTACTGTTAAGTCGTTAGATTTAGTAATTAATAATCTATAGAGTGACCTGATATAATTTCTATGTATTGAAGAAAATTAACTAATCCCTCACTTTAATGCTTATTTTTGTTTATATTTATTAATGTCGATAATTGTTTATTTTATTGATCTACATGGGTTAAGATGACAATGGTCTTATAGATTGATCCTAATCATTCGAAGGCCACCAAGAGGCGAAGAATCTCCATTAGAGATATTTTGGATGCTGGAATTGGAAGAGATGATGTGCATTTAATAAGAGTCAACATTGGTTTCACTAGATTATTAGATGACCAACTGCAGAAGGTTACTACATTTTATATTGGTAAAGAAGAAGATGATGTCATCGGATTAAAGGCAGTCCTTCTAGCACCAAATAATTTTATATTGTTTGGATGAATTTTTCTAGTAATAAATTAATCTTGTTCTTGCTTTTGACATGACTAAGGTAAACTCCAGAAATTGAAAAATCAATTCCATCCTAAAAAAAGACTAGAGTAAACCTTGGATGAGAAATTTTTTATTTGTCATGAATCTGTAATTCAATTTTAGGAAGAATTTCACATTCACCATTTACCATTCAAGTACCAATTCAGGTTCTTCATAGCTTTTAGTGCTTTAGAAAATTAAAAAAAAAAAAAGTAAACATTTTAGCTATAATTGTTTTTTTCAGTGCCATATGTGGATAAAAAATTGTTGCATCATCAGTCTGTCATTTTCCTTTTGTTGCTTAGTTATCCAAAAAATATACTGGCTAAAACAGTAGGATTTTGGTTGGCATTGTAGGAGCTACAAGAGAGGGAAGCAAACCTGCACTATAGTCGAGAGATGCTAAATTTATAGAAGGATATTTTAGACTTTCATGTTGAGATGGTTTTGCTTCTGTATTACAGCGTTCTATAACTTAAATTTAACTTAAGATTTTGACACCAATTGATAATCTTCATTTTATCAGAGCAGCATGAGCAGCAAAAGCAGAGCAGTCATGGCAAGATCCAAAATTTAGAGAATTATGACCCAACCATTGTAACAAATCTTCTTCTATCCCTTATTCACACAAAATTTGCAGCGTTTTTTCATTTTTCCTCTCTTTAATTCTCTTCTTTTGTTCAATTTTCCTTTTATGGTTGTAGAACTTGATCTTCTGGTTTCTCCAAAGCGTAAGTGCCTGATTTCCTACTTCTCATCTTGCTTCTTTTCCTTTAATTATTGTTTTTGTTCTGTGCCTGGCTTGGCTTGCTTATTGGTTCTAACTTGTTGTATAAAGCTCATTTTTAGATTTGACTGTTTGAGCATATCATAATCCACCACATGTCAAACTGCAGCTATTGTTCAATAAGAGGTATATGCAAACTAATGGATTTGGTACTAATTAATTTTTTTTTACCCTTCTAATGTGATTATCAGACTAGTCATGTAGATAGATTTGAGATTTTCCTTGTGAAATATAATTTCTTCTTATAGATACACCTCTTTGAGAACCTTAAGAGACCTATGGAAATAATTAGGGTTGAGAACCCAGTTACTACTGCTAGCTAGCAAATTGTCACTGAGAAACTGGAGGAAATTCATTAGTCGATTCTACGAACCAAATAAGGCGTTGCTGTGTCCAATATATTGAGTATCATAGGTTAGTTGATGTTTTTTTACTGCTCTATTTAGCTTTGCTCTTTGTTTTTCCCGTGCTCTACATGCATATTATGAACTGCTAATGTTTTTCATTCATTAGTTATTCTATCCCACATTTCACTTTCACTTGAAGCCCTCACAATTCATAATAAGAATGAGCATAATTCACTTCATATTCTAGTGTCAATTCTTTAGATATTTAGTGTTTTAATCTTTCTTTGCTTCAAAAATAGTTGCAAACCTGAGAAGGGAAGGCCTACAGTAGACAACAAACCTAAAACTAAACCTACCCAGCCCACCAAAGCAACCCATCTTGTTCTGAACCTAAAATTACTTCTTATGTGTTATAATTAGTGAAATTTTAGGTTGCAATATGAAATTATAATTGTTGTGTTACATCTAAAACTTGGAGTTTTGCTTTAACAGAGATTTTTTTTTTAAAATATTGTTGGGTATATTCATTGGTGTTGCATAGATTGAGTTATTGCTGGACTTGGGAGTTTTGTTGGGTATTTTGCTGAGAATGGAGGAGTTTTGCTGGGTATTTTGCTAAGAATATGGGAGGAGTTTTGTTGGGTTTTTGCTGGCAATAGGAGGAGCTCTGCTACAGATTTTGCTGAGAAAACAGAAGGAGTTTTGCTGGCTTAGCTAGTCAAATATAAAACATTTGCTCTTAGTTTGCTAAAATTTGTCATGTGAACTTCAAATTTAATTTGGTTGGCTATCATTTGTTGTTACTTTTGGATTTGAATTAAAATCACAGTTTGTTGTTGATAGTTACTAATGATTTAGCTTATGTATTGATAATGATATACATGATTTATGTAACTTTTCTCTATATTGTTATGTGGATGTCATTATTATAAAAAATTTTTGGACTCAATTGGATGTGCACTTTAATTTTTAGTTCATATTGAATTTGTAAATGAATTTTAGACACAAGAATGCATAAATAAAATAAAAAAAATCATAGTTTTGCATAACTAAATTTAAATATTGTGATAGAAAATACCAATCATCAATTATGTCACGAAAAACATAATTTACCCTAATTTTTGTGCCAAAATTTTTCTACCAAAATTAAATAAGAATAAAAAAATCAATTTTTCCGCCAAAATATTTAAATTTAAAAAAAGGTCGATTTCCTGCCAAAAAATTCAAGGAAATTAATTTCTTAATTTGATAGACATATGACATGTAAAACTATCACAAAGGTGATAACGAACTTTATCTCTATCATGAATGAGTGACAGTGAGATAGATGACTGATAGATTTTCTGTCTCCACTCTTGTTTATGATTGTTTGTTATCGTTATGTATTCCCATTTTTCTTGTAGTGTATGAATACTCTCTTCTTACAAGCCGGTTTTTAAGGTTGAGTTCTACCTATGGGTTTATGGTAATATATTTCTTTTTTGAGTGATTTCATGTTTTCTAGTTTCACGAGTTTAAGGTTTTTGCACAAGATTCTAAGTATAAGTGTACCAGTTTTAAGTTTGACGCTATTAGCTTCAAATATCTTATTAAACTTGCAGATTTATTTTTTTGCATATAGAATCATTATTATTCTCAATTTAATGTTTTATTCAATCTTCAAATTTAAATTCTGGAGATTTGGTAACTAATAGATTAATAAAATGGTGTTATATTTACAATCTAATATATTTCTACAAACTCATCCAAAAAACATATATGGCATTATTACATACTTATCAAATCATTAATTTTTTTAAATTTATTTTTTAATTATCACTTTTCGCGTAAACATGTATAATAAATTTGTTTAAAAAATTAATAAGGATAATTTTATTCTTAATATAAGTAATTAAAAGAAGGCCGTGAAACATGTGAGAAGACTTCATTAAAGTTTTGGTCTAAAAGACAAAAGTTGACGGCATATTATATCATAGAATAGCTTTCCTGGTTTTCTTTGGGCCAACATCTGTCTGATGATTTTTTATAATATAGTAGTTATTAAACGAATGTCTTCACTAGTGGTGGTTAAAGACGCACTAATTTATTAAATTAAATTCGGCAACCTTAATCATTTTCATCTCTTTTTATTTTTTATTTTTTAATTATATTTTAGTTCTTAAAAGATAACATTATAACCGATTAAATCGTAACCATTCAATAATAATAAAAAGTAAAACATCCATTACATCTTCATAAGTTTAGGGATCATTAGTAAACAAGAGGTCTTTAACCTTAAAAAGAAATTAATATGAAACATGTGATAATATTTAATATAATTTTAACACAAGACCTTGTTATCAAATTTACTTATTTATATTATTTAATTTCTCAGTACAGAAAGTTGATAAATTGATATTCTTAAATATGACTTATTGACTTTAAACGTTAACTTTTATGTAATAAATATATGTATAAATTAATGTCTTATAAACTTTATTAATAGTGATGTCGAACATGTGAATCTATTTTCATTTGCACTTTGATAATTGCTTCCACCTCATGGTGCCCCAACCCAAAATAACAAGGGGCCCCTGAGAAGAATTAAAAAAAAAAAAAGATAGGTAAGTTAAAAGAAAGAAGGAAAGAAGTATGCCAAAAGAAAAGTATGATTAGTTATAAATTAATATAACTATTTTTTTATAATAATAATAGATAATTTTTTATAGCGAATAATTTGTAAAATTAAAAATTTAAAACCTCCTATTGAATGATCTTGGTATCCATCCAAAAGATGAGCACAAAGAGTCACAGTTGGAAATAGAAAGATTGTTGTTTCGCCATACACAATGGATCTAGATTATTTTATAGTCGACTTAAAAAATTAACTACTTTTAAAATGTATCACCAACACCCTTGCTATCGTACATTAAATAAGGGATTAAGTTTTAAGTTGCAACAACCCCAAAAATGATTTTAGTTTCTAAAGTTTAGGGAATTAATGGTTGGAAATTTATTTAATTTCTTTTTGAATAACTATTCACCCAAACCCCACCTAGCCTAAGAGTAATACATAAGAGTAACTCTAATTTTACCTTTTATTAAATTTTTATATTAAAATACAAAAAATGATTCAATGTCTAATAACTAATAATCATAAATTACATTTATTTCTTCATTTAATTCTTATAATAATCATATAAAAATATAAAAAATATTAACCATATAGTTTAAAAATAATATAAATTTAACAATCTTAAAATACTCTTAACAAAAAAAAATTCATTTTAAAACAAAACATTACTGTATAATATCTATCGCAAAATTAAATTTGCTAAAATTTGCTTCTGTGGCCTACACAATTAATAAAAAGGAAATAACTGTTCTCTAAACAAAAAGAGAAGTTAATACAGCCTTTATCAGAAATTCATACCAAGACAAACCGATCAGTGAACAATTACAAAACAAGTCGGTTTCTGATTATAATTAGTTGCATAAATTACCACCGAAGATCATAATCGAAAACGAAAATGAGAATGTATAACAACCAACAAGATCAAGCTTTTACAGTCACATGCACACCACAACATAAAGACTTTGTAAGTCGAAGATAATGAAGTGGGAAGATAAAGAAGGATCACTACAACAAATTATAACTTCTACCACATTAAATATATTTAGTAGGAATATATCTATAAGGTAACTTTTGTCTGTCATCTATCAAGGAGTAGTTAAAAATGTTTATCTTTTACCGCATGCAAAATTAAGTTGTAAATAGCAAAAACATAATTTATTAAGTCATCCTATTAACCATTTGTGTTAGCATGTGATAGAATTTTCGTCCCCTACTTATAAATTAATGCCTATTATAATTGCTTTTTTTTCTTAATAATAATTGATTAGATAATTTCAACTTCAGTTATATTAGATAATTATAATTTAACACCAATTTTAATTATAATGATTTAAATTATCTAAATAGTCTTTTTAGAAGTTCAAAAAATAATATACAAGATTCAACAATTAAATAATTCTTTATTTAACTAAAGCTTTAACAAGAACACCTTCCTGGAAAGCTTTTTCTCAAATCTCTACACAAAACAAAGCAAAAATATCAATAGTAGAATGAAATATGAAGAAGAAATCAAATACCCACAAAAATGACTTGAAATAATCTTAAAAAAAATCAAATACACCCAATAATTAATTATTTCTTATCTTTCTTCTTTTTTCTTGCTCTCTTCATAAATAATACAATTTGGGGTCAATTGATCTAAACTTGAATTTGAAAAAATAAAAAGGAAAAAGGAAAAAAGTAAGTCAATGTTTTTATAACATCTAAACAAAACTATAAAATATATATATAAAGCAAAAGTTGAAACTCATATACGCGAGGTTAAATGAAGACGTGACTGATTCTTTTACCTATTTATTATTGATCACTTGTGAGATCTAAAAGGATAGATTAGTTATATGTAATATAATAGAAAATTGTAATATAAAATGACATAGGAGGATTTTACGTGGTTCGGTTATAAAAACATACGTCTACAGACAACTTAGAGTGTAATTCACTAAGTTCTTGTTTGTACAATCCTTAGGTGTGTTTATAGTGTTGACTCACTTTCACACACTGACCTAATCTTTGTAAAACAAAATCCCAACAAGATCTTAAACTCTAGTGACACCGCCTACTTTCTATTACTGACAACTTAATATCATACTGTTAAATAACATATAATAACGATGTCTGATGCTGAATTACATAAACACTCAACTAGCAAGTTATCTCGAGTGAACTCTATCTCAAATAGACTCAAACAAAATTCACGCACGATTAAAGTATCAATTCATGCACGATTAAACTCTCATAAAACATAATCAAAGACACAATTCAGTTTTGACGTTAAAGCTCTCCTCAATGTCTTGAAATGTGATACCACCACTCTACATATAAGTTATAAAATAACATTATATATAGTGTGAAGTTCAGTTGCCCTACTCATCAATATCCTGTAGAATCTCAATTAAACTCAATAGGTAGGAATAGGATATCAATCAATAATATAGAAAGTGATATAAATAAACTCCTAAGTAAATTAGGACACAAATAAAATATACTCTTAAGTGAACTAGGATACTAGAATAGTATCCTAATCTAATGAGAGATATTCAATATGAATCCAATACTTCCTAATAAAGACTTCTAGAAATAGTAAAATAAGAAAGAATAAAGACTAATGTTTTAATTACAAGTTTATCGAAAATCAATCATGTGCATAACACATGCCAAGGTGTCACGTTTGACACTAGTAATCTCTCCTTTTTTGGCAATTTGTGATTAAAACATCAACTTATTTCTAAAGTAATGATCAGCATGTATAAACATGTCAAATGCAACTGAAAACCAACATATCAAATATAATTGAAAGTATCACACTAATAGGAATAACAACTTGTCAATTATAAAATACATAACAGAAACAGTCATAATAGAAAATGACTGAAAGCAACTAACTTGCAAACAGAATATTCAGAGCTAATCTGAATAATCATCAAATCATCTGCAAGTAATATAATCAAAGCTCAAAAATAAACTGCTACACATCAAATGATTTGTGAACAAAGTAAGCTTAGCTGATTAATTAAACTTATGTAATGAAATCAGAAGTAAGCACAATGCGAACAGTTCTGCAAGTGAAACTATTAGGCACAAATAGAAAAAACAATATAAATCTTGCAAAAAGATTAGTTTAACATCCTACAAAACAAAATCCTTGCAAAGTTCAAATTCATCAAAGATCAGGAAGAAAAAAAAAACTATTACTCCCCCTTATTCCCTTTGACTAAAAACTTCTTGCCAAAAATAAATTCAGAAACCGCCCTTCTCCCCCTTGGTTTCAAAACAAGTTTAAAAAAAAACTTAAAAACAGAACATAAAGCAAAAAAAAAAAAAAATTCAAAAACGAAGATGAAATCATTTTAGTCTGGTTGACTTGCAAACTGACAGTTTGGGCGGTAGTCCAGGTCGTTTCTTGGACCTTCTAAATGTTTCTTGAATCTGATGCCCTTGGTGATTAGAGTAGTTTGCTCAGAAGCTATTGGCATGTCCTATTGTGCTGTTATATCAGTAGAAGATGTAATAACTTTGGCTAATATCTTGCGGATAGCCTTGTCATGTTCTGGTGGAGCATCCTCTACTTTATTTGATTCATGGGCTGGTTCATGTGCAGTTTTTGCATGATGTGGTGGAGTAGGTTGTGGAGTAGGAATAGAAGATGTTAGTTCCTCTAAAGCTGGTTCTTCTGTGATTGGAGCATGAGCTTGCTCCATAGTAGTTGGCTTCTTAGAAGACTTCTGCTTGGCAATCTTGCCCTTTTCCTACTTTTTTAGCTCAATGCCTTTTTCTTTCTTCTTTGCCTCCTTTTTCTTCTTCTTCTTCTTCTCTGCTGTCTTGTCTATCATAATAGCAATCTGTTTAGCATGTTCCTCTTCTGGCCTAGTGACCTCTGGATGCTCCTTCATTGTCTCATCAGTTGCCATATGAGGTGATTCGTTTGTAGTTCCTTTTCTATCGATTTTCTTCTCTAACTTAGATTACTTTGCCTTCATATCCTACACAATATTAGCTCAAGCAACATTTATTAAAGCAAGCTATTCTTCCATATTACTCATAAGATTTGATCTTACTCTTCTTGGTCTTGGTTGAGGATCAGGCAAATTGGTTTTGTCATGTAATCTGAACAAGAAGCCTTTTGTGATAAGTTTAAGCATAATCTCTGTCTCTTTTAAACTTATAAGAATACCATTTTGAGCCAAAATTCCTTGAATCAAACAAGGAAACACAAGCAAATGATAATCAAATTTGTAAGGTGCAATATGAACAATCATCCTACATATCCACAAACCTAAATTAATTGGCCTATTGGTGCCCAAACAGAACAAAAATTTCACGCTATCATCTCTAACTTGATTTTGATGGGTTAAAGGAAACCAATCAAATTGGGCAATCTTATGTAGAACTCTATACTTCTTAGTGAGATATTGTTGATAAATTCCATCTTTTGGGTTCTAAGTCAAAGTATCACGAGAAGTTAACTCCTTAAGAATATCTTTCATATTAAAATCATCATGTACAGAATGTAGACTCCCAATAGGTATATCAAAGAATGTGTTAATTATATTAGAAGAGAATTTCACCAATCTACCTCTACAATATACCTATGATAATAAAAGCTTTTTGGATTATCAATTGACTCAGGTATATTAGCATAAAATTTTTGAATGAGAGTCTTAACAAGAGGCAGAAAATTGTTTACTATTTTGGTCCAGTAGATGGACTCAAGAACCTCACGTGGGCCATATTTGTTGAAATCAGAAACCTTCTTTGGCCTTTCAATCTGTAACTTCATCCTCAAAGTATATTTTAGAAAATTGTTCTTCACTTCAGCGGTGAGAAACTTGTTGAACTTGGAACATGATCTTCTCTTTCATGCGCACTATTAGAACTTCTTCATCATCACTTATTGCAATCGCTAGGGATCTTTGCTTGATTTTCTTCTTGTTATTGCAACTGTTGTGATTGCATGCTGTCATAATTGGATTGCTCTCCAGAATTGCTTGATGAAGATGAGTTGCTAGTGGATTTCTTATACTCAATCGAAGATGCCATTGTTGTGATTTATGATTTGTGTGGTTACTGTGCAAGGTTTTGAAAGAATAGAGAAACGAGAGAGAGAAGTAGAGTGCAATGCAATATATGATAAGGAACAGTAACCCTAACTGAGTTTGTGATATACTTGGAAAAAAAAAAGAGTTCTAGTCCAATTCAGTTTCTAAAACAATTCAAATTTGATTTTATTGTTTTTCCAAAACAAACCATTAATGTAATTGATGATATAATTCAAAAATTGTTTTTGAGTAAAATAAGAAATTCCATGGAGAAAATGATTCCCGTCACTGAAAACTCTCTCCCTCAAACCAATAATGTTGACATGGCACCTATTGACACATGGACACATACAAGAAATTCAAATTTTAGTTAAGCGCAAAAGATATCATATGGTATAAATAACGTAATAAAAAACAATTATAATTAACATAACAACAATATCTAAACATCATATCAATCATTCTAAAGAAGCATACTTCAGAGCTGTTTATAATCAACATAAGAAAGCTGTTTAACTTCATTTTTCATTCAATTAAGATGTCAAAAATAACATTTTGACATATTAAAAAAACTAATCACACTAGATTATGAATCAAATACAGTAGCTTTCATACAATATAGAGGTAGCCTTTTTTACTTGACTGGGTGACCTTAACATATTTCCTAGACACCTTGAGGTTATTCTCAAGGATGGCTTTAATTTACATATCATATACTCGTAGCTGTCTCTGTATTTTTCATTTATTTAACCAATATCTCAATTATAAAAACACAGCATAGATTACAACTTACACATTCTTGTTTAGAAGAAAACTTAGGATATTGCAGATATAATTAACATAACAGAAAGTAATGCTTATTTAGAAAACTGACAAATGCCTAAGGCTTTTCTCAGATTCTCAAATCTTTTTGCATCTAATGTCTTAGTGAACAAGTCAATCGATTGTTTTTTAGTGGAAATGTGTTCAATGTATATCACCTTTGACTTTACAAGCTCCCTTATAAAATGGTATCTTATGTCAATATATTTTGTTCTAGAATGCTGGTCTGGATTTTTGAAAATATTTATAGCACTAGTATTATCACAAAACATAGCTATAGGTTTTTGTTCAATACCATAATCACTCAGCATTTGCTTCATCCACAGCAATTGTGTATAACAACTCCCTGTTGTAATGTTTTCTGCTTCTATAGTGGTCAAGGAGATTGAATTTTGTTTCTTGCTGTGCTAAGAAACCAAGTTTGTTCCAAGATAAAAACATCCACCTAATGTGCTCTTTTTGTCATTAGCATTTGCTGCCTAATCAGTATCACTGGAACCTTATAAAACAAGTATTTGTTTCTTTAGAACACTATATCTCATAGTCATAAGTACCATGTATATACCTGATGATTCTCTTGGCTGCTGCCAAGTGGGAGTTCCTAGGATTTGCTTAAAATCTTACACAAAGTCCTACACTAAAACATAAATCTGATATACTTGTAGTGAGATAAAGTAAGTTGCAATGATTCTTTTGTACAAACTTGCATCAATCTCCTTTCCTGCGTCATCTTTAGAAAATTTCAAGTTATTATAGATATATAAGTTATCATAGGTTTTGCCTTCTCAATTTCAAATTTCTTTACAAGGTTCTTAGCATATTTTGATTGAGATATGAATATCCTATCATTCATTTGCTTAACCTGTAACCCAAGAAAGAAATTCAATTCTCCTAGCATGCTTATCTCAAACTCTTCCTGCATCAACTTAACAAACTCATCAATCTTGTTATTTTTAGTGGAGCCAAATACAATATCATCTATATACACTTAAGCAACAATAAAATAACTAGGTGCATGTTTGATAAACAAAGCCTTATCATTCCTACCCCTAGTATAACCTTTCTTAATCAGAAAATTTGTCAACCTTTCAAACCAAGCTCTAGGAGTTTGTTTCAAACCATACAAAACTTTATGTAACTTATATACAAAATCAGGATGTTTAGGATCTTCAAATCCTTTGGGTTGTTCAACAAAAGCCTATTCATTAAGACAACCCTTCAAGAAGGCTATCTTAACATCCATTTGATATAATTTAAAATCAAGCAAGCAAGCATTAGCAAGTAGTAATATGATATACTCAAGTCTGACTACTTGTGCAAAGGTTTCATCAAAGTTTATGCCTTTTACTTGTGTATAACCTTGTTTCACTAACCTAGCCTTATTTCTAACTACTTATCCATTCTCATCAGTTTTGTTCTTAAAAATATCCATTTAGTTCCAATGACATTTGCATTTTGTGGCCTACGAACTACTTTTCAGACTTCATTTCCTTTAAACTGATTAAGTTCATCTTGTATAGCCTGAATCAAAATATCCTCTTTTAAAGCTTCTTTCACATTCTTAGGCTTAATTAAGGAAACATGACAAGCAAATCTTACTTGATTTCTTACCTTGCTTTTGGTCTTCATGTTGCCATATGGACTTCCAATGATTGAGCTGGTTGGATGTGCCCTTTATATCCAAGAAGATGGATCTTTTCTTTCATCATCATGTCTGATTAAGTTCCTGTCCAAGTTTGTGTTGTTGAATGCCGTTGTTATGTTTGATGTAACAATAGTTGTTTCCTTTTTTATGACAGAATCTTATTTACTGTTACTGTAGACTGGTGCTAAGCTTTTTGCATTATCTATGAAGCTGGTTATGTTTTCTTCATGAGAATACTTTGCATAATCATCAAGGTCATTAAACACTATATTTGCAGACTCTATTATAGTTTCCATTCGAAGATTATAAACACGAAATGCCTTGCTGCTCAATACATATTGTACAAAGACTCCTTTATCACTCTTTGGATCGAATTTACGTAACTGCTCTCTGTCATTTCAGATGTAACACCTATATCCAAAAACATGAAAATACTTCAAGTTAGGTTTTCTTCCTTTTAGGTTTGGTTAGTGTCAGGTCTTAGAAAAACTTTATTTGAAATATAACAAGCAATGCTTATTGCTTCAGCCTATAGCCTTTGGTTCAACTTCTTGCTATTGAGCATCACTTTAGCCATATCTTGAAGTGTTCTATTCTTCCTCTCTACAACACCATTCTGTTCAGGTGTTTTGGGGGCTGAAAATTCATGTGCAATTCTATGGCATTTGCAAAAATGAACATAACTAACATTTTTAAACTCCTTACTAAGGTTACTTCTTATCCTCACTATCCTACCAATGTTCCTGTTTTGCTCATTTTCTAGTTTAACACAAAGATTCTTGAAAGCTTCAAATGTGTTAGACTTTTCTCTAACAAAATCAATCCAAGTGTATCTAGAGAAATCATCAACACAAGCAAATACAAATCTCTTACCATAAATGCTTTCAATCTGTATAGGACTAATGAGATATAGGTGAAGCAAATCAAGTATTTTAGATATGCTAAGATTTGACATAGATTTATGTGACCCTCTAATTTGCTTTTCCAATTGACATGGTCCACATATCGCATCACTTTTATCATTAAGTTTAGGAACACGTTTAACAGCACCTAACTTAGTTAGTTTAACTAAGTCATTGTAGTTTAAATGTCCTAACTTTTGATGCCATAATTTCAAATATGATATTTCCTTCTAAAATGTATTCTCCTACATTATTTTGAACCATGCATTTGTTTTTAGTAAAGTTGACAACGTATCTATCATCATATTTCTGACTAATGCTAATCAAATTAGTTTGCAATCCATCAACAAGTAAAATATTTTGAAATTTAGGTAAGCCTTTAACATTTAAAGTACCATTCCCGATCAACTTTCTCTTTGCACCATCATGACTCAAAATTTTTCAAAAAATTCTTATTTCAAGTCATATGTCTGGAACAGCTACTATCAAAATACCATAAGTCATTAGAAGAATCGATAGTGTAGTAAGAGCAACATTGCAAGTTGTTTTTGTTAGCCCTAAGGCTACATGATAATTTTGATGATAACAATACACATTGATTAATTGTGATTTACTAACATGTTTATTTATGTGCAAGAGTAATATCATTGAAATAATTGTAAAATCAAGAAAAGGCTCAAGTATTGAAGCTAAGGATAAGACTACATGTTAAAGGCACCAAAGTTTAAGAACAAGGTTTAACTCAATGAATGTGACACATGAGCAATGTTCAATCAATTGGTCATATATATCTCTACAAATATCCAAATGACGTGATTTCTTGAGCCTTTGGAAAGCTTACTCAATTTATAACATTTCATATGTTTTAATGAAATTCAAATTTCAAGTGCAAGGTTGTCCAAATCATCATGCAACTTGAAAGACAAATGGAAGCAGCTGACATGAGCACCGAATACTCCTTTGGACATATCTTGAGCTAGAAAAATCAAAATGACTTGATTCTTACGGCATTGGAAAGATGACTTAATGAAGAACATTTCATATGTTTTTGAAAAAATTCAAATTTCAAACAGAAGGCCGACATAATTGACATGCAATTCGGTGGACTGACACAAAGAAGAAAAATCAACTCACATGAGCACCGAATGGTGTTTTGACCATATCTTAAGATAGAGATATCCAAATGCTTTGATTCTTAATGTTTTGGAAAGCTTATTCAAATATAAGATCTTTTATGTTTTGAAGAAATTTCAAATTTCAAATGGAAGGCTAACAGAATTATCATTCAATTTGGTGGACTGACACAAGAAAGAAAAATCAAGTCACATGAGCACCGAATGGTGTTTTGGCCATATCTTGAGCTACAGATATCCAAATGACTTGATTCTTGATGCATTGGAAAGCTTATTCCAATGTGCAGATCTTTTATGTTTTACAGATTTTCAAATTTCAAACGGAACATTGACAAAAATGGCAGACAAGATTACGGTTTTTATGGTGGGCATAAAATTTGGAGATGGTGTCTTCACTTGATTAAGTTCATCTCATTTGCCTATAAAAGGAGCCATTCTCCCATGCATTCAACAAGTGGAAGAGAAGTATTCTATCAAGCAAAAAACAAGAGAAATATCAAGTCTAGAGAGCTTTAATATTCTTTATCTACTCTTTGAAGAGAGTTGTACTTTTGTTGTAAAAATTATCCTTGTTCTTGTATTGTGGTGATAGTGAGATCTTCTTGTAAAGGATAAAAATTATCCTTGAGAGAATCTTTCCTTGGTGAGGTTGTTCATCAAGAAGAACTCTTGGTGTGGTGTTATCAAGAGTTGAAGGAAGTTGCCTTGGTGAGGTTGTTCATCAAGAAGAACTCTTGTTGTGGTGTTATCAAAGGTTGAAGGAAGTTGCCTTGGTGAGGTTGTTCATCAAGAAGAACTCTTGGTGTGGTGTTTTCAAGAGTTGTAGGAAGTTGCCTTGGTGAGGTTGTTCATCAAGAAGAACTCTTGGTGTGGTGTTATCAGGGGTTGAAGAAAGTTTCCTTGGTGAGGTTGTTCATCAAGAAGAACTCTTGGTGTGGTGTTATCAAGAGTTGAAGGAAGTTGCCTTGTTGAGGTTGTTCATCAAGAAGAACTCTTGGTGTGGTGTTATCAAGAGTTGGAAGAAAAAGTCTTGGTGAGGTTGTTCATCAAGCAAGTTGTAAAGATTTCTACAACTTAGTGGAAAGCTTAGCTCGTGGAGCTAGGATCCCGTGGACGTAGGCAAGGTTTACCGAACCACGTAAATTGAGTTTGCACTCTCTCTATCCCTTTCCTCTTTACATTTACTTGCACTTGCGATTGTTCATTATTATTAATCTTTTGATTGCATCTTTGATAAATTCTAATTTCATCTTCTTCACCTTTATTCTCAAAGAAAGAGTTAAATAATTTTGATCTTTCAAAAAAAGTTTTCTAAATCAGTTTTGATAAATAAAAACCCAATTCACACCCCCTCTTGGGTTGCCATACCTGGGTCAACAAGTGGTATCAGAGCAAGGTTGCTCAATTTTTTAAATCTTAATCGATTTTTGAGCTATGGCAACTTTTAATTCAACTTCATATGTTGAGGGGCTTTCTATCTCTAGACCTCCACTTTTTAATGGAAGTGATTACTCTTATTGGAAAACTAGAATGAGTATTTTCTTGAAATCTTTTGATTATAATTTGTGGTCTATTGTTTTGGAAGGACCTTTTGTTCCTACCAAAATTGAAAATGGGGAATGCATGCTTAAAGAACCTAAAGAGTTTAGTGAAGATGGTAAAAAGAAATTGAGTTTGAATCTAAAGCTATGAATGTGTTGTATTGTGCTCTAGATAGAAATGAGTTTAATAGAATATCTACTTGTTCTACGGCACAAGAAATATGGCACACACTTGAAGTAACTCATGAAGGAATTAGTCAAGTTAAAGAATCCAAAATTAGTATGCTAGTTCATAGTTATGAGCTTTTTTAGATGAAATCGGATGAATCAATTTCTGAAATGTTTACTAGATTTACGGATATTATTAATAGTTTGAAATCTCTTGGTAAATCTTATTCTAATGTTGAAATGGTGAGAAAGATTCTTAGGTGTCTACCAAAATCTTGGGAGCCAAAGGTGACGGCAATTCAAGAAGCAAAGGACCTCACCAAACTACCAGTAGAAGAACTTATGGGTTCTCTCATGACTCATGAAATCACCTTGATGGAGAATGAAGAAGATTTCAAGAAAAAGAAAAATATCGCTTTCAAATCTTCAACGAAAGAAAAAGATGACTCCGATGACGAAGGAGATGATGAAGATCTTGCATTCATCACAAGAAAGCTAAAAAGGATGATTAGAAGAGACCAAGGATTCAAGAAGATTTCTAGAATGGATTGTCCATACTTGAAGAATCAAGACAAGAAATCCAAAGCAATGAAAGCCTCAAATTGGGAGGATAGTGAGGCTAGCTCCACCGAAGAAGAAGATTGTGAAATGGCAAATATGTGCTTCATGGCTTTAAGAGAATATGAGGTAAGTATTCTAAACTATGATCCTAAGTTTTCATATGATGAATTATTTGAAGCATTCCAAAAATTACATGTACAAGTTGATAAACAAAATTCAAAAATCAATGCTTTCAAAAAGAAGTCAAAAATCATGTTATCTCATTTAGAAGAGTTGGTGGAAATAAATGAAGCTTTAGAAAATGAAAATGAAATTTTAAAGCAAAAAGATTTTGAAAGTTTGGAAAGTCAAATACATTTATTAAAAACTGAAAATGACATTTTAAAACAAAAGGATTTTGATAAATTAGAGAAAGAAAATGCTATTTTGGAAAAGGAAAATAATGACTTAAGAAATATTGTTGATAGTTTTACTAAAAGTACAAAAAATTTGAATTCTATGTTACAAAACCAAAGGTGTGTTTTTGATAAAAGAGGTTTAGGATATAAAACTCATAAAAATCAAAAGTATTTTAAAAACTATTTTGTTCATGCATCTTCTAGGAATAATCCTAATCATTCATGTAATTATTGTGGAAGAAAAGGACACAAAATGCATTCTTGTTACATTAAGAGAAATCCTAATTTGAAACAAATATGGATTCCAAAAAGTACCATAGCTAACCCCCAAGGACCCAAGAACATTTGGGTACCAAAAAGTCGCTCTTTTAATGTTGATTGTAGAGACAAAGGAGTGGCAAACACAAGTGATACTTAGTGGATGCTCAAGGCATATGACCGGAGATGCCTCCAAGTTCTCAAGATTAATCATGAAGAGAGGAGGACATGTGACCTTCGGTGATAATGCCAAAGGAAGGGTAATCGAACATAGTGATATTGGTAACCCTTCTTCACCTATTATTGAAAATGTTTTACTTGTTAATGGTTTGAAACATGATTTGATTAGCATTAGTCAATTGTGTGATAAGGGATATTTTGTTACTTTTGAGCCTAAGAGATGTGTGGATTAAGGATGTTAGTAATAATAAGATATTATTTGTTGGTAATAGATGTGGTAATATTTATACAATTGATATTGATGTTAATGATCATGTAGAAAAATGTTTCATTGTTAATCATGATGCTTGGTTATGGCATGGAAGGCTAGGTCATGCTAGCATGGACACAATTTCAAAAATTTCTAAAAATGAATTAGTTGATGGTCTTCCAAAAATAAAATTTGAAAAGGATAAGATTTGTGATGCTTGTCAATTTGGAAAACAAGTGAGAACTTCTTTTAAACAAAAGAAATTTATTTCAACAAATAAACCTCTACAATTACTTCATTTGGATTTATTTGGACCATCAAGAACTCAAAGCCTTGGTGGAAAGTATTATGTTTTTGTTATTGTGGATGATTATTCAAGATTCACTTGGGTATTATTCTTGAAAACTAAAAATGAGGCCATACAAGCTTTTTTAAAATTTGTAAAAAGAGTCCAAAATCAAAAAGGTTATTCTATTGTGTCCATTAGGAGTGATCATGGTGGTGAAGTAGACAATGTTGCATTTGAAAATCTTTGTGATGAAAATGGTTTTGAACATAATTTTTCTGTACCTAGAACTTCACAACAAAATCGTGTTATTGAAAAAAAAAAAAGGACTATCCAAGAAATGGCTAGGACCATGTTATTTGAAAATTATTTGCCAAAATATTTTTGGGCCGAAGTCGTTAATACCGCATGCTTTATAATCAATAGAGTCCATATTAGAGCTTTAATAAAGAAAACTCCTTATGAACTTTGGAAAGGAAGAAAACCCAACATTGGATTTTTTAAAGTTTTTGGATGTAAATGTTTTATTTTAAACACCAAGGATAACTTTGGAAAATTTGATGCAAAAGTCGATGTTGGAATTTTTGTTGGCTACTCCAACCATAGTAAAGCATATAGAGTTTTTAACAAAAAGACTCTTGCTATAGAAGAATCTATGAATGTTGAATTTGATAAAACTAATGTGATTTCTTCAAAGTATTTAGATGATGATATTGTTGAGGTAGAAAGGCAAATCAAGGAATCAAGGCTTGATGAAAAGAGCTAAGATGAATTACAACTTCAACAAGAAAAGCTTGAGGAAGTAAATGATTCTTCCCAAAAATTACCAAAGGAATGGAGGTATGCAAAGCTCACCCTAAAAGATCTCATTATTGGTGAACCATCACAAGGTATGAGAAATAGATCTTCTTTTAGGAATTTTTGTAATCATTTTGCATTTGTCTCTCAATTTGAACCAAAATCTTTTAAAGAAGCCAAAAATGAGAAAAGTTGGATTTTGGCTATGCAAGAAGAATTGAACCAATTTGAGAGAAATCAAGTTTGGGAATTAGTCCCTAGACCTAAATATGACTAAACCCCTTAGTCAAGATATATTTTGCATAATTAGAAGAGAATTAGGCATGTTGGATATGTCTTAATTTTGTTTTTATATGATAATCTTTGAATGGTAGTATATGTTAAGGGGGAGAATATATTTAGGGGGAGTAGTTAATTTGATTACATTTTTTTTGATGATAACAAAAGTGGGGATTGCTTATATTCATAACAAGTGGTTGGATTGCTTATATTCATAACAAGTGCCATTCTTTTTGCTTATTCTTGATTTTATTTTCATTCTTGATTTTAGATATATTTTAAAGCAATCAATGGTTTGTCATCATCAAAAAGGGGGAGATTGTTAGCCCTAAGGCTACATGATAATTTTGATGATAACAATACACATTGATTAATTGAGATTTACTAACATGTTTATTTATGTGCAAGAGTAATATCATTGAAATAATTGTAAAATCAAGAAAGGCTTATTAAAATGAAGTGTTGAAGCTAAGGAGAAGACTACATGTTAAAGGCACCAAAGTTTAAGAACAAGGTTTGATTCAAGGAATGTGACACATGAGCAATGTTCAATCAATTGGTCATATATATCTCTACAAATATCCAAATGACGTGATTCTTGAGCCTTTGGAAAGCTTACTCAATTTATAACATTTCATATGTTTTAATGAAATTCAAATTTCAAGTGCAAGGTT
This sequence comes from Boswellia sacra, assembly GCA_013180625.2. Taxonomy (NCBI): domain Eukaryota; kingdom Viridiplantae; phylum Streptophyta; class Magnoliopsida; order Sapindales; family Burseraceae; genus Boswellia; species Boswellia sacra. The sequence continues at coordinate 209,266 of SNVD02012387.1, read as the reverse complement.
GTCCAAATCATCATGCAAGTTGAAAGACAAATGGAAGCAGCTGACATGAGCACCGAATACTCCTTTGGACATATCTTGAGCTAGAAAAATCAAAATGACTTGATTCTTGTGGCATTGGAAAGATGACTTAATGAAGAACATTTCATATGTTTTGAAAAAATTCAAATTTCAAACAGAAGGCCGACATAATTGACATGCAATTCGGTGGACTGACACAGAGAAGAAAAATCAACTCACATGAGCACCGAATGGTGTTTTTGCCATATCTTAAGATAGAGATATCCAAATTCTTTGATTCTTAATGTTTTGGAAAGCTTATTCAAATATGAAGATCTTTTATGTTTTGAAGAAATTCAAATTTCAAATGGAAGGCTGACAGAATTATCATTCAAGTCAGTGGACAGACACATGGAAGAAAAATCAAGTCACTTGAGCACCAAATGGTGTTTTGGCCATATCTTGAGCTACAGATATCCAAATGACTTGGTTCTTAATGCGTTGGAAAGCTTATTCAAATGTGCAGATCTTTTATGTTTTACAGATTTTCAAATTTCAAACGGAACATTGACAAAAATGGCAGACAAGATTACGGTTTTTATGGTGGGCAGAAAATTTGGAGATGGTGTCTTCACTTGATTAAGTTCATCTCATTTGCCTATAAAAGGAGCCATTCTCCCATGCATTCAAAGAGAGCAAGAGAAGTATTCTATCAAGCAAAAAACAAGAGAAATATCAAGTCTAGAGAGCTTTAATATTCTTTATCTACTCTTTGAAGAGAGTTGTACTTTTGTTGTAAAAATTACTTTGTTCTTGTATTGTGGTGAGAGTGAGATCTTCTTGTAAAGGATAAAAGTTATCCTTGAGAGAATCTTTCTTGGTGTGGTGTTATCAAGAGTTGAAGGAAGTTGCCTTGGTGAGGTTGTTCATCAAGAAGAACTCTTGGTGTGGTGTTATCAAGGGTTGAAGGAAAGTTGCCTTGGTGAGGTTGTTCATCAAGAAGAACTCTTGGTGTGGTGTTATCAAGAGTTGAAGGAAGTTGCCTTGGTGAGGTTGTTCATCAAGAAGAACTCTTGGTGTGGTGTTATCAAGAGTTGAAGGAAGTTGCCTTGGTGAGGTTGTTCATCAAGAAGAACTCTTGGTGTGGTGTTATCAAGGGTTGAAGGAAGTTGCCTTGGTGAGGTTGTTCATCAAGAAGAACTCTTGGTGTGGTGTTATCAAGAGTTGGAAGAAAAAGTCTTGGTGAGGTTGTTCATCAAGCAAGTTGTAAAGATTTCTACAACTTAGTGGAAAGCTTAGCTCGTGGAGCTAGGAGCCCGTGGACGTAGGCAAGGTTTGCCGAACCACGTAAATTGAGTTTGCACTCTCTCTATCCCTATGCTCTTTACATTTACTTGCACTTGCGATTGTTCATTATTATTATTCTCTTGATTACATATTTGATAACTTCTAATATCATCTTCTTCACCTTCATTCTCAAAGAAAGAGTTAAATAATTTTGATCTTCAAAGAAAAGTTTTACAAATCCGTTTTGATAAATAAAAACCCAATTCACCCCCCTCTTGGGTTGCCATACCTGGGTCAACAGTTTTATCTTTTTTAACCCACTACTATATATCATGCCTTAGGTAATTACTTGAACTGTTTTGACATTTCATACAAAAGATTTAACAATTTAAAATATTTAGGTCTAATATGCCTTTTGACACCACAAAAATAACATGTTTGAACAAATATTTTTACCTTTTTAGGATTAGATTTAAAGAACTCAAAGGAGACACACAAAAATATCATTATTTTTTGAACTAGGACTTGACCTTTAGGTTCAAAAGTGTTACTTGATGCTGAAGCTTTCACAAACATGGTACTTGATGAAGATGCAACATTGCCTTCTGAGTAGCCCAAGCCATGTTTGTTTGAACTATTTCTTCCAAGACTCAAAACCTTGTCAAGTTTTACAAATCCAATTTTTAGTTGATCTATACATCTCCTGCTTTCAGCAAGTTCTGCTGTAATTTGCTTAACATGTTTTGCTTTGTCTTTGAAGGCAAACTCTAGTTCATTGATGCAGTCTTTAACAAAAAGGCTTTCTCACATTTCAACACTTCATTATCCTTCCTTAAAGTCTTGACTTCTTCTTTTTGACTCAGCCATTCAACATAGAGTGCATTATAGGTTTCTTGCATCTCCTCATAATATTCAGGATCATTTTTTGCATTTGAATGTTCATTATCAGTTTTGCACTATTCTGTTATACTTAACATAACAACTTTCTCTTTATCAGCTGTAGATGCTGTGAATACTACAAAGTTGCTAATGCATTCTTAATCATCAGAATCAGTCTCTGAATCATCAGTCTATATAGCTGACATCCCTTTGTTCTTCATCTTTTTGAGACTAGCAAATTCAGATTGAATAATGCTCTTAGCCAGAACACTTATAGCACTAAATATCTCCTTTCTTGTCAAATTGTTTTGGACTCTTCTTGTCATTCTCCTTGCTAAATTTCTTGAATTTGTCATCACTTGGTTTGACTCATTTCATTGATTCTTTTTCCTGAAATTAATTTTCATGAACTTAACATAATTCTTTATTAGAAAAGCAATATATTTTGAATCAGTTTCATCAAACTCATCATTACCTTCATCATCAGATTTCTTAGTTTTGACGATTAATGTAATGTTTTTACCTTTTCGCTTCCTTGTGTTATGGTTAATCTCAAAATTATGAAGAATGCTAACAAGTTCATCAACCCTCATTTCATTAGTGTTCTTTACTTCCTTAATTGCAGGGATCTTTGGTTAAAATTTATCGAAAATGGACATGATGATCTTGCTAAAAATTTATGTATCTGTAAAAGTTCTACCAAGCATATAAGATATTGACTCATCCTTATGCATCATTAGATTCTCAAATTATGAATTTAATATTATCAATTTAGATCTTTTAACATAAGTTGTACCTTTATGTTTTACCTAAAAAATGTCTCATGCTTTTTTAGCCACTTTGCAGCTCAAAATCTGACCAAGGTTGTTAAGATCAACTACTACAAAAATCACTTTAAGTGCCTTTGAATTTTAAATGGAATGCCTGTACTCCTCATCAGTCCAATCTACCTCAAGTTTAAGCTCTGTAGCTCCGAATGCATTCAATTGTACTAGTGGTGTCCAACCTTTTAGAACACTCGTCCATGCATGATCATCAAGTGATTTGATGTACATCATCATTCTCACTTTACAATAGGAATAATTGTGATAATCAAGAATCAGTGGTTGTGATCCAAATCCTTTATTTCGTATAAACTACATGCCTTCAAATCAACATGATCTTTCTTCACTTGTATGTCAATAACCTGTTTTGATACCAATTGTGAGATCTAAAAGTATGGATTAGTTATACATAATACAATAGAAGACTAAAATGACACAGGAGGATTTTACATGGCTCGGTTATAAAAACCTACGTCTATGGACAACTTAGAGGTTCAATTCACTAAGTTCTTATTTGTACAATCTTTAGGTGCGTTTATAGTGCTAACTCACTCCCACACACTGACCTAATCTTTGTAAAATAAAATTCCAATAAGATCTTAAATTCTAGTGACACTGTCCACTCTCTATTGTGGACAACTTAACAACACATTGTTAAGTAATATATAACAACGATGTCTGACACTGAATTATATAAACACTTAATGCGCAAGTTTTCTTGAGTAAATAATAATTCAAATAGAGTCAAATAAATTTCATGCACGATTATAACCTCTCATACATGAATAAACTCTTATAAAACATAATTGAAGACACATTTCAATTTTGGCATTGAAGCTCTCCTCAATATCTTGAAAAGTGATACCACCACTCTACATATAAGTTATAAAATAACATTATATATGGTGTGAAGTTCAGTTGCGCTACTCATAAATATCCTGTAGAATTTCAATCAAACTCAGTAGGTAAGAATAGGATATCAATCAATAATATAGGAAATGATTTAAATAAACTTCTAAGTAAATTAGGATACTAGAATAACATCCTAATCTAATGAGAGATATTCAATATGAATCTAATACTCTCTAATAAAGACTTTTACAAATAGGAAAATAAGAAAGAATATAAACCAATGTTTTAATTGCAACTTTGTCCAAAATCAATTATGTACATGGCACATGCCAATGTGTCATGTTTGACACTAACATCAATAAAGAAGTTGCTAAGGTTGTGAAGCTTCAAAAATTGTAAAGTGAAGAGATAATGTAGGAGAGACAAAGATTATTATAGATTGAAAGAGAATAGTTATACAAAAACAAATCTTAATCCTTTAATTATTATAGATTTAAAAAGAATAGTTATATAGAAAGAAATCTTAATCCTTTAATAACTTACTGCCAAAGATAAAAATAAAAAATATTCCATCTAATGAATTAATTATCTTCTACCAGTAGTAATACATGTGGTTAATCAAATAAACTAATATATGTAATTTGCACATGGTCTGTTATTTATATTAACCAGGTACAAATTAATGCATGTTGTAAATAATACATATATTAACTACATTATTAAATGTGGTAAATATTTTGATATTTACTAATTTGATGTAAATTCAGTACCTTTAACCACTAATAAGAATATGTGGTGAATACAATAAAACACCACTCTAATATGGTCTTTTATTCATATCCACCACATGCCAATTAATTCATCTCTTAAATGCTAAAAATATCAACAACATCAATAATGCATGTGGTGAATATATTGGTTTTACCACTTTTATTTAATGCACATTGTTGAATAGAGTTCTTTATAAGTTTTAACAATTTGCAAATAACTCATTTTAACCATGTCAATAGAAAACTATTGTGGAAATGATGTAGTAAAAAACTAATTTTCTTCTAGAATATATAGTTTCTCATTTTTCGTGTAAAAACCTAAGATTGTGTAAGTCGTCTTAACAAAACTCAAAGTAATTGCTATAATTACTGCAAAGAAAGCAATCATACTCCAAGGGCTTCAAAAATGCCGGTGATTGAGTTGAGCTACCCAAGTTACTAGTTTATATAGTCTCACAACGTCACTGAATGGCAATTGTAATTTCTCTATATGTATTAGGATTTGACATTAAGTTATTACTTATTGATGCCAAAATTCTTTTGACCTCCAACTTACTAGTAAAATTTATATTTAGTATGGAAAATCTGACTCAATAAGAGGAAATTAGGGAAAGGGTGGACAATGATGGTGAAGATAGGGAATTTCAAGCCATGTGTTCATCAAAATGGGCAATTGCGCCTTGGTCAACCAAGGCTTCAACTATGTAATTGAACTACACACAAAGAGAAAACAAAGGTCAAAGGCGCTGGTGGTGTTGCCAAAAATAGTCCTCTGATGCTCAAGTTAGAGACTAAGAAATAGAGAGGAAAGGGAGAAATAGGTGGTCGACTAGGGAGAAATTAGGGAGAGAGGATTATAGAGTTTTAGGGTTAGAGTTTGTTCAAACCTTCATTTGAAGCAAAAAGCTCTATTTATATGAGCCACTCCCTCACAGGTGTTGCCATGCATAGTGTTGGAATGACACCACTTACATGCAAACAAGCTAGTGATGACACCTATAACCCATAGAGCCACTTGGAGAATAAAATATTTCTTTATGAGACACCTAGAAGGTTGTAAAAAAACAAAAAAAGATCACATCAATTCCCCTTCGATATGTTTCATCTATAGTACTTTTACTATTTTTGCCCTAGTGGATTTCTCTCTCGTTTAATAAAAGCCTGGAATTACTAATTGGTGGAATACTAGGCAACCCTAGATTTTCTTGAATGATATTCAAGAAATAAGTAATCCAGAGAAATTCATAGAATTAAAGGAACTATTCCTTTTGGATGAAATAATAAAGGAATTCTCGGAAAGACATCAATAAAAGCTTCGTGTAGGGTTCGATCCACAAAGAAAAAGAATAAATAAATACTAAAAAACAAAAATAAATTCTTTGCCATCATCGTAGTATAATTAAAAAATAGAGTTTATTTTAAAAAATCTACTTCCATTCAATTCAATTATAGAAAAAACAAACCAATTATTAACATTTATTTTAACCAACTGAAAAAAAAATGAAGCTTCATATAATTCATAAAACACAAGTTTTCTAATATCCTCACCGAAGTAGAGTTTAACCACTAAGTTCGAGATGTGGGCAAGAAATTCTTTGGCACTGAATCAAGATATCGCAAAAAAACAGGTTGTTCCAACTCGATACTATCAAGAATTCCTGACTATTGTATCAAGAAATGGAAGAAGACTTCCATCTATAAGTTTCGCTCAAGCGTAGCTCGCTTCTTTTTGGGTGTGAAGCAGTGTCAAACCAAAATACCCGACAAGCATTATCTCTCCTTGAAAAGGAGGTGATCTGACCTCACTTTTTAGTACGGAAAAGAGTTGGTGAGGACACTTGGACAAGAAGCTCTTTCCTTAAGAGTACTTGGAAAGAAGCTTCGATACAACCAAAAGCTTCCCTTATTTTATTAATTTTTATAGAACATGTAGTGTAATCATCAAACTCAGGGATATTTAATAAATGGTCTACAACTCCAATTGAATGCTCTTCTGACATTGACGATGCTTACTTTGGGATTTGCTCCATGTAATACCTCTTGCGGTAAAATTTGCATTCGTGTTGTTTGTTGACCAAGTGGAGCATTCATTATAGGATTACTTGGTCAACCAAAAATCTTTAAGAGTAATGGTGAAGCTTTTATTGACTAGATTAAAACCAAAAGATCCATTATTTAAGTAGTCAAGAAGCCACATAGGATAAAAGACATATAAATTCTTTTGAAATAAAGAAAATCACTACTTTTTAATGATGTGGCTTCAAATATTAATCTTATTAGTTATTCCAATATTTCCATCCAACATTACCTATAAAAATTGAAGAGTTTAGCCACTTCTTCATCATTTCCAAGAGCATTGTGAAGTATTTGACTATCTCACAATTTCTTAACATCTTGGGCTTGATCAATGAAAGCATCAAGAAATACTGCAATAGAGCAGATGCCAAAATTATCATCAAAATTTGGACACAGTTCATAGGCTATGAAATTTAAGAACCTGGATATGGTTGACTCGTCTATTCCGAATGAAGGAAGCTTTAAGGTTCCAAGTTTCTAAACAACCTGTATTGCTAGCCTTCAACCAAATGCTCATTGCTCTAAGCTCCTTAACGTTTGAAAAAAGTGTAAATTCTTTCTTTCATGATCATGTGATGACTTCGCAACTAAGGCCTTGCCTACATATTAGTTAAAATTCTTAACCGTATCAAATGGGTTACTACTTATGAATTTAACCACTTTCTCATTAGTTGTCTAACACTGCGGCATGAGTTGTGATCTTCCTAGAGAAGTCTTTTTTTGTAAATGGTCAAGAAGATGAATTAAATTTGGATCTTGGTAATTTACTTTCGCAACATACTTCTCCTCTGGTGCCTTGATTCTATAAAAGATGAACTCATCGATTGCTTTCTGCATTTCATAAGCCCCTTTGCTCTCTAAGAAGCTCATTACTGAAGAAAGGGCTTCGTATGGCAGTTGGTTCTCCAACAAAAGCAGATCTTGCTTTAACAATGTTAAGCTGTCAACTTTTGTCTTTAAGTCGTTTGTCAAGCTTACTTTTACTCATTGCATGATGAATGTAGCAAAGTATTGTACACCTATCCACTGAAAACATCCAGCCAAGTCAATATTACTGAAGTCCTTTACTACCTCCTTATAGTACCCCCCTCAATTTCTCGATGTTTTTCTTTAATTTTGGAATATAAATCACGAACCTCCAAATGACAGTTTTGATGAATAGGTGGGGCAAATTTAAGTTTCAGATTTTCAGTCATTTTTAGATCATAATCTTTATGATGGTAAGGACCAATTGAAACCTTCTTTGGCATATAATAATTTTCTTAAAATTGTCGTTCCCACTTAACATTAATGGTACTTTTTGAATCTTTTCTGTTGAGCTTTCCTTCTTGTCTAATGCTTGATGCAAGGAGTCAAATTTCGCCATTTCATCCTTCGAAAATACTCCCCAAGAGAAAAGTTATAGATTAGGTTTTTTACATCTGGCTAGAGATAGTAACTAAAGAAATTTGATTCTTCAAATGAAAAATAAAATGTCAAGTTCAATGTAAATGAGCACAATAGCTTAATAATTAAGTTTAGGACTCTGGCAAATATTACAATTAAGCACTCCTATACTTGATAAAAAAAAATATATTGGTTAAATGTCTGTTTATATCCAAATTCCTATAAGATAAGAGAATGATAACTCTTTATGGAAATAGATCTCAAGGATAAGACTACCTCATCTTACCACTGCTAATGATATAATATATGGTTTTATTAAGGAGTCTAATAAGCAACATTCAACAATAAATAGGCTACATTTCACTACAAGAAAAATGAGATTAGATGACTGACATTTTACGATAAAATAGTTCTATCATAAAAGGATGACAGAGTCGTGATAGAATTATAATCTATTAGAAACTTAATGATGTATTTATGATATATTTTTGTCTGTCAAGAATTGATGATAGAACAGTGATAGAAATTAACTCTATCAAAAACTTTGTAATAGAAATTTATTATTGAACATGTTTGACCAAATTTTACATTGATATTTTATTTTTTTTAAAAAAAGCAAAATGCTGTGTTTTGATGTTCAAGTAATATTTTTTTTTTAAATATATATGTAAATGCCAACATAAAACAGTGCGTTTAAACCTAAACATAACAAAAGGTAAACACTCACAACACTCACGCAAACACTTGATCATCAATGACACTCACTCTCTCAAATAGCAACCAAACCCTAGAAAAGCACCTATCCCTACCTCTCCACATGGCCTTCCTTACCACCTCAACCAATCCCTACCCACTGACGCTTAACCGGAGACCCGACACCAACCTCAAGCCCCTTCAATGAACCTTCACGCCTCTACTCATTTCCAAACCTGAAATTGAACCCAGAATAGAACCATTCACCATCTCTTCCAACAACAACAATGCTATGAAAACCCAAAGAAAAGGAGCAGTTGATTTTACAAAGTTGAAAGCGAGAAAGGCCAGGGAGAGGAAAGAGGAAGTCAACCAAAAGATAGCATGAAAGAAGACGGTATTGGTGATACTGCAGAGAAAGGCGACGAAGGTAATGCTTAAGAGGAAGAGAGGTGTTAATTCCAAGAAGCTGTTGCCAAGGACTATGCTTGAAGCTCTTCATGAGAGAATTACTGCTCTACATTAGGAGTCTATTCTCAAGGTTGCTTAGCTTTATTGTTTTTTTTTGTTGGAATATGAGTTCAATTTTACTTTTTTTGATATGGGTTTTGGTTATTCATGTATTTAACTCTGTTTATGCTTTGCTTTTGCTGTTGACAAAAATTTAAAAAAATTTAATTATTCTTTGACTGTAATTTGATAAGATAGAACCTTGTTTTAAGGAGGAGTTTCATTTAGCTCCAGCCTAATTAGAAGGGCCTGTTTTTTTTTTTTTTGGGCTTTGAAGTCTAAATTTGAATGGAATTTAGCGCTAAAAAATTTTTGGCTTATTTGTTTTGGGCTTTAGTCACTTGTTTTCAGACATATATGTCTGAATTGACCAAGTGAAAAAATATCTTTTTTTATTTAAAATATGTAAATGTGTTAAAATTTCTAAATTACCCTTATATATAAAACAATTATATTTTTTTCAATCTCTTTGTCCTTTTTGACCTAGTTGTCGTCCTCCATTCCCTCTTCCTCTGTGAATCCTCTCAAAATTTGACCATGTTGTTCAGTTTTGGCATTGACAGTAATTCTCTGGCAGCCTAAACTGGTAGGACACCAATTTTTCGGTGTTGTTTCTTTTTCCCGTTAGCTTGAATTTTATGTTTTGTTCTGGTCATGCTCACATTATTTCCCATTCAAACATTATTCTGTCATCTCCTGCCCTCCTTACTACACTGTAGTCTTTGATTTGATTTCTTTAACCCATTTTGGTTTCCAACTATTGGGGTTTGGGTCGGTGATGGGTGGTGTTGGTGGTCCAAAGCTTGAGGGTAGCATTTTATTTTGTCATTGTATACTCTTGTTGTTTTGGATTTTTGTTGGCGTGAGATGAGTATATTCATTCCAATGGCTATTCTATAACATTGAGATCCCTACTTTTAACTTTCTTAAATTATGGTTGAAGATTATTTTGTTAGCTGTCATCGTTAGATGCTCTAAACTTAACGTGGATCAAAAGAGATTAGCTATTCGATAAAATGTTTACTCCACATTGGTGTGCACAATAGGGATATCCCATATTCCTATTGGTTTCAACTACAAGGACAAACCAGTCGTTAATAAAATATATTTAATGAAATCAATACACTTTTATTTCATTGCTAAGCAATTTCATCCGAAGATTTGAGTTTTTTTCTTTGTCTTCGTTAGGCTCCACTATCAATAGTGGAGATGAAAATGGACTAGAAAATTGAATAAAGATGCACAATTCAAGGCGTGTTGTTGTGTTGACAAGCAAGCCAATGATAGTTTGACAGATCGGATCTTTAGATAGATGAGGGATAAAGGGAAGAAATTTCTTGTTTTGTGTATTCTTTCTATTCCTGTCAGTGAAGAACCAAAAAATTAAACAATAAGAATTTCAAAATCTGGGCTAGCGTGATGTGGGAATATATCAGCATGAGCTAGCCCCATGATATTACCAATCGTTTCCTTTTCAACAGTGAAATAAACAAAACAATCAGTAATTATTATCTGAAGCACAAATGAATATAGAAATTTGAAGTAAAACTATCAAGTTCTCTCATTGTGGCACTCAGTTAACACTTGGAAGTCCAAAGCAACAAGTGATTGTCCTAACCTGATGTTTTTGCAACAAGAAAACATGGATGAAATTCTGTTTATGCACTTATTCTTTTCTCCTATTGCTTCATGAAATTGCAAGTCTTGCTTCTAGTGTAAATGTAACCAATAATATGATTGATTAATTTGTACTAATTATGGATCCATTGCAGCTTTTTGTTCCTCTTGTTAGCGTATTCTGATATGAAGAAGATGAGGTGAAAATGACATTGGCAAAATCAGAGGCTAAGATTCTTCATGAGAAGATAGCAGACAAGGCTTACACTGATGAGGAGGTTATCAGGATTCTGAGTACTAGAAGCAAGGCACATCTTAATGCGACCCTCAATCACTACAACAATACCTTTGGAAATGCAATTAACAAGGTACTTACAAGACCAAAATGCAATTACCCCATATTTACTTATGATGAAACTTCTAAGCATGAGATGCATGGTTTTTATGCAACACTTGTGTGATAATCAAGTAACAGTGGTATGGCTGCCTTAATAATTATTTGTTCGGATTCTAAACTGGTTCCCCATTTGTAAAATTTGAAGACTGATCCCATTGGTGAATTACTCAAAACTGCTAAGAGCTACAATCAAGTGCTTTAGCTGTCCTGAGAAATACTTTGAGAAAGTTCTGAGGCTAGCCATCAATAAGTTGGGAACAGATGTATGGGCGCTTACTCACGTGGTCACAACTCGTGGATATGCAACGCATTAAGGAGCAATACCATAAAAGGAACAGTGTGCCTCCGGAAAAGGCAATTGCTGCTGACACTTCTGGAGACTATGAGAGAATGCTTCTTGCTTTGATTGGTCATGGAGATGCTTAAGCAAGCATTTCTGCTGCTGCATCCAGGATAGAGTTACATTCCCTATTTATGTAGTTTATGCTACCCGTTGTGAGTTAAACTTTTGCTTGTATGCTTGTCTTTTTGGGGTTGTCTTTCAACTGCTTTGCCAGTTTTCAGAGTTTTAAAGATGGCACATATGGGTGTTTCTTATAAATAAGGTGTTTAAGAGTGTTATGCAGCTAGCTATTTTACACAACATTTTACAATGTCATTAATCCTTAAATCATTTATAGTTAAGAAATCTTTAATATAATCAAAATGTCCACCAATTTGCTATGGCTTCTCCTTCACTGGCAAAATAAAGTAAAATCCAGTGAGCATTAATCGTTAGAATGAGCTTTTGGTTAAATTTATTAATTAAAATATAATCAATAAATATTAAATTTATAGTTATTTAAAATTTTGCTTTAAGTTTATTAAATATTTAATTTTTAAAGTATTGTAACAAATGTAATATTAACTCTTTAAATGAAAAAGAATTTTGATTTAATTTTATTAAATATTTAGTTTTTAAAGTATTCCAACAAATATATTATTAACTATTTAAATGAAAAATAGTTTTTATTTAATTTTAGTAAATATTTATTTTTTAAAGGTTTGTAACAAATATAATATTACTTATCTTAATAAAAAAAATTTTGGTTTAATTTTATTAACTATTTAATTTTTAAAGGATTGTAATAAACATGATATAAATATTTTATATTTTAACAAGGATAAAAAAGTCATATTAAAGGTAAAATTTTCCTTTAACACTTTTTTTAAGTAATATCTAAAAGTGCAAACAAACATCACAAACATCCTATTAAGTAGCGTAAATTAAGTTCTAAAAAGTATTTAGATTTAAAAAGTGTTAAGTGATTAAAAAAAAATCACCTAAGTAAAGCTCTTGGTTTTTGAGATATGGGAGTCCCATTTTGTGAAACTTTGGGTGATTACCTATGAATTTTATTGGAGTTTACCAAGGGTTTTTCTAAAGAATTTTGGAACTAGTTGGCTCTGTTTGTATTTTAACAAAAACTCAGTGGATGACCACAAAATGGGCTAACAAGGATTCTAGTGGTCATGCCTGGGCGTTTACTTTCTAGTTTTACTTACTGAAGAAGTAGAGAAATTTTAAGTTGTTTTTGATATGAATTTTACTTTCTATATCAAAATGACTATAGAAGATATCATTATGTGTTTTTTTAGAAGAATGAATGTGTTTGGTTATGTCATATGTATTTTGTAACAAGAATTCTTTAGAAAAGTAGACGAAACAAAGAGAGCGGATTGAGAAAACGACTTTTTATTGTTTCTCTAAAGGTCTTTATTATTTTGTTTTTAGTGCATTCTTGAGTTTATAACCTATCCAAATGTTTTCTTCTTCAAGCAAAAACACTTATTCAAATGCTTTTACACGTTCTACAGGGTAACCATATGAAAAAAAAAAACAATAAAAACATGAAAAATGACTATACTGAGATTCTTATGAAGCTTCTTTGTCAAGATTTTAGTCAATTATGGTGTAATTGTAACGTGATTGAATTTGAGTTTGGAAGAATATTAAATCATTAATTCTACCCTTCAAACTTCTACTCATTTCCAAACTCGAAACTGAACCCAGAATATTTGGATCATGGTGTACCTATTGGGTATAGAAGCACCATGGTGTACCTATTGGGTATAGAAGCACCAGGTCCCCAACAGTCACAAATGCAGCCACACAAGTCAAGCAGTGGCAATGTTGGTCTTGAGTCGCCTTCCTCCAATTTAGGTGGTGTTTGTTTTAATCACTTAACACTTTTTAGAGCTAAACACTTTTTAGAGTTTAATTTATACCACTTAATAGATTGTTTGTTTTCTTTTTAAGATATCACTTAAAAAAAGTGATAAGAGAATATTTTATATTTAATGTGACTTTTTTATCTTTGTTAAAATATAAAATATTTATATTTATATTTATACAATCATTTAAAAATTAAATAGTTAATAAAATTAAATCAAAATTCTTTTTCATTTAAATAATTTATATTATATTTCTTACAATCTTTAAAAAATAATTATTAATTAAAATTTAATAAATTTTTTTTTTCATTTAAATATTTAATATTATATTATATAAACTCATGTGATGTTATTGTAAAACTACTATATCATTAATATCATCAATTTTTAAAATTCATTCCTCCAATAATTAGATCAAGTTTAAACCATATCAATTTGTATAAAAAAAAATTGTAAGAGTAGTATTTTATCCATTATATTTTGAGGACCATATTTTAAATCATAAAAAAATAATTTTATTAATTAAAGTGTTTTCTATTTCATAAACTTAAAAAGAAAAAAAAAACAGATATGATCTTTTAATTGACAATATTAAATATTAATTTTTACTTTAAACTTACACTATCAAAAAAAATAAAACGTTCTTATCAATCTAATAGATAACTTTTGAAGTTTCAATAAAACTGTCTATATAATATGTAATAAAATTCTATCAAATATATTTTATATTTTAAAACTCGCTCTTTATAATGATATCAAATATATCAACAGTTATTATTCAACATATTATTAACTAATTAATTTGAAATATTAATGGAATAACTGAAATTTTACCAATTATAAAAAATATTTATAATATCTTAATGTAGTAATTATAAATATAGTAATAAATAATACAACAATTTGATAATAAATATTATAACAATCACAAATATACTAAAATTATACCTTTTAATAAATTAAAATAATATTATTAAATAAAAATTTAATAAAATTTATATTATTTTAATATATAGGGATATTTATGGAATAAAATTTTTAACACCTTATTTAGACAATAATGATCAGAAAATTTGATAAAATTTATATTATTTGAATATGTAAGGATATTTATGGTATAAAATTTTTAACACTTCATTTAGACAATAGTGATTAGAAAAAGTGATACATTTTCACTTTTTCAATTAAGTGATTTATCACTTAAAATAAGTGCTAAATAAAAAAACAAACAAAAATTTTAAGACTTAAATCTAAACACTTAAAAGTGTTAAGTGATAAGTGATGATAAACAAACGGGCCCTTAGTTTCAAGGTTAGATTTATATTACCTTTGACAATTATGATTAGATTAGTTGGTTTTTAGTGGAGAAATGATTTGAATTTGGAATGAGTAGAATCCAAATATTAATGTTTCTGATAAATTTCTCAACCTTTTTAAGTTCTGGTTAGATTTTTCATCGAAAACAGTATTTCTTGTCATGGTTATATGAATGAGTTTTTGCATTATTTTTTTATTATTGGAGATGCTTTTTGACATCCTTATACACTAAAGGTGCCGCTAACAATTAAATTATGATGGAGACAACAGACATTAGAGATTATTAGGAGAAAATAGGGCTTCTTCTTGTTAATGTTTAAGTGTAAAAAGAGTACGAGACGATTTTGACAATAATAGCCAGGCCTAGAACAGAGAGCCATTATAGTAGAACCTTGGGTGGCAAAGACTGATTTAGCAAAATGGGCTGCAAAAGGGAAAAAAAGGTTAAAAAAAGGCGAAGGTGGTAGACTGGTGGTGGTTAGGATCAAGTCACCACAAGCACAACACAGCACATCATAACACAACATAACTTAGATACTCCTTCAAACATGCATGCATGTACTAACCAGCTGGGTTTGCTTCTCTTCTGTTATACAAATGTAGAATATGATTAATGAATCTATAATGCTTAACATCTTTCAAAACAATCCCCAACTAGGTAATCTTTTCATCCCATTTGCTTGATACAAGATGTGATTTTTTTCAAGTGATCAAAATTAAATCTTTTTTTTTTTTTTGGAAGAATTTGGTTGTTTGGTTGAATGTGATGGAAGGGATGGAGAGATCAGAGTTTAATTCTGAAGTTGCAGAAGAGCAAGAGAAAGAACAACGACGTTTAAGGGATAGACGAAGAAGACAATCTATGAGTGTTGAAGAGAGGGAAAAGCATCTTGCTAGGCGTCGTAGAAACTATGAACTCAGAATATTAAGGGCTAGAAATTCTCTATCTCTCGTGGGTTCTGATTCTCCTTCTCATTCTCAACGCACAGCTACTTCAACCGATCAACTCCTTGCATTGCCTTCTGTTTTAGTTTCATCAAATCCTAGTGTTGCTCAATGTGATGATGATGTTCTTGTTCTTCCTTCCATTGGATCTTGTCAAGTTTTCTCGAAGTCTCAGAGTGAGTTCTTTTTAATTTGTTCATTTCTCAGCATTTTTTTTCTTTTTAACTGTAAAATAGAATTGAAAAAAATCGCGTTTTTATAATGTTTTGTAATGTTATTAGGTTTGGAAGTTCCAGGTCATAAACTGGCCAACTTTTCTGGTTAGTGGGTAAGGTTAAATCATTTAAAGCATCTAGCATAATCGCTGAATGCTCCTATGAGTGACAACTGTCAAATGGCTGCCGAGGTTATAACAAAAACAAATGAAGTTTCCAATGGTAAGTTCAATTACATTGACTTTTAGTAATTATAATTTATGTGGTTAATTTACATGTTATGGATACATGTTTTGGTATATCAGCAAAAGGGCTGTGGTGTAGTCATGTTAAAAATCTTGCACGGTCATTGAATTCTGATCTAAAAGAGACAAGTAATCAAAACCTTCTGACCCAATCTGAATGTTATTGGCATACACATCGGTTTCAGTGAATGTTATTTTTGTTGATTTAAATGAGACTTGGCAAATAAAATTAAAGACTCAACACTCAAAAGTTGAGCAAACACAATTGGAACTTCTCTTAATACTGATTAGAGTAAGAGAGGTAAGCACAAAATAAAATATTATATTGTGAAGAAAATTCTACTTCAATTATTGAAATTGAAATAAGCCTTTATATAGGCATACAAAGATTAACATGACTCCTAAACATTAGTGCCACTAAGACACTAACTAAATCCATGACCACCACTACTCATGTCTTCCTAAATATTAGTATCACTAAGCACTACCTCAACCCATGACCACCACTACTCAAAATTGAATTAATCTTTGTTAGAGTTTAACAATATACATTTTGGCCCTTCAAAATGACTTAGTGGGCACAATATTAAGGTCAACATGCCCATCTCTTGGTCTGAAACTTTTTTTTTCCTTATTATTAATGTTTTTAGTAGTTCTAGTCCTATTCCTAACCTGTTATATATGCTTCATTTAGCTGGCAGAATGATGTGTTTGAGGTTGCTGAACGTGGAGAACATGCTGATAAGTTTCGACAGTGTTAAACTAAGCTTGTCATCAGATGTGCAGCAATAGCAGAAAAGGTGTATAATTTATTGCCAATAGATCAACTATTGCTGATTTGGTTCATCATAAAACAAATTGTTTGAGGTTTTCTTTAGTTGGCTATCATTTGCTATTGTTTTTGGATTGGAATTAGAATTAAATTTGTTGTTGGTAGTCACTGATATGGTTTAGTTTATGTATTGGTAATGATATACCTGATCTATGGAACTTATTCTATATATTGTTATGTGGATATTATTAATATAAAGTGTTTTTGGACTTAATTGAATGTGCAGTTTAATTTTTAGTTCCTATTGAATTTGTAAATGAATTTCAAATACGGGAATGCATAAATTAAATTAAAAAAGTCATATTTCTACAAAACTAAATTTAAATCTTGTAACAGAAAATACCAATTATAAATTCTATCACAAACAACATAATTTACCCACCAAAAATCAACCTAATACTAATCTTAATGCCAAAATCAACTACTAATTTGCCTGCAAAAATTAAATTAAAATCCACAAAAAATTCAATTTTTTGGCCAAAAAAATCAAATTTAAAAAATTTAATTTTCTCATCGAAAAAGTTCAACAAAATTAATTAAAAAATTAATTTTCTAGTGTGATAGACATATGCCTCGTAAAAACTATCTTAAAAGTCATGATTGATTTCTTCTTTGTCATAAATAAGTGATAGTGACATAGATGACTAATATATTCTCTGTCATGCACCCCCATTTATGACTCTTTGTTCCTGTCATCTATTGACATTTTTCTTGTAGTGAATTTCTAATACACCACCCCTCTTTATTTTTAACAGGAATATTAATTGTACAACAGTACCACAACACCCTTCACATACTTGGGTTTCTGGTTAAGCTTAAACTCGCTTATCACCTATAACTCCATTGTTCTTCGAAACTGTAATATTTTCCTCAAACATTAGGCCATTAATTAGTTGCTTCATTTGATCTGTTCAATAATAATTTCATTAATTGAGAAGTGATAAGTTGCAACATTTCATTTGGATTCTGGACAGAAGAATGTTTGTTGGAAAATAACTTCCTTTGATACCACTTTTCACCTTTTTTTTTTCCGCTCAAGCAACACAAGAATACAATAGAAGAAGATACTTTTACTTCTTAATTCTTCTTTATTTCTTCTTCATTGAAATTGACAAATACATAGGCTTATATAAGAGACTGTTCCTAATCTATTCTACTCAAATTATGAAAAGTAATAATACTAAACCAAACCAAAATAAATAAACCATACCCAAATGTAACTAATATTTAAGAAGAAAAAGAATAAATTAATAATTTATTTCTTTCAAAATTAAGAAAAAGAATATGCAGTAACTGTTAATGATTCCAACTTTTCATAAATGTAATAGCTGCAATAGATGTCTTACTGGAACAAAAGGCACGTATACTTCTTCATTGCTTCCCTTTCCAGCAGGCATCTCTTGATGCACATCTTTCTCCAAATCCATGCATGCAGGAGGAGCCATCGAGATCTCAATCACATTGCCTTCACTTAGACCACCCATTTCAGTTCCTGCCGCTAGATGTTTCCTGCAAGTGTACATGGGCAAGGCTAGTAAGCAATATTGTATCCTAGTATTAGGTTGTTTGGTTTTAGGTTAGATGGGAGCATTAAGAACTCTTTGATCTTATCGTTCTTTTATTGAGATTTGAGAAGAACTAGGAGTGACACAATTCTTTGTACCTCATGAAGTAAATTCAATCTTGGATTCGACAACGCGTGTTCGTCCGGCAGTTGTCATATATCGTTTGCTAACAGAATAATCTCATTGTAAAACATTTTCAAATATTCTTGCTGGTCTCGAAACCCATTATATAGGTTCATGAAAAGTGGTAACCAAATTTCTCTAAATTCAAATGCGTAACCTAGCTAGTAATGCTCATTAAATGAAGAATAATATATGAATCTTACATTATGAGGCTGTGTGTGTGTGTGTGTGGGCGTGTGTGTGTGTGTGTGTGTGTGTGTGTGTGTGTGTGTGTGTGTGTATAACATGAGATAATATATATATGTTGGAGTTTTGGCTCCTTAGCCAATTGTTTGTGTGTGCAAGGAACCCACATAGAATGAGAGTCATTGTGTTTTGAGAGACTTGAGCTTATAAATTAAAGTCAAGTCTTCTCACTTAGGTGTCCCAATTAAAATTCTCCTTCACCCCCCCATATTGTGTAAGGTCTCATATAAGAGCTCATAGTTTAAGAGCTTTTCATTAAGAACCTTAAAGTTTGTAATATTTGCTTTTTCCCCCTTTGATTTTGGGTATTTTTAGTATTACCCAATTGTTTGGGTAATCACAGTTTGGCCCAACTATTCGGGTAATTACAGTTTGATCCAATAGTTGTGGTATTTGTATTGTGATCCAAAAGTTTGAAGATAGTGAAAATTTCTTCAGCGGCGCCCGAGGACGTAGATAACAATACCGAACCTTATTCAATCTTGGTGTTCTTTCTATTTCTGCATTGTTGGTTGATTGGTTGCCTCTTTAGTTACTATTATATTTAATTATCTGGCATAGTTTGTAGTTGTGCATTTGGTTGTTTTATTGGTATCGCTTTCGAATTCCGCAACAATTAATGTATATATGTATTTGTATTGTGATCCAAAAGTTTGTAATTCTCTTTGAAGATAGTGAAAATTTCTTCAGCGGCGCTCGAGGACGTAGATAACAATACCGAACCTTATTCAATCTTGGTGTTCTTTCTATTTCTGCATTGTTGGTTGATTGGTTGCCTCTTTAGTTACTATTATATTTAATTATTTGGCATAGTTTGTAGTTGTGCATTTGGTTGTTTTATTGGTATCGCTTTCGAATTCCGCAACAATTAATGTATATATGTATGTATACATGTATGTATATATATAGATATATATTTTTCATTAAACGAATTTTGGGTCCTAAGATTCCGTTTATTGAGGTTTGGCATCATATTGACTCTAGAAATAATAAAATTTTACGAAGTCACCTTTTCACATTACAAATTTTATGTTGAAATATAGATATGGGTCCAATATTATATATTAACTATATTATTCTTTTATTTTGATCATTTATGGGTTGGTAATATAATGCAAGAATGTCGATATTTGAGCACTAACATCTAATCTAGACAGTCCCTCTTTTAAATTTAACGATAAAATTATAAATAAAAAATAAATTAAGATTGTTACTAAAAAAAACAGTGAATAATTTAATACCAGAGCAGAACTACTGTTTTTATTTTATCTTCTGCTTGTCAGGGAGTTTCTCTTGCTATCTAATTTCAGATTAAGAGTTTCAAATTTTATATGGTTTGTGATATTTAATTTCATTTTATCTTGCTAGTAGTTATGAAAACACAATATTCTTCTCCCATTTGTCTTTTTATTTTCAACCTAGTTGATCCTGGTTGTTGGTTGTTTTGCTTCACAAACATGACTAAGAACGTCAAAGCGGGCTCTAACTCCATCTGTCTCTCTCTCTTTCTTTTTTTTTTATTTTTTAATTTACAAAAAAAGTCGCTTTTTTTCACGACAAGGAAGGAATACATATTCATGAGATTATGCCCTTGGAATTTAATATTTAATTCCTTTAATATTTAATTCTTACCAACTAAACTTTGAATTATTTTAGTTCACAGATATATATATTATCAGTTTGTATTGTAATATGACAAACATGGAGAGAAATTCTCTGGGCCGGATCCAGACTTCACAGGGGAAAGTTGAGAAAAATAAGAAATTGAGATAAAACTCAAATAAATTACTATAAAATTTAGGATTTTTTTTCTTTTTTACCTAAACTGAGGCCAAGGCCTCCCCTAACCACAAACAATGTAGATCCGCCCCTAAGAGAGGGGTGGTATTTCTAAAGAGATAATATTTCAAAAACTTTTATTCTAATGAATTAAAAAATGGAAGTTACGTGAGAACTTGGTAAATGAATATTTGATAAAATAATAATTTTGATTAAATAATAAAATCTTCGATTTCAACTTGGACCAATGTATTAAATTAATAAATTTGCTAAATACATAAGATTAATAGATTTTTTTTCCTTTATGGCTTAACAAAAATATAAATTAATAATTATTATAAAACCAATTGAAAAAAATGCACATAGAAATTTCACAACATTAAGATTTTTTTTTTGGATAACTTTTAATTCTCAGTTCTGTTCTTTTTCAAGATATGCATCTATAAGCTTTTTTTTTTTTTTTCGCTTTCTATCTAAACTAAACTCAACCTCATCCTTAAGTTTTTGCTAAGCATCCATTACATTGGGGGAAATATCTGATAAAATTTTACTATTTATAACATACAAATGAATCCTAGTAAAAAAACTAATTATTTATAAGTAGTTTAAACATAAAAGTATTCTTAAATTAATAACTGCGCATTCACAGATAAATTATTCATTTATCAATAAATAGATAATTTTATAAAATGATATTTTTTAAAAAACCTCAATAGTATTATTTTATCAATGTTTTATTGTATTTAGCTTGAAAGAAGATTCCAATAACACCACTTAATTCGAAATAATAGTTAGATCCATTAATTCTTCCTTCCATTTATTTCAAGCCTCTAAAGTCTAAAGGCTCCATTTATTTCAAGCCTCTAAAGTCCTAAGGGTCCATTTCATCTAAAATATGGAACTTAATGAGCGACTTTAAAAACCTTCAAAGTTCTTTCAAAACAATCATTGAGCTTTTTTGATGTAGATTGATTCTGGAGTACTCGGAATAATAACATGATATTTTGGATCTTACGGGTGCCAAGAATTTAACAGTTGACTATTACAAAAGAGTTACACCAAGAATACGCCTTGAAAACCTAATTATAATTATTAAAGCAACTTATTTACGGTAGAAAATTAATACAAAAGATAATCTTGCAAATTAAGATAAATATAATCCTATGAAATTTGGCTTTATCCTTTTATTTGCTCTACATCATTTTTTAACCATTTTTTAAGATTTAATTGAATTTAAATAATTTTATTGAAATTTTTAATTTTATGAAAAGTAAATTTTCTTTTAAAAATTATTTTTAAATTCTTTAAGTAAATTTTAGTCCATTTTAAAATTATCATTTTCCTATCTATATGTGCGTGTGCCTGTGTGATCAGCATATTAACTTTAAAAACTTATACAATCTCAACAAATCCAAAAATTCCCAATGTGTTCTCACACCATTAACTAAAACCCAAATTTAAATATATTTGGATGAGTAATAATTCATTAACAAACTCCTATGGGGCCAGGCCAGACCAGACATCCACTTAAAAAAGATTGGTGATATGATTGACAATTATGGAGACACCAGAGGAAACAAACTTTGACGATCGATAAAGAATTGCACACAAGCGGGGTCAATCATGTTACTGGAACCACAAATCAAGATTTGTTCCGGATAAATTATTATTCATTGAATCTAGAATAATACTCATTACCCATCAAAGTCACAATAGAAATTGTAATGAAGATTAAAACAACCAACAAGACCAAACTGTTACTGCCACAAAAGGAAAGTTATGGGAGATTACCACGTTTGAAAATGATATTAATAAAGGATATGCTGTAGAGGTTTTTTATCTGTAATAGCCCAACACTATGTTCGTCGACTGAAGAAAAGTCAAAGCAAGTGGCTGCAAATGCTGCCAGCAAAGCAGTCACACTCCAAAGGCTGTGGAAATGCTGGTGATTGAATTAACGTTTCTGAATGGCAATCTTGACTTAGGATCTGATAGTAAGCTGGCACTTATCACATTGAAGAGTTTACGCCACTATTTGATCGCTACCAAGAGCATTGCGAAGTATATGCTTGTCTCGCAATTTTTTAACATCTTGGGCAAGAGTTTATTTAGGCCTATTACAAAAATATTGGTTCTATGTTCATATCCAACTTCCTATTATAAATTAGAGATAATAAGATAACGAAAAATATTGATTTAAAAAATGAGTAACGTTACATCTATAATTAAACTCTACAACTAAATTGTTATAAGCTGAGTTGGTAAAAATTTATTGGAGGAAATTATTATTCATGGCATAAAAATTATATTTCTAGTAGAATTTTGCTAACTTAAGTTATACAAAAAGTTTGTTGTAAATGAGTTGTAGAGATATTATTATTCTTTGAAAATTAATTGGCAACTAAAAATTAGGAAAACAACAGTTATGTTATTTTAAAATTATTTATAACTATATAGCATATGTAATTTTCTTTGTTGTAATTTATCACATTTTTTAAGACATTCGACCAATATTTTTCCCATTCCATATAGAATAATTACATTTTAAAATTATATATACCTTTTTTCCCAGATATTACAGATAAGCTAATTAAATTGCATTAAGTCAACCAAATATATCGCTTTGCATGATTGAACAGCCAAGTTGTGAACTCCATAGAAATTTTTTCTTTTATCTATGTAACTATCTCTTAATCTATACCAGAGATACTGATTATGAACAAGATGGATAGGTTTCATTGATTAATTTATATGTTTTGCATGAATTATGATTAATTAAAGATTTACCTACACGTCTTTTAGAGAGTGTTAGTTAGGCGGGATAACTTGTATATACTGAAACTTTTTCACATAACTTTCATGTCATTTAAGAGTTTTTCCTTTTCCTTGAAATATTATAAGAAAGCACTAGGTAAGCAATCGTATATCTTTATAGTATAGTAACATTGCTTGCGCGCGCAATGTCAATCTCGTACAGCAACAATGGATAAGAAGAAGAAGAAGAAGAAGCTATCTCAAGGAAATCAAAACACTAGCTATCTCAAGAAGCAATCTCACTCTACAATGCTTTTAATATGCTAATTAAGTTACTTCCACGAACCTTCCCTATTAGAGAATATAGTTAAGCCCACTTTTAGAGCATAAGCTTTTAGAAAAGTGGCAAACTTAATATGGTATTAGAGTGTCATGACCAAACGGTTTCAGATTTGATTTCCCAATGTATTGTTAAAAAAAAAAAATCAATTAGAAATAGTGAATTAAAGATAGTGCTGTTTAATCTACTTATAAGACTCACTGATACATGTGAGGAATGGTGTATGTTGGAAGTGCACGAAACCCTACACGTAAGGAGGCATATTAATCAATATAATTAAGCCCACATCTAAAAACTTAAGCTCTTAGAAAAATGGCAAACTTAACATTGCAAAAATTTATACTAATATTTTATTTTTGCACGTGTTCTTATTTTACTCCCCCATTTCTCTTTTCTAGCTTTAAGTAATTAACAATTACTTAAGCAATTTAACGAGGGTAAAAGTGAATCTTTTTGTATTCATTCACATTTTATTTTTATTTTTTTGCCTTTCACTTATTGCTATGATGTTATATTGTTGTTAACATCTCATCTCATCTCTAATTCTTTACCTTTCTATAAAGATATGATTGGTGATTATAAAAAATATTGTTTTATATCCTGTGATTCCTTTTTCTCACACGATAACTTAAATATATTATTATAAATTTTGATAATTAGGATAGCTTTTGAAATCTTTTTTTTTTTTTAATTTTCATCAATAAAAATGACAAACTCAATTTGTCTCTCAATTAATAAAAGGCAAGGATAGCTTGTACAGTTTGTCTTTAAAAATATATAGAAGACAACATTAGTCAGTTATGTCATTATGGTGAGGCTTTTCACCAAGTTTGATGCTAATATTAAGTAGAAAGTTAACATTGACATTTCCTTTCATATCATTACTTTGCTATTAACATAGACAAAAGCATTTTAAAAGATAATACATTAAAAATTTTATGTTTAATTAATGCTAGATATATGTCAATGTTAGTATACTATGAGAAATACTTACACTCATCTCGTATACCACCTCAATTTGCTTATGTGGTGTATGTTGGGAATATTTATAATAAATTTAAATAATATAATCAAACAACAACATATTGAAGAAATAATAAAATATAAATTAGATTATTATAACAATGTAATAAATAATTAGAACAAGTAAAGAGATAGAGTAAGAAATATGTGGCCTGAGCACTTGGGAGGCATGTCAAAGGCATTGTCCTAAAGCCAAAGAGTCCTCCCCTCATGCAGGTCATATCGGTACTTAAGGGCTTCAAGATACAACCCAGTGCTCACAGTCTATCTTCTCGATGAGCACGATTACCAGAAGAAAATAACCTGTCTTCATATGTCGCTGTTGCTCAAAACATAGAAACTAATCAAAGACTATTCACCTTCTAATGTTAGAACCATGAGACTCCTTTATATAATAATCCCGTAGCTTAGGTAACTTACAAATTAATTCTTGTAACTTCCAAGCCATAAAATCTTAATAAAAACATGAACGTTACAAATAATAACTGTCGTAACTCCTGTTTTTATTATACTCGTAACGTATGAAATTAATCTCAAAATAAATTTTGTAACTTATGATGTAAATATTTGTTTTAAACCTTTATCTCCAATAGTCCCCCACAAAAGATTTAAAACTTTAAAGCTTTATAAAATAAAATATTAAGATAAAAATACTCATAAAATAAAAACTATCTAACCCATCAAACCTAAATGGTGTTCCTCCATCTAGCCCATTATATTTGAAAAAGTTATGGAACTCAAAACAAACTCTCTACCATGGAGACTAATGCTACATGATGTTGGATCAAATTGAGATATAAGCCAACCACATAATGCACGATTCAATCTACCGCACTTGATATTTAAAAGGTTACCTAGTCCTAGTTGATGTATGGCTTCCTTTTGAGAATTAGAGAATGTAGAAACAACATCAGTGATACAATCCGGTGCACAACGAGTTGAGATATTATATTTTTTATTATTTTCTACATCACTAGAAGTCACATTTCCACCATTAGTATCATTGTATTGGGCATAATATTTCAATTTCTCCTCTAGTAAGAGTTTTCTCCATTTATCACCCACAGATTTCCTAACCTAAAAGAAAACAAACAATGACTGAGAACTAAATAACATATTATTTCACATTTACAAAAGCATAAAAATTTTGTCCTAGTAAAAATTATTAAAGAAACTAAGAACTTAAAAAATTAAGGAAAAAATAAAAAAATCATCAATATAAGTAATAAAACTTCCATCTTGCCCAATCTTCAGAGCATTGTCATTATTCTTGAGAATATCTACTTGATCTTTACTATAGATTTAAATAAAAATAAATAAATAATAGTGTACTTTTAACTATTAGAAGGATAAACAAACGATTACAATATTAAAATTTGATTACTTACAAATAATTTAGAAATCCAAATTTTAAACCAGCACCAACAAATTTCATTGTTTTCTTTGATGTAATCTCAGTAGATTTTGTGTTCATTACCTTTTTGCTGCTTCCTCTTACCAATAGCCATTTAAAACCTATAGATGTGATAATTTTAGATATAAAAAAATAAATGCAAAAAAAAAATAAAAGAATTTATTTAATTTACAATGTAATAAATATATAATCATGTTGCCCCTAAATGGACTTCTTTTAAACTCAGGGAAAAATAAAAGTTAAGCAAAAATAAATTCAATAGTAAAAGAGAAACATGGAAAATGGTCTCTAGATGTGCATTTAAGAGTAAACGGAATTGATTTAATATGCTAAATTTTCATTTTACAAAAGAATGAAGTCTTGGCTGGATACTATAGATTAATTATTTTAAAAACAAAAATTAAGGCTAAAATAATAATAATAATAATAATAATGAAATAATAATCAAAGGTATGTGACTTACCTTTATTGAAACAACTCTCTCAACTGATTGAATTTGCTTATAAAGCTGATTTAGTTTATATGACAAGATTCCAAGATCATCATTGGACTATTCAACATGAAATTTTTGTCAATTTGAAAAAGAATCTATGATTAGAGCAAAAGGAGCTAAGTCTATAAACATGAATATGTTTATTTCTCATTAAAACACACTAACATGGATTCCAATGGTGACATGGCAAGAACCATATAAATGGTTCACATTAAAGGGCCAAAAAAACATGTTTCAAGATCAAACAAAGTATTTGATATTCTAAAGTAATCATAAATGGCTAGTTATTCATATTTTTCTTGAAAAAAAAAATGAAATAAAGCCTAGAAACCCAAGTGGTCAGAATCATATTCATACAACTAGTAAAGAGAAAGATAATCGGTAGCCAATTAACAAAGTATATTAGAACAGAAACTAATATTTAGGAATAGAAAGCCTTGAAATTAGGAAGGGAAAAGAAAAAAGCATAACATAAGAGAAGTGAGGAGAGAAATGCAAGCAAACAGCACCATCTAACCAACCAAACAAAATTACAATAAGCATACACACTCTCGAACATCTATTCCAAAACTATCTCAGATTAAACAATGATGAACACTTAAATATGTATGCTCAATAAGAGCTTAATTCATCATATTACATTAATAGTATCAGTAAATTCCTCAACTTAAGCATATTTGTAGTCTTTACATCTTTTGAATTAACTTTCTCTTAATTTTATTTTGATGTAGGTTTGATAAAATGGGCATAACTTTCTATTTATATATTAGAATGGTGCAAATCTTAATGTTTTGAAAAGCTGATTAAATTATCTACAAGATTATATTTCAAAAGCATCATCAAATTTAGGCTCTTAGTGGACCAAAAATGGGCTTGAAGTGAACCCATCTACAATTTCAGCCCAGCTTGACTATGCCTCAGTATTGTGACCATATCTCTCAAAATACGTATCCAAATCGTATGATTCAAGATGTTCTAGAAAGCTGAGAGAAATATCTACAATTTTAATGAAAACATGTGATCAAAATTATCAATAATTCAATGTCAAAATCGGTGGTCAAAATTGGTTCATTTAATTACCCCAATTGTTAATAAAATATTTGATAAATGTTTCTTTGTAATTTGACAAGTTTGCCCCTGAATGTATCTATAAATAGAGGTGTCTTGTGACCCATTGAGGCATCTTGGCCTTGGCTAGATCACTTGTTATTGTGCTTTTCTCTCTTGTGTTTTGCTCTTTTAATATTATTAATAAATTTCTTTTTCTCACAATTTGTTTTCTTTCTTTTATAATGTCTTTCTTATTTCTCTCTTGCTAAGGTGAAAGGGTGAAACCCTTGATATAAGAATAAGGATTTTCTAACCCTTTGATATGTGCTTAATATCATAATCTTATCTTGTTTATTTTGTATGGTTTATATTTATTTTCTTAATCAATCTTGACACCACTCGTAAAGTGGACGTCTTGATCCATTGTCCACAATCCTTGGCACATCAAATACTTGGATCATTTCTAGATGTCGTATGGTTTTTCCTTACCGACACGAATCTAGTTAGAAACATTGATTTGTTATAAACATATGGTGATTGATACATTGGATGCTTGAACCCATTTACAAGAAGTGGTATAAATATTGGTAACGAAACAAATATAATTCATATAACTAAAATGGGCTACTTATCCTTATTCGATATATCAAAGATGGATCCCCTAACCTTAGCTTTGATTATTATTGTGTTAATTTTTCTTACTTTTGTACTTTAATTATTCTTTTTTATTGCTTATGAAACTGTTCTTTCATTTGCTATGGTAGGTTTTACCTCCTATTTTCATGGATGATTTTACCACCTTTTGTTAATATCATATTGATTATTCATGTTATATTTGCTTACCTTTTAATTTGTAGCACTAAAATTTCCTTCCTCGTGGATCGACCTCGGTCTCACCAGATTTATTACTTCGACACTCCTATACTTGGGAGATAATCATTTCTTAATCAATCTTGACGCCACTCGTAAAGTGAAGGTCTTGATCCATTGTCGACAATCCTTAGCAATCAAACGCTTAGATCTTTTCTAGATGTCGTATGGTTCCTCCTTACTGACACGAATCTAGTTAGGAACCTTGATTTGTTATAGACATATGGTGATTGGCACATTGGATGCTTGAACCCATTTACAAGAAGTGGTATAAATATTGGTAATGAAACAAATATAAATTCATATAACTAAAATGGGCTACTTATCCTTATTTGATATATCAAAGGTGGATCCCCCGACTTTAGCTTTCATTATTATTGTTTTAATTCCTCTTACTTTTGTACTTTAATTATTCTTATTTATTGCTTATGAAATTGTTCTTTTATTTGCTATGGTAGGTTTTACCTCCTATTTTCATGGATGGTTTTACCAACTTTTGTTAATATCATCTTGATTAGTCATATTATATTTGCTTACCTTATAGTTTGTAGCGCTAAAATTCTCTTCCTCGTGGATCGACTCCAGTCTTATCAGATTTATTACTTCGACACTCCCATACTTGGTAAATATTCTCTTTTCTTAATTTTTTCATTTTTCTTGCATGTGTTCATCTTTTCTTTCTCTTTGCATTAGTGAAAGAATTGTTAGGAGCTACTCATCTTCTTTGAAAAAGATGCTCAAACCCAACCAGGAATATTAATGGACTGCATAAATCTTATGAGAACTTGTACACAATCATGCATAGTCTTCCCTCATGATGCAATATATTTCGACCATGAATCGGATTTCACTCAATTCTTACCCCACTTTCATGGCCTAGATGTTGAAAACCCATTTTTGCACTTGAGAGAATTTGAAGAGTTTTAACACATATAGTGACCTAAATTGTAGCATAAACATCTTTAGATTAAAACTTTTCCCTTTTTCTTTAAAACATAAAGCTAAAACACAGCTACAAAATCTTAGGTCAGGATCCATTAGCTCATGGAATGAAATGCAGCAAGAATTTTTGAAAAAATTCTTTCCTCCCTATAGAACAAATTCTCTCAAAAGGCAAATTATCAATTTCACTTAAAAACAAGGAGAGACCTTTTACCAATGTTGGGATAGGTATAAAGCATTACTTCATACTTGTCCTCATCATGATTTGGAAACATGGAGACTAGTTTTAATTTTCTATGAAGGTCTTACACATTAAGCTAGGAAAATGGTAGAATTAATGTGTAATGGACAATTTGAAAATAAAGAACCTGATGAAGCCATGGATTACCTAGACTTACTAGCAAAAAATGCCCAAAATTAGAACAATGTTGGCACTTATGAGGTAACAAGAACATCTAGTAGAGACATTTATAACTTTAGGGAGAATCATGATCGTCATGCTAAATTTACATCCCTAGCTAGAAAAGTCGAGGATTTAGAAGTGTGGTCTATGCAAGAAATTGTCTGTCACACTTGTAATTCTAGTGATCATCCAACGGATGATTGCCCAAAGGTGCCTACCTTTAGAAAAAGTCTCCATGACCAACCCAATGTTTTAAACACTTTCCAAAGGTCAAATCCTAATCCTTACTCACAAAATTTTGGATGGAAAAATCACTTGAATTTTGATTGGAGGAATGATAATTATGCACAATCTTACTGACCTCCCTTTCAATAATATCAAAATTTTCAAAAATCTCATGATCATGCATCTTATAAGGATCTTGAAGAAACATTAGATTCAATCATTGCAAAGCAAGAGGCTTTTAATAGTCAAACTACTCAAACTATGTTGTACTTGAATGATGCTCTTAAAAAACTTGCATTTGCACTTAATACTCATGAGAAAGCTGAGTTTCCATCTCAACTAAAGCCAAACTCCATCAATCCACATGTGAGTAATTCAAGTGGCCAACATCGAGACAAAGATTCAGTAAGTACTCTTCACGAAGGTAAGGTTGATAAAGAACAAATTCTTAACCCTTATGAGAAAGATGATGAATCAATCTCAAACGGCAAGGAAAAGGTTAATAAACCCACACCTAACAAGGAAAAGATCGAATCCTTACTTATGCCCTCATGTCATCATGCAAAGGAACTTAACCAAAATTTTGACATTAATGAATCTTTCGAGCATGATGAAAATGAGGAAGCTAATAGGACTAAAACTAATGTGGAAGACTATATCCGAAATGAGAATTTTTCAAGTCTATCAGAAATCGGGTTAACTAGTTCATTTGAACCAAGTATGCAACTAGTGCCCATTGCTTCTAAAGATTTCTCATTACTTGATTTTGTACAGGAGAAGGAGATTAAGAGTTGGGAGTCATGTTTTGAAAAAAGGCAGCAAGAAACATCCACACTCAAGAATGCATGCTTCAAGGACAAACAAACTCAAACAGTGGTAATCTCTTTCATTCTCACAAATAAAAGAAAAAGAGAGGCACCACCTCAATGGCATATTTTTTACCGTGGTAAATTACTTTCGAAGAGATTCCTCTTTTGGCCTTTTTTATCACAATTGATCAAATTTTATTTGTTTGTGCCATATTTTCATTTTTATTTTTATTCTTGATTTTTGCTATCATTTCTAGTTTGTTTTTATTTTGTTTTATGTGCTTTTATTTTAGTAGTGTGTTTGTATTTTATTTCTCGGTCAAGTAGCAGATACGGTACTCCGTGGCTTTTAAAGTCGATTTTTTAGTTCCCTGAAAACTGTTGCTCACCTTGCATTCATTTTCTTTTCTTCTCGCTCATTTTTTTTCACGTGGATGCCATTCTCTCAAATTTGCACAAACATTTTTCCTCTCTTCCTCACAATGATTTGCTTAAAATTTACAAAGCTCGCGCAGAAAGACTAAGGATGTTGATGTGCAAGGGTATTCTTGCTGATTTAAGATGGTTAATTGAAGCCAAGGTTCGATTTTCTTGTGAGTTTTTAGATAATCTTGTTTCCCACATGTCAGGTTTGGGAAAAAGCTTTTACGCCAAAAAGCGAAGAGTGAAAAGGTTACAAGTTTGTCACAAATGTGCAAGATGGACTTGTAACCAGCGTTGCCGCTCCTTGAGATATTTGTCTAATAATCGAGAGGATAAACTATAGTTCATCAAGAATAGACTGAGTAAGGAGTCTTTGGATGATATCCGAGTGACTCTTGAGATGTATTCTTGTAGACTTGTGTAGCGTGAAATTTTTAAATTGTGGACACAATTCTGAGATGAGCAGGAAAGTTCTAGTCTTGGGAATCTGACTCAAAACGACCCAGTTTACCAGTTTATAGGAAAATTGGATGGGAAGCATATCCCCAACTCATAAAAGGTGTTTAAGCCGTTTCTGGATGTAAAACTAGAGGAAGATGTGAGCCACAGTCACAACTACCTGTACATATGCATGTGTGCTATCATTTTTGAATTTTAATACATTACAGCTGTCATTTTTGAATTTGTATCTTTTGTTTGACTTATGCATTTATGGTGTTTTATTTCATCATCTTTTTTTTTTGAATTTCTATGCATTATTGTCAAACTTTTTCAACAAACAACCGAGCTACCTATTTAGATGTCATCATTAGATCAATACCTTTTTGCACTCTATAAATATGACATCTCTTGTTCTCCTCTTCACACATAGTTAGAGAGTTGCATAGACATGGAGGGAACTTCAAAACATCGAATCCAAAGGATATTTGTATTCTGTGGATCTTGACTAGGTAAAAGTGAAGAGTTTGTAGCAATAGCAAATTATCTTGGTAGGCTATTAGCCGAAAGAAAGATTCATATGGTTTATGGGGTAGGTAGCCTTGGGTTAATGGGTTGTGTGTCAACAGCTGCACATGTAAGAAGTATTCAAGTTTTAGGAGTTATTCCTAAAGCTTTGGTTGTAGAAAGCATCGTTGGAAAAACAGTTGGGAAGGAGTTACAGGCCTCCTCTATGCATGAACGCATGGCATATATGCTTATCAATTCAGATGCCTTTATTGCTTTACCAGGTGGCTTGGGTACTCTCGAAGGAATTTTTTAAATTGCCTCTTGGGCTCAACTAAATCTCCATAAAAAGCCCATAAGTTTGCTGAATGTTAAAAATTTCTTTGATCCTTTGATAAGTTTTGTTGATGCAGCTATAGAACAGAATTTTATCCCTCATTCGGTGCGACAGATCCTTGTTTCTACCACTTCTGCTAGTGAGTTACTTGACAAATTACAAGCAGTCGAGTATGAACCTGACCCAGCTATAACTCAAATTAATTGGTCAGGGGGACAAAACAAAAAGTGCAAATTGGATTTGAATCTCCGTTTATAATTTTTCTTGTCTTTTATTTAGCATTTTATTTTACGTGTTTTTCAGGTCGTCTCTCTTGAATAAGAGAAGCTTCAGGTAATATCTCCTATATTTTATCTCTCTACATTTAAACATTGAGGACAATATTTCATTTGGTTGAGGGGGGGGGGGAAGGATAGTAGACATAAATGTGTCTTGAATTTTCTTTTTCTTGCAAAAAAAAAAAAGCGAGTTAGTAATTAGATTCCGCTGTAAGGAGTTCAAATTCTCTTGAGATTCATTCTGGGTCAGGAATGGCAAAATAAAGAGGGTTAATTTGAACTCATGAAACACACTCTAACCAATTTGTCATTTTGTTTTTTGCATTTTCGAAGACTTATTTTAACTAACTTGATATTATTTAGTTTTGATTTTTGAATTTTATAACAAGGAGTTCTTATTCACTTCACTTTGAATTATTCAAATCTATGAACTCTCACAACCTTATCATTTAATAAACTGTGTGCTCATGTATTCATTAAGCAAGTATTCATGAACCTTTCTTCACACACACATATACTTTGATTCATGATTGTGGGTTGCAAAATAAAATGTTGCAATATTTGAGTTCTTTTGTTTTATTTTGAATAACAATAAAAAGAAAGGGAAAGTTAAAAAATAAGTGCAAAAAAAAAGAACCAAAAAGAAAAACAATCGTGGATAAGTTTGGTCTCGTAGCCTCCTTAATTCGAGCAATTAAGCCCGAAGGGTGCCTCAACACCTAATACCCTAAGACCAATTGGTTTGGGAGCTATTGGCCCAAAGCTCGTTACATGGATTAAAGAGAAAGCTTAATGGGATTGAACATTGCACTATCCATAGGTTTCTAAGCAAAAATAAGGCATCGTCAACTCGAGTCGTTAAGCTCATAGGGTGTCTTAACACCTAATACCCTAAGGCCAACTGGTCTATGAGTCATTAACCTAAGGCTCGCTACATGGGTTAAAGATACATTCTTAAAAAACAAAAAAAAAGTACATATATAAAAATAATGATGAATGAATGTCTCATGCCTAAAGTTGTTAGCCCTAACAAATATTAGAACTGATATGGCTTCTTTCTAATAAGCCCCATAGTCATGTGTCGACTGAGGACAAAAAAAAAAGGTTTGTAAATATCTTGATTGAAGGATACATGAGTCATTTAAAAAATTCGGTTGAGAGTTTGTTTATTTGGATAAAATCAAGGAGAGTGCAATAATGACCACTTTGGACGTAAAATTCTATAAATCACTTCTAAATAATAACGCTTTAATTGCTAGGGACTAGCAATAAGCTGGTTAGGGGGTATGATGAACACTTAAATATGTATGCTTAATGAGAGCTTAATTCATCATATTGCATTAATAGTCTCATTAAATTTCTCAATTTAAGCATATTTGTAGTCTTTATATCTTTTGAAATAACTTTCTCTTAATTTCGATTTTGATATAGGTTTGGTCAAATGGGCATAACTTTCTATTTATCTATCAGAATGGTGCAAATCTTAATATTTTGGAAAGCTGATTAAATTATCCCCAAGATTATATTTCACGAGCATTATCAAATTCGGGCTCTTGGTAGACCAAAAATGGGCTTGAAGTGAACCCATCTATAGTTTCAGTCCAACTTGACCATGCCTCAGTATTGTGACCGTATCTCTCAAAATACATATCCACATCATATGAATCAAGATGTTCTAGAAAGCTGAGAGAAATATCTATAACTTTCATGAAGACATGTGATCAAAATTCTCAATAATTCAATGTCAAAATTGGTGGTCAAAGTTGGTTAACCTAATTACCCCAATTGTCAACAAAATATTTGACAAATGTTTCTTTGTAATTTGACAAGTTTACCCCTGAATGTATCTATAAATAGAGGTGCCTTGTGACCCATTGAGACATCTTGGCCTTGGCTGGGATCACTTGTTATTGTGCTTTCTCTCTTGTGTTTTGCTCTTTTAATATTATTAATAAATTTCTTTTTCTTGCAATTTGTTTTCTTTCTTTTTTAATGTCTTTCTAATTTCTCTCTTGCTAAGGTGAAAGGGTGAAACCCTTGATATAAGAATAAGGATTTTCTAACCCTTTGATATGTGCTTAGTAATCATAATCTTATCTTGTTTATTTTATATGATTTATATTTATTTTCTTACTCAATCTTGACACCACTCGTAAAGTGGAGGTCTTGATCTATTATCGACAATCCTTGGCACATCAAATGCTTGGATCTTTTCTAGATGTTGTATGGTTCTTCCTTACCGACATGAATCTAGTCAGGAACCTTGATTTGTTTTAGACATATGGTGATTGGCACATTGGATACTTGAACCCATTTACAAGTAGTGGTATAAATATTGGTAATGAAACAAATATAATTCATATAACTAAAATGGGCTACTTATCCTTATTTGATATATCAAAGGTCACTACAAGAAATTTTTATATACTTGTCACTTTAATTTTTTTTTATTCGGCGGTTTTCAAAGAGTATGAGAAATATTATACTGTAATAAAAGTCAAACACATCTATTTATGTTACTTGTCACATTTTGTCTTTTTTAAGAAATATATTTATCATATTTTATTAAGTAGTGACAAATAATTTAACATAACTAAAAATTGTCTTTTCCCCTCAAAAATATTGTTTTGGCTCCATTCTTTCATTCCTTTCCCTCCGTCTTTTGCTTTTCTCTCTTTTGTGCAAAACTTTGCCCTAGCCGTCAACTACTGAAATTGCTCTCACTCACCGAAATCTTCAGCTATTGACTCTTCTCCTCACCACTCTCGTCTCTCACCTCTCGTATACTCTTTCTCATGCAAAGTTGTTTCCTTATGATCATTATTCAGATCCCTAAAGGACAGGAAGTGCGCAAGGAATCGATTTCATAGTCGACAACCAGAAGACAAAGAAGAAAATGAAAAAATAGAGATTTTGAGATGGACTCCTACATCTGCGTATTCGAAGCCTATCCCTTCGGTTCCAGGTAGTTCAATTCATGGAGGAAAGGCTTCACAAAGGGGTTTGACAGGAAAGTCGTTTCGATCCAATCCATTCTTGGGGTCTCGCAAGATTTGTATCATTCCCAGATTTTGGTGGTATCTTCTTCACACTTGTAAGAAGGCTCACTGCTATTTAAGGGGCTCATATGTCCTTACCAAATTTGAAGAAGGATGAGGGATTGCATGGAAAGGTAATTAATTTCTTTTTTTTTTTTAAATTTAATTAAAAAAACACTTTCTTCTTCGTGGGCAGATATATTGTTTCCGTTGGATTTGGAAGTTAGGTTGGTGATTTTGTTTACAAGGAAACAAAGAGAGGTAGGCGGTAGAATCTAACTTTTGAAAAAGTTAGGTTGGTCTTTGTTTTTAAAAAATTACTTCATTTTGATGTTGGAATTTTTATCAGGCAATTAAGAACAAGATATCTCTTGCTGGACTGTTTGACAGCAGTCGTGGTCTTAATGAAAAGAAAGTTATGAATTTAATGAATATTGTCCTTCAGCTGAGAAAGGTAGGCTATCCATTCTGGGGCCTCTTCTTTTATACTCTTCATCTCAGTTATAACTAATTTGGTTGAAATCATGGATTTTTAGAAATTCTTGTATATGATTCAAATTAATTCAGTTATAAATTATTGAGTGTCTTCTTGTGTGGCAGGTTCGTAACCATCCAGAGTTGTTTGAAAGGAACGAGGAAAGCTTATATCTCTATTTTGGAGAAATTCCAAACCCTCTTCTACCTCCCCCTTTTAGGGAGTTGGAGGATGTACCTTATTCCGGGAATCAGAGTCCTATAGAATATAAGGTACTTTTGGTAGTTTTTCTTTTCCATCATTATTTTGCTAATCTGAAAAAGCTGGTCTGTTGTACTGGCTTAGATGTGGTATTTATCAACTGATGTATGATGCTAATGGAATGTGGTGGTTGAATATTTCTCATTTCTTCTATCTTTTTGGTTGGAGTAGTGAGCGCTTAAATATTCTTAAAAGACTGATAGCATTGACATATGGTTTTGCATGGCAAGAGAGGAAGAGAGTGATATTTAGGATTAGCTTTTGAATTTTATGTTTTCCCCCTAGTTCCATGGAGAGGGCAACTCCTGCTATTTTTGAAAAACTAAATTTTCCCCCTTTGTTTCCAGATACCAAAACTAGTTCACCAAGAGATTCTCCAAAGTTCAGAAACTCTGTGCACAGCTGTTGGACATGGAATTTTCAGCGAGTTGTTTCACAAACGTTTTAATATCTTCAAAGGAGAAAATGTTTATCGATCTGTATTTTCACATGAGAATAGCTCAGAAGCGTCGCCTGTACTAAGTGGGACATTTGGTTTTACCCATTTGATGGATTTGTCCCTAGCTGAGGTTGCTTTTCTGGCTAATAGTTCTTTTATGGAGAGACTATTGTTTTTAATTTCGAGATGGGACCGCCAATTTTTGGATGGAATCGTAGACTCACTCATGGAAGCCATAGATGATGAGCTGTATGATGATCTTGTTGAGGGCAGGAAAGTAAGAGCTGTCACACGAATGCTGCTGATTTCGTCTAGAGCAGAGACCAGTTTGCTCAGAAGAAAATTTGTAACAGGTCCTGGATATGCTCCTTTTGAGGATTTAGTTATCTCTGGCCAGGATAGGCTTCTATCAAACATTAAGCTTCTTGATGCAACTCACACATTCATCCCATATGCTAGAGCTCCCCCAGTTTGTTTAAACTGATTGTCCATTCCGCTTTTGCTATTGAACAGCTTAATTGAGATTAACTTATTAATTTATAGTAGTTATATTCCCTTTGCAGATAAATGTCCAATGCTCGGATAGGAATTTTGCCTATAGAATGACCGAAGAACGGCATCATCCGTGGGTCAAGAGATTGTTGATTGGGTTTGCTCGTACATCTGAACATAATGGCCCCAGGAAGCCCTTTGGTCCTCATCATTTAATTCAAGAAATTGATTCTGAGTTACCTGTTGCGCAACCGGCTCTTTAATTGACATACCAGATATTTGGGTCTTGTCCGCCCATGCAAAGCTTTGACCCTGCAAAGTTGCTCACTGTAAATATAATTTTTCCATATGTTCTTTGTTATCTAATGTTCTTGTTATGTTACCTTAAATTTGGAATTACAATTTTTCCATATAGGACTCTGGGAAGCTTCAAACTCTTGATGTATTGTTGAAACGTTTGAGAGCAGAAAACCACCGTGTTCTCTTGTTTGCACAAATGACAAAAATGCTTAATATTCTTGAGGTATTAAATATTTTTAATTCTATTTACTCCTAAGAATATATTTTATTAAAGTCTATTTGATGATGGTAAATTAACTTATTAGCGTCTTAATTTGGGGCTTAAGAAGTTTGCCTGATCTTGCAAATGCACCTGTAGTGCCCAATGAATGAGCAATGCTGATGCTTTAGCTTTTTCAAATTGGACCTTGTTTCATCTCTTAACCGTTGTATTATTACGTAATTCTCCTGTGAAGTTGTTTAGCGATTGGGTACAATTTGATGGTTTGAACATAAGTCTTTGAGTATCTATTTGGCTGTCTTCTGTAGTTCACTGCTGGAGATAGTTAAATAAAGTAGCAGAAGCTTTACCTTATCTTAAACATTGAGACAGAAAGCTTATTTTCAACTTCATGCTTGAACTTTTTCCATGGGATGCTTCTTCTGGTGCTGATTTTTGTATATTTGCAGGATTATATGAACTATAGGAATTATAGGTATCTTAGACTTGATGGATCCTCCACTATAATGGATCGACGAGATATGGTCAGAGACTTCCAGCATGTGATGGTTGTTTTTGAAGAATTTTTTCGATTGGGTTTCTTTTGCTTATTTATTCTTCTATTTTATGACAAAGCCATTTGACCTCTTTAATAAATTATTTGGTCTTTGTTTTTAAAAAATTACTTCATTTTTGACCTCGTTATTGTCAAACTGTTATATTATTGTCTTGTTATTAACTTTCTGTTCATTTAAATGGACTGGCACACAAACACATCAGCTAGATTTCTGTTCTTTTTCGGTAGTTCATTTATTGTTTTTTATGTTTATCTTTTGCATTTCCCGTTAATCTAAGAGAGAAAAATTATACATATGATTTCTTTTCCAGGTTGATGCAGCAGTTCTCCACTACCAAAATCAAAAACTTAGACAGTAACTAGAATCTCAGAAACACGAGTTGCATGATCTTGAAGCCAAAATTAAAGAATTAAAAGAGAAGCAAACTTCTTATGATGACATGTTAATCACAGTGAATCAACTTTGGAATCAGGTAAAGTTTTCAATTCTCTTCGATTATACAATTTATGTGGCTGCTTTTTCACTTGTATGTAACTTTGATTTTCTGACTTAGCCTGGTGCTATTGTTTTGTTATATAGTTGGTTGATGATTTGGTCCTACTTGGTGTACGAGCTGGTGGGAGACCAGATGTTTTACAAAACTTTGATTGTAAAGAACAGCCTCAAGATTGGTTTTTTTTTCTCCCCTCGCTTTGTAGTTTATAAGATAATAAGATATTGATCTTTAACTCTTTTATATTGCTATTAAGATTGGCTTTCACATCTTATTAAGTTTATTAACTTGAGGTTTACTTTAGCTTCAGTTCCATCTTGTCCTCCAGAGGAGATGTTTCTTTGTAGATTGCTACAAGTAAATTCCATTGAGAAAAGTGGCAGTGAGGGGATTGCCAAATATGTTGAAGAAGCCTTGGCTTTACGCCACTCATCTACTAAGGAGTTGATGATAATTCTGGAAGATACTATTGATGCTCAGAGGGTAAAAACTGAGAATATAGCTCAGACTTTGAATGGAAAGATATCTGCAGAAGGTCAGAAGATATCTTGATGTCAGGTCCAATTATTAATTCATCGATCTTCTTATATATTTCGTGTCATTAGGTTAGTCCTTTTCAATGTTGATGTTCAAAGTAGTATTTTATCAAGAACTTCGCATTGATTATTGTCATACATTTGGGGTTCTTAGATGGCATTATTCAATTGTCCAAGATTGATGATATGATGAAACAAGAGGCTAAAAATCTGCATGAGGTGATTGAAATTCTGCACTTGAAGCATACAGAATATGCTAATTGGATTCAAATTTATATATCCAACCATTTAGTTGATCAGTTCGAGATTCAACGCCTTGCAGGTCCGTGAGAAATCTCTGTCCCTATGTTTTTGTATTCTATATCCACATGTTTTGACCTAGATGCCTAACTCACTTACAGTTGTGTACACTTGTCTAAATTAGGTTTCATATGCAATTGTTGAGTATGTTGACAATCTGGCAAATACTGAGATGTTTTTTGTTCCTATTTTTTGTTTTCTTTTTCTGTTTACAAATCCAAGAATGGATAGAAAAACTTTAAGATGAGTTGAAAACACAAAATTTTATTTTCCAAAAGATAGTTTTAAATTAAAAAACAACTTTAAGATGTTTCAATAATTTTGAAAAACTAAATTTTGGAAAGCAGACACATCTCTCTTTTGTTCTTTAAAATATTTTTATTAGACATATTTTCATGGTTTCTTCTCTGAAAACTGCTTTCTAAATACAATGAAGGATGCATTCTCAAATATTAAAAAGAAAAGAATCAATTTTTGATTTATATTTCACAAACTGTCTTAGAAAAGGTTTTGCAACAATACCATTTCAACCCTTTGCAAATATTGGAACTGCTATTTGTGTAGCGTTGGATAAGAAAATATTTGTTGCTAATTTTTTATGAACTCTAAGTTTCATTGCTTTATTGGTCTCATTTTATGGGTTCTTAATTCACATATGTCCATTACATTTGTTTGTGTCACCTTATGTTCTGTTAAGGCTAATAGGTGAGCTTGAAGAGAGCATGGCTGAACTTGAAGAAAGTAGAAGAAAGTTGGTCGATCCGAAGATGCAAAAGGATGTGGCATCTAGGATGCATACGCAGGTTCCAAGTGCAATACCTGTTAATGGAAGTGTTTCACCAGCAAAGTCTGTAGATAGGACAGTGGACATGCAGAAATTGAAGGATTCTGTTGAGGAAGCAGAGTTATTAATTGTGTGATGCTCAATGTCTGTCTCTATTTTGTTTGTTTTTTAGACTCCATAAAAAACATTTATGCACAAGTATTGCAGATATTGGCTACAGATTGTCTTTTTGAGCTTAAAGATGCACAACAAGACAATATAAACTTGTCAAAATAATTGCAAAATCTCCAGGTGTGTGAATTTGAATTTCTTATATATGAGTGTTGTCTCAAAGGCTTCTCTTAGCGTTTTTATCTTTATTACATTTTAGAATCTAACTTCTAATGTTGTGAATGCACAGAATGAGCTGAATGATGACAAATATGTACGCTCATCACGGCTGTATAATGTAGTTAATGATCAACTCCAACATTGGAATGTTGAGTTGGAACGATATAAAGCATTGGCAGATTCTATACAGGTAAACTGCTGTGATCAACTCCAAAATGTTGGTTTGTCAAACTGTTTACTATTTCAGGGAGAAAGGATATTAAAGCACAGTTTCATGTAAGAAATGATCTTGAGATAAGCAGCGATGGTTTCACTTGAGCATTGTTTAGTTTGTGTGATTACAACAACATTTTTTAATTTTTTATGTTCATAAGTTTTTAGCATTTTATGCACTGCTATCATTACATTATAATAAACAGTTTTTATGCACTATTCTTTTATGCATTGCTATCATTAATTTTGCAACTAGATGAAATTTTGCCAGTTTCATTAGATTATAATAGACAAATGGGCATTTGTTATTAGCAGAATGCATTGGAGATGGCAACATTCCTTTGGTCGACCCTGGTAAGTCTTTGCTGCTGATCATTTCAAGGCAAATTATGGAAGTGATTACTGGCACTACGAGAATTTTTTAGATATCAGACAATATAAAAATTTTGTACAATAATAAGTGAACAGCTGGCCCAAACGCTTGTGGGAGGAGTGAAGATTGATTGTGTAATAGCAACTGCATTATTAGATTAATCATCTATTTTGTAGCATCAGTGGAAAAAATATTACTTGATAAGCTAGTTTAGCTCTATTTCGGCAGTTTGCTAGTACACTTTTGAACTGGAATTTTCTTTTACTTTGGGTTATGGGTTTTTTTCCCCCTCTCTCTCATCTGCACATTATTCTTGTTCTATGGTTTCTTTCTTCCTCATCTGTACACTATAGTTATTTAGGTTGTTAACACTTCCTATACCAATTTACAGTTCACCTCTATGGCATCATTGTTGAATTTGATCGCTGATACGTTTTAAGAACATGTGACAGGTTGGTCATCTTGGAGAAGCTTATGAGGAGTGGGTTCACCAGCCAATTGTAAGCAAAGAAGGCCCTCGATTTTTTTAAAGTGATTTTTGGGAGGTACATTGTTTTCATTGTACATAGTGAATTGCTAGTGTAGGCTTATGCTCTTGTTCATACTGGTTTACAAAATAATTTGCCTTCTGTAATTCTAACTCATTTCTACTTGAAACAGTCCTTGACTTGTACAGTCTGGTGGGCAATTCCAGTCATTTGGTTGCCAATTGTTTGCTGGTCCATCTCAAAGTCTATTAGAATGGGCCATACACTTCCAGAGATAACTCTAATGGTGGTATTTGGCATTTTTGTTTGGACATTGCTTGAGTATACTCTGCACTGTTTCCTTTTCCACATCAAAACAAAGAGTTATTGGTTGGTTTTTTTTCTCTTTCTCTCTCTTGCACTCGAACACACACAGATTCATGTATGATTCTTGTTTTTTGAGTTACAATTTAATCATCCATGTGTCATAGAATGCTTATACTTGAGCTAATATACTAATCTTGTTAATAATATGTTTACAAGAATATTTTTTATATTTGTCACTTAGTCTTTTTTAAATTTGGCATTTTTTAAAAGTATGAGAAATATAACACTAATGTTAAGGTCAAACATAAATTTAGGTCATATTTCTCACTTTTTGTCTTTTTTAGATCCTATATTTGTCATAATTTTTAGAAAATGGATAAATATATAATTTTTGTCTTTACCCTGATATATTCATTTGGCTCCACTCTAATCGTTTTCCCTCTTTATCTTTTCTTTTTCTCCTCCACGCTGCCCTAGCTGTCACTTGCTCATTGACCTACCACGTTGAGATTTCATCAAATCCACTCTCCACCATGCCTCCGAAGT
The DNA here is from genome assembly GCA_013180625.2 of Boswellia sacra. Taxonomy (NCBI): domain Eukaryota; kingdom Viridiplantae; phylum Streptophyta; class Magnoliopsida; order Sapindales; family Burseraceae; genus Boswellia; species Boswellia sacra. Next base: position 166,040 of record SNVD02012387.1, on the reverse strand, counting down.
TGATTCCATGGCTGAAGCACAACTTCAGGCCACCACCCACCATCGAGAAAGTAGGCAGTCCACTATCCTCCGCTATCTTTATCACATACTCTTTATCTCCACATACAAAAAATCAATCTCTCTCTCACCGTAAAACATCACCCAGCCACTAGAACTCTTTGATTCACCTTACTAACAGTTCAATTTGGTCATCATCTACAAGCCAATCAGTCTCCAGCTTCCTTTCCATGTCTCTCACTCCCAAATCGTCTCCAAATATCGAACTCGATCTTTTGATTCTAAGGTAACTCTTCTACCTACCATCAATTTGGTTTTGGATTTAATTTTGGGTGAGTGTGATTTTCTTTTAGATTTGATTTTTGGGTATGATTTGCTTGGGATTTTATTGCTTGGTAAGAGTTGTGTTGTTGTGGTGGGTGTTGTTTTTTGGGATACGAGTGGTTGTAATATGGTTTTGGCTGAAAGAAACAGAAGAATTTTAATTTAGTTTGCAATCTGGGTTTGGCGATGGAGTTATGGTGGGTGTTGTTTTCTGGGATGTAAATGTTTCTAAATTGGTGCTTTAATTTTGGGTGAGTGTTTCTAAATGTGTTCTGTAGAACATATGAGCTGGGTGCCATATTTATACGTAGTTGAGGATTTTCTCCTCTTGTTTTAAGATCTACAACTATTATTGTTATTTGCTTCATTCCATACTAATATCTGGAATCTTTTGAATTTTATTGTTAGTTTATGTATAGATGATGCACGTCGTTGCGTTTCCATTTTCACCTATTGGATGCATAAATTTGATGCAACAGCTTGGAATAAAATAACTTTCAATATAAAGAGTTCTTAGTTTCTTTACTATTGAGCACATTATCTTTTTTCAACTCAAATGAGATCTAACTATCATTTCTATGGGATTTGTTTGCAGAGGCCACATTTGAAGTGCTTCCGAGGCTGAATGAGATCAAATTTGGCAGCGGTGATAAGCTTATGTTTTTGGACTTGCCATAGGAATGTAGATTTCCTTCTGGAATAATGATATTGGAGTATGGAAAAGCAGTTCAAGAGAGTGTGTATGAGCAGCTTCGTGTTGTTCGTGAGGATCAGCTCCGTATCATTTTCACCCATGACTTGAAGGTAAGAAAAAAAAATTGCGATTTCATGTGTGAGGATTTTGGCTTGCCGAATTTGACTAATTTTCTGGAGCATTTATGCTATATCTAGATTTTGTCTTGGGAATTTTGTGCTCAGCGGCATGAAGAACTGCTTCCTCGTAGGTTGGTTGCACTACAGGTAATAAATTTCTATAGATTACTTGATCTTAAGTTCCTATTATTTTATGCATGCATTTACCATTATAATCTTGATATTTGCTTTTTCAATAGTTTGATTTGCACCATATCTCTCTCTCTCTCTCTTATAAGGTTTGTGAAAAAAAACTGTAGATGGCCTTGCTGACTAAAACAATTGAAACTTAGGGGATAGCTTAAGGGTTGATACCTGGGGAAATTTCATCAGACTACAAAAAATTAATGTTTAGATTATTAACAGAAGCAAATAATCTCAATTTCTGAGGTTGTTTGCCTAAATTCTTGAGAGATTATCTTTTTTTCCCTGATTGAGACGAAAGATTTCAGGAGTAAAGCAATGTTCCTCTTTCTTGTAGAAAGAAGCTTTTCTTCTTTTAACAAATTTTCAAGAAATAGATTTCTTTAGGGACTAATATACTGGCAGTTATTAACACCAGTAAAACTATGGGTTTTGAAATTTAGAAGAAAATAGAGAGAGAAAAATTGCATTTCCTGTTGTTTTCTCATATTGGAATCTAAAGGCTGACATGATAGAGCTAGTTGGCTATTACAAAAATCCTAAGCAAGTTTCTATTTGACCTTATGAAAGCTAAAAAAAGAATATAGTTATTTAATACTTCAATCTTTGTTTACCTTGACTATTATGTAAGTAGTTTGGTTTTTCTTCTTTCCATCTCATTAAGGTTATGGAAAGGAAGCCCTCATGTTTAAAAGATTAACATTGAAAGTATTGTTTTTACCAAAGAAAACCTAGTAGAAGCCAGTTTCTGCATTTGACAATGGTCTTAGAACTGAAAGTCAGCTCGGAAAGAGGTTGGGTAGGGGTGGTTGATTATATTTGTTGAAGTGAAATGTTAATGCATGCTCTTGGAAGAATGGGATTCTTAGTTTATTAATTCTTAATTTGTTGCCTCGTCAAAAACTAAGTTTGTTTCTTGCAAAGTCCATGTATATGTGCCTTTTTCTTGAGTTATTTTTATGAACTAGTGCAATGTCTTAATTTTATTCGATTTTTTTGGTTGTAAAGTTAATTCTTTGCCTGCTGAAGAGGTGTACGAATTTTTTGTCTTAAGATATGTATAAATATATATTGTTTTCATAGATTATAGATGGTAGGGCATTTATTTCTAAACATTACTGTAATGTGTTTTTTTTTTTTTTTTTGCAGGTTAACCAGTTGCTTCAGGTTGCGCAGAAATGCCAAAGCACAATTTCTGAAGGTGGATCTGATGCAGTCTTGTAGCAGGATTTGCAATCAAACAGCAATATGTGGGTTAATCGAGTGCTAAAATGACATCATTTTTATTGATTAGATGCTATATATTCCTTTTTGTTGGCTTAATGATTCTGCTTTTGTAGCTCTTCTGAGTATGTAGAGATGAGTTGCTTGAGGTCGTCAGTAGAACCCCAGACATCATGTATTTATTATCCAGATTTACGACAAAAATCTTAAAGAGTAATCAACATTAGCTGACCATATGGAAAACATAAATTTGAAATTAAATATAGTACAATACAAAATGGAATCATATTTATCGGACAAAAAGTGTCAAATATGATGAAATTAAAAAACAATTGACCGTCAGCAAGCCATATATATTAGACAAAAAGCGATAAATATGGTACAATTTAAAATATAATCATATTTATCAGTCAAAAAGCGTTAAATATGATGAATTTTAAAAAATTTGACCTTTAGTATGCTAAATTTATCAGGCAAAAAGCGATAAATATGATACAATTCAAAATAGAATCATATTTATCGGTCAAAAAGCGCCAAATATGATGAATTTTAAAAAATTTGACCGTTAGTAAGCCATATTTATCGGACAAAAAGCGATAAATATGGTATAGTTCAAAATATAATCACATTTATCAGTCAAAAAGCGTCAAATATGATAAAATTTAAAAAATTTTACCGTTAACAAGCTATATTTATCGGACAAAAAGCGATAAATATGGTACAATTCAAAAATTTTGACCGTTGGAAGCGACTAAATTTGTCAAAAAGGTGACAAATATGTGATTTTTTGTACAGTAGTTTTTGAGTTATATTTGGCGCTTTTATATGACAAATATGATTTACACTATATTTGGCGTTTTGACCGACCGCCAAATATCGTCAAAATCACCATATTTGGCGGTGCCATTGGTGGCGCTTTTATGACCGCCAAATATGGTCATATTTGACGGTCAAAGACCGCCAAATATGACATTTTTTCTTGTAGTGGGTGGATCCCCTAACCTTAGCTTTCATTATTATTGTGTTAATTCTTCTTACTTTTATACTTTAATTATTCTTATTTATTGCTTATGAAATTGTCCTTTCATTTGCTATAGTAGGTTTTACCGCTTATTTTCATGGACGGTTTTACCAACTTTTGTTAATATCATCTTGATTATTCATATTATATTTGCTTACCTTATAGTTTGTAGTGCTAAAATTCCCTTCCTCGTGGATCGACTCCGGTCTTACCGGGTTTATTAATTCGACACTTTTATACTTGGGAGATAATCCTTTTTCCGATGTGTCAAACAACATAGCAAAAAAAGAGTCGCGTAGTAATTCAGTTACTCTTTACACAAATTTTACTTACAATCAAATAACAAAAGCCTCCAAAACTAACTTATAGAGCTTGAATATTCTCTTTGTTAATCATGAGTTTTAGTGCCCAATTAGATTTTTTTAAAAAAAATAAAAAATTAAAATTAAAATTAAGTAACCATTAACAAGAAACACAAAATTTATTGATTTTTTATAAAAGAAAGTAAACTCACCAACTGACACAGCAAAGCAAACGAAATTCGCTTCTATATCTTTATTTCTTTGAATTTCATCAATTAAAGTAAGCATAAACATTGACATTAATAACCTTGAAAGAAAAATACAAAATTAAAAGGAAAAGAACTCAACAGATAAAGACAAAACAGTAGGCAATAAAGAAGATGAAAAGTCAAAATGTCATACAAGCAAACAAAAGCTCTCTCCACATTTGAAAAAATATAAAAGCACAAACAATATATACATACATACATACATACATACATATATATACATACATACATACATACATACATACAGACATATATACATATATATACATACATACATACATACATACATACATACATATACGTATATATGTATATATATGTGTGTGTATATATATATATATATATATATATATATATATATATATATATATATATGAAATCCTTGCCCAGAAAGCTTAGACTTGCCCATAAAGTCTTCCATCCACAGCTTTAATTTGTGACATATATTCTTTTACGAAATCCAAATTATAAGCTTTCAAAATAAGTCACTTCCGCAAATCGCTTTCTATCTTTATGGTCAAAGCTTTTAATCATCTAAGAAAATTCGTAGCCAATAATATTAGAAAATACCCAGCTAAATATATATAAACAAATTAGATACATTAAATTTTGTTAAGCTTCAATCCATATTAAAAAAATTAGAAAGAAAAATTTAATCAAGAAAAAAAATCCCAAATAAAGAATAATCAATTACCCACATAAATTATGAACCAATAACAACCTAACTACTGTTGCATCTCAAAATAATAGGGATAAATGAAGTAAAAACTGTATTAGAAAAACCAAAAAAAAAAAAATTTAGGAAGCAATCAAACAAGATTCAAACCTCAGGGATCAACAATAATTAGCCACAAATCAATTTATTACAAACACGATTCAATTGCAATCGAAGGTGATATTCGACGAGCATTACTTACGGCGGTTCTCAAGGAAGGTGACGATAGAAAAAGAACTTAAAAAGAGCCTAGCGGCAACCGAAAAAGCCTTCAACGATGATCAGGCACGAGTGGTCAATGATGGCATAATCAACGACTATGTGGGGCTGATACGCGATGAGACCAAGGCTGGTTGGCAAAGACAGTAATGGGTGGGTGTAACCGTACTGTACATGTATTAGCACTAACATTTTAGGGATTTGATACAATATCAGTTTTAATAATCCTAGCAAATAAAAAATATATATTTTTTAAAACCGGTTAAACAGGTTGCCTTGTTTTAATTTTTTGTAAAATAATCTAATTTCAAGTAAAGCCTCCAATTAATTATATATTTATTTTTATCCCAAAAAATTGGGATGTATCAATACATGACATGTATTGTAGCTAATCCCTTTCTAGGGGATAATAGATTTTGATTCCAATTTTCTCTAATGAATTGAGAGATGGAGTTTATTTAGATGGAAAGTAGAGTTCCAATAGCGCCACCCAATCCAAAATAATAATTAGATACGTTAACTTCCTTCCGAGTCCAAAGACTCCATTTATTTCAAGCCTCTAAAGTCCAAAGGCTCCATGTCGTCTAAATATATGGAAACTTTATATGTGACTTTAAAAACCTTCAAAGTTGTTTCAAAACAATCGTTCAGCCTTTTTGATGTAGATTGATTCTGGAGTATTCTGAATAATAACATGATATTTTGGTTCTCATGAGTGCCAAGAATTTAACAATTGACTATTGAAAAAGAGTTACACCCAAAATACGCATTGAAAACCTAATCTAATTATTAGAAACTGGAAAGCAACTTAATGACAATAGAAAACAAATACAAAAGATAATCTCGAAAATTAAGATAAATATAATCCTAAATAGGACAATATTAAATTCTAATTCAGTAATTAAATCTAGCTTTATCCTTTTATATGCTTTACACCATTTTTACCATTTTTAAGGATTTCATTGAATTTAAATTATTTTATAGAAATTTTTAATTTTATCACAAGTAAATTTCCTTGAAAAAATTATTTTGAAAATTTTAAGTAAATTTTAGTCCATTTTATATGTTAACTTTTTCCGATCTAGCCATATGTGCGTGTGCTTGTGTGTTCGTGCATATTGACTAAAAATACTTATCCAATCTTAAGAAATCCAAAAATTCCCAATGAATTTTAAAACCATTAACTAAAACCTAGATGTAAATATATATTTAGAAGAGTAATAATTAATTAACAACTCCTATGAGACCATTTTTAAGTGAATAAAATTTTTCGTACAATCCATTCACATAAATTACTCATACAAACTTATATGTCATTATTTGATTGGATGAGTGAATTTCAGTTTTTAATTACATTAATTAATATATATGATGTCTTAATCATTCCACTCTTTTTGCACTGTATTGGAACAAAGATGGACTAATTAAAATCTATTGGTGGAGTTCTTACTCTAATGCATGACATGTGTGATGTGGTCATTTTTTCAACGAACAAATGATTGCCGAAGACACTAAATATACAATAAAACCTCAACAAATGAATATTGTTGGAACTATGATAAATTATTATTTTATAGAGGTTATTTAATTATCGATAAATAAATAATTTATTAATTTATCAATAAATGAATAATTATTTATTTATGAAGATTTTTATGTTTTCATTACTTGTAAATATATTTTTGTTACCAAAATTCATAAAGGTGTTATTAATTAAATAAAACATAGGATACAATCATAAAAATTGTTTTCAACACTACAAATCCAATCGGATGAAGGTATAGTTGTAGATTAACAAATTGATAAAGATGATGGCATCCATAAATTACATGAAGTTATTTACTTTATGTTATAGAAATTCAATGGATGTTGAGCAAATTTTAAATTATTTTAAAGTAATGAAATTGCCTACTGATAAAGAGTATATCCACTAACGATGATCATGATCTAGATGATAATTTCATTTTATCAAATGTTTCTCTAAAAGAAGTCATTCAAGCCATAGCAACCTTACACAACTCCTTACTAAAAAATGAAAAAAAAAAATTCCAAATGTGATGCATGCTTTACAAAAAATTAAGGATGAAGTTGAGTTTAGTTTAGATAGAAAGAAAAAAAAAACTTTAGATGTATATTTTGAAAAAAAATAGAATTGAGAAACTAGAAATTGTCAAGCAAAAATCACACTGATATTATAAATCTTATATTTTGTGTATTTTATGCATTGCTATTTTTTTGGGCCTTAAAGGATTTGAAAAAAAATAATTATCTCATGCATTTATCGAATTTATTCATTTATTACATAGGTCCGATTCGGGACCCAAAGATTTTATTATTTAATCAATATTATTAATTTATCAAAGATTCATTTATCGAGGTTTTATTGTACAATGAAGAATCGAGTACATGCCGTGAAAAGCAGATGTTGACATTAACAGCTAAAATTTGCTTGTGAGTCATAATCAATAATGAGAACGATATACTATAGTACATGTGAGCAATTCAATTTTATGTATAGTGTTTCTGCGCAATTCAGTGCAAATTAAGACTATAGCTAATAACTGAGCAGTACTAAACAAATCCATTTCTCATTACCAGATGATTTCATCTTTGGTAGCAACAATTTATTCTAGTTGACACTCGATCAATATCAAACATTATGATGATGAATTTTGCGCAATGATATATTTCATAATAAATGATATGAGAGTTCTTTACTTCTATAAAAGGTCATGCATTTGAAAACCAATTGAAAGGATAAAAACCCATCTGGCCCGACTAGACAGTCTTCCCCACGATTGTTCATTCCCACTTAAAGATTGGTGATATGATTGACATTTATAGAGACACTAAAGAAAACAAACTTTGACGATCGATAAAGAATTATACATAAGCTGCCTCAATCACGTTACTATAACCACAAATCAAGATTTATTCCGGATAAATTATAACTCATTGAATCTAGAATACAGATTACCCATCAAAGTCACAATAAAAAATGTGAAAGTAGATAAAAACAACCAACAAGACTAAACTGTTACAGCCATAAAAAGAAAGTCATGGGAGATTATGTTAGGAGATTGAGCACTCCCACCGCAGCTCAAATAAAAGATAAGAAATAAATTGTTATGTTAGAAATAACAATTTGGGTAGCACTGCCTTCCACAATAAATAAAATAGGCAACTTGGGTGGCACAACCTTGCAAAATAAATAAATTACAGGCAATAAAGAAAAATAAAGGCACAAAAATTTAATGTGGTAAACAATTTGAGGGAAACCTCCACGGGACAAGATCGAAAATATTTTACTATGAAGAAAAATATTACAATCTCTCTCACAATTAGAATAGAGGAGATAACAAGGGAGAAAGAAAAGAAAAGCTTAATACATAAGCTTGGGAAAAGTCAAAGGGGGAGGAGGAGGCTTTATTATATAGCCAAAGCCTCCCCACTTACATTTTGTTTCCCACCAATGTGGGATTGTGTGAAAGGCAAAAATGCATTCACACTTCACATTCTCCCACTTGAAGGCATTTTTCGTCTCAGTCTTGTCTTTATACATGCTGCTCACGTCTCTAACAGGCCACAAGACGTTCTACACCAGATGAACTTATTAGCATTGATTGGTTTGGTCAATGTATCTGCTATGTTGTCGTTCGTGTGGATTTTCTGCATTTCCACTGTTCCATCTTCCACTACTTCTCATACATAATGATATTGAACTTCTATGTGCTTCATCCTTGAATGAAAGGCTGGATTACTTGCGATATGCAAGGCACTCTGACTGTCACAAAATAAAGAAATCTTCTCTTGTTTGTGCTCGAGTTCCTCCAATATCCTTTTGATCCAAACAGCTTCCTTGCAAGCTTGTGTAGTTGCCATATACTCCGCTTCTGTTGTAGATAGAGCCACAACAGTTTGTAGTTTTGATACCCAACTCACAACACCTCCTGCAAGTGTAAACACATAGCCTGTAGTGGACTTCTTTTTGTAAAGATCTCTTGCAAAATATGAATCAACATAGCCCTTGACAATCAATTCCGATCCTCTATAGCATAGTGAAGCATCAGAGTTCCCTTTGATGTATCTAAGGATCCTATTAACAAAATTCCAATGCTCTCTCCATGGATTAGCCATGAATCTATTGACCGCTCCTACTTCTTGTGCAATGTGTGGTCTTGTACAAATCATAGCATACATTAAACTCCCTACTGCCGATGCATACGGTACTCAAGACATTTCCATCCTCTCCGCTTCATTGCTAGGACTCATACTTGAAGATAATTTATGATTAACAGGAAATGGGGTGGCAATTGGACTACAATCTTGCATATTGAAGCAGTACAAGATTTTCTTCAAGTAGTTCTTTTCAGATAGCCAAATCTTCCTATTTTTTCTATCTCGGTGAATTCGCATCCCTAGAATCTTGTTTGCTGGTCCTAAATCCTTCTTTTCAAATCCCCTAGCCAATTGTGCCTTTAATTCTTGGACTTGATCTTTGTTAGTGCCTCCCACCAACATATCGTCCACGTACAACAGCCAAATGATAAAGTCTTCCTCAAACCTCTTGTAATACGTACAATGATTTGAACTGAGTCTGTTGTACCCAAGGCTGATGATCAATGAATCAAATCTCTTGTACCAATACCTTGGTGCCTGTTTTAAGCCGTTTAGATTTTGGTCAACTTGTAAACCAAGTTCTCTTTTCCTTCTTTAATAAAACCTTCCGGTTGGAGCATATAAATTTCTTCTTCAAGTTCTCCATGAAGAAATGCAATTTTTACATATAACTGCTCTAAGTGTAAGTCAAATGTAGCACACATAGCCAAGAATACCCGAATTGTTGTAAGTCGTACCACAGAAGAGAACATCTCGTTGAAATCAACTCCTTCTTTCTGAGCATATCCTTTGACCACCAGTCTAGCACGATACCGCTCCATTTGATCATTGCCATCACGTTTGATCATGTAGACCCATTTGTTTTCGATGGCTTTTCTTCCATGTGGTAGTGATACAAGTTCCCATGTCTTGTTTTTCTCTAAAGCTTCCATCTCTTCATGCATTGCTGTCATCCATAGAGATGCATCAAAATTTTTTATAGCCTCCTAAAAGTTGAAGGCTCCCTATCTTATGTTAGGAGACAGTATGCAACATTGCTTGCCATCACATACTCTGGGTGCCAAGAAGGTTCTCTTTTTTCTCGAGTTGATTGACAGACTTCAGGTGCTTCAAAGTCGACTAGTTCTTGATCATCGTGTTCTGGTATTACTTCAGAAGAAACTATTTCTTCCTGTACTGATACAGTCTCAACATTTTTCTTCATGCTATCACTTTCTTCACATTTAAACATGTCTTCTACAAAGATAACATCCCTGCTGATGACAACCTTATGGGCAATAGGATCCCATAGGTGATACCCCTTTACTCCCTCAGCATACCCCAACAAGATACATTTCCTGGATTTTGGATCCAACTTCGTTCTTTCTTGGTCATGATACATCACATAAGCAGGACATCCGAAAATATGAAGGGAGAAATAATCAGTTGGCTTACCAGTCCACTTCTCCATAGGTGTCTTAATCTTAATTTCTATTGATGGAGACCTATTTATTAAGTAACAGGTTGTAGTGGCTGCTTCTATCCAAAATGTCTTGGGTAGACCTGCAATCCTTAGTAATGCTCTCATTCTTTTTGCGAGAGTTCTATTCATCTGCTTTGCCACTCTATTTTGTTATGGTGTGTAAGTAACTGTCTTCTGTTGTTTCACACCTTCTTAATTGCAAAATGCATCAAATTCCTTGTTGCAGAATTCTCTCCCATTATCTGTCCTCAAACACTTGATCCTGTTTTCGGATTCAAGTTCCACTTGTGCTTTGAAGGCTTTAAATACAGGAAATACATCTGACTTTTTCTTGATGACATATACCTATAACATCTCCTAGAATAATCATCCACAAATAATACAAAGTAATTTGCTCCTCCTAGAGATGTAACCGGCGATTCTTGAACATCAGAATGAATCAAGTCTAGGATATTTTTACTCCTAGCAATATATCTGCTAAATCTCAGTCTACTCTACTTGTTAATAACACAATGCTCACAGAATGATAAACTTACAGTTTTAATTCCAGGAAGCAGTTTTCGATTAGAGAAAATATTCAAACCCTTTTCGGGCATATGGCCAAGTCTTCGATGCCATATCATAGACAATTCTTCTCTAGAACTAGCAACAACTGTTTCTACCTCTTGAAAAGTTTCTCCATGGAGCATGTATAGGTTAGCAGCAATCTTTTCTACCTTCATCACCACAAGCACACCTTTGACAACCTTCATGGTCCCATTTTTTGTATGGAACTCACATCCGAGGTCATCCAACTATCCTATCGATAGCAAATTTTTCTTCAAGCCAATCATATGTCGTACATCTTGGATAGAGCGAATCGTACCATCAAACATTTTTACTTTGACGGTTCCAATACCAGCAATTTTTAAGGCATGATCATCATCCATGTACACAGACCCTTCTGAGATAGGCTTATATTGATAGAACCAATCTCTTCTAGAAGTCATATGCTATGTTGCTGCTGAATCAATTAGCCAAATATCAGTAAACCTTTTTCTACCTTCTGTAACTGTTGTTGCCTCACTGCACAAGATTTCGCCATCTCCTGAAGTACTTGCTACACAACCTTGAGATCCTGACCACTCAAATTCTTTTCCTTTGCTGTTTCCCTCTCTATTCTTCTCAAGATGCCAACACTCTTTTTTCACGTGCCCTTGCTTTTCACAATGGTAGCATTTAGCAAGCTTCCTACCTTTGGACTTTCCCCTGTTCTGATTATGAATCCCACTGAAATCACGTTCCCTTTATCTCCCTCTGTTGGTAGATAAAGCCTCTGCTTGTTGAGAATCATTATTCTGTCTTTCTTGTTTTTACGTCTACTTTCTTCTTCCAAGACAGTGGCTGCAACGTCATTAAAGACTAGAGATGACTTCATCGGACCATTTGCCAAGTTAAGGATGAGATTATCATATGAATCAGGTAGACTTTGAAGTAGAAGCTCAGCACGTTTCTTCTCTTCTATGTTATGCTCTATCGTTGAGAGCTGAGAGAATAACGTCTTTAAAGTGTTGATATGTTCAGTCACCGGAGTGGTTTCTAACATACGAAGAGTGTACAACTTCCTTTTAAGAAAATTTTGTTGTGTAGAGATTTGATTTCATACAGGCTTGTCAACATATCCCAAATCTCATTTGCAAAGTTTAATTCTTGAATACTTAACAGCACTTCATATGCAACTGCTAGATGTAGACTTGCCATTGTATCACCATCTATCTTCTCCCATTTCTTTTCATCTTGCATACTTTTTGGTCTTCGATCAATTGCTTGAAGACAATTTTCTTTTCTCAAGATAGCCTTTATTTTTATTTTTCATAGCCTAAAGTTGTTTCCGTTGAACTTCTCTATCTTAAATTTGGTTGCCATTTGTCTTGCAGTGAACAGTACCGTATATGTCCCTTGAATAGTATCGTATACATGAACAGTAATAGTATCTGTATAAGTACACCACTGCTAAACAATAACCAGGAATAGTAGTTAGTGCCGGTATGATTTAATAGACACCAGGAAAGCTTCCAGGAAAGACTGGAGGGGTCACAAGCGGTCCCACTTAAAACTCAGTCTCCTTAAACTCTTATCGTCTTTTGGACAATGCTTTCCTAGACATGTATATAACCATACAAGTAACCACTCACTGCCCTAACCCTTGACTCTGCCTTGGCAATCTGGCTCTGATACCACTTGTTGGGTGACTATAGACCATACAAAACTTCACATTGATATGATATTGTCCACTTTGGGCCAAGCCCTCATAGATTTGCTTTTGGATTCTACCCAAAAGGCCTTATACCAATGGAGTGCTTGTCCATACTTATATGCTTATGATCTTCCCCATGTCTAGCCAATGTGGGACTTTGGTTGCACACCCAATAATCCCCCCCTCAAACAAAGGACCATACTATTCTGTGTGGTTTTATTTTTCAAGCCTCCCCTCAAACAATCATCCCTCCCCTCAAACGATCATCCATTCGTCTGCTTCATTGAGGCCTTGACTACCTCGAAAGCTTGCTCTACCAAGCTACCAAATAGAGCTCAACCACGTATCCGGGGGCCCACCACCTTTGTTTGACACTCTAAGAATTTTTATCATGTATTCTCCTGGCTTAGTTTGGGCCTAGGCTCTGATACCACTGTTAGGAGATTGAGCACTCCCACCGCAGCTCAAATAAAAGACAAGAAACAAATTGTTATGTTAGAAATAACAATTTGGGTGGCACTGCCTTCCACAATAAATAAAATAGACAACTTAGGCGGCTCAGGCTTGTACAATAAATAAATTAAAGGCAATAAAGAAAAATAAAGGCACCAAAATTTAATGTGGTAAAACCCTCAATTTGAGGAAAACCTCTACGGGACAAGACTGAAAATATTTTACTATGAAGAAAAATATTACAATCTCTCTCACAATTAGAATGGAGGAGATAACAAGGGTGAAAGAAGAGAAAAGCTTAATACATAAGTTTGGGACAAGTCAAAGGGGGAGGAGGAGGCTTTATTATATAGCCAAGCCTCCCCACTTACATTTTGTTTCCCACCCATGTGGGATTGTGTGAAAGGCAAAAATGCCTTCACACTTCGCATCACATGTCATAGATTACCATGTTGAAATCGATATTAGTAGAGGATATGTTGTAGAAGTTTCTTATCTGTAATAGCCCAAGCATATATAAGTCGACCGAAGAACAGTTGAAGCAAGTGCTACAATTGCTGCAAGGAAAGCAATCACACTCCAAGGGCTGTGGAAATGCTGTGATTGAATTAACGTTTCGAAATGGCAATTTTGACTTAGGATCTGATAGTAAGTTGGCGCTTATTATCACATTAAAGAGTTTAACCCACTGCTTCATTGCTACAGAGAGCGTTGTGCAGTGTATGCAATTGTCTCGTAATATTTTAACATCTTGAGCAAGAGCTTATTTAGGCTTACTATAAAAATATTGGTTATATGTTCATATCCAAATTCCTATTATAAATAAGGGAGAATAAGATAACAAGATATATATTGATGTTCAAAATTAATTGGCAACTAGGTATGAAGAAAAAACAGTTATGCTATTTAAATATTATTTATAACTACATAGCATATGTCATTTTCTTTGTTGTAATTAACCACATTTTTTGGAACCTCCTTAACAAATCTTTTTCCCATTTAATATAGAATATTTACATTATAAAATTATATATAACAATTTTTTCCCAAAATTACAGAATCGCTAGATAAATTGCACTAAAGTCAACCAAATATATCACTTTGCACGATTGAACAGTCGAGTTGTGGACTCCATAGACATTTTTTCTTTTATCTATAACTATCTCTTACTGTATACCAGAGATATTGATTATGAACAAGATGAATAGGTTTCGTTGATTAATTTATATGTTTTGCATGGATGAAGATTAATTAAAGATTTACCTACACGTCTTCTAGTGTTAGGTGGGATAAAATGTGTATGTTGAAACTTTTTCACATAACTTTGATCTCATTTAAGAGTTTTTCCTTTTCCTTGAAATATAAGAAATCACTAGATAAACTGAACTTCATTTCTTAAATAACAAAACTCACGCATTTTATAAAATTGCAAATACAAAAGTTATATTCCTAATGGAAAATGGACGTAAAAAATATTACGATAGTCTTAACTTATATCCTAAGAGCACATATTAAGCTCTTGAAGAATCTATAAATTCATAACTTTGTATATTTAATAATTCTTACACAGTTTTTTAGATAATTTACATTTTCAAAGGAATATACACAAGCTTTAAAAGAATTTATATAATTTTTTAGAGTTTAATACGTACCTTTAGCGTACACATCAAGACTACCTTATTAATTGATGGGGTAACACGAAATCTTTGTTGACCTACCATTGATGGTGACCGAGTCATAGTGAACGCTGTAGAGCATCTTTTGCAGTTATTGATGCGCGTAACTCTACTGTCTAATCACAATGTGGCTTCGTATATACTTTCCTTCCGATGACAATATATATATTCTTATAATTTCATGAAAATACTTTGCCCCTTTTTTATGGTTACTAAATAAGTAGATGTTATCGATATATAATCAACGAGACCTCTGTATGCCTCGCTCCACACACAGAAGATCGAAAAAGCAAAGCTAGAAGAAAAATATGTTTTATGTAAAAAAAAATATATATGTTTTATGTAAAAGAATTTAAGAACTATTTCAGTTGAGGTTAAGAAAAAAATTTTAGACCAATAGGGTTCATATATAGGATTTCCAATTTTTTTAAAAAAAGACGAAAAAGAAATAAAATTGCGCATCTAAATCCATGATAGGTTAAAATACTAATAATTGGTAAAAGAGATATCTCTAACCATATAATAACTAATACATTATTCATTCAATTAATTCACAACATAATTAATTCTTCTTATAGCTTTAAACAGATTCATGGGTGCCTCTTGTTTTTTCTCATTCCTTGCGCAAGCCGATAGTGGATTCTTCATCATTATCTTTATTCAAAGTCCCAGCCACTCCACCATTCAATCTAACCATTTGGTGATCACTTGACTTTGCATCATTATTGCTGCCTTCTGTAGTTGATGAATATTCATCCTTGCTCTTGCCCCACAAAACTAGATAAAGGCCAATGACAATGACAAGTGCTCCAATAACCCTACAAACATGCAACAATTTTAGTGGCAAATCTTCCTGACAATTCTATTTTATAAACTTGTTAGGTTGGGAAGTTTGTTGCGACAAAAAGACAAGTACGTACTTTCCTAAGTGCATTATCTCGGCTAATAAAAAGGAGCCCATAATCGCTACGATGACCATGCTCAAAGGACTAAAAGCAGCCACAAAAACAGGTCCCCTTCCCTTCATTACTGCACCTTGAACGTAGTAACCAAGCCCTGAACTTACTACTCCCTGTATTAACATATATAAATCGAATCAGGACTTGTATGTATATGCCTTGACTAGTGGGCAGAGGAAAGAGAATTCTTACGCTGTAAACAGCTGCCAAGAGACTATAATCCAACTTTATAGACCAGCCTGCAGGGTTGCCACTGTCTAGAGCCAGGGCCACAGCGGTGCCTTCAATGGCGCCCATCAAGCAAATCAAAGCCGTAAGAGAGAGCTCAGCGGGATATGATTTCATCGTAATTGCCTATATAAATCAAACACACGGCCTTTCTACTTTACTCGATCAAAAATATCTTTGAACTACTGATTTTAATTTATTTGGCATGATAACCAAATTATATATATATTTTTTATTAGTAAAGCTTGCATGAAAACAATAATGATGAAAATGATCATGCTTACTTGAAGGATGATGAAGCAAGACGAGCAGAGGCAGGATATGACGATCATAATAGCACCCTTAATCGGATGTTGCATATTCGAAAACCCTGTTGCTTGATTATTGTAATTTGCTTTTGTCCAAGGCAAGTCCAGCATGGGTCCCTTAACTAAAGTCATAAGCATTGCTCCTGCAATTGTGACTACGGCTCCCAATATCTTTGCCTGGCTATGCCGTTTCCTAATGCTAACCTTCTCAAGCCTACCAAAATCATTCACAAAATATATATTAAAGTTATATCGCCCCTTGTTGTACCATTGTTTATTAGGCAACATGTATAGTTCTTATCTGGTATGCAATCCTCCATTGAATCATATGTACTAGCAATTTTATATAGAGTACGTAGAGTTATAATTTTCAAGGAGCAAAGGCATGCACTCACTGTGAAGGTCTGTTATTTCCATATGCTCCCACTAAAATCTTTATAATTAAATAGAAATAGATTAATTATCTTAATTATATAAGTATCTTCGTCATGGTCATCATAATTTTCTTTTCAATACGTAAATCATAGATTATCATAAGGACATATAACATAATAACGGTTGATTAAACTGAGATGAAGTTTATATTGTTTCTGTCAAATTTTTTATTTGATGTTATATATTGAGGCAACTTCAGAGACTACCTCATGATCCAAGCCATAGAAAATACGAGGGCAGGAAACATGTTGAACATGGCAGCCGCGAATGTCGCTGTGGTATATTTCATGCCGGCATAGTACAAGTTATGTTCGATTGTAGGCCTACGCAAAGATTAATGTCACGGGTAAGCCAAGATAAAATTACAGAATAAGATTAATATTATATAATGGAATAATAGTTAATTTAAAGTTCTTTACTGGTCAGAACTCACTTCAGTAGGCCAAGCAACAATATCTTAACAAAGGTGGCGAGGGTTATCTTTGGTCTCACTTTCCTGTTGAATATTGGACGGAGAGTAATTCGTAAGGTTTATTAAAATAACGTAAAACAAGATAAATGTACTATTGAACTGAATAACTAAAATATTGCATGCGGAGACTTCATTTGTGTACAAAGATTTAAGAACCATGTGGCAAAAAAGCTAGGCCGTCGAAAGTGAATAGCCCAGCGGGGGGAAGAAGCTTAGAAGAAATTAATTCATAATACTTGCATCTTCAATCACATAATTCGGGCATGAAGATAAGAAGATTTCGTGAGAGATTTATGTCACAACAGATATCAATGTCACCGTGATTAGTTTTAAGATCTAGTAGATTTATAATAATGCGTAGTAGGTGGTCAAATTCTTAATAGGAAGCTCGTATATGCTAAGAGAAGAAAACAGATAGCTAGAGAAGACGGCACGCATACCTCTCCAGAACAATGGCGAAAGGAGCAATGGCAACTGTGGCAACAACATGACGATAGACCGTATATATATGTGGGCTCATCCCTCTATTCAGGGCAAGCTTGCTAATTACGGACATGCCCGCATATCCAAACTGCAGCAGAGTTACAATCAGATACGGCTTGACGCTATCAAACATGCTACCAATTGACTCCATAAGATAAAATCTTCTGATGCGTCTCTCAATCTCAGTTTCTCTGTCTAGCAACCAAGTTCAAAGAACAGTTTTTGAGCGAAATCTAGTAGAAACACACTTGCTTATATAGTTACAGAGACTTCGATCTTTTTCCAGGAAACACATACAAACTTTAATACGTCTCCTTTAAATATGTTACGAAATCGAGTACATAAATATATATCATTCTTACAGCAAACTCGCCACTAATTTTCTTAAGATGTCAAACTATTGCCCTTTCATTTAGTTATATTTTGTATTCTAACGTATTGATGCGACCTGTCCAAGATTGAATCAAAATCGTGTCCTCCCCCGCATCCCCATGTTGCAAACTGGCTGCAACATATTAAGTTTTCAAGCACATAGTTTTAGAGAAATATATCTTGGAATTGTTAAATTCGTTACAGAAGTTCTTGTACAAGGGAGGCAAATCACACTATGATTACATGTTAACACATGCTCTATACACACACACACGTAACCGTAATTAAAGGTGCTTGCGTTCTTAGCTTTAATTAATTTAAATGTATCCGACCGGCATATTAACTTAATTCTTTTCGATTTCTTTGAAACGTTGGCCACAAATTGAGTGCATAATAAAGCACATCAACTGTTGACCAACTCGTTTAAAGGTATGGACTAGATTAGTTTCGTCAAAAGACATTTCTTTACCTAATAAAAATATTCCCAATGCTGTGACTTGGTGAACAGCTTATGGACTTCCATAATTTCCCGATGTGGACTTTCACTTTTCAGACATTTAGTTATTCATCCTTCAATATTTATATGGATTCTATTTGCTACACAAGTTCAGTTGACAAATTAATGGCATGATCGTGGGTTTGCTTGGCATCTTACACCTCCCATTTCAAGACATTTGGGTTTTTATGTTGTTCAAATTATATGATTAGAGGGGCTGGATTAATTTTGCCTATAAATGCCATGCCCTTTTCATTTTTAAAGAGCCTGAAGACAAGCATATCTTGAGAAATGACAGAAAACCTCTCTCTGGTCTTTCAATCCTCTTAATTTAAATTCTTGTATTTTCACTCCTAAATTTATTTTCCACTTTTTTTAAAGTAGAGCTCATAAGCGTTTTCAATATGAAGTGCTATAGTTTCATTGCTGTGATACCACAACTATTCTTTTTAGTATGTTTTATGGTTGTCATTAAATTGGATTTTTTAACATTAGAAAGTGAAAGTAGTTTGTTTGTTTATATTGTTGTTTACTTTTGGTACATCCAAAATTTAATTATTTGAAGATGACAAGTCTGGCGACCGTTCAATATCTCCCGCTTGATGCGCCAGAATATCAATATATTCTATAGGCTAGAAAAGCTAGCACCCCTTTATGACTAATAAATCCTAAAGACACAATTAAAAAAAAAAAAACCATTAGACATCCATATAGGACAAAGCGAAGGCCATGATTTTCCTTCTTCATTGATTGAATGAAAAATTGTAGGTTGAATATCTTAATAAAGAACACACACTGATTTTGTGGATCTTTACCAAAAACAGTCATGAAATTGTTTTACATCCCAATACTTAGTGGATCTTTACCAAGCAAGTAGTTACAAAATAAAAATAATAATAAAAAAGTCAAACAAGTTTTCTTAAAGATTCGAACAAAGTAAATACCACTTATCTTGGTATTGCACACTGCACATATAACTTATCTATAAAATCAACTTTATAAACATAACGTGACAAAATATTATTGAATGGGTAAGATGATGTATAAATGGGAGAAATTATAATAAATACAAATAATAAACACACATCTTACCTATTGTGTTATAAGGCGAACCCAGGAATAATCTATGAGAGGGGGCACCTTAGATATTTTAATATTTATAATTTACTTAATAAAACTTAATATAAGAGAATTTATTTAAAAAATAATAAAAGTATATCTGTAAAGAGTGTTAATTGTTCAAAATTATAACTATTCAATATTATAATTTATAGAGTGTTAATTTCTTTGAGCTTGATGCCAGCAAAAAGGTAAATTTTCTTTCAAAATTTTCTATGTAATTGTTCAAAGAAGATTATTTTATAATATATATATTTTTTTGTTTGAAAAGACTACAAACAAATGAAATAAATTGAAAATCTCTCACACATAATTTTTTAATGATATTTGATTTTATTGAAGATTATAAAAAGATTTAGTTATTATCGTTTATCAAGATTTTCAAATTCATACCCTTCTAGTAACAATTAATTAATTTTTTAAGATTATAAAAAAACGTAAAGATAAATATAAAATTTATGTCAAATTAAATTAAGAAGAATTAAAAAAATCTTGAATAAACTAACAAAAATCAATTAAACTATTATATATATTTATATCATTGTATGGATGAAAGGTTTCATATGTGAAAGAGTTGAGAAAACGAAAAGATACTATAAAACTTGAAATAATTAAATTTTTTAAAAAAATGATATAAAAATGACTATATCAAATAAGAGACCACGACTTCATAAGAGGCCTGGGCTCCCCCGAGTCTTTATGTAAGTCCGTCATTGTGTTATATCATTGTACGAGTTAAAAGTAAATTATATATGTAGAGTTATTGTATTTTAACCTCGATCCATTTTGGACTTCTGCTTTCCCATTTATAAAAGTCTTTCCAGTGAGAGTCCTTGTCAAGATTAATTCAAAGGAGGTTTCAATAACAGCCTCAAATGTGAGAATTGAGATTATGTTGATGATGATATCGGTCAATCGTGGGGACTCGTGGCGGCTCCAAATGAAAGCAATGATTTGGGCTAATTAGGCACACTAGGAAGCACTACCTTTTCGAGGGTGTTAATATTTAAGTATTATTTGATATCGATGCACTAATAAAAATGCCATCCATCTCATACTTCATAGCCACATTTCATGATTGATAATACCTTTCAACTACTGTGTCTCGTTGAAGCATTATAAGTGATGAGCTACTTATTGTAATCGAGAACCACCATTATCTTATGCCATTATGCTCTATTTATTATAAGAAAAGGAAATTCTCTAGGACTCTTCTATTAGTTCTACTTACCACAAATAATAAAAAATGAGAAATTTAATCATCATTTTGGCTGATTAATTAGTTGTTTGTATACTTACTAGCTAGTATGATTACACATGCAAACGCGCAAATGTGATGCTAATTGAGAAACTTGTATACAAAGGTAAAAATAGGGTCTTTTACACTAAAAGATAATCAAGTTGTGATATGTTATAAGATATATCTAAATGTACATGACATTAAAGCGAGAAGCTCTTTTAAAGCTTTTTCAATAATTTAACTCGTGACATTCGTAAAGTACTTTTTAAATTGATTTATATACGAGCTAGAAACTCATTAACAATTCTACGTATAAAAATTAATTATGGAAGTTTTCAATTCACATGGTACTGGGTAAAAGCCTTATTAATTTGCATGTATTTACCAAAACAGAGTCGTACTATTAAGATCGTCAAAATCAAAATACAAGGGATAGAAATGAATTAAGCTAGTTAGATGGCCTCTGTCAAACAAGAAAATAAATAATTTTCGGACTCCAAGTCGAATGAGTAAGATTTGGCTGTTGAACACTTTCGGCGGCGGAGAAGCAAAGGTGGAGAACAAGGCATACTGGCATGCGATCTGTGAGAAAGTTTCTGACATTCAGAAAGTACATCTTAATATATATATATATATAAGCTAGATACTCATTAATACTTGCAAAAATTAATTATGAAAGTCTTAGTTCACTTATATATTAATTTGCAAGTATTTGCCAAACAAGAGCCACAATATTTAGATCGTCAAAATCAAAATACAATAGAAATAAATTAAGTTATAGTTAGCAGGCCAGTGTCAAACAGACATATAAATAATCTTTTGAGTCCAATAGAATGAGTAAGATTCGGCTACTGAACACCTTTAGTGCAGGAGAAGAGAAGGTCGAGACCAAGCCATATGTGAGAAAGGCTTCAACATCACAAGCTCGAACAAGCGCAAGATTGTGAGCGCCAGAATTTGTACTTGGAGCGATTCAACCTTAAAGGTGTTGGAAATTCCAATGCAAAACATTAAAATAATAAAAGATTTTCATTCTTTGTAAGATAAAAAGGATTCTAATCAAAAGCAATAAAGTCAATAATATAACATAATAAACTAGCTATAAATCATAAAAGAGTGAGACACCAAGTTTATGTGAAAAATCTGATACGGGAAAAAAAAAGAAACCATGGTGGAGATTCAATCTTTCACTGTTTTAAAAAATGATCGGTTTAAAAAAAAATGACTTTCTAAATAAAATTAGAGACTCAGAGCAATCTAAAAGTCATTAAAAATGCTACATCTTGGTTAATTCGCTACCATCATAAGCATCATCTACAAAAGTTGATTTCAAAAATACAATAAAAAAAGTTCGGGTTCCACCAAATGAGTATATCAAAAGAGCATTATATAAAGAACAAATAAAAAATCATGACCGATAAGAACTTTAAAGTTTATTGCAAACATTCACTATACAAAATTTGAGCAAAAATACAACAAAGTTTGACCTTGTGACCTTCAAACATAAGTCCCCAAACGCCTTTCTCTTTTCTTCGTCGGCTTCACCACGTTTTTTTCTTGCCTTTTTACGCCACTGTCACCCTTGCACTAGGGCCACCCACTTCCTTTTGTAAATTTCTTTTTGTCTTTTTTTTTAAATAGTAATACTTTTCAAACCCCACTTTTAAACTAAACAGTCTTCATCTCCTAATTTAATAAGGATATATCTATAAAATAAAAAATATCAATTAATTTTTTTATTTAGCGACAAGAATCTTTTTTGGAATGAATTGGTAATTACAAACTGGACATGCGAATTTCAACACCATCTGCAGCCCACAAAGACTTCAGATCAAACTTTTCTTCCTTGTCTCTCCAATCCTCCAACCAAACTTGTTTTGCGGGCCCCATATGTTATGTATCCAATATAGTTTAGGCTAGCTATTTATTACAACTCCATTTGGTGGAATCCTTTAATATCATAAGATGATCAATTAAAACTTAATTTGAGATCTAAAAGTTTAATAGTGTTTTCATATCTATTCAGTGATATTCAGAGTAATGAGGGAAATAGAAATAAATAATCTAGCAGTCCTTTGCTTGAGTCCTTGCTGTTGCCAAGAAGCAACTTGAAGCCATCTCTGAAGTCGGATCCTCGATCTGTCTAGATTTTGCATCAATATCCCGTGCTAATAACACGCCATCTTAATCTGTCTTTATAAGATAAATAATTTTTTGTATTTAGTAGTAGTTAATTAGAAGACTATGTTTTAAAAAAAAATTATTTTTTTACTATTTTATCCTCACTTAAAGTAAACATGTGGCTTTTTAATTCATATGTGGGGTTCAAATCGCATCACCTCTTGTTTTCTTCAACGCTTGTCTTCACGTGTTTTAGATTACATGGGCTTATTGTTTTGGGTTGGGCTCAGAAATGTGAGATGGACCCAACAAAAGTTAACGAAGTATGTGAAGGCAGTGTAATAGTTTAAGGAAATCACAAAGAGACTAGTTGGACAAGCCTTCTCAGAGGTGATTGGGAGCTGAGAAGCGAAGGAAAATTCTTCACGACATGTGTCAATGAAAGCTCTGATACCATAAAAAAACAAAAAAAAAAACTCTTTTATTTTGTAAAGTGAATAATAATATTCGGCTCAACTACAAATTAATAATAGCTGAAAGTTCTGGAGGTATGCAGTTATTAATAATAACACAGTAAACTATAATGTAAATTGACACAGGAGGATTTTTACGTTGTTCGGTTATAAAAGCCTACATTCACGGACAGTATAGAGCTACAATTCACTAAGTTCTTGTTTGTACAATCTTTAGAACTTTTTACAGTGCTGATTCACTCTCACACACTGACCTAATCATTGACAAACAAAATCTTCGCAAAGATCCTAAACTCTAGTGACACTACCCACGCTCTGTCACAGATAACTTAACAACACACTGTTAAATTTATACATAACACTTGATGTCTGACACAGAATTACATAAACACTCAACCCTCAAGTTATCCCAAGTGTCTACTAACTCACTCAGACTTAATCAACAACTCATGTACGATTTTTAACTCTCATACATGAACCAAAGACTCAACGAATCAAAGTAATAAAGACATTCCAATCTGTATTGAAGATATTCTCTCAAATCATGGAATTCCATGGCCTATACTCTAAAAAACACAACCGAGTCCGCCAATATTCAAAGCTGATTATCAACTGACTAAGTCATCACTTGATATATATATCGAGAGGTCTGGTCGAAGTCTCCTAAAAATCTTGTAAATATCTCAATCAAAATCACATTAGGATTAGGAGAAATAAAATAAAAGTGTTACAGTTAAACTCCTAAAGGAATTTGGACACAATTAGATATTCTCCTATTTTGATTAGGATACAAGAAACATTATCCTAATCTAAGGAGATATTTATTGTAAATCAAATACTTCCCATAATGATCATTTAGAAATAGTAAAATAGGAATCAAAATACTATTATATTTTTATCACAAGTTAAACAAAAACTCAACATGTGCTTGGCACAGGCAAGTATCACGTTGACACCAACAATCTCCCCCTTTTTGGCAACTTGTGATGAAAACATTAAAATGTTTCTAAAAAAATATGATAAGTTAGATATAACCAGAAGTTATCATGAAATATAAAACAGACAAATATCACGTGCAAAGAAATAATCAGTACGATGTTTGCACTCGCATAATAGAACATTGTCACGAGATATATAACCTATCAATGCACTTACTAATGTGGAGTTTGACTAACTTGTCAAACACTACTGCAATCAAACTCATCTATAGAGCAAATGAAAACATTCATCAAATTAACTGTTAACTGTGCAGATTAATAACACATAACACAAATTAGCAAACAGTTCGAATGCACACATAACACAAGAAATATAGTTCTTTCTCTCCCTCACTTCTTACTTATACCTTTGAGAAACAAGTAACAAAAAATAGTAAGCAGAGAGAAACATGATTAAAGAGATAATAGAGATAATAGCAAAATAAAAATAGTTCTGCAATCAGAAAAAATAAAATCCAGTGAGCTTCGCCCTTATCTCCCCCTGGATTTCAGCACAAGTGGTCAAAATCTAACTAAGTCTGGGAGACTTTGTAACTAGTGGTGAGGGGGAACTGCTAGGGCGTTTAATGGTTCTGCGAGCAACAGTTTTCAACTGATGCCTAGGAGTGGAGGTAGGCTGATCTTGACCGGTATTTGCTTCTCCTCACTGATGGCGGGATCGACAGCAATCACTGCATGTGTGTGTTATGCAGGAGATGATGGAATGCTGTCACTACTGTTGTAACTAGAGCCGCTGGAGGAAGAGGAAGCACTGACTGTCTTTGTCAAGTTTGATGAGGTCGCCATAGCTAGGGTTTCTGATTTGTAGAAGATTTCCAGAAAAGGAATAGAGAAATAAGACGCAGGACAGGGAAGCAACTGTAGGTGAGGTATGGGATGAACAAGAGAAGCCCAAATCCTATTTGATATATAATAGGCTGAATTTAAAGAATTTTTATTTTTCATCAAAAATTTAATAATAATTTCCCTTTCCAAAACTGTTTAATAACTTCCATTAAACACAGTAGTTCAAATTTGATTTTAATTTAAATAAGGAATACTAATAGAATTAGGATTCCTGCCACTGAGACTTCTCCCCCTCAATTCAATAATGCTGACATAGCATTTTTGACGCATGGACATACAAGTAACTTATATTTTGGATAAGCACATAGGACATTATGCTGAAAAACGTAGCAGAACACAGTTAATAATAGCATAACAGTAATATCTGGACCATCATATGTATCATTCTAAAAAAGCATATTTTAGAGCTAAATAATTTTCACATGATAGCTATTTTGATTCAATTGAATGAACAACTTGAGCATGCTTCTTACACACACAAAAGTTGATTTCAATGGAAACTTTTCTAGATTAATACAGTAGCTTTCACACAATATAGAGGTAGCCCTTTTCATGTGAGTGGGTGACCTCAACATATTTCTTAGATATCCTGAGGTTACTCTCAATGATGGCCTTCACCCATCATATATTGGTAGTCCTCTCTGTATTTTTCATTTTAAATCAGTATATATTATTCACACAAATTTTATACCATAGCTTAAACATGCTAAATTAGAAGAAAACTTATGATACTATAGATATGATAACATAACAGTATACTGTGTTCATTCATATAACTGACAAATACCTAAGGCTTTTTCTAGATTTTCAAACCTTGTTGTGTCCAATGCCTTAGTGAACAAGTCATCCAATTGTTTATTAGTGGAGATGTAATCAATGTGTATCACCTTAGATTCTACTAGTTTCTTTATAAAATGGTATCTAATATATTGTATTTTGTTCTAGATTGCTGAACAGGATTTTTGGAAATATTTATAGCACTAGCATTATCATAAAACACAGTTATAGGCTTTTGTTCAATGCCATAATCACTCAACATTTGCTTCATCCATAATAGTTGCATACAATAACTCCCTGCTGCTATGTATTCGGCTTCAGCTATAGATAAAGAAATTAAATTCTGCTTCTTTTTGTGCCATGAAACCAAGTTAGTACCGAGATAAAAACAACCTTTTGAAGTACTTTTTCTGTCATCTGCATTTCCTACCCAATCAGCATTACTAAACCCTGCAAGACAATCATTTGTATCTTTAGAAAACCATATTTCATAATCACATGTTCCATGAACATACCAGATGACTCTCTTGGCTGCTGCAAGATGTGATTCTTTGGGATTTGCTTGAAACCTTGCACAAAGTCTTACACTAAAGCTCAAATCTGGTTTGCTTGCTGTGAGGTATAGTAGGCTGCCAATAATGCTTCTGTACAAGCTTGCATCAACATCTTTTCCTGCATTATCCTCTGAAAGTTTTAGATTAGTACTGATAGGAGTTTTCATTGGTTTTGCATTCTCAAGCCCAAACTTTTTTACAAGATTTTTAGCATATTTTGATTGAGATATGAATATCCCTTCATTCATTTGCCTGACCTGCAATCCAAGAAAGAAATTTAATTCTCCTACTATGCTCATCTCAAACTCTTCCTGCATCAACTTAACAAACTCATTAATTATGCTTTTGTTAGTTGATCTAAAAACAATGTCATCAACATATATTTAAGCAACAATAAAATAGTTAGATGCATGTTTGAACAAGGTCTTATCATGGATGTCTTTTTTATAACCTTTGTTGATCAAAAAATTTGTCAACCTTTCATACGAAGCTCTAGGAGCTTGTTTCAAACCATACAGAGCTTTGTGCAATCTGTACACAAAATTATGATGTTTAGGATATTCAAATCCCTTAGGTTGTTCAACAAAAACTTCTTCATTGAGATAGCCATTTAAAAATGCAATTTTAACATCCATTTGATACAACTTAAAATCAAGCAAATAGGCAATTGCAAGTAATAATCTGATTGACTCAAGTCTAGCTATTGGTACAAAGGTCTCATCAAAGTCTATGCCTTCAACTTGTGTGTAACCTTGTGTAACTAGCCTAGCTTTATTCCCTACTACTTGACCACTTTCATCAGTTTTATTTTTGAATATCCATTTAGTTCCAATGACATTTGTACTTTTTGGCCTAGGAACTAATTCCCATACTTCATTCCTTTTAAACTGATTAAGTTCATCTTACATAGCTTGAATCCACATCTCTTCTTTTAAAGCTTCTTTCACATTTTTTGGTTCAACTAAAGAAAAATAACATGCAAACCTTACCTGATTTCTTACCTTGCTCTGAGTCTTCATCATGCCATCTAGTATTCCAATGATAGAACTTGTTGGATGTGACTTCTGAATCCATGTGGGTGGATCTTTTCTCTCTTCATCCTTCCGGATTGAACTTCTGTTCAAATCTGAGTTGTCAGATGTTACCGTTACGTCAGGTGTAACAGCAACTGTTTCCTCTTTCATAACAGCATCTTTCTTTTTGTTACTGTCTGAATCTGATTTTTCTATCTCTTCTGTGAAGCTGGTTATGCTTTTCTCTTTTGAGTGCTTTGCATAATCATCAAGGTCATCAAATACTACGTTTGCAGATTCTATGACTGTCTCAGTTCTCAGATTGTAAACTCGAAATGCTTTGCTATTTTGAGCATATCCCATGAAGACTTCTTCATCACTCCTTGGATCTAATTTTTCTAACAGTTCTCTGTCGTTTAAGATGTAAAACCTACAACCAAAGACATGACAATATTTCAAATTAGGTTTTCTTCCTTTCAAAATTTCATAAGGTGTCTAGTTAGTGCCAGGTTTAAGAAAAACTCTATTTAAAATATAACAAGCAGTGCTTATTGCTTCAGCCCATAGCCTCTTAGTCAACTTCTTGCTATTGAGCATCACTGTAGCCATCTCTTGAAGAGTTCTATTCTTTCTTTCCACAATGCCATTCTGTTTAGGGGTTTTAGAAGCTGAAAATTCATGATCAATTCCATGATATTTGCAAAAATTAGTATAGCTAACATTTTCAAACTCCTTGCCATGATCACTTCTTATTATCACAATTCTGCCAATGTTTCTGTTTTGCTCATTTTCAAGCTTAACACAAAGATTCCTAAAAGCCTCAAAAGTGTCAGATTTTTCTTTAATGAAATCAACCCAAGAATATCTAGAAAAATCATCCACACAAACAAATATGTATCTCTTACCTGCAATGTTTTCAATTTGCATAGGACCCATAAGATCCATGTGAAGTAAATCAAGTATCTTAGATGTGCTAAGATGTGGATTTGATTTGTGTAAACTTCTGATTTGTTTTCCCATTTGACATGGTCCACAAATTGTATTAATTTTGTCATCAAGTTTAGGAACTCCTTTTACAGCACCTAACTTAGTTAATTTAACCAAGTCTTTGTAATTTTAGTGTCTTAATTTTTGATGCCACAATTCTAAATCCGAAATCCTAGCTTGAAATGCAATTTCTACCAAATAACAATTATCTGAAGATCTATTACCTTCTAGAATGCATTTACCAAAATCATCTAAGACCATACATTTGTTTTGTGTAAAATTAACAACATACTTGTCATCACGTATCTGACCAATATTAATAAGATTAGCTTTCAAACCTTCAACTAAGAAGACATTTTGAAAATTAGGTAAACCTTACCAATATTAATAAGATTAGCTTTCAAACCTTCAACTAAGAAGACATTTTGAAAATTAGGTAAACCTTTGACATTCAAAGTGCCTTTACCGATAATCTTACTCTTTGCTCCATTTTCGTAGGTGACATTACCATCATTGCATCCTTTAAAATCTGTTAAAAATAGTTTATTTTTAGTCATGTGCCTGGAACAACCACTGTCAAAATACCACAAATCATTAAAAGCATGATTAAGTGCAATAAAAACAACATGGCATACTGTTTTGTCTTTCCTAACCCACTACAGTCGTGATTTAGGTAACTGTTTGAACTGTTTTGATCTTTTATGCAAAAGATTCAACAATTTAAAGCATCTAAGCCTAATATGTCCCTTTTTACCACAAAAATAGCAAATAGGAATGAATTTCCTTACCTTTTCAGGACTGGATTTGAAAGAACTCAGAGGAGAAACAAGTTTGGCTGCTCCAATTTTGAGTTGATCAACACACTTCTTACTTTCAATTAGTTCTGTTGTGATTTTTTCAATATGTGCTGTTTTGTCTATCAAAACAGTCTCAAGTTCTGTGATATGGTTTTTAGCATAGGCTTTTTCACATTTCAGAACTTCAATCTCCTTTTTCAAGGTTTTGATTTCTTCTTTCTGACTCAGCCATTTACCATAGAGTGTATTGTATGTTTCTTACAACTCTTTATAGTATTCTGGTCCTTCTTCTTCATCCGAATGATTAATACTGGTTCTTCAATTTTCTGTTATGTCAAACATAATAGCCTTTCCTTTGTCAGCTGTAGATGCAGTAAATGCAACAAAGTTGCTCATGCAGTCTTGATCTTTTGACTCGGATTCTGATTCATCACTTCAGGTTGCTGTCAGTCATTTATTCTTCTTCTTGAGATTTGCACATTCAGATTGAATATGTCCATAACCAGAACATTCATAACACTGAATTTGCCCTTTCTTTTCAGGTTGTTTTGGCTTCCTCTTGTCATTCTCCTTGCTAAACTTTCTGAATTTTTCTTTGCTTGCGACTGATAGCTTTCCTTGATTCTTTTTCCTGAAATTTCTTTTCATAAACTTGACATACTTTCTTGTTAGAAAAGCAATCTATTTAGAATCAGTTTCATCAAGCTCATCACTACTTTCATCATCAGATTTTTCAGTTTTCACATTGAATGCAATGCTTTTACCTTTTTGCTTCCTAGTACTTTGATTAATTTCAAAGTTTTGGAGGATGCCAATCAGTTCATCAACCCTCATCTCATCAGTGTTTTTAACTTCCTCTATGGCTGAAATTTTAGATTGAAATTTATCTGGAATGGACCTAATTATCTTGCTAACAATTTCTGAATCAGAGAAAGTTTTGCCAAGCATGTATAACGAATTTGTAGTGTGACATATCTTAGAGTAAAATTCAGAAATTGACTCATCCTCATGCATCATCAGATTTTCAAATTGAGAATTTAATCTCATCAATTTAGATCTTTTAACAGATGCAGTACCTTCATGTTTTACCTCAAGTATGTCCCATGCTTCTTTGGGCACTTTGCATCTAGAAATCTGTCTGAAGTTGTTTAAGTCTACTAAAGCAAAGATTGCATTAAAAGCCTTGGAGTTCCAGCTAGATCGTCGGTATTCTTCATCAGACTATTCATCCTCTGGTTTTGGTTCGGCATTACCAAAAGCATTCAGCTTTGTTGGCAGCGTACGTCCATCCTTTAAGCACACTAGTCCATGCCCTGTCATCAAGAGATTTGATATACATCATCATTCTTACCTTCCAATATAGGTAATTACCATCATCAAGAATAGGTGGTTGCGTTCCTGATCCTCTATTGCGAATAAACTCCATCCTTCAAGATCAATGTGATCGTTTTCTTCACTTGTCTATCAGTGAACCTGCTCCGATACCAATTGAAAGTTCTGGAGGTATGCAGTTATTAATAACAACACAATAAACTGTAATGTAAATTGGCACAGGAGGATTTTTATGTGGTTCGGTTACAAAAACCTATGACCATGGACAGTTATAGAGCTGCAATTCACTAAGTTCTTGTTTGTACAATCTTTAGGACCTTTTATGGTGCTGACTTTCTCTCATACACTGACCTAATCTTTGACAAACAAAATCTTTGCAAAGATCCTAAACTCTAGTGGCACTGTCCACTTTCTATCACAGATAACTTAACAACACACTGTTAAGTTTTACATAACACTATATGTCTGATATAGAATTACATAAACACTCAACCCTCAAGTTATCCCAAGTGTCTACTAACTCACTCAGACTTAATCAACAACTCATGTACGATTTTTAACTCTCATACATGAACCAAAGACTCAACGAATCAAAGTAATAAAGACATTCCAATCTGTATTGAAGATCTTCTATCAAATCATGGAATGTCGTGACCTACACTCTCAAAAACACAATCGAGTCTGCCAATACTCAAAACTGGTTATCAGCCGACTAAGTCATCACTTGATATATATATCAAGAGGTCTGGTCGAAATCTCCTAAAAATCCTGTAAATATCTCAATTAAAATCACATTAGGATTAGGACAAATAAAATAGGAAGTGTTATAGTTAAACTCCTAAAGGAATTTGAACACAATTAAATATTCTTTTATTTTGATTAGGATACAAGAAACATTATCCTAACCTAATTAGATATTTATTGTAAATCAAATACTTCATGTAATGATAATCTAGAAACAATAAAATAGGAATCAAAATACTATTCTATTTTTATCACAAGTTAAGGAAAAACTCAACATGTGCTTGGCACATGCAAGTATCACCTTGACACCAACAATAGCTTTACATAGTTTATATAGGTAGTTAAAGTTCACTGATCCTAAAGCACTCCTAAAGTATGATTTCTATATGTAGAATCAAATTGTACGGCTCAACCCATATAACCTACTATAGTATAAAGCAATTGGATGAGTTGTTAAATTTCAACATGAGGAATAAAGAATTGTGAATTTTTCAAATGAGGAATCCTAATTGCTCAAGGGTGTTGATTTGTATGTATTTTATATATGTGACATTATACGATTTGTGTCATAATAAAAAAATATTTTGCTCAGTTATGATTGTTTAAAAGTAGGATGAATGAAAAAATATAACAAATTTTGAACTACTAACAAAAAGAGAGAGTATGAGAAATCATAATTCGGTAGTCAAATGGGCCTTTTTTTGGGGATAGAGGAACTTGAACCCTTAAGATTTCTAAAGTCGATGGATCTTCCCCTTACTATAAATTTCATTATTCCTGGTATTACTATTGACATATAAAATGGGATTTTATCTTTATTCTCGTCCAAATAAAAAGTTCTTTAAAAGAAAAGACTGATCAGACCATATATAAGATTTTATCAAAGAAGGGATCACTATATATATTTTAATATTTATAATTTATTTTGTAAACCTTGATTAAATGAGAAAAAAAACTACGTGATATAATGAACCTTACCCTTTAAAAGAGGTTCTCAAATATACATTTTTAATAATTTTTACTATTTCTATTAATCTAATTAATACAAATAAATCAATAAGAAGATAAAGAAAATTTAATATACAATATTATTAAATCTCATAAAAGAGTTAGACATCACTAATTATCAGGAATTTTTTGAATTTGGACTCTTCTAGTAGCAATTGATTAATTTTTTTCAAACCCTAAAACAAAAAAATGAATCATATAATTTATATAAATTAAATAAATAAGGATTAAAAGATATAAAATTCTATCTGTGTATAAAATAATACAAATTAATTAACAGATAGTATGAATTTACATTGTTGTATGGATGAAAGGTTTGTGTAACTGCATGCATAGTCTTAAACTAAGAGGAAGATGGCTCAACATTTTGGTAAAAAAAAAAAAAAAGAATAGTAAAACTTGCACTTAGGTTATTTTTTGGAATAAGAGTATCGATATAAGTATATAAACTAAGGGGGTGTTTAAAAAATTTTGAAACTTTTGAGGGGCCTGACGCCCTATCCAGATGCAGGTTGGCTTATATATGGAGTGAATGATTTAACAATAGTGTTAGACTTACAACCCAAATACAAACCAAGGTTCGCTTATAAATGGAGTGAATGATTTGACAATAATACTAAACTTACAACTCAAATACAATCTAAAGTATACAACCTGATGTGGCGGACAAAGTGAAAAAATCTTATTGGAGATGTAACTTCCTTCATTTATTTTTGCTTTTTTCTTCTTTAATAAATTTTTGTCATACAGGTTGTCATATATAGGTTATAGACTTTCGGTTGTATTTGAGTTATAAATCTAGTATTGATGATTTGATCGACGAATATTCAAATATTCTTTCCTTATCTTGGGAACGATTCACAATAATTCTTTTATTTTTTTATTTTTGTTTAAAAAATACGATTTTTTATATTATTTTTGAGATGGTTTTTCATTACGCGCAGAGAGTGTATATACGTCATCCTTCATCCTTTTTGGAGTTTTGACATTGGATAGCAGATTCATTTTCCTTTCTTTCCCAGAAAAAGGCCGTCAAAACCAACATGTGTATGGAAATTGATATCAATGAGAAAGTGAAAATGAGAGATTGGGTTGTTGCTATACTTGTTTTCGTCATGTATGTGAGATGATATAATAGGACATTTGGTTCTCTTAACTCAATTAAATATGGTTCGAAAAATAAATAAATAAGAAATTTAAAAAAAATTTCAAACCCTTATTTGGGGATAGCTTCAAAGCATTTGTGAAGTTAGAAACTAGTGACAAATTTGCAAGGTAGAATAAATATTAGTTTATTTACAAAGGCCAGAAAAATTTTAGATGATGCGTTCCACTTATTTGACGAAATAACATCAAAAGAGATGAAGCAGGAGTATGGAAGCGAAGATACGTAAGACAATAATATAAAGTGTCCAAAATGGGCCTCCAACGTTAAATTTCTTTATTTTTAGCCTTGGACATCAGGATTTATGCATTCTTTTGAGCATCCTTTCAACTATCTATTGTTACGTTAAATATCTTGCGTTCTTTACATCTTCAACGCATCCACTCTATTTAATCCAATAGCCTTTTCACTTTCCATTTGAGTTGAAGTTAATTTCTTTCTTATTTATGCAATCAAATCGTAATGTATGCACTTAAATTTTAAAATATTTCAATTCTTTTATTAAGTGATTCCATGTTTTGCGGCTTTTTTTTCTAACAATATTCAAACTATACTATAGTTCTACTAGTTTTAAGTTTTAATGTTAAAAGATAATGTTATACTTACAACATCTGTATACAAAATTTATATATAAAATTGATGTGACATCACTTACTGAAAACCATGTCACCTATTAACATTTATTATGTTAACTTTCTTATATTTATCTTTCGTTCACTTGAACTTAATGCCACATTATCTTTATATATAAATTTTGTAAGTTTAACGTTATTATAGTGTTAAAACTTTCAACTGTAGCTTTTCTCATATAAAATCTTCGGATTCAGAGATTTGGTAACCCAAACCCCTAACGAATTAATAAAACAGCCATTCAACTTGTGAGAAGACTCGATCATAGTTTTCATCTAGAATACAAATTAAAAGTTAGCGGCATATCAAATCATGACATTTAACAGCAAGAACTAATTAACAAAAGCAAGAGGAAACAAAATATATCCTAAGATTTAACTTAAATATACTTTCATCTCTAAGATTTTATAAAGATATAGTAATATATTTCAATCTTAAATTTAATATATGCACAAATATAAAATATCTTATTTACCCTTTCAAAAAAAAAAATTGAACAACCACATTTCTCTCATTTCATCATTTCATTTTTGTCTATAGTAAAAATTATTTTTAATAACCTAAACTTTCTTTAGCTAATGATCTTTTCCATGATTATTTGTACTTACATATTTTTTATTAAATTTAAAATTTTCATGATTTATGATTTTAATAAATTGATATAATATTTTAAAATAATTTATTAAATTTTGAAAAAATTAAATAAGTTGTTATTCTTTTTCACATGTTGAATTAAAGATTAAACGATGTAATTGTATATTTTTAAAGCGCTGTAGATGAAGT
Organism: Boswellia sacra; assembly: GCA_013180625.2. Classification (NCBI taxonomy): domain Eukaryota; kingdom Viridiplantae; phylum Streptophyta; class Magnoliopsida; order Sapindales; family Burseraceae; genus Boswellia; species Boswellia sacra. Next base: position 130,687 of record SNVD02012387.1, on the reverse strand, counting down.
TTAACAAAAACCTTAGAGATAAGTTTGTCATTTCTCCTAAAAGTAATTGGAAAGGAATCCAGTCATATGGCTCTTTTGAAATCAATGACAAAAACATTGAAATCAAAATTTGGTACAACTATACTTTTATGCTTTAAGTTTTAAATTAAGCATCAATCATTCATTCAATATTATATCACTCATCAATATTTATTATATAGACTTTTTATATTCAATCTTTTATTTATTTGATGTTACATCAACTTTTAAACAAACTTTATACATAAACTTTATAACTGCAATATTATTATTTTTTTTAACTGCCTGAATACATTTTTCTTAAGATTAGTATAACTCGAATTATATCTCTTCATAGAAATTATATTATAAGCGTCTACTTACAGTTCAAATTTTGAAAATAAAAAAGAAAGACAACTCACTACTACAAAATGGGGTTTTTACTGCACCTATTTACTGCGGGGCTTAAAAAATGCGGTAAAAACTCGAATTATGTGGCAGACTACCACACCTGCAGTAAAAAAGATGGACTTTACTACATTTGCTAAGGCCCGCAGTAAAAAGCCCTTTTAATATAAATCTTCCGTTTTTCAATTCCCTTTTTTTTTTACACCCTTCTCCGCCCCTCTCTCCTCCTTCCCTCTCAAATCCCTAATTTCATCTCTCAAATTCCCTCTCAAATCTCGAATTTTGCCACCTCATTGCTGGCCTCCTCCCCTCCTCAAGCAGCCCCACTCCTCCTCCCTTCCGCCCCATCTCGACCCCGAAAACCTCGAGAATCGCTCCAATCTCAACTTCCTCTGATAATCCCTCTCCTAGAGCCCCTAGTTCGATGACGTGGTGTCTTTGTTCAGCGTGAATTCAGGGGAGAGCAAACACGAGCAGGTGTTGAGGTGTTGAGGAAGAGGAAAATAAACGGCAGTGATGTGAGTGAAAGTGAAGAGGAAGATAATAATTATGAGGAAGAGGTAATGTTCCAAAAGAAAAGAAATGTTGTATTAAATCAAAGCTTTAGTTGAAATCTTGGAGACTTTTGTGGCGGTCGGGACTTGAATATTACTTGATAGTGGGAATTTTGAGGGATTATATAACGGTCGGGTCAACTATCAAAAACTAACAATAGAATCTGATCACAAGCTCTCTACTTTCTCTCACTCACTCACTCCACTCTCTCTGTCTTTCTCTCTCTACCCAAACTCTACTTTGTCTATCTATATCTATATATTTCTTTTACACTCTCTCTCTATGTCTATGTACTTGCATATTGTCTGCTGTAACTTTCACTGTCTCCGTCTCTATCTTTGTCTTTCTCTCACCACGCAGTTATAGGTTTGGTTTGGTTTCATTTGGTTTGTTGAGTGAGTTCAAACGTGTTTTTATTTATTTGTGTTTTGTGGGTTTTAACAGCAGCGGGGGAGAAAACTGCAGGCAAAACCCCAGGACTCGCTTCCAGGTTTGTTTGCAAATGATATCTAGGTTTCTGTTGGATTTTTAGTTTTGGATTGTTAATTTGATGTGCGTTTGTTGAATTTCTACTCTTTGTTTGATCAAGGACGTCGATAAATCATTCGTCTGTAGTTCCATTGCCTGATAAGAAGTCATTGGAGTTGATTCTGGACAAATTGCAAAAGTGTGTGGCATACTATTTATTTGTTTATTTCTTCCCCCTGATGATATTGTTGTGTGCTTATGGTTGTTTGGGTGAATTTTATGCAGGAAGGATACGTATGGTATGTATGCAGAACCAGTTGATGCTGAGAAGGTGTGTGGAATTTGGTTTTTGACATCTTATATTATAAAGATAACTTCATATATTGATACTATGTCCTTGTGGCGCTCTGGATAAGTGACAATATAACAGGATAATCTTTGTTAATGATCCATAATTAGGCTAATATTAATACTGTCTGGTACTTTTAAAGTTACCATTTATATATTCAACTACATCTATTATACTAATAGATCTTGTTAGCTTCCTATTTGTAGATGACAGGAAGCTATTCAGCTGTAAAGAAAACGCTCTTATTGGTATCAAGCTGTGTTCATGATAGCCTTGGAGCAGTTGCAACCAACACTAATGTAACAAAACCTTTAGGAATGATATACCATGGAAATTCTATACCAGCACCAGGGGAATCATTTCCTCAGAGAGGTTATGCAGCTAGTTTTCGTTCAAGAGGATATTCTCCTAGAGACCCCAGGACTCCATAACAGGATGTTGCTTGACAAGGATATTTGTCTTTAAGTTGTTGTGCCATCTTAATAAAATTGGCAGTTTGATAGGGAGAGGTGGTTCTATAATACGGACTATGCAAAATGAAACTGATGCATCAAACAAGATTGCAGATATTTTGCCAGATTCAGAAGAGCGAGTTGTCATCATATTGGCATGAGGCATGGGAACTTAACTATCTTTGAATTATACTCCTTTAGTACTCTGTACAAACATGCATTATTCTTGTATATTTGATAATCAGGGAGGTTTTTTAATTTAATTATTAATGCAAAAAATTTATAATTGTACAATTTCAGCATAAGTTCTGCAGATTTGTCTTGAATTTTTGGTCTTCTGCCAGAAATCAACACATTTTAAAAGTTCCTCCATTATTTCTTTCTTCATTGGTCTATTACTACAACTTTGTTTTTGGGGCTGGAAATTTGGACATGAATTTGCCACTTTTCTCATTTGGTGTTTTCTGAATTTTGTCTGGTAGGTTGGGACTCGGATTAAGTGGATATATATTTGAACCGATCACCATGGTTTTCCTATGCAATATTGTTTGATGCTTATATTAATTTGTCTTTGGAGCATTCCTTTCCTTCTTTGTTTGAGCATAGAAAAGAATCCACACTGTTTCCATGTCATTATGTTATTGGAAAAAGTCATTTTTGAAATCTGGTTTTGTCTTTAAACGTTTTATTTTTGATCTCTAGATGTTAATATTGTTGTCTTCCTTACATTTTTATTTTTATTATTGTGATTTGATGTATCGCAGAATTCAGATATAGGAATTTGGAATTGTTACTTGTTTGAGTATTCTACACTTTCTGTATATCATATAACTATCATTTCCATTTCTTTGCAATATTATCTTTGTGTGATCTATACTTTACTTGGTTACTTAGATTTGAGCTTTACTTTATCGAGATTCCGGTTGAGTACTTGTTTGACTATGTAAATTTTAAAAAAGCCATAACTTGGGTTGCTTTATTTTTCTGGATTGTAGTTGTAGTCCTACATAGAGAAAAAAGCTGAAAATGGATTCTTGTTGTGTGACCTGGGGAGCCAATATCAATTTGGCAAAAGCTAGGAAGATGGTTTCAAGAATGGCGATAATGCTTTTTGGGGAGAGAGGATCAGAGGTGGCTTGAACAATAGTGGTTTGGTTAATCAGTTGCCAAAAGTTCTGAAAACTGAGAAGATAGACAAGAAGGTCAAGCCCGGGGTTGCTTTTCCTGTTGTTACATCTGACAACCCCAAAAGAAACTATGGTGAGTTGAACTCTCTTTAGCAGTTCTAAAAGATTAAGAAAATGTATTGCATTATTATTATTATTATTATTATTCTCAATTTGGTTCTCGTAAATCTGTAATATGATTTCAGACCTTGTCACCTCCAATAATTGAGAGAAGGAGAGCAGACCCAAAACATGTAGCTACGATCATATTGGGTGGAGGTGCAGGGACTTAGCTCTTTCCTCTTACCAGAAGAGCCGCAACACCAGCTGTAAGAAAATATTCTTGTAATCTATGTGCTCCACTTGTTTGTAATGGAGAGCATAGTTAACTTGATAGAAGAGATGATGGTTAAGATTTTGTATTTTTGTAAATGGTGTATTTTTGAAGTTTTTGCATTATTTCATAATGAGTGAAACTGAATTCTTTGTTGGAAAAAAAGTTGGCTTTTCTTGAATTGAGTTATCTGATATGAACATTTTGATCCATCAAATTATTGATTGTGTTGGCACCACTGTTTTGGAGGTCATCAAAATTTGTGGTACTTGAGGTCTAATTCTATGACTATTATTTGTGATTTGCAGGTTCCAGTTGCGGGATGTTACAATTTGAATAACTTTTTAGCATTATTTTAATGGATTTGAGGAAAGAAGTAGAGACTGCTTTTGTAAGTACATGCAATGCGTGATGCTTTGAGGTTGCGTTTGTTGTAGGAAGTTTCTTTACTTGCATTGTTTTCCAAGTGTACAATTTGAATTATGATGTTTTTTGTAATTAAATTAATGGGAGTATGTAATTATTGCTTGATAGAATGTGTTTGTGTGATCTACATATAAACCATTCATGTTCAAGGCTTATAATAAAGTAGACAAAGCATTAAATGACTTTAACCAAGCTTGTCAGACCATAATTTTTTTTGTTTTTTAACACTTGGCTTCGATAGGCTTTAGTTGAGACACCTGGCGCATTTTCCTACCAATTAAAATAAATTTAAAAGGCTTCATTAAAAAGTGCAAGAAAGAGCAATAAATGTTACACGGACTTTTTACGGTGGGCTATAAGCCCGCGGTAAATAAATTTATATCCAGACTACAAATTTTTACGGCTGTCAATGTGACCGCGGTAAAACTATTTTTACGGTGGGCCAAAATCGCGGTAAAAAGTAAAATGAGTTTTTACGGAGCCATTTTATACGGCAGGCTTAAACCGTCGTATGCCCACCATAGAAGGCATTTTACCGCGATTTGGGCCCGCCGTAAAAAGCCCATTTTCTTGTAGTGACTATAAAAGTTTTGAAAGCTTGTTGTAAGGATAATTTTAATTCGGAAAAAAAAAATTTAGGATCCTCGAAGGATCTGTAATAATTACCTTAAATACTAAGAAAAATATTAATTATACTTGACTTTTTTAGCTAATTCCGAAATGGAATATATTAAGAATTTCACCACTAGCGTAGCCCAATTCCATTATGAAGGACACCATTAAAATTTTATACAAATATTTTTATTGGGAAACAAAATTTTGTCGGAATACTATATATAATTTGGGTGTAAATAACACTACAAGAATTTTTTAAATATTTGTCACTTTACAATTTTTTTATTTGTCAGTTTTTAAAAAAAGTGAGAAATATAACACTGATCTAGAAGTCAAACATACATATTCATCTTATTTGTCATTTTTTGTCTTTATTCAATCCAATATTTATCACATTTTATAAAAGCGTGATAAGTATTTGAGTATGTAATCTTTTCCTTTTTCCCCTCATATTTCCTTCTTTTTTTTTTTAATCTTCTCTTTTCAAGTATGTGAATATAATATTTTAAATTTCAATAAAATAAAGAAGTTAAAAATCTCGAAATGATAATTAAATAATGCAATTTTATATTTAATATTTAAATAAAAATAATTTTTAAAATATTTAAATAAAAGATAATATTATTATATATATTAAAATAATAATTTTTTAAATATTAAATTAACAAAAAGTAAATTTTAAAGCGATAGTAAATTTTATTTAATTTTAAAATTTATGTAAAACGATAGTAATCTATTTAAATAAATATGAAGAAATTAAAATAGTAAGATAAATATTTTATTTAAATAATATAATTTTATGGTTAGATTAGGCTTGGACATTTGGCCCGTTGGGTCCGGGGCCCCGGTCAGACCCAGACAAATGGGGCAGGTCCGGAACATCATCGAGGCGGGTACGGGGCTGCATAAGTCCGGACCCGTCCGAGGCGGGTCCGGGTCCGGGGCCTGGATCTAGACCCGTTTGACGCGCCCTGCCCTGTACAGTAAAGGGTAAAAATAAAAAAATTTAAAATATAAGGACTTAAAGGTAATTAAAGCGGGTTATTTTGTTAAGTTTTAATATATGTGAATTTCCAGGATATATGACAACCTTTATAAATTTCGTAAATTCCATATTTCCATTCAAACCCTCCCCAATCTCAAAATCAAAACCCTACACGGAGCCGTTACGCCACACTACCCTACCCCAAATCCCGATCTGCTCTGCCACCGTCGCCGTTCCACCGCGAGTCCGCGACTCCATCTGTCGATCTGTGTCTAGTCCACCATCGCTGACTTGCCGATCTGCGTCTAGTCCACCATCACCGATCTGCGTATAGTCCTGATTTGCAGCCTTCACGCTTGATCCGCGAGTTCTAGTTTGTGTTTGCTCTTTCGTCCTTGCTTTTTTTTTTGGTTGATGTATGTTTTAGCAAATTTGATCAGATACATGTCTTCAATTCGCTAGAGAATCCTATATATATAGGTGAAAAACATATATATATATATATATATTAGTGAAGGGTTCACAATAAGTACTTCTCCACCATAGCCATTAATTGCTTGAGAGCCTGAAAATCGCGCCGGCAGTAGCAGCCCCACGACTCGCCAACTCCAGCATCGCGCAGCGCCGACTCCAGCGGCCCCGTGAGGCACCAACTCCAACAGCCCCGCAACTCTCGACTCCAGCAGCCCTCAGAAATCATTATTAGGTTATGCAGGAATATGAACTGACATTGTTAGGTTTAAAAATAATGATATGTGTTGTATGCAGCCCATGCTAAAGCTCTATTGATTCCCTAATTTTTCTTTTGCTTGAATTCTCCAGGTCTAGCAAGCACTTTTGGCTGTTAAAGCTCTTGTGCTTCCACCAACAAATGACATTGAAACTTGGCTCAAGTTTGCTTCTCTTTGTCAAAAAAGTGGATGGATTAGTCATGCTAGATATACTCTAATTAAACTCTTGCAGGTCTGTACTCGTGTAGATTATATCTAATCTTGGAATTCTTGTTTTCCTGATTGCTTATTCAGTTTTAAATTATGGCAGCTGACCTTGATATTAAGTAGGTTACAAATGGTAGATATCACATTGTTTCTAGGTAAGTGTTCAAGAAATTCTTCTCCGTTACTGATAATACTTTTTTCAAGAATGGCTCTGGTGGAAGCCCTTCAGTTTAAAGCAGTTTGAGACAGTGTTATTTACAATTATATGGCTGTTGAGATACGTGGTGATCTAGACCATGTTTCAAAAAGACCACATTAAATGAGGTTAGTGTAACCCACTGTGTGTTGCATTGTCAGCATGAAGTGCTGGATTCCTGGGATATATGTTCTAAGTGTTTATATTACAATTTTCTGCACTGGAATTGGTGGTGGAAATATCGTATGCGTTACATGCAAGTTCATTTTATCGTATATTTGTTCTCTTACTGGTGCAATCTTGTAAGATTCAGTGAGGCTTTAATTTTACAATGATAAATCACTGATTTAAGTTGGATCAGTAATTTTCAAAACAATTGCTCTGCAAACTCTGACTTCTTGCCCATACATTTTTGCATATTTTCAACATGTGCCAATATGTTAATAGTCGTACCTTTCACATAAGGTAACAGATGCTTATATACAATCTAGCATAGTGCATACCTGTGATTATGAACAATCATTTGAAATTTATCCATTTCTTTGTTATTGGAATTTAGTGGTCAGGCTAATTAAATCCATTTTTGTCTGTTTATCTTTCTTTGTTGGTTTTTGTTGTATACTCTTCATAGTTAGTTGATGAAATGAATTTGATCAAGCATTTGGAAAAATTGAAGTGAGTTGTTAGTTTTGTGGTAGCTACATTGGACTAGATTGTCAACTTGAGCAATTAATCTCTATATGCTCTCCCTACTCTAAAAATGTGATAAGAAGAGAGATAATAGTTATAAGTGTTAGACATTGTTCAATCGTTCATGTTATAGTTGTATATAATCTAGAAAAGCAGTTCTTTTATTTAGTTCAGTTTGAATTGGGAAAGTGCATGTTGCCTATATCTGTAATGTTGATTTCAGTGCAAGGTTCCTCTGTTGAGCTTGGTGTACCTATTTAGAACTTTTTATTTAGAAAAACTAAATCTGTTAAACTGTGGATTGCTTGATTGATCATTATGGAAAGACATATTGTAGTTGGAAGCAGTTATTAGGGGATAACCTCATGGAATTCTATGCTAGAGTTTAATGCAGTTTAATGGATGGGTGTTTATGCTTGGATTGGAGAAAGCTGATTAAAAATTTAAAACTATAGCATCCAAAGAGAGGTAAAAAATGGTGAATGGGATTGCGCAGGCATATTATGTGGCTGTTTGTAAAGTTTACTCCCCGTTCTCCCTACCTCTTTCTCATTCCCTTATATGTCGAGAACAGACACTTGCCAGTGGTATTAAATTTTGAGATCGTTTCACTTTGACCAAATTCCTTTTCATTAGATTGCCTGCATATCAGATGGACTCAAATCTTTTCATATTTAGTTCTCTTAGGGGTCTCTTCATGGCTATTGAGGCTAGGGAAGTGCTTAATTTAATAGTGCTTTTGTCCATGGTGGAAGAAATTGAGGATAATGTTCTCTTGTTATTGATTTAACTTAATCTCTCCCAATAAAATGGAACCAATATTTGGCTATACTAGTGGTATCAGTACAAATTTCCACTCATTGCCCATGTATATCTGAAGCTTGGAACTTGTCAATGGGCACTTTTTCTAGGATTGGATGATGAGTCTATACAAGGTAGTTAAATACTAATAATAGGTTGTTTATTTGCATTGAAAATATTTGTGATCTTCTCTTCTCTTGTTTCAGAAATTCTTACTACATTTGGAAAATCCACTCAATGTGTAAAAACATGGGCAAAAGCATGGCATGCATGGGCATTATTCAATAAGGCAGTGATGTCTCATTACACTTTAAGAGGTCTCCCCACGGTTGAATCACAGTTTGTTGTTGCAACAGTCACTGGATATTTTCATTCCATTGCATGTCCTACACACGGTTAAAGGTGTTGATGATAGTTTGCAGGTAAATGATTTAATTAGATATAAAGGGCTATTCTGATTTCAAATCTAGAGCATAAAGCGATGAGTTTGCATATTTTAATTGTTCAAACTTTTTCTTCATGATGGGCTTCAGTTACAAGTTTAGTTTAAGCGATTTCATTCTTTTTTATTCAAAAGTGGTGGTTGTGTGCTTGTGGTGAACTAGTTTGTTTTTTGTTTTTCTTTTCTCTTTATTATTATTATTATTTGGTTGTATTGCAGTGAACTGGTTCGCTCTTTGTTTGTTGTATTTGAATTTAATAAAATTTGTTTGCCTTCTCTTAAAAAGAAACATATATATTCATTCCAAATGTTCAAGCTGGCTTGAATGTTAGTGAAAGTAGTTTATTGTCAATGTTACATATAATGGGTCCATTTCAAATTTTACGAGAATTTTCTGGTGCTGTTTTGTTGTATCAAATGCTCCAGAATACGAAGTAAACTTTTCTACCAATTTTGCCATTTTGTTTAGGATATACTTCATCTTCTCACATTGTGGTTCAATCATGGAGCTACTGCTGAAGTTCAAATACCTATTTCCAGTATGCTTTTATGCTTTTGCCGACTTGGCACTTACGCTTTAGCTTTTTTCTAGTATGCTAAATATTTCAATACCTATTTCCAATATGCTAAATATTTCCAGTATACCTCGATACTGAGTTTATCATTGGGAACTTAGGAGTTTTATGAGAAATTTGTTTAATGTGACAAATGATACAGATTATGAATTTCTTAATTTTTTAAAATACCTATTATATATATATATATATATTAATTTTTTTAAATGCTTGGCGGCTAAAAACTGTCAAGTTTATATTTTTTTTTAATTTTTAAAACTATTATACTTGGCGGCCAAAAACCGCCAAGTATAGTAAGGTAGTATAATTTTTTCTTATTTTTTAAAACTATTATACTTGGCAGTCAAAAACCGCCAAGTATAGTCAGGTGCATATTTGGCAGGTTGACCGACTGCCAAATTGACTATATTTGGTGGTGCTATTGGTGGCGCTTTTAAGACCGCCAAATATAAACTTATTTGGCGGCCAAAAACAACCAAATATGAGCATTTTTCCTGTAGTGTATAACTTCACAATTACTTTTTTTTTTGTGGAATATATCCACTGTTAGATTATTCTTAATTAAATTGTTGAGTTCGATTGACATATTCTTTAACCAATCTCTATTCAAATTTAATCCAAGGATTGAACAGAAACGTTACTCGTTATAATAAATCATTTAAAATTGCACTACGTATTTATCTTTAAAATCACTCACAATCTAATTTCGTTAATATCCCTCATCCTTCCTAATATATCACATCTCCAATGCACCACACCCTCTGCCGTTAAGAACAATATCAGTGAACAATCTCTTGTCTCATCTATGGAAATACTGTTGAATAATTTGCTTAGGTTGAAGACTCCTCTCTTTTTTTTTTTTTAATTTCCTCGTCTTTTTTCTTATAAAGAAGCTTATCTCATTTGTCACTTTCCATTGGATTTTACTTGGATTTGTTTTCTTATTAATTCATTTCTTGTTACTATATTGGGTCTTTTGGCTCAAGATTAATTTCAAATAGAACTTTAAATTATCAACAAAGGTTTGTTTTTATCAATTTAATCAATTCTGTGATATCAGATTGAGTAAACATGTCTTTGATGATATTACTTACATTATGTTAAGTCACTTTTTATATGGGTGTGAATAGAATGGACTAAAAAATAAAAAAATGTATAAGTTAAATTTATTGGTTTTTAAGTAATTTTTTAAAAAAAATTGTAATTAAAAAATATTAATTTGTATTTTCTTTTAACGTTACTAAGTGAGGTGCAAATAGCACTTCTCTTTTCACTACTATATATAAAAATATCTCTAGTCGTTTGCCTTAAGAAAACAAATAATCTGTTTAACGTTTTACGCCCCTAAAATCTTAAGCACTTAGGCTTTGCTATGGTAGGGAGGAGTTTTATTTTAGAGTCATTTGGTATAGGGGTTTATGAGCTTGGGAATGGGAGTTTGAATCAGCCTTGGAATTAATTCCCCGACCCCAAAATTTTTGAGGAATTCTTTAAGGACAAGGTATTTATTACGGATATCGTATTTCATAATCAAGTGCCAGCCGTTTGAGGGCCTTTACTCCAACTTGAGCCTGAGTTCAAGCCACTACTTTCATGCTTGCCTGCATTATATTTAAATTTTTTTCGTCAGAATTTGTGTTGATATTTTGGAAACATATTTATAATGTTTTCTTTCTTGTGAATTTGCATTGATATTTATAATACTAATAAATAAAATAACTAGAGTTATTAGATATATATTTTTGATATATATATATATATATATCTATATGTATGTATGTATGTATATAAATAGCAAAATCCAATTGTTCAATAATTTTTTTAAATTAATAAATTGATTACTAAAATATCAATGATGAAATCAAATATAGAAATTCATTATTTTAAATTTGAAGTTCAATCAACATAGGATAAAATAATATTCTAAAATGTCCAAACATCTAATGTCATGTTTAAAACTATTGAAATTGGGTTTGGACCTTGCATTAGGCTCACATTGTTAGGCATTAATTACTTTTACAATATTAAGTTTGGGCTAGATGATAATTGTATTTTTGGATTTGGATTAGGGTTGTTACACAATTACAAATTAATTCTATTTGATTGTTCATTATTCATTGTTCCAAGTTGGGGCAGTCCCCGAAAAGCTCGTCCCCATCCTCGACCTAAATCTCCAGAATTCTGAGCAATTCCCCGGGTGTTGCCGGGTCGAGGAGCCAAGTACTCTGCTGATGAACACTTAAATATGTATGCTTAATAAGAGTTTAATTTATCATATTACATTAATAGTGTCATTAAATTCCTCAACTTAAGCATGTTTGTAGTCTTTGCATCTTTGGAATTAAGTTTCTCTTAATTTTGGTTTTGTTACAGGTTTGGTAAAATGGGCATAACTTTCTATTTATAGATCAGAATAGTACAAATATTAATTTTTTGGAAAGCTGATTAAATTATCTACAAGATTGCATTTCACAAGTATCATCAAATTCGGGCTCTTAGTAGACCAAAAATGGACTTGAAATGAACCCATCTATAGTTTCGACCCAGCCTGACCATACCTCAGTATTTTGATCATATCTCTCAGAATACGTATCCAAATTGTATGAATCAAGATGTTCTAGAAAGCTGAGAGAAATATCTACGACTTTCATGAAGACATGTGATTAAAATTCACAGTAATTCAAGGTCAAAATCGGTGGTAAAATTCGGTTTCACCTAATTACCCCAATTGTCAAAGTTGGTGCATCTAATATTTGACAATTATTCCTTTGTAATTTGATAAGTTTGCCCCTAAATGTATCTATAAATAAAGGTGCCTTGTGACCCATTAGGGCATCTTGGCCTTTGCTGGGATCTTGTATTTCTCTATTGTGTTTTAATGTTATTAATGAATTTCCTTTTTCTTGCATTTTGTGTTCTTTCTCTTATAATATCTTGCTAATTTTTCTCTTGCTAAGGTGAAAGGGTGAAACCCTTGATATGAGAGTAAGGATTCTCTAACCCTTTAATATGTGTTTAATAATCATAATCTTGTATTGTTTATTTTATATGATATATATTTATTTTCTTAATCAATCTTGACACCACTCGTAAAGTGGAGGTCTTGATCCATTGTAGACAATCCTTGGCACATCAAATGCTTGGATCCTTTCTAGATGTCGTATGGTTCTTTCTTACCGACACGAATCTAGCTAGGAACCTTGATTTGTTGTAGACATATGGAGATTGGCATATTGGATGCTTGAACGCATTTACACTAAGTGGTATAAATATTGGTAACGAAGCAAATATAATTCATATAACAAAAACAGGTTGTTTATCCTTATTTGAAATATCAAGGGCGGATCCCCTAACCTTAGCTTTCATTATTATTGTGTTAATTTCTCTTGTGTTATTCTCATTTATTATTTAAGAACTTGTTCTTTACTCATACTTGTTGGCATTATCTTGCCATCCCTTGGAATCATCCACATCATATTTGCTTGCTTATAGTTTGTAGTGCTAAAATCTCCTTCCTCGTGGATCGACCCCAATCCCACCAGGTTTATTACTTCGACACTCCTATACTTGGGAGGCAATCCTATTTTTGGATATGTCAAGTTTTTGACGCCGTTACCGGGGAAGGTAAAATTTGGCTTTAAAAAATTGTAAGTATTTTCTTTTCCCATTTCTATTTTCATTTTTCTTGTATATGTTCATCTCTTCTCTCCCCATTTCTATTTTTATTTTTTCTTGCATGTGTTCATCTTTTCTTTCTCTTTGCATTAGTTGGTAGAATTGTTAGGAGTCGCTCATCTTCTTTAAAAACATGCTCAAACCCAACTGAGAACATAAATGGATTGCATGAATCTTATGAGAACTTGTGCACAGTCATGCATAGTCTTCCCTCACGATGCAACATATTTCGACCATGAATCGGATTTCATTCAATTCTTACCTCACTTTCATAGCCTAGATGTTGAAAACCCATTTTTGCACTTGAGAGAATTTGAAGGGTTTTGTAACACTTATAGTGACCTAAATTGTAGTATAAACATCTTTAGATTAAAGCTTTTTCCTTTTTCTCTAAAAGATAAAGCTAAGACATGGCTACAAAATCTTAGGTCAAGATCCATTAGATCATAAGATGAAATGCAACAACAATTTCTTAAAGAATTCTTTCCTCCCTATAGAAAAAATTCTCTCAAAAATCAAATCATCAATTTCACTCAAAAACAAGGAGAGACCTTTTACCAATGTTGGGATAGGTATAAAGCATTGCTTAATACTTGTCCTCATCATAGTTTGGAAACATGGGAACTAGTTTTAATTTTCTATGAAGGTCTTACACATCAAGCTAGGCAAATGGTAGAATTAATGCGTAATGGATAATTTGAAAATAAAGACCCTGATGAAGCCATGGATTACCTAGACTTACTAGCGAAAAATGCCCAAAATTGGAACAATGTTGGCACCTATGAGGTGCCAAGAACATCTAGTAGAGGCATTTATAACATTAGGGAGAATCATGATCATCATGCTAAATTTGCATCCCTAGCTAGAAAAGTCGAGGATTTAGAAATGTGGTCTATGCAAGAAATTGTCTGTCACACTTGTAATTCTAGTGATCATCCTACGGATGATTGCCCAATTGTGCCTACCTTTAGGAAAAGTCTCCATGAACAAACCAATGTTTTCGACACTTTTCAAAGGTCAAATCCTAATCCTTACAAACACAATTTTGGATGGAAAAATCACTTGAATTTTGATTGGATGAATGATAATCATGCACAATCTTACCAACCTTCCCTTCAATCATATCAAAATTTTCAAAAATCTCAATATCATGCATCTTATAAGGATCTTGAAGAAACATTGAATTCATTTATTGCAAAGCAAGAGGTTTTTAATAGTCAAACTGCTCAGACTATAGCGAACTTGAATGATGTTCTTGAAAAACTTGCATTTGCACTTAGCACTCATGAGAAAGGTGAGTTTCCATCTCAACTAGAGGCAAACTCCATCACTCCACATGCGAGTTATCCAAGTGGCCAACATCTAGATGAAGATTCGGTAAGTACTCTTCACGATGGTAAGGTTGAACATATTCTTAACCCTTATGAGAAAGATGATGGATCAATCTTAGAGGGTAAGGAAGAGGTTAATAAACCTACACCTAACAAGGAAGAGATCGAATCCTCATTTATGCCCTCATGTCATCATGCAAGGGAACACAACCAAAATTTTGACAATAATGAATTTTTCAAGCATGATGAATATGAGGAAGCTAATAAGATTAACGTGGAAGACTATATCCAAAATGAGAATTTTTCAAGTCCTTCAGAAATTGGGTTAACTAGTTCATTTGAAGCAAATATGCAACTAGTGCCCATTGCTTCTAAAGAATTTTATTTGCTTGATTTTGTACAGGTGAAAGAGATTAAGAGTTGGGAGCCATATTTTGAACAAAGGCAGGGAGAAACATCCACACTCAAGAATGCATGCCTCAAGGACAAACAAACTCAATCAGTGGTAATCTCTTCCATTCTCACCAATAAAGGAAAAATAGAGGTACCACCTCAATGGCATATTTTTGACCGTGGTAAATTACTTTCAAAGAGATTCCTCTTTTGGCCTTTTTTCACGACTAACCAAATTTTATCCGTTTGTGCCATATTTTCATTTTTATTCTTGATTTTTGCTATCATTTCTAGTTTGTTCTTATTTTATTTTATGTGCTTTTATTTTATTTGTGTGTTTGCATTTTGTTTTTCGGTCAAGTGGCGGATACGGTACTCCGTGATTTTTAAAGTCGGTTTTTTAGTTCCCTAAAAACTGTTGCTCACCTTGCATCCATTTTCTTTTCTTCTCTCTCATTTTCTTCATAGTCTTGGGAATCTGACTCAAAGCGACCCTATTTGCCAGTTTATAAGAAAACTGGATGGGAAGCATATCCCTAACTCATAGAAGGTGTTTAAGCCGTTTCTGGACGTAAAACCAGAGGAAGATGTGAGCCACAGTCACAACTACCTATACATATGCATGTGTGCCATCAAATTTTAAATTTCTTGTCTTTTATTTTATTTGTAACATTTTATTCTATGAGTCTTTTAGGTCGTCTCTCTTGAATAAAGAAGCTTCAGATAATATCTCCTATACTTTATCTCTCTACATTTAAACATTGAGGACAATGTTTCATTTGGTTGGGGGGGGAGGATAGTAGACATAAGTGTGTCTTGAAATTTTATTTTTTCTTGCAAAAAAAAAAAAAAGCGAGTTAGTAATTAGATTTAGAGTGCGGTGTAAGGAGTTCAAATCCTCTTGAGACGTATTTTAGGTCAGGAATGGTAGAGTAAAGAGGACCAGTTTGAACTTTTGAAACCCATTCTAATCAATTTGTCATTTTATTTTGATTTTGTGAACTTATTTTAGCTAACTTGATATTATTTAGTCTTGATTTTTGAATTTGATAACAAGGAGGTCTTATTCATTTCACTTTGAATTATTCAAATCTATGAACTCTCACAACCTGATCATTTAAAAATTGTGTGCTTATGTACTCATTAAGCAAGTATTCATGAACCTTTCTTCACACACACATACCTTGATGCATGATTGTGGGTGGCGAAATGAAATGTTGCAATATTTGAGCTCTTTTGTTTTGTTTAGGATAACAACACAAATGAAGGGGAAAGTTAAAAAAAAAAAAACAAAAAAAACAAAAAAAGAGGAAAAAAAAGAGAGAAAGCAATTGTGAATAAGTTTGGTCTGATAGCCTCCTTAATTCGAGCAATTAAGTCCGAGGGTGCCTCAACACCTAATACCTTAAGACCAACTGGTTTGGGAGCTATTGGCCCAAAGCTCGCTACATGGATTAAGGAGAAAGCTTAATGGGATTGAACATTGTACTATTCACAAGTTTCTAAGCAAAAATAAAGTATCGGTAACCCGAGTCGTTAAGCTCGTAGGGGTGTCTTAACACCTAATACCCTAAGGCCAACTGGTCTGGGAGTCATTAGCCTAAGGCTCGCTACATGGGTTAAAGATGCATTCCTTCAAAAAAAAAAAGAAAGAAAAAAAGAAAAAATATATAAAATGAATAAATGCCCCCTACCTAAGGTTGTTAGCCTTAACAAATATTAGAACTGATATGGCTTCTTTCTAATAAGCCTCATAGTCATGTGTTGACTGAGCACAAAAAGAAGGTTTATTGATATCTTGACTGAAGGGTACATGAGTCATAAAAAAAAATTCGTTGAGAGTTTGTTTATTTGGATAAAATCAAGGAGAGTGCAATAATGATCACCTTGGATGTAAAATTCTATAAATCACTTCTAAATAATAACGCTTTAATTGCTAGGGACTAGCAATAAGTTGGTTGGGGGGGTGTGATGAACACTTAAATATGTACGCTTAATAAGAGTTTAATTCATCATATTGCATTAATAGTGTCATTAAATTCCTCAACTTAAGCATGTTTGTAGTCTTTGCATCTTTGGAATTAAGTTTCTCTTAATTTTGGTTTTGTTACAGGTTCGGTAAAATGGGCATAACTTTCTATTTATAGATCAGAATGGTGCAACTATTAATGTTGTGAAAAGCTGATTAAATTATCTACAAGATTACATTTCACAAGTATCATCAAATTTGGGCTCTTAGTGGACCAAAAATGGGCTCGAAGTGAACCCATGTATAGTTTCGACCCAGCCTGACCATACCTCAGTATTTTGATCATATCTCTCAGAATACATATCCAAATCATATGAATCAAGATGTTCTAGAAAGCTGAGAGAAATATCTACGACTTTGATGAAGACATGTGATTAAAATTCACAATAATTCAAGGTCAAAATCGGTGGTCAAAGTCGGTTCACCTAATTATCCCAATTGTCAAAGTTGGTGCATCAAATATTTGACAATTATTCCTTTGTATTTTGACAAGTTTTCCCCTGAATGTATCTATAAATAGAGGTGCCTTGTGACCCATTAGGGCATCTTGGCCTTTGCTGGGATCTTGTATTTCTCTATTATGTTTTAATGTTATTACTGAATTTCATTTTTCTTGCATTTTGTGTTCTTTCTCTTATAATGTCATGCTAATTTCTCTCTTGCTAAGGTGAAAGGGTGAAACCCCTTGATATGAGAGTAAGGATTCTCTAACCCTTTAATATATGCTTAATAATCGTAATCTTGTGTTGTTTATTTTATATGATATATATTTATTTTCTTAATCAATCTTGACACCACTCGTAAAGTGGAGGACTTGATCCATTGTAGACAATCCTTGGTACATCAAATGCTTGGATCCTTTCTAGATGTCGTATGGTTCTTTCTTACCGACACGAATCTAGTTAGGAACCTTGATTTGTTGTAGACATATGGAGATTGGCATATTGGATGCTTGAACCCATTTACAATAGGTGGTATAAATATTGGTAACGAAGCAAATATAATTCATATAACTAAAACGGGTTGTTTATCCTTATTTGAAATATCAAGGGCGGATCCCCTAACCTTAGCTTTCATTATTATTGTGTTAATTTCTCTTGTGCTATTCTCATTTATTATTTTAAAACTTGTTCTTTACTCATACTTATTGGTATTATCTTGCCATCCCTTGGAATCATCCACATCATATTTGCTTGCTTATAGTTTGTAGTGCTAAAATCTCCTTCCTCATGGATCGACCCCGGTCTCACCAGGTTTATTACTTCGACACTCCTATACTTGGGAGGCAATCCTATTTTTGGATGTGTCATCCGCCCTGCTAGAACAATTGTCATCCCTACTTGGTAGACTTATTTGACTTTGTAAACCCTGGGACTAGGTTTTACCATGGGCTTAAAATGACCCTGTGTTGGGATAATATCAACCTTTCTTAACATTTGAATTTTAGATTCCTAAGAAACCTAAACCCACTCATCAAAGAAAAAAAAATTTTAAAAGACTAATTAATTGTATATAAATTTTTATATATAATAAATAAATAAAATAAATAAAGATAAATACATATAAATATATATAAATTAATAAATATATGTAATTTATAAATTTAAATATATATATGTATATACACACATTTATTTATAAATTTATAAACGCAATTGTTTAAATTTATATTTAAATTTAAAAAATAAGTTTAATAAATAATATAATATAATATATAAAAAATTAAATTTAAACTAAATCATATAAATATAAATATAAATTTATTTATATTTAAATTTAAAATTATATATTTTTTGGTTAATAAATTTATATATATTAAGATATAATATAATATATATTTGCGTTTTACCATGCGGTATGTTGTAATCTATTAAGATAATATTATATATTATATCTATTTATAATAAATTTAAAAATCTTCTCATATATTTTTAATATTTTTTATTACATACTAGAACATAAAAGTTAACATAAGTATTTTTAACATATTGGAGAATTAATCATAAAGTATAACTCACATATTGAACAAAATTAGTACATTCCTGTGTACAATCAAATATAGTAATTTGATTCCTATTGGAATTAAGGACAAGATTCTTGTGGACAACCAAATAAAGTAATATTGGTTTCCAGGAAATCAGACTCCCATTTTCAATTTCCTAGGAATTTGAACTGTACTCTCAATGAAAGCAAACCCCCATATCAAATGGCCCCTAAGTGATGAGCAAGTGGGCTTGTAGGCAAGGAGGTAGTGACATGAACTTGGCATACCACATTGTCATACACAGGTGGTATGTTTAGCCATTCATCCTTTGCCATTTGGTTAGAAGTAGTTAAATTTTCATTTTTTTTTTTCAATTTGCAATGCTGATTTATTCTCTTTCCCTAATTTTTCTCAAGTCACTTTATTTGCTATATCATACTTTCAACAACCACCTATAAAAATATGACAATATGTATTTGGGTAGGCTCACCAAATTATCGAAATAACCTGGTAAGCCTATTCCATGTAAGTATTTCTACAGTGTGAGAGTTGAGAACATGGATATAGAGGTGGAGGGCATGCATCCCTGGGAGTTCTCAAGATCAGAAATTAAGGACTTTATTGGAGAATTCTAATCTTCTGTTTCTGATTAGAATTTTTTTAATTCATAAGAGGATTGATTTTTCTTAACTAAGTATAGGTAATATTTGAATCTTTAATTCTAAAATTTCTTTCAACCATTAGATCATATTAAGATGAAGAGCAATTATTTTGTGTGTCAATTTAAGTCAATAAATTAAGTCATAATAGCTAGCTGAATAAGTAAAGATTATTGAATTTTCTTC
Source organism: Boswellia sacra (assembly GCA_013180625.2). Classification (NCBI taxonomy): domain Eukaryota; kingdom Viridiplantae; phylum Streptophyta; class Magnoliopsida; order Sapindales; family Burseraceae; genus Boswellia; species Boswellia sacra. The sequence continues at coordinate 111,033 of SNVD02012387.1, read as the reverse complement.
TATAAATGCTCTTTTTTTTTCTCTTTTTTAAGGTAAAACCTCAATAACGTAGAATTTGACTTTAAAATCTTCCGCGTAACAATTTTCATAAGTTATGTTGTAGACAAATTTACGGGTCGATCTATAACAAAATCCTACTTATACCACTACTCCCACCCTCTTCAAAATAACCAGAACTTTCACTCTCTCTGCAAATTACACAACAAGTCTACCTAGCTCACTTTCTCTGCCCCGATTGTTGATTTGTCAGGGATTGATCAAGGCTTTGTTTCATTGATTACCAGATGCTACAATAGCATTGTTTCAGTATAAATAATTAATTTTAAATACTTCAATTTGTCTGAGTTGGATTGCTTTATTTCGATAGATAGTATTTTTATAATGATATTGCTAAGGGGTTGGACCATATAGTTGGAATTCTCTAATTTATTTAGTTGGAATATTAGGGTTAAAAATGTTAAATGTGATTATTTTATGTAATCAATAAGAGTAATACTTTCTGATCATCTATCTATGCAAATTTATTCATACAAATTAATATGATTGAGGCTTGATAGCGGCAGACCTAAAGGGTCCGGTTCGGTAGAGGAATTTGGGTTACATATATATTAACAAAAGAGTTTAAATATATAGTTTATAAGAATAGAGTCACTCGTTCAACAATATTAGGGTATTATAAGAGAAGAACATACTAGTGATGATTAATAATTCATAGTAAACAAACAGAGATTGAAAGAAATAAATGAGAGAGAGAGAGAATGAATTGGATTATAAGTAGGGATGGCAAAATCCGGGTGCGGGTACGAGTTTTGCGTTTTCGCACCCGCACCCGGATTTTGCATCTAGTCCCCGGTCCCCAGAAAAATCCGGATTTTTTTGGGTTTTTTCGGGTGCTGATATTTGCGGGTTTTGAGATTATGCATACCGCATCCGGAAAAAAACCTGGATTTCCCCGGATTTTTTTTCCACTTTTATCTTCACCTGGAAAAACCCAGATTTCCTCGGATTTTCCCGAATTTTTTCCTACTTTTCTCTTGATTTTTTTAAGAATTATGCGGGTGCGGTGCGGGTGCGGGGTTTATTAGCAATACCGCACCCGCACCGCACCCGAACTTTTTTTTAAAAAGGTCCCCGCACCCGGATTTTTTACCCGGATAATCCGGGTTTCTTTCACCCGGATTTTTCAGGGAAAATCTTGGTACCCAGATTACCCGGGTTTTTTTGCCATCCCTAATTATAAGGAAGAAACCCAAAAGAGATGAATAGCGGAGTTTATGGAAGTTATCAAAAAGCGTGAGGCACTATTTTTAAAGTTTATACCATAAAAATGCTTTATAACACCTGTTTTTAAAGTTTACTGATTATTTAATTTTCTTAAATAGAAAATTTTGCAAACACAGATTTCAAAGTTTAAAAATTGTTTATATAGTTATTACAAAATCAATAGATTAATACTTAATAACATGAAACTAGTATTAAAATAAGAAAATATCAATTTCGAAAAACAATTTTTATTAGTAACTAGTCTATTTATGGACGCAACTCTTTCAATTTTTTTTAATACATTCTTAGCATAATCATATATTATAGTTTCTTAATACAATCATACATTAAACAACTAACTTTGTATTGATCATATGTACTTAATATCGAAAATGTGAAAATGTTTTGAGCAAGAACTTAATTCTTATATATATTACTTGGAAGTCGATCATTTGCGTTAAATAATGTGTTATAAAGTAGTGATATATATCCCAAAACTTATCTCAAAATCATACATCTTAAATGAAATGACATTAAATTAAAAGTACCACATCACTTGATATCATTTATTACATCATCACAGATTAATACACATCATTTGGGAAGAATATCATTATTTTATGTTAAAAACTATAGAGATTCTCACATCTCTTTAACTATTTATAAGTTATTTAATTATTTTTAAGGTGAATAATTTACGTTCAATTAAAACTAAAAAAATTATTTATATTTAATTAAAGGTCAAATTTCTGCATTAATGAAATTTCTATTCTTGAAAAATTTATCCTCGCAGATGATCATTTTAATTAACATCCTCTCAATCACGAATCTAATTTGTAGTTTTCAGAATTCTCAACTCAGGCAGTAGAGATCATGTTGGACGGGATTAATTTTCGTAACAGGCAGAGATAAGTCAACCTAAGTTTAAGGAAGAATTCGATGAATAAAGTCGGCGTGGAGGAAATGTATGAGCAGCATTTTGGAAAAGAAGTTCAAAGCCGGCACTACAAGAAAATTTCAAATATTTGACACAATCGTTTTTACATATTTGAGGGTTTTTTAACAAAACCGTAAAATATGATGTCCCAAAAAAAGTCAACCCGATTTTTTAAGATATTTGACACTAATGATTTTTACCTAATTTACATATTTGCCATTACCTATATATATAAGCAATTAGCACCTTTCCCTCTCTTTATTTCGATTTCCCTCTCTAATTTTGCCCTAGAAAACTATTTTCGTCTCTTTCACTCTTGCTTCCATCACCGATTGATTCACTCTGCAGTTTCCTCACATCACTACTTGCTTTCTACTTTCATCATTTTTCTGTAGCCGACACACACTCACTTAGTTTCACTTTCGCTTTCATCCATCTCACTCACTTGGGCTTAGAAGAAAATCAATCTAACCAAAACAATTGATTCGATGTCAACCTAGCTTCTTCAAAAATAATCTTGTTTCTCTGTCAAATATATAATATTTTAATCCTTCTTCAAAGCAACAAAGAGAGCTTTTTGCGTTTTCGATTTCACAGATCTGCACATATATGAGATGCTCCTCTGTTTTCCTTACGTCGACTGGAGATTTGGAGATTTTCTATTTGCGGATGAGAGGTGGTTAAGTTAAAGATTGGATATGCCTAAACGAAGTTGTCAATCAGTTGCCCAACATCGCAGATCTATCCCTTGTAGACATCACCCCTGTATCACCATCCCCCTTGGCCTCTCTTCTTTCTAAAGTCTACGGTTCTCCTCTCTAAGTAATGCCAAGGTTAGACTTAGAGAGTCATTTTCAACTAGTCTGAAAGTTTTTCTTTCTTTTTACTGTGTCCTTAATAATTGTATAATTAAAAATATTAAATATGTATATTTAAGTAGAATGATTTTGCTTTCTTATCTATTAGCTAAAAAAATCAATTTTTTAATTACTTCAAATCAGGTCAATCAAATAGATGAATATATAAGTTTCAAGAGTTGTCGACTAATTATTTGAATGTTTAGAGCAAGACCCACTTATATAAAGTCTCCTTCACGCTAGTTTATTTTATCACAATAGCCGAGAAAATCAATTGAAAAAAGAGAAGTATGCATTTTGCTACCACGTAAAGCTTAGCAATGCACAATCTATCTCATGTCCAAGTCCTTGTCCATCTATATTATAATGATATTTCTTCATGAATTGACTTTTAATGTTGAGTGAAAGAAATTGGAAAAAGCAGAAGTCCCACCACATTAAATAGGGGCAACTACCCACCAATTGCAGAGCTGCAAAGAGCCAAGCTCTCTAATTGATCGAATGACTCCTTTTGTTTTGATAAGATTTGGATCTGATCACCATTATCCTTATGTAACATCTTCATCTTTAAGCTACCCATTTCCATAATTATTTATTAATCTAAACTATAAAATTTACTTTTCTTTTTACTCTTTTACTCCTAATTTTTTAATAATATTCTGCCCTTACAATTTCATGATGAGTTTGGAATAATGAATTATTTTGTATTATTTGAATAGGGAAAAGTTTCGAGCCAATTGATCTGAGCACAGGAGAGGTAAGGGTGGTCGAAGGAGATAAAGGGGATGTTAATGTTTCTGTCAAGGCTGCTCGACATGCCTTTGATCACGGTCCATGGCCACATTTCTCTGGTTTTGTATGTCAAACTTCTCTCACTTTGTCGTTTTGTATTGTGGGTTATGCATCTGTCCTTACAATTGCTTTGAGCGAAATCATAGATTTGTGTTATCATGAACACATGACCCTCTAATCAACACTAGAATGTTATTATAAGTAATACAAATCATTCAAGTCTTTGGGGTAAAACTCAAAAGCGATACAAGAGGGAAAAAAAAAAGAGAGAGAGACATGCTATGACTTCAATGATTCAATCTGACAAAATATTTTTTTAAGTTGTTAAACAACAATATACATCTAAGTAAATCAAATTCAAAATATAATTTATTAATATGTTATCATAAAATATAAAATAATTAAAATAATAAATTTATAAGCTCTAAATACTCTAATAATAATATTGTCAAATACTAACGTATTGGATGGTTAGGAAATTTGTGATTTCAAATTATAGAACTGTTGAGGTGATGTAGCCCCATTTTGTTAAGTGGGCAATGTGCATAGTTGCAACTACCTCTATATTCTAGTTATGCTATTGTATTAATGTTTGTTATGATGTCGAAGAAGGATTTTACAATTGCTACAATAATGATGGAATTTAATAGTACTTATCCAATTTTAAGAATCCTTTTTTTTTTAAAAAATATTCATTATTTTATAAACTTTAAATTTCAGCTTTAGATCTCAATCCCATCATCAATTATTGCTTTGACAAATAAAAAACAAAGTAGACCAAAGTTATGGGAATAATATACTAACGTATGGAGCCAACAACAACAAATATTTTATTTAATAAAAACTTTAAATAAGTAAAAAATGGGGAAAATATCTAATAAATGTAAGTTAAACTAAAGCTTTAGCCATTTGCTCTAGCACCTTTGATTTAATTTCCTCTGTACCTTCCTTCATACAACCACCACTTGCTTTGCTTTGTCACTTTTTAGGGTCCCTTCTCTTTCATTGATTTTTTAACCAATAATGGTGTTATTTTATGAGTGTCCCATTATGCCTTTTTTAATAGATGGGGAACGGCCTCACAGATGGTGTTGGTAGCATGTGAAGCCACTATGAGTTGCTGAGGTAATCTATTTCATAATTAATGGAGTACTTTTTGTCAAATTGTTTTTTATCTCTTTCTCTTGCTTCATTGAGAGTTATTATCTCTTCTATTAGCTGAAATTTTAGAGTCTGATACAAGGGAACAAAATGGAGCAATTGAGTTTGGTTGTAGCTTCCTTGGCTTAGAATATTTGAGCTCGGACATGGCTGCTTTGCTGCTTCATTATGGCTACTCTTTTTTGTAGCTGATGGTATTTTTTTCTTCTATTATTTCATTTATATTTGATTTTTTTACTTATGATATTCAACTATTTAATTTTTCTAATTATTTTATTTTATTTTTTAGTTTTGAAAATATTTATTTCCTAGAAGTCCTATTGTCTCATTTGCGTGAAAACTCAGTTTCAGATCTCTCACCTGTATGATGGGCAGAGAACAGAGTCAAGTAATCAGGTTGGCAGTTGGAACTGTTTAGCAGATAATTGATATGTAAATAGAGAAAAAAAATCTTTTTTCAACTTAGATCAATTTCATTTATGATACACAGAGATCAATAGCAATGGGTTTACTATGTTTGTGTGGAGTAGACTGGGTAAATTTGGTTGCTTATGCTTATTTATAGTGGATTTGAACAAATTTAAACGAATATTTTGATGATGGTGGAGTTGTTGGGTTTTATATTGTTGTATGGGTTCCTTAATTTTAGTTTTGATTTTGAATGATGTTAATTGTTATTGATAGATTTCAGTTCCTAATTTTTATAACTGTTAAATTTGCTTCTTCTAGATCTTCGGGATGATAAGCAGTTCTTTATAGAATACCCTGGTGCAGTGCCCATCACCACAGTGCAGGTATGCCATTGTTTCTCATATTGAATAATTTTTTTTTTAAATTCTTTGTCTTGACATTACTCATCTTGCTTGTATCTTGTTGGTTTTGAAGGGGGAGGAATTGAGAACTTCTAATATTAATTCCATGTTTGTTTGAAAGGGTCCCCAGTGAATAATTTAGACCTGTGTGTTCGTTTATAAACTCAATGAAATCCTCATTTTTGTTATATCTTTTTTAAAGTAATTTACAATCAATCATTTATTTTTAAATTCTTTTAAAAACAAAAATACAAAATTTATAAACTAATAAATCATTACAAGTTGGTAATGTTTTGAAAAAGCAGTTTTGTTTACATATCTTGTTAATATTATTTAGCCGTTGATTCATTAGGTGTTAGTGGCATTTGGATCCTTACATGTGGCAAGTTTCCTAGTTTTAGCTATATTTGTCAGCTAACTTCTGTTTCTTCCACTCAAGTTTTGTTTTGATTGATGGGTTTTGTTTTAGTTTACCTGCTGCCTTATGCACCATGAAACCATAAAAAAAAAAAAAGTTAAGCTTTTTAATGCAAAATTTTTTTAGTCATCCAAAAAGAGAATATGTGGAAGAGACCGTAATAATCAGTGCCAGAAGAAAATTCAGTGCAGTGCAAAATATGCATTTGCATACATCATCATTACCACAAGATCAGAAACTTCAAAATTTTTGATGCAATCGATACATATCATGTCATTAATTTGCAAATTAACCTTTTTTTAATAAAACTTAAAAATCTATACATACAAACATATATATATATATATATATATATATGATAAAGTTTTATTAGATTAATATAAAGATAACTTGAGGTGATATATTCGATTCAATTAAGAATTTTCTCTAAGATATTATGTGGAAATATAAAGATGAGATGATATATTCGACCCAACCAATTAAGATTTTTACTATGGCATGAGATTGACATTGGGTGATTGGTTCATGGGTATTACTGAACTCTAAAAATGCAATTCTCTGCATGGTAGTATAGCAATGGTACTGCTGGTGGTGGATGGGGGGATTGCAAAAATTATTGTCATACAAGTGGATGAATGGGGAGCACGTGATGGCCACATGGTAATGCATGCAAGAGAAACCATAATTTTAGGGGAGACTTTGGCAGTAATGTATATATATATATATATATGGAATCGTTTTCTTTTCTAAAGCTTTTTAAATGTAAAATTATTATGAATTATTTTATTGTTATTATTATTATTATTATTTTTTGGTTGTTTCTATATATCTATCTCTAAACAGACATTTCACTTTCTCATCATCATCATAGATCATCATCTTATTCCCTCTCTCTTCTTCTGTATTCTTATCTATCTCATCACAAACCCTCACCATTATGTTATGTAACAGTTTTCTCTTTACATTTACTGAACACTTTTCTCTGGCATCGACCAGATTCAAGTGTCTATTTTGGTTTATCTTTTGGTTGTGGATGATTGCATTCTACTGAATAGCGCTTAGTTCCTGCCTCTTGCACATTGTAAAAACTATTTTCATTTTCTGTCTGAATATTTTGTTTTTCTTATTTTATGCTAATATTCTTAGGGCATACTCCTCGAATTGATGGAAAGGAGTTCTTTCGTCAGGCTAGGTGAGTTCTATTATTTCAATTTTAGCATCTATTAGGTGGATGTACCGTAACAGTTTTTAAGTTCTTTACTGATCGATTTGGATATATTTGTAATCCAGGAGTCGCTTATCATATGAACAATTCAGCGCATTTCTGGCTAACATCAAGGAATTAAATGCTAAGAAGCAAACCCGAGAGGTAATGGGATGCTGAATTCTTCCATTATTTTCTATACTGATGGAAATTAATATTTTGCAATTTGACTTTGAACGAACTAATTGATATATATTTTGCCATCTGCTCAGAGATGGCAGCCCCCAGTGTAGCTTGACATACACTTGTTTCTGCAAGCCGTAGAGGAAATGTTGATGCTGTGGCAATCTTAATCAAGGTATAAATTGGTGGTTTTTCATCTCAAGTTCAATTGGTAGGTACTTGCTTTTAATTAACCTTTTTGTGTACAATGGAATGGACCTAAATTGCATGGGCAGGGTCCTCTTGCATTCATTACTAGATTAAAATAATGTAGCATTCACCAATTATTAGAATATTGTTACTCTTATGTTCATGTTGGCCCTGATCTTTAAATTCTATAATTACTCAAATTCCTCACCTTTGAAATTTTCCTATATTGACATGTACACACTTTTTCAAGTCACTATTAAAAGTTAAATTATTTAATATATTAATCATATTAACTTGAATAAAATTTAAGAAAAAAAATATGTGGAAATTTGTCTTTTGTGCAAGTTTGTGTAGGACATGACTTATCTTTTATATATGCTAGAGAATTCATATGTGAAAAAGGCAACCCTAGCTATTGCAAGAAAATGTAATGAACAATTATGGGAATAATGATGATGAACATTAATCTATTGTGGATACAATAGACATATATAAGATAAAATTAATTAATGATTATAAAAAAATAACACTGGCCTGTTATTAATTTAATAATATTAATCTAATCCAATAGTCAAAGTATGTACTGGAGCTATTTTTTGCATAAGGTAAACCATTTATTGGAGCTATACCATTATTATGTATTATTGTTCAACCTATCTTTCCTTTAGATTTTGGCAATATTTGATCTTTTGTTGCATGTATGTCGGGATCTTATTATAAACTACTCCACTTCAATATGTATCCTTTTCGCTATGTTTTGGTCAATTTCTAAAGAATATATCAATATTTTGAATGGCTTAGGGAAGGAAGTAAGTGTTTTCTATTTCTTAGTTCTCAAGTAGTCTGATTTTCGCATAGGCTTTAGAGCTTTTTTTTTAATCATTACAACGTCAATTAAGTTTGTTCGGCTCCCACCTTTTTCTTGTAATTATTTTATTTGGCAGTTGTGCTTTGATTTTTCATATATGGTGCTCATTTCAGTAGACTAATGATCTTTTTGTGGGTTGAATGTAGATTGCAGCCTTGAAGAATTGGGGCTGGTGAGTTTTCTACTCTTAAAGCTTGGTTGTTTCAATTTTTTTTTTGTTAATCTCATTTTCATCAATTTCTTTTGTGTTTCTTATAAATTTTTTATTGCATTTGACTATAAAGATGATAGCCTTTGAGTTTTTGACTACAACATTAGTTTGTCATTTTGGTTTTCTAAGTCTTTCTTCGATGTTTTCATTTATTATGCTCTGATTCTTTTTTGTTGCTGTGATATGTGGTTGCTAGGCTACAATTTTAACAAACTTTTTCATATTTTCTCTCTTTGCTGAAGGTTTCTTTTCATATTTGAATTCAAGTTTTGACCTTTATGGTTTCTAGAGTTCTTTAGAGACTGGTTTCTTCAGTTTTATGCTGGCTGTTATCTAGAGTTGATCTTATTTTCAAGAATTTTCAAGTTGTACAATTTTGATGGCTAATATCTACGGTTGATCCTAAGCCCTCTTCTCCTCTCCTCTCCTCTCCTCCTCCTGATTCAATCAAGGTAGTGTTGTTATATTTTGATTATGATTTTTTTAATTTCTTGTTTTTGTTGGTACAAATCTTGAAGATTAATTTCTAGTTTTTCAACTATGATGTAGTTCATTTCTTTCTTTCTTTTTTCTTTTTGCTTTTTTTGGGTAAGAAATTTGCTAATGATACATGAACTAAGGCTAGCTACTGCTATTGTTCACAATGTGTTTAGACTTTAATTGCTTACATGTACAGTGAGTTATGATGCATGTTTTTAGAGACGTTTAATGGGTTTCTTTTTCTTCTTTTCAGTGTTTGTGGTCCTTATTATGTGTATCAATGCATGAACATTAGCAATAGCATATAGCATTTTTTTGTTTCTCTCTAGTTTAAGTCATTTTTCAGGTTTTCTTTTGTACTTTGTTTTTAATATTTCCTCTTTGTTTATAGACTTTTTGGTTTGTTCTTGGACACTTATTTGGAGATATTACAAGGGTATTTGTCCTTCTATTGTCTTTCAAGTTTGAAAGTAGCATGTGAAGATCTCTACAACAGAACAAGTGCTTTCTAACTTTTGATTGATTTTTCATCTATATATTTATTTTTTGATTAACTTTTGAACAGATACACAATTTAGGTAATGTCATTTGTTGTTAGTAATTGTTAAAGTATATGAAGGGGGAATGAATGCCCTATTTTCAGTCTTTTCACAAAGATTTTTTTTGATGGGGTTGTTTTGTCGTTTCAGTGTCCTGTCTTTTGCATCTATGGTCCTACGCTTTGTACAAACTTGTCTTTTTTGTCTTATTTCTTGGAAGCATTGGTCAGTCGATTTATGTTAGATTTGCTTCCTTTAACTTTCAAGGTTGAAATATGGATGTAGACATTTACAGGTAATTGAAACATTTCAGTTGAAAATTAGTGAGGATCAGTTGGTCTACATTGTGCATGAGATGTTCAAGTTTGATTCTGGTTTAGCTATGCTCCAATTAGCAAAAATTTCTTTATTTTGGAAATTGATGTCGGCCTGCAATTTATCTCCAGGATTTTATACTGAGAGGAGGTAGAAAGTATCCTTTGTACAGGTAAAGACTGCATTTCTTTATTCAGGATAATTGGTCCTTGGATCACTTCTTCAGGAACCTTTATTCTGACTTTACTCAAAGTAAAGCATGATAGAGTTTTTGAACAACCTTTTAACTGCCTTCAGAAAATTTGTTCCGATATTCTTAGGAAAATGGTACATTTCTGCACAAATATAAGTTCCAAAACAGTAGTTCTCATTTGAACGCTTCCATGTAGGCCATTCATGAGAGTGCTTTACCAGGAAGCACTTACCTATGATTGAAACTAAAACTTGTGTTCTAACTCCACTCTTTTTTTGACATTATTTATCATATACATTTGGGGACTTACATGTCATTATGAAGAGCATCAGCATCAGAAAAAGGCTATTTTCGTTTTCTTTTGCAGTAAAATCGTCGATGCTGCTCCTTTTAAAATCATTGTGCTACATGTGAATGGACATGATGTGGGCATTCAACTAAGAGATAAGGATCTATCATGGAAAGATTTTCTTTCCAGTGTCAGTCACTATCCAAGGTAATCTGTACTCTTATGCTTGCCCCCTAAATCAGGTAATTGATTTGCATGCCTAACATCATTTCATTGTGTGTAACAACATTCTCTTGGTTGCAGACCAAAGTATTACAATCCAGTTTATCAACCAGTGGACTCTGTAATTAATATCCTCTTTTCATCTGGAACCACAGGTGGAGAACTTGTCTAGAGACATGTTTGATTGCACTTTGGCATTCTTTACTCAAATAAAAACTAGTTTATTTGTTGGATTTTATCAGGAGAACCAAAGGCAATTCCATGGACACAACTCTCACCAATTCGATGTTCTTCTGATGGATGGGCTCATATTGATGTTGAAGTTGGAGATGTTTACTGCTGGCCGACAAATTTAGGATGGGTGATGGGACCAATTCTACTGTTCACATGCTTTCTTATCCACATGCAGTTTTCACCTACTTCTGAGCATATATTAGGTCGACGTCATGGATCTCTTCTTAAAAGCATTGTTATTGATCGGGAAATAACTTTTTGTGGTACGTAGTTATTAACTAAAATGTATCAACCAATTCTATTTGTATTATGTAGAAAGACTAATTTTTTTGAAAAATATTTATAAAATATATATACATATACTTGACGGTTCAGGTTCAATGATTTTGGCCATTCCCAAAAAGTTAACAATAACAAACCATCAAATATGGGCTGAATGTCATATTTGACGGTTACCTATTAATAAACAGTCAAATATGAGCTACAAATTGGGGTAATATTTGACACAATAAGTCAAATATGAGTTCTGTCATACATGACAGTATTTAAATCGACAAGTATAATATACAGTCAAATACGAGAAGAGTAAAATATGAGCCAAAATATTTGTCAGTAAAAAAAGAGTCAAATAATAATATTGACATACTTGACAGTCAAAAGGAATCAAATATGAAAAAAATTAGGTTTTTATTTTTGTCATACTTGACAGTGTTGAAACGGTCAAGTATTAAAGTAATAATATTTGACTGTCAAAAGTTCACATACTTGACGGTCAAAAGCAATCAAATATGTTTCGTAAAGAGTCAAATATGAGTCAAAATATTTGTCATACTTGACAGTATCGAAAGGGTCAAGTATTAAAGTAATAATATTTGTCAGTCAAAAAGAGTCAAATATTATTCTATGCTCATATACTTGACGGTTAGAAGCAATCAAATATGGAAAAAATTTCGTAAAACTTGACGGTTACTGTACAATACTTGACGGTTATAAGCAATCAAATTTTGAAAAATTCGATCGTTAGGTTCATAATATTTGACGGTTACTATCAAATATTATTAACAAAAATTTAAAAATTTTGACCGTTATTTTGTCATATTTGACGGTTAATGTCAAATATTTCTTCAATAAACCGTCAAATAAGGCCTAAAATTTGAATCCAAAGGTATACAAACTTGACTGTTTTGTAAGAGTCAAATAATGTTATAGTGAATATTTGACTGTTTGACCAACGGTCAACTATTATCATATTTGACGGTGACATATATGACACGCAAAAACCGTCAAATATTATCATATTTGACGGCTAAAAACAGTCAAATATTTGCTTTTTTCTTGTAGTGCGGCCTAGATAATGCCTTGGTCTTCGAGGAAAGCCAACCGAAGATACAAATGAATCCATAAAACATGCGTAGAAAACACTTAGAATAGAAAAAGTGCAGTAAATTCCACTAACCAAGGATAGTTTCAATCGGTTCTTTCTACTATGGAAACATATTTTTGGAGGTGTCAGAAAAGATGAAGCTTAAATTAGCTACCTTATTCATCGAAGAAAATGCAATATTACAAAAAGATGTTATATTTCAAAATTAAGAGAGAGATCTAGGATTATAGGAAGCTCTATACGATAAGATAAAAGATTTCTGTATAAGAACAATAAAGCTATATCACACTATAGAACTATAGGTGCAGGACATACATTTTATTCATTATGTCAATAGCCTTATATAGGCAATTACACAAGCAGATAATAGCATAAAATCAGCCACTACCTAACGCGTAAAATAAAGTCTCCTATAGACTAGGTAAAACATAACATCTTTTTAACTAGGACACTTACATAATCACTAATTCCTATTAACTAGGACAGCACATGACTCAAAATAAAATAATTAATATTATTGAAGACTTGGTCATATGATCTATTGCACTAACATTATCATGGCCTCATGACTTGCTGCATAATTTAACACCCTCCCTTAGACTGATATCTGCAGAGATCAGTTTAGAAATTAATATGCAATGCCTTTCCTGAAGCAACTTCAGCCTCTCGTGAAGAACAAACTCCAAGCATGATTCGAAGCTTCACAAAACCAGCAGCCTTGAGGGGTTTTGTCAATATATTTGCAATTTGTTCTTCACTTTTAGAGTACACCAAATCTATAACACCATCCTTACATAAATCACACAAGAAGTAATACCGTACATCAATATGTTTGCTTCTTCCCTGTAAGATTGGATTTTTTGAGAGCCTTATTGCAAAGATGTTGTCACAATGAATCATAATTAGACCTTGCTAGCTGCTAGTTGTGTAAGACTTCAAGTAACCTTCTCAGCCATATAGTTTGACATGAACTTGATGCTACAGCTATAAACTCAGCTTCAGTAGTTGACAAAGTCACTACTTGTTGCCTTTTGGATGACCAGGTAACAACACCAGAATTCAACATAAACACTGCTCCAGAAGTGCTTTTTCTATCGTCAAGATCTCCAGCATAGTCACTATTTACGAACCCAATCAAACTTGACTTTGGACCCCTTTTGTATAGAATGCCAAAGTCTATAGTACCTTTCAAATAACCAAAAATTCTCTTTGCAGCCAAAAGATGAACTTCAGCTGGATTCTCCATGTATCTACTTATTAAATTGACTGGATACATGATGTATGGTTTTGTAGATGTTAGATACAGAAGACTTCCAACAATATGCTTGAATAGAGTAGTATCCACTCTTTTTTTTACTCCATTTTTTGAGACCTTTAGACTAACTTCACTTGGGGTGGTGACTAAATTACAATCCTTCATCATAAATCTGTCTAAAAATTCCAGAGCATATTTTTTTTTTGATAAATAAAGACACCAATAGATGATTGTACTACCTCAATGCCAAGGAAATAATGCATTAATCCCAAGTCTGTCATATCAAATTCATGCATCATAGATTTTTTAAAAATAAGAAAGTATAATTTTATCATTGCTCGTATAAATGAGGTCATCAACATATAAACAAACAATTAAAATCTTTTCATCATTAACATATAAGTGTAAAGAGTGTGTTCATATGGGCATTTAATGAAACCTTTCTTAGCAAAGTAAGCATCTATACGACTGTATCAAGCTCTTAGAGCTTGTTTCAGTCCATATAGTGCTTTCTTTAATCTGTATACCTGATTGTCACATCCTTGCTTTACAAAACTAGGAGCTTGATCAATATAGACTTCTTCTTCCAATTTTCCATGCAAAAATGCTGACTTCACATCTAATTGATAGATTGACCATGCATTTTCAGTAGCCATGGATAACACCAAACGGATAGTGTCAAGCCTTGCTATAGGTGCAAACACTTCCTTATAATCAATTCCAAGTTCTTGCTTATACCCCTTTGCAACAAGCTGCGTTTTGCACTTATCAACTCCATCATCCTTCTTCAACTTTGTTTTATAAACCATTTAACGCCAATAGATTTCTACCCTTTTGGAAGATCAACCAATTCCCAACTACAATTTTTTTCTGTAGAGCTAATCTCCTCATTCATAGCTTTCTGCCACTTTGAATCTTTGATGGCTTCTTGAAATGTGATAAGACCACAATTTGATAACAAGGCATAATGAGCAAATGTGTTATCAGGTTGTCTAACTCCACTAACCTCATAATCTTACATCCATGCTGGCCTCTTCTGATTCATTGAGATCGAGAACTTTCCTCTACTGTTTGGTCTTCATTTTGATCATGTTGCTATAGTAGTTGCTGGTCAGATTACAACAAATTATATTGCAACGGAGTATTGGCATTTGGAGATGGTTGCACTAGTGTTTTAGCTTATTCCTCTTCGTCAAAATACTCAGGTGTTTGTTGTTGCCTTGCATTGTTTCCAAGTATTCTCTTCATCAAAGATGATGTCTTGGCCGATGACATTCTTCTTTATGGTGGGATCGAATAGTTTGTAGGCCTTTGATTGTTCATTAATTCCCAAAAAAAAAAAATGCATTTTTCACCTTTGTCTTCAACTTCTTCTTTTTCTGATCTTGAACGTGTGCACATGCAATGCACCCAAAGACTTTGAAGTGATCAACAGCTGGCTTTTGTTAACTCCATGATTCTTCCGGTGTCAAATTCTGAACTACAAATGTAGGACTCTGATTTAAAACATTGACACTGCAATTTACTACATCTGGCCAAAAAGTCTTTAGAATCTTCCCATTTGCTAACACACTTCTCACCATATTCAAGATAGTTCGATTCTTCCTCTCTAATGTTCCACTTTGCTGGGGTGAGTAGGATGCTGTCAATTGTCTTCATATACCATGTTCACCATAAAAACTTTCAAAGTCATTAGAACAGAACTCCCCACCATGATTTGTATGGAGAGTTTTAATAGTTTTGCCTACTTCATTTTCAACATGTGTCTTGAAGTTTTTGAATTCACTAAGGGCTTCTAATTTCTCCTATAAGAAATAAACCCATGTTTTTTTATTGTAATCATCAATGAAGGTAAGAAAGTATTTTTTACCTCTATTTGAGAGCGGTTTTATCGGGCCATAAATGTCAAAGTGAACTAGTTCCAAGACTTGTTTTGCTTTCCATGATCTGCCTTATTGAAATTGCTCCCTGTGTTGTTTGCTAATAACACAATTTTTCACTTATTTTGTTGGGAGGAATAATTTGAGGAAGGCCGGTTGCCATATTCTTTTGAGAAAAAGTCTTAAAACCATTGAAATTCAAGTGGCCATAACGAAAATGCCATAGGCATGTTGGATCTTTCACTTTGACCATGAAACATTTTTGAAGAATCTTAATTCGGAGTGGAAATAATCTATTTGATGCATCTTAGCATAAGCAATTAGACCCCTGGTAGAATCATATATATCACAGGCACCATTCTTGATTGCCGCCACATATCCTTTCTCTTGCAACTGTCCAAGACTCAACAAATTGCTTTTTAGATCAGGAATAAAAAAAATCTGACATAATCTCAATAGCATCATTTTTAGTCCTAATCTAAACATCTCCTTTTCCTATACATTTACTTTAGAATTATCCCCAAAACTCACAATCATACAAAAATCTTCATTTAAATGAGAGAAGAAAGATTTATTATTACACATATGATTGTTGCAACCTGTGTCCAAATACCATAAATTTTGGTGAGTCTCTTCTTTTTAGCATGACATGACATCTAGAGATAGACAACTTCTTCTTCTTGCTCCTCTGCAAAATTAGATCTTTCCCCCTGTTGTTAATTTAGATTAGTTCAACATTCTGACTCATAATGGTCGTACCTATGACACATGTAGTGCTCTACATTTGACTTGTCAATTAAGTGATGACGTCCTTGTCCTCTTCCGCTTCCAGGAAATTGATTATTGTGTTGTTCGTTATGTTATTGATTTCCACAATAATCGTTTGCTTTGCCTCCATATCTATTGCCTCATTCGCCACTTCCTCTACCTCTATCTCTATTGCCTTGACCTCTAATCCTCTTCTTCTACCTCAATCGGCTGATCGATTCCATGTCGTAGCATTGTTCTCAATTGAAGCCTTCAGAACATGCTCTTCTTTGTCTTGCTGACTAATTTTCTACTCATGAACTAATAAAGATCCTTGTAATTTACCAATTGAGAGGTCATCTAACTCTTTTATAGAACAAATAACATAATTAAATTTTCGAGTCATATTGAATAATTTTTTCTATAATCGTGACATCTGTCATTTTATCACCATGCACTCGCATGTTGTTAACTGTAGCCACTATCCATGAAAAATAATTCGAAACTGACTCTATTGATCTCATACGAAGTAATTCAAATCCGTACGAAGTGCTTGAAGCTATTACCTCTTTGCTCTTATTGAACCTTGATACTTTTTCTTCATTGAATCCTATATCTGCTTAGAGGTATCCTTGCAAAGAATAGTTCCTAAGATTGCATGATCAATGGCCTAAAACAAATAATTCTTTGCTTTTAAATCTTTCAACCGTTGGCCTTCAATCTCTTTTTTATACATCCACTAATGTTGTGCCAGCTGGTGATTCTGTTATGCCTTCAAAGACTACCTGCCAATACCCTTTTGATCTTAAAAAATTTTCCATTAGCATGCTTCAATGGTTATAATGGCCATCGAAGTGTGGAATTACAGGTTGCACAAAATTTTTAGAGGCCATCTTCTTTCACTGCTATAGCAAGGAGATAATCAAAGCTGCTACTATCTTACTCCCTGTCCCACTCTTCCCACCCTTGTCCCACTCTTCTCGGTAGGCTTTGATACCACTGATAAGATAAAAGATTTCTGTATAAGAACAATAAAGCTATATCAAACTATAGAACTATAGGTGTAGGACATATATTTTATTCATTATGTTAATAGTCTTATATAGGCAATTACACAAATAAATAATAGCATAAAATCAGCCACTATCTAACGTGTAAAACAAAGTCTCCTATGGACTAGGTAAAACAGAACATGCTTTTGACTAGGACACTTACATAATCACTAATTCCTATTAACTAAGACAACACGTGACTCAACATAAAATATTTAATATTATTGAAAACTTAGTCATATGACTTATTGCATGAATATTGTCATAACCTGATGACTTGCTGCATAATTTAACACTATATATAAAGAGGATCGCCTGATAAATTGGCTTGACGATGACAATCTTGCTTCGGTGATTTTTTTAGATGGATGTGCAATACGTCATATATATATATATATGGTGCTACACACAAAAAAGATTAGAGGTTCATAAATTGTAAGATAAAAGTCGACTGGTTGACATCTATGCAGCATGATTTGTTCTTGTTGGAGAGTCAAATTCCATTGCAGTTCTCGGGTTATTAATGAGTTGCTCCGATGATAAAATTGAAGATGACATAAGGAAATCAACTAATTAATCACTTTCAAATTGAGTTAAACGTGTAACTTAACTTCATAAAATTACATAAAATTCAAAAACTTATTAATAATTAAATAACTGAAATCAAGGACGAGATAATAAATTAATAAATAAACAAATAAATAAATAATTAAATATGATAACAAACTTTAATTAATATAAATATAAATAAGATAATAAATTTTGATTGATACAAATAATATCCCGCATACAAAATTATCATAGCCAAAATTTATGAAATTAATTTCTTTTTATCATATAATGAATGATCAACGCTTTGAAATGTCAATCAATATCCATTCATCAAGTATCCACAAATAGGGGTGTTCATGAGTTAGGTCGGGTTTATCCAACTCGACTCAACCCGATAACTCATCGAGTTACAGAGGATGAACCCATGGTCGGGTTTGTGAAAGCATAAACCTGATGTCTAACCCGTCACATTGGGTCAGGTTGGATTAATCGGGTTATGTGGGTTGGACTAAACCTTTTTTGACAGTTTTCTTAAATTATTTGTCAAGATTTTGATTAGGCCCATATATGATTTAAAGCCAATATTATATACAAAATTAGGCACAGTGGCATAAATTAGGCCATATTATATACATCTACAAGAAAATCACAAATATTTGACTATTTTTAGCCGTCAAATATGACATTATTTGACGGTTTATGCATGTCATATATGTCACCGTCAAATATGATATTATTTGACAATTGGTCAAATGGTCAAATATCTACTGTAACATATTTGACTTCTCATTATGAGTCAAGTATATAACCCTGGGAACTCATCTTTGAACTATATTTGACTATTTTTCTGATAAATATTTGACAATAGTTGTCAAATTTTTGTAGATTTTTGTTTGCTATTAACCGTCAAGTATGTGGTGTGAAAACAATATTTGACTGTCTTTCGACCGACAAATATTATTTATTAATTTTTAAAAAAAATCATACTTGCCGTTTGGAAAACCGTCAAGTATGACGTTATTAGGGAATACATATATATATATATATATATATATTATGAATAAACACCATATTATATGTTGCAATCATACAAAACACAAATCCTAGTTGCAAAAAAACACTATTTCTCCTATGCATTCTTAATAGAAGCAATCGTTCACTTCCCATTAGGCTAAGTCAATCAACAAAATCAAATGTTCTCCTAATTACAAATGCACACCACTTCTGCCATGCAAACTCTGTAGTAACAAAATGTAATCAAATTTTCCTTAAATATCAAAAAAATTATAGAAATATTAAGTTCTTTAGTATTAATTTCTAGATGCATGTTAGCTACAAAATCATAAAAAGCAAAGTATTCTAGTTGCATAGAATCAACAAAATCAGATGTTTAATTTTCCCATGCATCCCTAACACAAGCAATCATGAATTGCTCGTCAGGCTAGGTCCAAAAAACCAACTCCCAAATGAAGGCGCATTCTAGCAAACAAAAACATGCATTCCCTATTGCATAGAATCAACAAATTCACATAAGCTCTCTAATGCATTCTTAACATAAACAATCATAAACTGCCTATTGGGCTATGTCCAAAAAACCAACTCCCAAACGAAACTGCATTCTAGCAAACACAAGCATGCAAACTCCCAAATGAAACTGCATTCCAACAAACACAAGCATGCAAAATAAATAAACATTTTGAAAAAATTAATTGTTTAAAATAGAAGAAGAGAATAATCAATATATGTGACTAGCATTTGGACACATAACCATTTGGAACAACTTTCTAGTATCACTGAGTGAACGAATGAAGACTAGCAAGCACATACATAATTAATGTAATTTTTTGCTAGGACACAAAGTAAA
Source organism: Boswellia sacra (assembly GCA_013180625.2). Lineage (NCBI taxonomy): Eukaryota > Viridiplantae > Streptophyta > Magnoliopsida > Sapindales > Burseraceae > Boswellia > Boswellia sacra. The sequence continues at coordinate 91,132 of SNVD02012387.1, read as the reverse complement.
GTATATTTATTAACTCAAAAAGAAGTTACAACAAGATTTACTAACCAGAAGAAGGCGCAGTCCTAGATCCTAAAATGATTTATAAGAGTTTGCAAATTAAATCTGAGTCAAAACATCAAGAGAACCCAAATCAAAACAAAAACATACATAACTAATGCATACATCCAAAACAACATGCGGTCATACACAAATCAGTCAACCTGGCAAGTCAAACCACATTTCCATTTCCTTGTAGGAGTTATTCGAGGGAATCCTTTCTATTCAAATAACTTTAAACACAAATATCCAAATAAAATATTGAAAATGTCAAAGGTAATACATCAACCATGCTAACCTTTTTCATGACTCTGGCTTGTGAGGATGACTGTATTAACTTCACTTGCTATTTTCAGTCTATGTGATATGTCCAAAAGGTCTCTAATAGGGTAGTTGGATGCATCTTCAAAAGCCAGTAATGCAACAGTTCTCTCCAACTCTTCGAAAAATCTTTGCTACAAAAAACTTAATTTTCTTATAAGCAAGTATCAGCATCAATAATAGGCCAAAATAAATCTCAAAGTGAACAATTATGGTAACTAATTGAGTTAGTTCATGAAGACAAAACAACAAAACTTGCGTATACTTTCAATAACAGAACTTAGTATCCAACCCACGTAACCAAAAATAAAGCTATTCAAACCAAGTATTACATTTTCTTCTCCCCTTTGTGCAAGCTCCTCCTGAGCAAACTCCAAAGCCTCTTCCACGTTTCCATTCCAAATTAATTCTATTAACCTCTGCTGTTAGAGATGGAAAAAAAGTTGTGGATTTGTATCCAAAATCTGCATACAAAATTTTCAAAGAAGAAAATGTAATTTTTTTCCTTGTTGTGAAAATGATGATCAAGAATCAAAGAAAATAATGTAAATTAGTTACTTCACCACAAAATTAACCTTTATACTGCAGAGTACTAGCCTTAAATTTTGGCCATTTGAAGAGTCAATGGAAAGTGCCGCTGTTCATGCCTTGATTTTTTTTTTCTAATTTTACCTTTCTAAATTAATTTCATAAATGATAGTCGACCCACTAACCAATCCATTCCTAAATCACACTACATAGTGCAGTAGAATATTCCCTGTGATTGCCTAACTTGGGCCAAAAAAAAGTTAGCTCTTGTAACTTATTCTGCTACTCACATACACCACTCCTTGAAGAGCTGAAGATACATTGCTGCAAAGGTTTCACAAGGTAGCAAATTCCTATAAGTAATAGCCAAATAATACTTAATATCTGGTAACATTTCAAAGATCCATTCTGGCATAAATTTGGAAATTCTACAGATTAATAGAATCTGTTTTACAATTTTGGAAGGAAGAAATATGAAAAACTTCCCTTATTTAAGGATTTATCCATCCAATTCCATTGAGTCATCCAGTCAATACAATTTCTATAGATAGCTTGAGTTAACTGATAAGTTCTATGGCAAAATGCCTATTGATACATTATTTATTGATCCATATCATATAATAAGTAAGTTACTAAAAGATTAAAATCCTTGAAATGTTATCGATGAGTTTGAAAGATTAATAAGTAAATTGTATGGCAATGTCTGCTGAAAGTTCTACCAGTGGACATTAGATTAGGTAGGTTATAATTGAGGTAATTAAGATTCTGATGTTTTGAAACTAGAAAGCAGCCAAATAAGAATGAATCAATTTAACATTGATATGAAATGTGGGGCAACAAGAGATGGTGCCAAGGAAGGGTCAACAGAATTGTAGACAACGAGCTTCAGAAACACATTGTGCACTAATTGCTTCTAAGAACTTTTCTATTCACAAGAATGGTAATAAACATTTAGAGAAGTCACAAAGTAAAATAATTAAATTGGGAAGTAAAACAAAAATTTAAAAATATTGAACCTGATATGAAGTAGTAGCTACTTCATTAAATCCTCCTCGTGAGTTATGCATACGAAACTGGCTGCAATTGAATTCAAATACATTCACATATAAACTAAAGGGCGAGAAAGAAAGCATAAGAGGGATGAGATGAGGAAACCTTCTTCTGTTTTTGCTTCTGCAATATGATGTTGCCACGGATGAAATTCAAGTCAGCTTTGGCGGTAGAAACGGTGTCGTTCTGGATCTACATAAGCGTAGCTCTCTTCAACTTCTTCCCTCCCAATGTAGTCTTCCTCGAAATCCCTTTGCCTATATAGGCCAATGGGAGTGCCATGTGTGTCGAGGTAGGATGGGCAGCCGTGGTGGAGGAGGCTGGGGATTCGGAGGGGGCGGACGTGGTAACTAAAGTGGTAGATTGATCGGCAGTGATGAGATCAATCAATGTGGTGCTGGAAGAGTTCTAAAATGAAATGAAATGCAAAGAGAAATGAAGTGAAAAAGAATTGGATCTGGGAAGGGAAGAGAATTGAATTCAGTTATTATTTTTAGTTACCGCCACGATTGCGTTGCAAATGGATGGGTAGTCAGTTGGGTTGGGTTGGGTTGGTTGGCTGATTGGATGGTTTGAGAAGAGACAGAGGAATTGGAAAAGGAGAAATTAAATTTATTAGCTTCATGAGTCAGTCAGAGTCAGAGACCAACATTCTCATCTCGTAACGCTCAAAATGCAGAGAAATAAAAAACCTTAACAAGTTGTAGAGGAATCAAATGAAAGTACAAAAATAATAGCCTAACAAATTGTAGAGAAATTAAACCTCGCTTGAAATCAGTGACGTGAGTAGCTAATTAATTGTTATTTAAAGCAATGGCTGTGTGAGCAGCTGATTCTGAGAGTTAGTAGGTGGCGTGAGCAAGGGATCGAGTGTTGGAGAGAAGAAGTGATTGAGTGGAAAACATTGAAGAAAGGTAGAGGACGATGAATGCAGAGTGATGAGTGATGGGAGGGAAAAGCATCGATTAATGAAAACTAAGAAGTGTGAAAGAGGAAAAGAAAGCGGCTAGGGAAAAATTAGAAGAGGGAAGCTAAAAAAGATAGAGGGAAATGGGGAATATATATAGAGTGGCATTTACGTAAATAAAATGAATGTCAATAGTGTCAAATAAATCAAAAAAGCAGGTTGACTTTTTATAACATCATCATGTTTGACTCTTTTTTTAAAAAACTCTCAAATATATTAAAGCTAATGTGTCAAATACTAGAAAATTTCTTGTAGTGACAAAATAAGCCCACTAAGACATAAATTTAAAACTTATCAAATCTTCAAAATTTCAAATGCTATAACAAACCCAAATAATAAACAAATATATGTATATGAATAATGTGTTCTTCTAGAACTGCCAAAATTATCATGTAAATAAATTAATAAGAATCTTGACCTGTTTTTTTAGAACTATCGAAATCATCATGCTTATGGACATATAAATAATAGGCAAATATATATATATGGATTTTAATTCCTTTGAAAAAATACCCAACATTGATCAAAGGCTTCAATAACCAAAACCCAAACAAACAATTTCAACAACAATGTCAAAGTCTACTTAAAATCAAAATCCAAGTCTGTAACACATAATTTTAGAGTCTACGACTCCAAAATATAAAATCATAGTAAACACATATTTATAGTCTACAAATTACAACAATCCAAGATTCCCATCAACTCTAGAATCTATAACCCAAAAATTACCCTCAGATTTGTCCTCTGCAACTCTTCCTAAAACCCAACAAAAAAGAAGTACCATGAGCATATATTTATAAATTCAATTCAGCAACAAAATGAATCGCTTTCAGCAACATTCATGACCAAAAGCAATCAATAAGCAACAACTCTTGAGAAATTGTGTGGGAAACTAAATTAAAACTCAAATCATAAAAGTCGATTACGTGTAGGAGCTATATGCTGGTCTCATAAAGAATACTAATCAATTAAGTTTTGATTAGGTGGGCTTTCACCGAAACACGCTCCAACTTCATTCCAATATTCTATGAACTCTTTCCTTTTGCTAATCATAATTAGTGCTTAACCAAATCGCATTCGACTTAAGTGTAAGACTTCTAAGTTTTAAGAGCTTTTGGAAGGTTGGTTGATTATAGAAGAACAAAAAACTCTAACACGGTACTTTTTGAGCAAAATTTTTAGTGGCAGATGGCAAAAACAAAGATTCGGTGAGGCAAGTTTAATGCAAAATAAGTTTGAGAATTATAGGAAAACCGAAAACTTACTACGTAACGGAAAATAAGGCTAGCATAGAAGGAGACCAAACACAAAGAAACAACAGTCAATCAACATGGAGGTGAGCTGTGACGTGGTGGAGATAGAGCTTGGTGGAGGAGCCATTTGACTCAGATAGTTGGAGTCTTTGATTTTGATTTAGGAATTAGGGATTGAGTTAGGGTATGCTTTAAAAAATGTGAATTTATATAATTGATCGGGTGTGGCAACATCCACTATAAGATTATGATTTAAATAATGGTATATTAATAATTTACCCTCTGAGGTTAAGCGAAAATATAAATTCCCCCTTACAAGATTTGAAATTATAAATTACCCCCTGATTTTTGAATTCTAACGTTAAATTAAACGGAAAAGGAGGAGAGAGAAAATTTTTTCACAATTTTACCAAAATTACCTCATGTTTAGTAATTTGATATTAACAATTTACCCCCTGAGATTAAGCAAAAATACAAATTCTCGCTGCACATTTTGAAATTGCAAATTATACTCTTATTTTTGAATTTCGGCATTAAATTAAGTGAAAAAAATAAGAGAGAGGATAATATATACTATTCGACCAAAATGTCCTTATATATATACAAACATCTTCCCTCACTTTTCTAAAATCACCTAAACACCCTGACCTTTCTTTTTTCTTCTGTCTCCCCTCTACTAGCAATCTCTACCACCTTTCCCTAGTGCTTTACCAGATCTTCCCCCCACACTACCATTGTCTAAGTGTGGCAATTTGAATCATGACACCCGAACATGACACGAATACGATGCAAACACGACACATGATTAATAAATGGGTCGAATTCATGTTGAGAGTGTTCAACACACCAACCAATTTAATGGTACGAATAGTTAAATATATCTTGTCAATCATTAACATGCAAGCTCATTTAATGATATAATTTTTACCTTATTACAACATATATTTTATGAAACTGAAAATTTTATATTGTAAAGTAAATTAATTTACATAAGAGTAAATTGTAATGATTTTAATAATTTTGTTATACTAACAGTTATTTATATTCTAAAAATAATTTTAATTGATATAAATATATAGAATATGATATACTATACATAATTAGATTAAACAATTAAGTAAACACGATTACAAGACGTGGGTGACACATTTAATAACCGTGTCGAATCCGCTTTTCATTTTTTGTGACGAACAATTAAGTAGGTCGCCACACATGACACGAATTGCCATCCCCACGATCGTCGTTTCCTTCTCTTCATTGGCAAAATTGCTTCCGTCACCAATTCCTCCTCTCTCTCCTCTACTAGAACTCGCCACTGCCCAATTTGGGTTTGTTAATTAAAGCTCGGATTAAATGGTGGGTTCAATTTGGTTCAAATTTACTTTTTATTATTTATTCAATAAAGTTTTAAATACTTTTAATTATTATTTTTTTATTATTATTATTGTTTTCATCATAATTTTTTAATTATTTTTATCCTCGGGGGGGAAAATTTGTATTTTTGTTTAACCTCAAGGGGTAAATTGTTAAATATCCCTTAATTTTATCGCACGAGTTTTATTTCTAATAATACCCCTACTCCATTTAACTTAACGTCAGAATTCAAAAATCATGGGACAATTTGTAATTTCAAATCTTGTAAGGGGGAATTTATATTTTTGCTTAATCTCGGGAGGTAAATTGTTAATATCCCTTAAATAATCATGTGATGACATGTAGTATGAAATAAATTTTTTTAAAAACAATATATGTCAGGTCGGGTTTCTCAGGTTTCAGAAAAGAATTAGATCATTAACCTGATCCTGAAAAATACGATGAATGAAAACCAATATCGGGTTTTTCTAAAACCAAACCCGATCTAAACCCGATTAATCTAATAAAATCCGATCAGACCAGATCGGAGGATCGGATATTTTTGCGTACCCCCATCCATAACGACCACAACTGCTAGCACTAAATATTCTTGAATGTCGTTAATTCTCTCTTAAAATATATCACATGGGATGTGATGGGAGCTTATTTATTTTAAGGTAATTAATTCTCTTCTTTTGTACTCGGAACACATGTCTGTCAATAACCCTTTTAATTTAAAATTTGACCTTAGAATCTAATGATTCTAAAACTTGTTGAATTGACATTAAAATTGTTACTTACGTACTCTTGTTTAAATTATTGGGTATGACCATATGAATATCATTTTATTAATATTAACATTTTAAGAATTAATTGATTATATAAGGATAATATTATTTATATAAATTAATGTGATATCTTTATATAATTATCATGTTTTATCTTAATTAATATAATTACTATTAATATATATTTTTTAATATAAATTTTTGATATAATTTGTTGACATAATTTTTTAGTTATTGATTTCATAAAATCTAATTATTGAAATTGAAAGTCAATAAAATATATTTAGTGCTACCAACTCATCAATTATCTTAACCATTAAGTTTTATAGATTAATGATTAAAAAAAATATATCTAATTTTATATAAAAAAATCTTGTACTAAAATATTTTCTTTATATATAATGATACTACATCATATCATATATTAATATTTATTTTTACATCTATTATTTTAGGACCAAAATAGAAAAAAAAGACCGACCAAAAAATAACATAATGATTAATTAATAAATTTAAATTTTCAACTTTGAAATGTCAATCAATATCCATCCGTTATGTATCCACAACTACCGAGAATAGCTACAGTACAATATTGTGTACACACATGACACAACTGCTGTTTTAACAAAAAAAGAGCGATGAAAAAGTTATAAAAGCAGCCGCCGTCGGCTGCGCTTTAGCCATCCCGCGACCACCTGAATGACTACCAGCAAATTTTCCATAATGTCATTAATTCTCTCCTAAAATGATGGCTGCTGATTTTCTTTGATGTCATTAATTTTCTCTTAAAATATCTTTTGTTCTTGGAGCAGCAAAAGCCATATATTACAAGCGACGGCATCCGACAACAGGTGGCTTCTCTCTTGAAAGTAAATGTGTGGTACAGCCGTTATATTATAGTAGTCGGTCCAGATCGATCGTGTTATGTGAATATATTATATTGATGTAATACATACATAATGCTCTGTGCTTGTATTTACTATAATGCAACAGTTGTATCACATATTTACTCTCGTTTTGAACAGAAACCTTAGACATTGGAATGGAGATTTATAAGGTGGGACACGTTGGTATAACACTTCAAACAATATTTAAGGGTAGAACTACAACCAACTAATCATGATGATTTATTCAACTAATTTTATCTAAATCTTTTAAAATATATACAAGTGAATTTTTTTTATTGATGAATGATTAAACGTTTATTTATTTTCTTATTATCAATATGTTTTTATAATAATAAATTACAACGTTTTCAAAAATAATGAGTTAGAAAACAGATGAGAAAGAGATCCTTGTCCAAAACAAAAAGTATTCACACATTCTTTTCTTAGATATACTTATTATTTAAAATTTGAATAATTTAACATTTTAAGTATATTCATTATTTTAAAATTTGACTATTGAAAAAAAATTATATAAGATAGACTATTTAGGTCACTAAACTCATTTTTATGAGTCTATATAATTAAATATTGATATATTACTATGGGTAGTTACTAAAATCACACTTTAACTGAAAAGATGGATTGAAAAGGAGAAAATAAAATCAGTACTGAAAACTGAAATTTTGTTTGTATTTAACACATATGTGATATAATACGAACGGTAAAACATACCATATCAATATAATAAAATTCACAACATCGAGGCTCACCTAATTATTGCCCATTTCGTATCTAATCAGCCAACAAATTTAAACTGAAACAAAACCAAAATGCAAATCGCATTGACTAGTTTGGATCGGTTTCCAGACATAAAGATGAACTGATCGATTGGTTCGGTTCATATTTCAGTAGACTTTGGGTTTAGTGAACCGATGAAATGAACCAAACCGCTGTTATGATCAGTTGAAACTGAAAATAACCATATGGCACTACCATGTATATACCTAGACAAGGGGGAAAGCTCCCATAGGCCTTCCCCACTAGATTACATTTAACCCTATCCCTAAAAGACATGAAATGCAATTTTCTTCCCAGCCAATGCTTCTCTTCCTAGCTGCCTGTGTTCTCAACTCTCATCCCCAACCAAAATTCATGACCTCTCCTCTCACCACTGACCATTGCTCTATTTATTTCGGTACCAGAAAGTTTTGAGGTTCTTCATATGATTTATGTTGTTCCACTTTACTAAATCTTTAGATTACTATAGAAACCACAATCTATCTTCTTCCCAATGTGAAATAACAACTTTTTGGTTAGAAGTCACACTGATTAACCGAACTGAAGGTACAGTGTTATTTGGTTTCACCATCGGTTTGGTGAGGTTGAAAGAGTCAAGAAACTTCAGTCTAGTTTGGGCTTAAGCTGAATGGCATCGACTGGTTCCCAGTCTTAATCTCTATTGAAATGTAACGGAAAAATTCCATTGACACCCGGTTAGATGTTCTCCACTTATGGGATAGTAACATTAAACCCCAAAAATCGACAGTTTTTTTTTTTTTTTTTTGGTTATCTATAAAATAATATAGTAATAGAAAACTATAGATAAACTATGCACAAATTAAAAAGATCTGTATTAGAATTTTCTCTGATCTTCTTTTCTATTTTCCGACTAAATTTTCTTCTTAATCAAACATGGCTAAACAAGATGGTAGTATCATAGAACCCAACAGCCCCAAGAATCCAAACCTTCAATCTCAAGCCAACAGTCTCAACCCCTCAACTAAGCAATCCTCAAACTGTCAACTAGCAAACAACAATCAGAGGCCTCAAACCGTCCCTCGAACCACAAATATAGGCAATCCATGAATCTCAATCACAAGTTAAGTCAAAAAACGAAGCAGCGAAAATGAGGTGAAAGGCAGCGACTGGCTTTTGCAATGTGGTGTGTTCTAGTGGGAATGAGGGAATGGTTGATCGACGGTAAGAGTATCAGGTTGCGGGATGGTAATGGTAGGGATGGCTCCTTGAATAGGGTGTTGGTGGCATGTAGTTGCGGGGAGAGAAACCAAGAAAAGAAAAAGAAAACTTAGAGCAAATTGTTTGTGTAAGTTTTAATTAGGATTGTTGATTTAAAACTGCATGTTTGTTTAGTTTAATTAGGATTATTGTTTATATTTGTTTTGACATTTAGTTTAATGAGAGATATCGTATGTTTTTCTTTTTAATATTAGTCAAGTTGAGGGCCAATTGTTTTTTTATTTGAAATCTAGATTTAACTTAAATTTGAGTAGGTTTGAATATAAAAATCTGAATGATATGTTTGCTTTTTTATTTACTAATATATGATTCTAAGTCTTTAAGTTGTTTGTTTTTTTAAGATTAAAAATGTCTTCAAACTATTGAATTGACACATATACCTTTATTAAGTTTGATATGTACAAACATATATTTTATATTTACAAGTTATATAAGCGTATACATATAAAAATTTAATAAAGTTAAAATTGAATTATGTAAGTGATTGGTAAAAGGTGATATATTTTTAATTTATTTTCTAAAAATGATGAGAAAAATTTGAAAATAAAAAATACATAAAAATAATGATGTAATTTTATAATATGAATGAGATAACTGTAACAATATATTAATAATTACAGAATTAAAAAAATTATTGATAGTATAGGTAATAGGTTAGATGAGTGAACTACAATAAAAAAATGTTTATACAAAATAGGTAAGGATACAAATAATTAAGAAAATTTAGGAAATAAATAAAAAAATATGCATCTAGATGTTTTTACTTCCAGATAAAAGCTAAAGATTTTAGCTTTTTATATTCAGATGATTTTATCTTATTCTCAAACTTAAGTTAGAAATCATTCAACTTAAAATATTTTATCTTTTTCTATTCAGATAATTTTATCTTATTCTCAAACTTAAGTTAGAAATCATTCAACTTAAAATATTTGAATGATTGAGCATATATTTTTTTATTTTAATATCTGAATTGAAATGTCTAAAAACTAATGATTTTACGCATATATCATTATTTATATATTTTATTTTCTTTTGTGATTTTATTTCACATAATAAAAATATTTGCATACCAAAATTTATTATGAATTTAATTTATTTAAATGTGTATACTTGGGTAAAGAACTATTTTCCCAAAAGAATTTGATTTATAAATGAGCTAAATGACAATAAAAGTAGTTTTAAAAATATATAGAGAATCATAATATAAAATTAGAAATAAATAATAATTTTTAAAATTAAAATATTAGGCTATATATAAATTGATCATAAATGAATTTTATAAGGACATTTAAGATAATTAAAGAAGTAATAAATTATTCAGACATTTGTATTCAGATAAAAGTTAAAGTTTTTACCTTTTTTCATTCAGATGAAAATAGCTTAGATTAAGTCTTAAGTTAAAAAATCAAGTATCACAAAATTTCCTAAAGTCTGAGATTAAATTAAATTAAGACTTCAGACAAAAAAAAAATCTGCCACCAAATTTTTATATTCAGATCTATTCAGATTTTAGTTTAATTCAGACTTATTTAAATTTCATATAAAAATATAATTACCTCTAAGTCATATTCAGTTTTCAGATGTAAAAACAATAAGTCCTTAAATTTTTGTTAACCCATGATTATTTTAATTATTATTTTAATTTTTATATAAACTTCTATGATTTTCATATGGATGGAATTATTTACACCATAAAATCCACTATCTATACCCATAATCTCATAAAATTATTTATCACAAAAATATCTCTAAACTAAATTTTCAAAAACATGAAATAATAAATCAAATTAGATTGAAATAAAATAGAACTCTATAAATCTTAATGCTAATATCTTAAAATTAACATTTTCAATCCACGTCTTTGTAGGTTTTAGGAACTATATTCATGAAATTAATAAATTTTTAATTAATTATTACGCGATCTTCATATCCAAGAGACTGTGAGACTGTGGAAGGGTTGCTTTAGCACGAGAAAAAAACATATTAAAATCTATGCGCCAGTACTCATTTATTGTTCGTTGCTGAGAGAGAGTGACGGTAAGAGTTTACCATACTTTCCACGTTTTGAAGGAATCCAACCTGCAGTTTAACGTACACTTGACTAGAATTAGCCGATCGATGGCTCAACACCATATAATTTCTTTGCAACAAAGAAAACAAAACGGGTCAGTCTACAGTATACACAGTACGACTGATTTTTTTCAGAATAAATGTTGTAAATACAGTAAAATTACAGTGTAAAACAGTATGTTACAGTATAAAACAGTGAGATACAGTGTAAAACAGTGGCTACAGTATCAATCACCAATAGGAAAACGATCCTTAGTAAGGATAGCCCATACAAAATCACCCACATCAAACTCTTACCACATGCCGTTTTGAATCATCACGAGCCTTATACTTAACAGTAGGAGCCACCAAATTATCATAGACTTGTTGGTGAACATTTTTAACTTGAGAAATAAAGTCATCAGCCTTGGGATGAACACAAGACATATTAGGAGCCATAGCAAGATCAAGAGGACAGCGGTGCACAAAACCATACAGTACTTTGAAAGGACAAAACCTAGTACTAGGATTGATAGCATGGTTATGGGCAAATTTAGCTTGAAATAATTTTTGATCCCATGACTTCAAACAACCAAACTCCTCAGCAAATTCCCTAAAGATCCGTTAACAACCTCAGTTTACCCATCAGTTTGTGGATGATAGGCACTACTAAAATCTAGATTATCAAATAACGCCGAAGACTCCTCGAAAAATGCCTAAGAAAATGAGTATCACGTAAGCAGATCATGAAGTTTATATACTTCTAGGAAATATAATTGAGCCACATGAATTGCATCTATCATCTTCTTACATGGAAAAAAATGCGCCATCTTAGAAACTTGGTCTACCATCACAAAAATAGAATCATTACTCACTGAGTGTGTGGCAATCCCAACACAAAATCCATGCTCACATCTCACCAAGGTTGAGTCGAAATAGGTAGTGGACGATACAACCTCGCATTAGTATCTGGCTTTTTCGATGTTTGACAAGCAACAAACCTGTTGACAAACCTATCCATTTCTTTTTGCATCAATGGCCAAAATTAATTTTCAGCAACTAGAGCATAAGTTCTATTAGGTCCCATATGACCCTCACAATGTAAATCAGTAATGATCTTAAGACAGACTACATACAGGCACACACAACCGATTTCCTTTGAAAAGAAACTCATCTTGCCAATGAAATTCAACACAACCACCTTCTTCTATCTTAAAATCACCATAGAAGAAAGGATCACTCTCATCACTCTCATATAAGTCAAGAAAGGAATCAAAGCCAAGTACCTCAATTTTCATGATTGTAAGCAAGTTGTTGCGACGACTCAATGCATTCACCACACTATCTGTAACACCCGCCTTACACTTGATAACAAAAAGTGAATTGTTGCAAATAAGCTATCCATGAAGCATTTCTAGTGAACACTTTGTCTTGACTATTAGATGGCAGTGTCATGATCACTATACAACATGAACTCTTTATGAATTAGATAATGTCGCCAATACCTCACCGCTTGAACAATGGCATAGAATTCCACATTATAAGTGTTATATCTTGCTCTTGGACTGGATAACCTCGCACTAAAATATGCCATCGGTTGTCTATTTTGGTTCAACACAACCTTAATACCCACCTTGGAAACGTCACAATGCAACTTAAATATAAGAGAAAAGTCGGGTAACACTAGGACAAGTGCAGACATCGACTTCTTCTTGATCTCTTCAAAGGCTTTGCTTGCTTCTTCACTCTAACTAAACTCGTCAGCCTTCATGCAGTCTGTAATCGATGCCATAATGCTACTGAAATATAGAATAAAATGCCTATGGAATGATGCTAAGCCATGGAAGCTTCGCACCTTCATTATAATCTTCAGTCTTGTCCACTTTCTCACTGTTTCCACCTTTAAATTATCCATTGCCACTCCATCTTAGAGACAATATACCCCAAAAACAAAATTTGCTATATTAAGAATTTAGACTTCTTCACCGCCATAAAAAATTTATCCCTCCGTAGGACTCCAAGAATCTCTCAAAGATATTGAAGATTCAAATCATAGTTAGCACTATAAATCAAAATATCATCAAAATAAACCACCACAAATTCACTAATGAATGAATGAAGTGCTTGGTTCATGATACACACAAAGGTGCTTGGCGCATTAGACAACCCGGATGAAATAACCAGCCACTCCATAGCCCCTCCTCAGTCTTGAAAGAGGTTTTCCACTTGTCTTGAGGCCTAATACGAATTTGATGGTAGCCACTCTTTAAATCTATCTTGTTAAAAATTGTTGCACCACCCAATTGATCAAGTAAATCATCCAACCTCGAAATTGGGAATCCATATATCACCTTTATTTTGTTTATTGCCTTACTGTCCACACATATTCACCAGGTTCCATCTTTCTTAGGTGTTAGCAAGGTAGAGACACACATGAACTCAAGGTCTCTCAGATATATTTGTAGCTCCTCTATTTGTTGCCTCAACTCTTTGTGTTCCTTTAGACTCATCCAATAATTAATGTGGTCTATTAGGAAGGACAGCCCCTAGAAATAAGTCAATTTGATGTTAAATATCACATAAAGGCGGTAGTCCATTTGGTAAATCTTTGGAAAATGATAAACACTTAAATATGTATGTTTAATAGGAGTTTAATCCATTATATTAAACTAATGGTGTTACTAAATTCCTTAACTTAAACATGTTTATAGTTTTATCTTAATTTCAATTTTGGTTGTAGGGTTGATAAAATGGGCATAACTTTCTATTTATAGATCAGAATGATGCAAACCTTGGTTTTGTGAAGGCTGATTTAATTGTCCACAAAATTGTGTTTCACAAGAATCAAGAAATTCGGCCGTTTAGTGGAAAAAAATGGGCTTGAATAAATTCATCGGTAGTCTTGACCTAGCCTGAACATGTCTCCGTATTTTGATCGTATCTCTTGTAATATGTATCTAAATCATATGATTCAAAGTGTTTTAGAAAGCTGAGAGAAATATTTATAACTGTCATGAAGATATGTTGTCAAAATTGTTAATATTTCGATGACAAAATTGATGGTCAAAGTCGGTGCACGTGATTATCTAAATTGTCAACAATTGCTCCTTTGTAATTTGATAATTTTGTTCCTCAATTGTATCTATAAATAGATGAAGTTGTGACCCAAAAAGGCATCATACTCTTTGCTAAGATCTCTTAACCATTGTATTTTCTCTCTTGTGTTTTTTTCTTTTAATATTGTTAATAAATCTTTTTCTTCTTGCAATTTATTTTCTTTATTGTATAATGTTTCACTAATTTCTCTTTTGCTAAGGTGATGAGGTGAAACCTTTGATACAAGAATAAGGATTCTCTAACCCTTTGATATGTGCTTAAAGATTGTTGATTTTAAATATTTTATGTTTATTTTCTTAATCAATGTTGACACCACTAATAAAGTAGAGGTCTTGATCTAAGTAGACAATCCTTGGCACATCAAATGCTTAGATCCTTTTTAGATGTCATAAGATTCTTCCTTACCAATACAAGTCGAGTTAGAAGCCTTGATTTATTGTACACATATAGTGATTGGCACATAGAATGCTTAAACCCATTTACAAGAGTAGTATAAATATTGGTAATGAAGAACATATAATTCTTATAAATAAAAATGGGCTCAAATGACATACCTTCCAATACCTTCCAATTGGAACATCCTTGATGATTGGATTCTAATTGAGTTATAAATGTGTTAGTTATCTTTATTTGATATGTCAAGGATGGATCCCTTAACTTTAGCTTTCATTCTCACTAAGATAATTTCCTTTGCTTATGTATTTCATTTATTCTCACTTGTTGTTTATGAATTTGTCTTTTCATTTGCTATGATAGATTTTACCACTTATTTCTATGCTCGGTTTTACCCCCTCTTATTTTTGTTTTATATTGAATGGTCAATTATTTCGCTTACCATCTTTATTTATTATTTGTTCACATCATATTGTTATTTAATTGAATTATTCACACTACAACAAAATAAATTTTTTACTGCGTCTATTTACTGCGGGCCTCTAAAATCGCAGTAAAATTAAAATTTTACGACGGGCCATGAAGCCCGTAGTAGATGTTATAAACTTTACTACGGTTTCGAAGGCCCGCAGTAAAGGGCTGTAATATAATTAAATTTTTTTTTATTTTGCCCCATTCCCCCGCTTCTTACTAACTTTTCAATCCCTAATTCTCTAAGCGATCTCCATCTCCCATCCTCTTCTTTGAATATGAAACGCCCTTTCGATGAACCCCTCAACAACCCCAACCCTGCCACCTCCAAACCCGTCTTCTTGACCAAAGTCCAACGCGAAGAATTAGCCCTGAAACGCCGCCAAGAAAAAATTGCCCAGCAACGTCACCGCCAAGACCAACACCTCTCTCTTAGCCAAAACCCCACTACCAGGCCCTCCTCCGACTCCCGCGACCGTCACCGCCGGGACCGCGAGCGAAAGCGAGAGAGGGAGCGGGAAGAAGAAGCGAAAGCGAGGGACCGTGCGCGGTTGGAGAAGTCGATTGAGCAGGACAGAGAAAGAGAGCTCAAAGCCATTGAAGAGCAGTATCTCGGATCGAAGAAACCCAAGAAGCGAGTGATAAAGCCGAGCGAGAAGTTTAGGTTTTCGTTTGATTGGTTGAGTTGGAATTCTTTCCCATTTCTTTTTGATGAAAAAACATGATAAATTGTTGTAATGCTATTTCACTACTCTTTCCTTTTATTTCGTTGGTTGTGTTATGTCTATGAGTAAGCAAAAGCTTAATATGGCATCTGTGGTAATTTAAGATCTCAATTTTCTGTTCTTGTATATATGTTCTTGGCTGCAGGGTTTTTCATGCACAACCATTATCGAAGGCACAAGTAGTAGCAGGGAAAAACAAGGTAATAACTTTAAAAGAGCTATGTTCCTTTAAATATTTTCATTTCTGGAATCTTTCTGGTGAAACTACACCAATTAATCTGAACATTGTTATTTTTCAGCTCCTAGTGGTTGATGATGGGCTACTGGCTATAAAGAAAGGTAGAGCACTAAAGAAAGCAGTAGAAGCTCAAAAGAAGTTATCTAAAGATTCAAGACTTGATACTGTAATAATGATTAGCTCTGATGAAGAAGAAAACGTTAAGCAGTCAAAAGAAAGGCAGAGCTCTGAAGATTATGGTTTCACTAACTGAGATTATTTATAATTTATAAGAGTTGTTTATTGGAGGACATCTGAAATTATTTGTGATTTCTTCTGGTTTAAAAAGTGAGTATCCTCTTTTAACTCATGCTCTGTCTCTATGTCTTGTGTATTCTTTCCATCTTGCAAAGGTACATAGTTGTGCTCTGGGCTGTGTATTTCATGTATGTTATGGTGCGCTAGCATTTTTATGTTGTATATAGGTTAATAATCTCTAAACATGCAACTAAATCTTTAGTTATGCCTAATTGTGAAATATTTGCTAATGTCTCATGAAGGATGCTTTCTTCACTCTTGAATATGCATGGAAATTGAGTTACTATAGCATTAACAAGTCCTTTGACACTATATGCCTTTTCTTTGCATTTGTAGTTTTTTTAAATTATTGTATGGAATAGAGAATAGTGATATATGACTTGAAATTTATATTCCTTAGTGTTCATGCATTGTAGTGAAATTTATATTGAATATGTGCATGCATTTGATAACATTTTATGAATCGTATGTACTTGCTTGGGTATATTACCTTATAACTGCTTTTGTTGATGAACATGAGTATTTGATTACGTGGATTTCATAAATGAATTAGAATTTAGATATAAATTAAGTCTTATAATAATTTAGATAAGAGTATTGAGAGAATTAACTGTTGTTCAGAGGAAGATAGCGGATCTGCAAGTCGAACTTCAAGGTCAAAAGGTCAGTGTGTTCTGATAATGCATTAGAGTGGTATTTCATTGAGAAAGAAACTGGAAAGTCATTTCTTTGTAACTCAGTTTTTCATGATTTGAATATCAAAACTTGTAGGATGATAAAAACGTGGCGCATTTGACGCATGTGAGTGAAATGGAAAAGAAGATTGAAACTTTAGCAAGGATTACTACTATATTGAAAGATGTTATCCAGAATAAGAAAATATATCTAATACTTTATGTACTGGCTTCTTACTTGAATATGATGAGTTTGATGTATTTGGCGATAGAGGCTGTTGCTCCATTCTTGAGTTATTATATATGCACCCTTGTAATACATGACTTTAGTACATGCACACACTTACATGAATGCGCACAGAAGAAACTTATAGACATGATTGTTGTCGTCTCGGCACTGGTTCATAAAATTGCTATAGTGTTAGGATACTATGTGCTTGATTTTGTTATTGCTAAATATTACTAAGTTTTCAATTTTAGATGTGTGGAACATTGCTATATGCTCTTCAAGAATTTTGATGTGTCTTTTTGGAATATCTCTGAGTCATCTATATGCTATAGAAATGGCGTTAATCTTGAAAGTTGAAAAATTGACTTGTAGTGGCCATTAAAAATGATTTTGCCTTGTTGAGAAATTTGATATATTCTTGCCTGCATATTCCATTTGATGTCATACATATTATGGCTTCCGTCTATGTTGTATAACGTTTCTTTCTGTAATTGATAAATGACATCAGGATCGCATTATAGCTCGTCTTCAACAACCCTATTCACTAGATTGCATTCCTGTGGAAGCAGAATATCAGGTTTGTTTCCTGTAGAAGCATGCTTTCTTTTAAATGGGTTGAAATCTGTGGACATAGTGGAACTTGCTTTTGACTTGGACTAATATAAATTCATGAATTCATATTTTTGTTTAGAAGAAAAATGCTAGAACATCTACATCCAATAAGTGGCATGCTAAACAAACGTGCAATTTACACTACAATATAAGCAGAGAAATCTATGCATCTGGCTTTAATTGCTTTATGTAATATTTAAGGGCATCTTTTGGTTGGATCTGCACAGAAACATTTTTCAGAATTACTGATGAAAGCTGCTAGTGATTATGGAGCTTTGACAGCATCAGTTGCAGATTTCCAATGGAGTCAGAACTTTAAGGAGCCTCCTTCAGTTTGGCGGGTATGTTATGCAGTCTTTGATTTTTCCCTACCAAAGAATGCCATATTGTGAATCTTTAATCTTTGGCATATTTTTGTTCCATTATTACATCTAAGCTTTGCTCATTAATTTTCAGTTTCAACTGAGTGAACCCTGATATAGATTATCCATATGATGTAAATTGCTAATATTCAAGGGAGATTTTTAGATTTCAGAGTCCGCATACTCTTTTTTATTGTCTAATTTTCTTGGCTTGGATACTAGTGCTTTTGGTGTCAATAGCCTCAGAAAATAATGATGATAAAGTATTGAATTTGAAGCATCCTTTGAAAGGGATTTAGTAAGTGTGATAATCAAACAAAATATTGTATATGTGCAATTTCTGTGAGGTTTCTGGAAATATCAGTGCTCTTTCATGAAGTAAGTCAGCTTTTGTGAAACCTTAATTTGTGACACGATTTTTTAATTCTTGAGGATGTTCCTGATTTGAGTTACTGTCCACTTTATGCGTTATTTATTCAAATTTGATGCTTTATTGTCCATATGGTTACAAATTTTATTATTTATGTATTTATTATTATTTCTTTTTTAAAATTTGATGAGCTCAGGTCATATGTTTGGGGATTTTATACTACTGGCAGAGGAAGCAGTGGAGGAAGCTGGGGATTTAATTAGGACTTTAACGGCCCGTGGTAAAAAATTTCACCACACCATATTTTTTACGGCAGGCCTGCAGCCCGCGGTAAAAGCCCTTTTACTACTGGCCAAAACCGCGGTAAAAAGTTAAAATGATCTTTACGGCGCCATTTTATACGGCGGGCTTAAACCGCCGTAGGCCCACCGTAGAAGGCCTTTTACCTCGGTTTCGGCCTGCGGCAAAAGGCCCAATTTCTTGTAGTGTCATATCATATTTTCTTATTCTTGGTTTGTACCGCTAAATCTCCTTCCTTGTGGATTAACCCCGATCTTGCCAGGTTTATTACTTCAACATTTCTACATTTGGGATATAATCGTATTTTTGGATGTGTCGGGAAACACATCATAAAACTCCTCAATCAATAGCTCAACCGATTTAGGTGCAGCCATGTCCACACTGACTATTTTTCCCAACAAAACAAATACCAGCCTACTATCACTTATCTCCCTCTCATACTTTGCCATAGTTAACAAATTGTTGTTGCTCCCTAATGCACCATGATGAGGTTTGATTGTAGCGTCTTTCCTCTAAGAGTGCAACACAATCTTTCTCACGTTGAATGTAAAGCTATAGGTGTTCAAACTCCTATCATGAATCACGTATCGATCATATTGCCAAGGTTGCCCTAACAAAAAATGACATGCATCGATGACAATCACATCACACCTAACCTCATCCTTATAGTGATTGCCAATTGAGAATGACAACAACACCCGCTTATTAACAGACAATACATTTTCCTTCTTCAACCACACTAATTTATACGAATTAGGATGATTTTTTGTTTTGAGCCCTAATTTTCACACAACCTTCTCGAATATTATTTTCTCGCAATTACTACCCAAATCAATAACAAAATGACACACCTTACCCCATATGATACATGTAGAGAGGAAAATATTACTTCATAGCCAATCCTCTTCCTTTCTCTTAGGTGCCTAGCACACGCTGCTCACAACTAGCAAAGAACCCTCATCTCTATCAACTACTTTCTCCTTTAAATCCTCCATGTTAAAGGATGGATTTTCATGCGTACAGTAATCTCGAAATCATCTCCTTCAATAAATAACCCATTTCTGGCTCCTACACTCCTGCCTGTGACCAACCTCACTGCATTTAGAACAATACAAACCTCCTCCACTTAGTTTACTTCTTTGTGGTGTCATAACAAATTTTCTGGATTATTACTAACAACTTGATTATTTTCACTACCATTACTACTACCAAAACGACTACTATTATTATTTCCCCACATACTACCATTTTTACGCAAAAATTGTTTCTCTAAATTTAAGCCCTTTTATATTCATCAACAACATTCATCAAATCAAACAAATTCAAAAAATTTTGAAATTCAACCCTCATACCTCTAACGTATCTTGCTAATAGTTGCTCATCAATTTCATGGACAATATTTTTGGCCAACATGTCATGAAATTCTATAGTATAATCCTTCACACTTCAGTTGTCCTGACATAAAATCTAGAACTTCGTGTACATGGTGTGTTGATAATTATATGGAAAAAACTAACTTCGCATCTATTTCTTCATCATCTCTTATGAAGTAATTTTAGCCTTTCCCAACCTTTCCTGCTGGAATTTCAATTTCTACCACCATTAAGAAGCCCATGCCCTCAATCTCATTGCTACAAAAGGCACCTGCTTGTTGTTAGGAACCCCTTTGTAATCATTTTTTCTATCGCACTTAAAAAATCTAAAAACTCGTCAGGTTGTATTCCTCATTGAAACAATAGAAGATTAATGAGTATACCTGCCGCCCATAGCTTGGATTCATACTGTCTTAAACTAAATGGATTATCCATGTCCTTCTCATCATCACTCACATCTTCACGTGCTTTAGACATCGCCATAAAACCGCTCCCACTTGTAGATCCTAAACCTTTGTTCAACCGAGCCGTCAACTCTACTAACTATTGCATAAATGTCTCAATTCGTTGCCTCAGTCACACATTCTCCTCATGCAAATTAACATCTTCCATCCTAACGGCGCGATTAGTCTATTTTGGAAGCATAATCACTTACAGGAATATAACCGCACTTTGATACCAATTGATGCAACGAAGTATTAAACAAAAGAAAATAAACTTGCAAAATCAAGCAACCTTCCAAGAATATGCTAATCCCGCAAGACTATTGAATTGCTAGGCATCACAATCATGCGACTTCACAAGATATCACAATAATCATGGAAATTGAGAGAAATTCAAATTTTTCATTCAATGCCCAAATGTCACAAGAGCTAGCTCTATACCAAAGAGAAAATAAGGTTTAAATAAGAGTCCCCAAAAAAAATAGGATAACAAACCAACTAGGAAACATAGACCTAAACTAGGCAAGTAGAATAATTCTACTTTAATAAGGAAAAGAAATAAAAATAAAAGGAATTGAATTAAAAGTCAATTCCAAAATAAATAAGAAAATTTATTATTCCAAAAAAAATAATAATTCTACTTTAACTTGGGCTCTATCAACCTTGTGCCGAGGCATTGGTTCGTTTACGCAAACACCCCCTACATTAGAAAGTCGTGGGGTAGTGAGGATATGGACTGGATTTGCCTAACCTCCAATCATGATTGTATTTGTTGTTGACATTACTTATGCTTTTCAATCCACAGGCTCTAGAAGGGTATGGTGTTTTCCATGAACACTTCTAGTGAGTCCATAATGATGTTTATCATCATTAAAACGATTCTCTAGTGGTCATAGGTAATAAAACTTGGTGATGGCAGCTAGGTGGCTAGATTTTTGGAATTAGATGTTTTGGTTAAATCCCTACCATGAATGGACTGAAGGAGGAAGAAAATGATTGGAGAGGTAAAGATGGGAACTGAAAATGGTTAGGGGTGCATAGACTTTTTATATTTCTATTAGAATTCAAACTAATGGTCCACTAATTTTAGGAAAACTTAGAGGTGTTTTTTTTTAAAGAGGCAAACCTTGTTTCTATCTCATAATAGCCCAAAACTCGGGTAGTTCTCTCTCTCTCTCTCTCTCTCTCTCTCTCTCTCTCTCTATATATATATATATATATATATATATATAATATATATATATATATATATATATATATATATATATAAGCATTGCTTGCCTCAATTGGGATCGTTGATCATCAATTTGCACGTATGAGGGGTCTTAAAGGAGGAGCTAATGGTGAAGCAGGCTCATCTTTTGCCTGGATCATATCATTGATCACCTCTCGAGGGAATGGCTGGACCTTGGTAGACTTTGTTACTTCACTGGATTTTCCTTTCCTCAGGGAGACGGTGAAGAAAATGGGAGCTGTGGTACATTTTTATTGTCTTCACTTTTTTCATCCATTTGCGTTCCTTGATCCATAGAAAATATTTTGAGCACTTGCATGCATTTTAATAGTACTATGTTGAGTAGTTTGGTTGATGTTACGGAGGATTACTAACTTACTGGTTTTATGATGCATTTCTAGCTATACACATCATGAACAAGTAGAAAATTTTTAAGTCCAGTCTTGGATCTATAAGAAAGTACGCATGCATCTCAAGTTTGTTGTAGAAAACAAGACAAAATGTTTATTGGATATTTTCAACTCTCTCTTTCTGGTTCATATTGTTCTATTGGTAATGATAAATTAAGATGATAGATGGAGGTTGCACAATCATATAATTTGTGAGATTAACTTGGATTTTATTAAAAAGAAAAAAAAAGTCAAGCAATAAGCAAAGATCACTTTCATGTTAGGAGTAAGCAATAAGCAAAGATCACTTTCATGTTAGGAGTTTACTTGCAATTTTTTGGCTGCCATATTCTAACCAGTAATGAGTCAACAGACATAAAATAGTAAAATTTGTTGGGTCAGCGGGTTTTTGTAACAAAAGAACTTATCATTTAAAAAAAGCAAAACCAAAACAATATGAGTTTTAAGTTCCTTGGTAGAGTTTTCAAGAATTAGTTTTCAAAATGCAATTTTAATGTAATTGATATCAAACCAAAGATTGCTACCAAAGGTCAGTGATTTGAAGTGTTTGGCTCTTGATTTTAAATCCTTTTGTAAAGGGTTTTTCAATCTATTTCTATTAGCAACAAATCTTGCACAATATAGATTTAAATCTTTTATTGAATGAAAAATCCATGTTTAGCCTTTTCTGTTTTTTGTATAATAAATTCTTAATATTAGCTTTGTTGGTTTCAACATGTCACAATCTTGCATGTGCCATGCACATGATAATTTTGGACCAACTTGTGATAAAACATTGTGTTATATTATTTCTTATTTTTCTGTTTCTAAAAGTTTATTTTAGGCAGTATTTGATTCATATTGAATATCTCTTTAGATTAGGACATTATTGATGTTTCCTAGTTAAATTAAGAGTATATTTATTTGTGTCCTATTTTATTTAAGAAATTACTTATATCACTTCCTAAATTATTGTTCTTTGCCCTAATTGAGTTTGATTAAGATTCTACAAGATTTTAGAGGAGCAACGCAATCAGATGTCACCCTATATATAATGTTATTTTACATAACTTATATAGAAGTTTGTATATCACGACATTTCAAGAATTAGAGGAGAGCTTCAACGCAAATTTGAATGCTTCTATGATTTTGTTTTATGAGTGTTTTATTCATGTATGAAAGGTTATGATCGTGCATGAATTTTAGTTGGGTTTGTCTGACTTAGTATACACTTGAGAGAACCTGCAAGTGAAGTGTTTATGTAATTTAGTGTCAGACATTGTCTTATATTTTACTTAATAGTATGTTGTTAAGTTGTTAGCGACAGAGAGTGGGCAGTGTCACTAGAATTTAAGATCTTGTCAGGATTCTATTTTACAAAGATTAGGTCAGTGTGTGAGAGTGAGTCAGCACTGTAAATGATCCTAAAGATTGTACAAATAAAAACTTAGTGAATTGCAGCTTAAAGCTATCCGTGGATGTAGGTTTTATAACCGAACCACATAAAATCTTCTTGTATCATTTTACTTTACAGTTTACTATTATATTGCACATAACTTCATGCTTTCAGATCTCACAATTGGTATCAGAGCAGGTTTACTAACATCCAGGTGAACAAATATCACATTGATTTGGAGGAATGGAGTTTTGTACAAAATGGAGGATCCGAAACACAACCACCTATTCTTGATGATAGCAATTATTCATACTGGAAAGTAAGAATGATGTTGTATATGAAATCTCTTGATGACAAGGCATGGATTAGTGTACTTAAAGGACGGACATCACCGATAAGATTAAATACTCTTGGAGATTCATAACCTAAATGATGAACATTTAAATATGTATGCTTAATAAGAGTTTAATTCATCATATTGTATTAATAGTGTCATTAAATTCCTCAACTTAAGCATGTTTGTAGTCTTTGCATCTTTAGAATTAACTTTCTCTTAATTTTGGTTTTGTTACAAATTTGGTAAAATGGGTATAACTCTCTATTTATAGATCAGAATGGTGCAAATCTTAATGTTTTCGAAAGCTGATTAAATTATATACAAGATTATATTTCAGAAGCATCATCAAATTCGGGCTCTTAGTGGACCAAAAATGGGCTTGAAGTGAACCCATCTGTAGTTTCAGCCCAGCCTGACCATGCCTCAGTATTTTAACCATATCTCTCAGAATACTTATCCAAATCATATAAATCAAGATGTTCTAGAAAGCTGAGAGAAATATCTACGACTTTCATGAAGACATGTGATTAAAATTCTAAAAAATTCAATGTCAAAATCTGTGGTCAAAGTCGGTTCACCTAATCACCCCAATTGTCAAAGTTGGTGCACCTAATATTTTGACAATTATTCCTTTGTAATTTGACAAGTTTGCCCCTAAATATATCTATAAATAGAGGTGCCTTGTTACCCATTAGGGCATCTTGGCCTTAGCTGAGATCTTGTATTGTGCATCTCTTGTTATTATCTCTTGTGTGTTATTAATGAATTTCTTTTTCCTTGCAATTTGTGTTCTTTCTCTTATAATGTCTTTCTAATTTCTCTCTTGCTAAGGTGAAAGGGTGAAACCCTTGATATGAGAGTAAGGATTTTCTAACCCTTTGATATGTGCTTAATAATCATTATCTTATGTTGTTTATTTGATTTATATTTATTTTCTTAATCAATCTTGACACCACTCGTAAAGTGGAGGTCTTGATCCATTGTCGACAATCCTTGGCACATCAAATGCTTGGATCCTTTCTAGATGTCGTATGGTTCTTCCTTACCGACATGAATCTAGTTAGGAACCTTGATTTGTTGTAGACATATGGAGATTGATACATTGGATGCTTGAACCCATTTACAAGTAGTGGTATAAATATTGGTAGCGAAGCAAATATAATTCATATAACTAAAATGGGTTGTTTATCCTTATTCGAAATATCAAGGGCGGATCCCCTACCTTAGGTCTCATTATTATTGTGTTAATTTCTTTTACTTGCGTATTTTAATTATTCTCATCTATTTGTTAATATTATCTTGTCATCTCTTTGAATCATCCATATCATATTTGCTTCCTTATAGTTTGTAGCACTAAAAATCTCCTTCCTCGTGGATCGACCCCGGTCTTACCGGGTTTATTACTTCGACACTCCTATACTTGGGAGACAATCCTTTTTCGGATGTGTCAAGTTTTTGGCGCCGTTGCCGGGGAAGGTAAAAATTGGCGTACAAAATTGTAAGTGTTCTCTTTTCTCATCTTAGATCTAAATTTTTTATTTTTTTGTGTGTTCATCTTTTCTTCTATTTTCTTCTCTCTTTCTTGCATGAAAATTTGGTCACGAACATCTAGTGGTAGACTTGTTAGAAAAACATCATCTTCCTTAGAAAACATGGCCGACAATCTAGTGGAAAGGTTCAGGGATGAAGGGGACAACCGCTCCCAACAAAATGATCAAAACCAACGAAGAACCCTTAGAGACTACATGAATCTGGTAAGGACTAGTGTACCATCTTGTGTAGTTTCCCCTCTAGATTCAATCAATTTCAATTTCAAACCAAGTTTTGTTCGACTTCTACCCACCTTTCATGGCCTTGATGTGGAGAACCCATATTTGCACTTAAAACACTTTGAAGAGGTATGTAACTCCTACACTGACTCAAATTGTAGCATAAACACCATTAGATTAAAGCTTTTTCCTTTTTCTTTAAAAGATAAAGCTAGAACATGGCTACAAAATTTGAGGTCGAATTCCATCAGTTCATGGGATGAGATGAAACAACAATTTTTGAAAAAAAATTTTCCCACCCATAGAACAAATTCTCTTAAAAGACAAATTTCCGATTTCTCTCGAAAACAAGGGGAAACCCTTTACCAATGTTGGGATAGGTATAAGAAACTACTTAATACCTGTACTCACCATGGTTTTGAGACTTGGAGAGTAGTTGCACACTTCTATGAAGGGTTAACACCTCAAGATAGGCAACTAGTGGAATTAATGTGTAATGGAGAATTTAAAGAAAAAGACCCTGAGGAAGCACTTGACTTCCTAGATTCCTTGGCAGAAAAGGCACAAAATTGGGACACTGCTGGCACCTATGAGGTACCAAGCAAGGCCCAAACCTCGACATCCAATAGAGGTATTTACAACCTTAGGGAAGACCATGACCTTCAAGCCAAATATGCATCCCTAGCTAGAAAAGTTGAGGCTTTAGAAATGAAAAAGAGTGGTTAATTGAATTCTATTCAAGAAAATGTCTGTAATATTTGTGATGACAATGACCATTCTACTGATGATTGCCCAACTTTGCCTGCCTTTAGGGAATGTCTCCATGAACAGGCCAATGCCTTGAACACTTTCAAAAGGCCAAATCACAATCCATACTCACAAACCTACAATCCTAGCTGGAGAAATCATCCAAATTTCAGTTGAAAAAATGACAATCATGGACAATCTTCACAAGTCCCCTTCCAAACACAACAAAATTTTCAAAATTCTCATGATCATGCATATGCTCCTTGACACGACCCACCCCTAGCTACACGGGCGAATCATGCCTAAAACTGTGGACTATTGAGTGTTTCTTAATTCTTGTCATTCTCATGGAACAAACTTGAAATAATTTCCATTACATTCACAAATGAAATTTAAATAAAACAATTTAACTATTACAACCTTGACCTATCCTTGCACCATCACGTGGCTGGACCTCCACACTTCCTAACTAGATCACATTTCGCTTTCATCCTGGGGGAAAAATTTAAAAAAAATAAAATAAAATAAAAATAAAAACAAAGATGTGAGTATAAAACTCAGTGAGTGGAGATAAAAATGTATTTGTAAATAATCCAAAAGAAATCATATTGTTATAAAATAATTATTTGCTTTATATAAAAAAATAGTCTTTATAATCTATAACCTTCATATCATCTAAAATGTCATAAAACTTTAAAGTAAATAACTATTGAATGACTAAATTCATCAAAATACTAGTTATGATTACAATAATAAAATAATCATCTTCAATCGTACAATACGATACTCTTTATGATCATACTAAAATTATCACTTCAGTTATTTACTATGCAAAACATAATTTCCTTAAAAATTTTCTTCTTTCAAAAGAAACTTTGTGAATCATACTTCTTTTTCAAACTAACTCATATAAACATATTCAAAACTCTTTTTTTATTATACTAAACAAGTACCCCTGGAACTGTCTCATCCTGCCTGGCGAGATCTAACATCGCATAGGCAGAACTATCTGAATTTTCTCATACCTGGTGAGATCTACATCACACAGGCAGAGCTATCTATACCTGGCGAGATCTAACATCGCACAGGCCTGCTATCTAGTCATACGCATGCGTAGAGTCGCCCCCAAAGGGCTAAAACACCCAAATCACACGGCCCAAAGCCTTTATGTGTGTCTGAACGGGCTCCAAAGGCCTTTATCTTTCTATCTGAAATCTGCTGTCTCACTGTCTAAGTGAGCTGGGTACTAGCTTAGTATAATATAATTAAACTTCTTATTTTTGCTAAAACTGATTTCTTTTCAAAATTTGCTTCATATACTAAATCATTGCTTCTCAAGCAAATTTATCAAAATTTGTAAATCTTATGTAAGCTGAATTCATAACATCTGAATCCTTGAAAATCTATGATAAATATTTAAAAGAGTAATTGAAATTACTTTAAGAAATCCTCAAAATCAAACTATGAAAAGAATCGATCGTAATTATTCTGCTTTTACACTTTTTATAAAATAGTAAAATATGCATCTCTAATAATATAGAAAACGATTCATATATAAAACATGAATCTTTCTTAAAAATGCTAGATCATTGTTTAAAACTAACTTTGCAATTAAAATTTATATCTACAACCATTTGGAAAACTAGATTTGAAACATCTTAATAATTGAAAGCAAACATAACAAATGAGTCTATTTACCCTCGAGAAATAAAAAAAAAGAAGAAACTAACTTGAATTCTTCTGAATTTTACTAAAATTCTCAGAAATTCTATTAAATGCTAAATAAACATAGCTAAATAGATACTAAAACATATTTCTAATTATCTAGAAAAATAAATCTTCTACTCTTTCTAAAACTTTCTAAAATATCCATAAAATAAAATACTTTTCATCTCACTATAAACCATAATTTATATTTCTATCTCAAAATCTCATACCTCATACTTTAACTCAAATCTTTTTGACTAATTCTAAATTTTTCATAATTCTACATTCAGGTCCCTACAATTTCTGGAACAGCTTTCTAAATTTATAATTCAGCCCCTGCTTGGGCAGTTTTAAAATTTTGCATTGTCACCCCTGCAGAATTTAAATTCTACTTTCCAAAACTTTTTCTTCTTAATTTGCTATTATTTTGAATATACAATCACTTAACATTTTGTTAACCAAAATCACCATTTCTTCAACATATGTATTTATTTAAAGAAAATAACTCAATACCTCAATTTTCTATACTAATTCATTTAATTACAAAATGTCTCTTTCCAATCATAAACAAAAACTTTCTACTTTCCACCAACATATAATCTATATATTCATTCTACAACTTTCACTTTGATTTTGTTTTTCTCTTGTACTCAAACTTATCAAAATAACATTTACTATATATTCAAAACTAATCTACTAGTACTACCCATAACAATCCTTCTATCCAAAATCTCTAATACTTTACACACTCTTATTTCCAAAATACATAAATCATCATTGTCTATTCTAAAAACCTTTAATATAACTCAATTAATTAAACTAATAACTTAGATCATATGAAAAACCATAAATTTAATACACTTTAATATAACATGAAATTCTCAAAACATAATCCACTCACTAATTAGATTGCACAACTCGGTTAGCTCGGATTTGATTCCAAAATCAACATTCCGCCTATCCGGCCACATTCTTCAACAAAGAATTAATCCTTCCTTGTCCTAACATCATAAAAGAGCTCATCACATCATATTCAATTAGTAAACAACTCGAATATTTAAAATTCTCAATATCCAACTTCATATATTAATCCAATCAATCCTAATTAACTCCATTTTCAAACTTCTTAAATAGAACAGTTCTTGTTCTCTGATTTTAAAAAAATAATTGACTCGTTATAATGGTCTAAAATTTTATACAGAGCTTCTACACATACATATCTAATGACATATAAAATTTCATAGCATTTCAAGTTCATTAAGTACCTCAAAATCTTCATCTTTCCAGATACACAAATTCTGTAAATTCCCTTCCAAATCTGACCTCTCTCTATTCCAAAATACATGATAATTTATACTAAGTTCATAAAATCACAAAACTCTCCAGTTTTAAACTAGACATGTATAAAAACTCATATCCCAAATTTCATAATTTTTGCAGACCTCTAGATACCTCAAATGACTTACCCAAAACTGATTTTCTACAGAAACATTGAATTTCCAATAGTAAACAGTAAACTTCAAAAATTTATATAAAATTGCATACTCAACAATTTTGAGTGAATCCAACTTTAAACAAATCCTTATGATGTCTATTTTAACATATATAAATTTCAAAATCAGATTTAAGGCTAATAAATTACACAAATTTTCAGAATTGGTACTGTTCATAGAACCCTAAATTTCCATAATTATCATCAAAACTTAAAATTGCTTAAAACAAATTCCATAAAAATCAAGAAGAGTGTGAGATACCTTCAATAATACTTTCAATTTCATCATTGTTCTTTCTTCTCTCTCTAATTTCTCTCTCTAAAATTTTAAAGCACCCAAATATCTCCTTAAATTTCAATTCTCTTGCATACAATATACAAAAATAACTTAAATAGTCTTGGAATTATAAAAATTACTTGATTTTTTTTTCTCCAACAGCCCAGAACCTCTCTCACGTCTGTCTTCTTCTCTTCTCCCTCTCTAGATTTTTCTTTCTCTTTTTATTCTAATTTCTTATCTAATATAAATGCAAAATATGAGAGGATGGGCTGGGTTAAAAAAAATTGGGTTGGGTTACTAAAAAAAACTAAATGGGCTAGGCTTCTATTAGATTAGGAGTTAATGGGCTTGGGTTTTTTTTTAAATGGGCCGAAAAAAATGGGCTGTTTCACTCCTCCTCCTAGGAATGACTTTGAAAAGACATTGCATTTATTCATTACAAAGCAAGAGGCTTTCAATAGTCAAACTGCTCAAACATTAGCAAATTTGTCAGAAACTCTTGCAAAATTTGCATCTACATTTAGCATCCAAGAGAAGGAAAAATTTCCTTCTCAAACATTGCAAAACCCCAAAGATCAATCTAACTCAAATGCAGGAAGTTCAAGTAATCATTACTTTGACCAAGCTAAGTCAGTCATAACCCTTCGCAATGGTAAGATTATTGAAAAACACATTCCTGACCCTTGTGAGAAAGAAGAAGAATCTGTCTCTAAAGGACAGGAAGAGGTCGCCAAACCAACACCTAGCGAAGAGGAAACCAAATCCTCATCTGTGCCTCCATTTCCTCAAGCATTAACTACACAAAAGAAGCCAACTCACAATTCTGAAATCTTTGAAATTTTCAAACAGGTAAAGGTCAACATTCCCTTGCTTGATGTGATCAAACAGGTTTCTTCTTATGCAAAATTTTTGAAAGACTTGTGCACTGTGAAAAGAAAATTGAATGTAAAAAAGAAGGCCTTCCTAGCTAAGCAAGTAAGTGCCATTCTTCAAAACAATAATACAGTGAAATATAAGGATCTAGGTTGTCCTACAATTTCATGTGTTATTAGAGACCATAAAATTGAACAAGCTTTACTTGATCTTGGTGCTAGTGTGAATTTGCTTTCATACTCGGTTTTTCAAAAACTCAATCTAGGTGAGTTAAACCGACTTCTGTGACTCTTTTGCTTGTTGATAGATCAATTAAAGTACAAAGAGGAGTAGTAGAAGATGTATTAGTTCAAGTTGATAAATTCATTTACCCAGTGGATTTTATCATCTTGGACACACAACCAGTAGAAGTAAGCAATTCAATTCCTGTTATTTTAGGGTGTCCATTTCTAGCTACCTCTAATGCTTTGATTAATTGCAGGAATAGAGTCATGAAGCTATCATTTGGGAACATGACATTGGAACTTAATGTTTTTAATATGTGCAAACAACCAAATGAAGAAGAAGATGAAATTGAGGAGGCCAATGTAATTGAATCTATTGTGGAAGATCACATCCAAAAAGGGAGTTCTTCTGACCCTTTGGAAACTTGTTTGGTGAATTCATTAGAATCAAATATGAAACTAGAGTCTAATCTTTCTGATATATGTTCTTTATTGGATTGTGCACAGGTGATGGAAAAAGGCTCAAAAACAAAATTTGAAGAATTGGGGCAAATGAATGAAAGCAAGGAAGAGGAAGCTCCCAAGTTAGAATTGAAGCCCTTACCTGAAGGACTAAAATATGCATATCTTAGGAAAAATCAGACATATCCTATGGTAATTTCTTCATCCCTCACATGCGAGCAACAAGGTAAGTTGATAGAAGTGCTTAAAAGGCATAAAAATGCAATCGGATGGAATTTAAAAGATATAAAAGGCATTAACCCTTTAATTTGCACTCATAGAATACATTTAGAGGAAAACGTGAAAACATCTCAACAACCTCAAATTAGATTAAATCCACACATGAAAGAGGTCATTAGGGCTGAAGTTCTCAAACTACTTGATGTGGGAATTATCTATCCTAATTCTGATAGTAAGTGGGTAAGCCCTACACAAGTAGTACCTAAAAAATCTGGCATTACAGTAGTTAAAAATGAAAAGGGGGAATCATTGCCAACTCGTGTCTCATCTAGTTGGAGGATGTGCATTGATTATAGAAAATTAAATGCTGTCACTAGAAAAGACCATTTTCCTTTACCTTCCTTGACCAAATTCTTGAAAGAGTAGCAGGAAACCCCTACTACTGCTTTCTTGATGGATACTCAGGCTATTATCAAATTCTCATTGCACTCGAAGACCAAAAAAAGACCACATTCACGTGCCCCTTCGGCACTTTTGCATTTAGGAGAATGCCTTTTGGACTTTGTAATGCCCCAGCCACTTTTCAAAGATGCATGTTAAACATTTTCAGTGACATGGTTGAGCATTGTTTAGAAGTTTTCATGGATGATTTAACTGTCTTTGGAAACTCTTTTGATAATTGTCTTGAAAATTTAGAAAGAGTCCTAAAAAGGTGTGTAGAAAAAGGTCTTATTTTGAATTGGAAAAAATGCCATTATATGATCACTTCGGGAATTGTCTTAGGCCATGTGGTGTCTTCTAAGGGAATTGAAGTGGACAAAGCAAAAGTGGAATTAATTTCCCATTTGTCTCCACCAAAAACAGTCAAAGAGGTTCGTTCATTCTTAGGATATGCTGGATTTTATAGGAGGTTCATAAGAAATTTTAGTGCTATATCTAAACCTCTTTGTAACTTCTTAATAAAAGACACTTCTTTTGAATGGACTCAAGAATGTCAAAATGCCTTTGATAAATTAATTAGACTTTTAACAACTGCTCCAATTATGCAATCTCCTGATTGGTCCTTACCTTTTGAATTGAGGTGTGATGCAAGTGACTATGCCGTTGGTGCTGTCTTAGGACAAAGAAAAGAAGGTAAGCCTTATGTCATATACCATGCAAGTAGGACTCTAAATGATGCGCAAATGAATTACACAACAACTGAAAAAGAACTACTTGCAGTAGTATTTGCATTGGACAAATTTCGTTCTTATTTAATTGGTTCTCCCACAATTGTTTACACTGACCATGCAGCTGTGAGATATTTAATGACTAAACAGGATGCAAAACCTAGATTGATACGGTGGATCTTATTGCTCCAAGAATTCAACATCACAATAAAGGATAAGAAAGGAGCCGAAAATGTCGTTGCTGATCATCTTTCAAGACTAACGACAGAGACATTAATTGAAACTTCACCTATCAATGATTCTTTTCCTGATGAATTTTTATTTTCTGTTGCTACTGTACCTTGGTTTGCTAACATTGTAAATTTTCTTACGACAGGGAAAATGCCACCTCATTGGAATGCTCAAGACAAAAGAAAATTTTTAACCGAGGTGAAAAATTTTTGCTGGGATGATCCGTATCTTTTCAAATATTGTCCGGATCAAATAATAAGAAGATGCATACCCGACAATGAGGTAAGTAGTGTCATTAACTTTTGTCATTCCGAAGCATGTGTAGGACATTTTTCATCTAGAAAAACAGCTGCTAAAATCTTGCAATGTGGATTTTATTGGCCCACCTTATTTAAAGATGCACATGCATTTTGCAAAACGTGTGAAAATTGTCAAAAATTGGGATCCATTTCGAAAAGAAACATGATGCCTTTGAATCCCATTCTTGTTGTTGAAATCTTTGATTGTTGGGGTATTGATTTTATGGGACCCTTTCCACCGTCATTTGGTTTTGTGTATATCCTTGTTGCAGTAGACTATGTTTCAAAATGGGTCGAAGCAATTCCATGTCAAAACAATGACCACAAAATAGTTGCCAAATTCTTGAAAGAGAATATCTTGAGTAGATTTGGAATTCCTCGAGCCATTATTAGTGATGGGGGTACGTATTTTTGTAATAAACCATTTGAAAACTTAATGAAGAAATATGGAATAACCCATAAAATTTCTACACCTTATCACCCACAAACGAGTGGACAAGTTGAATTAGCTAATAGGGAGATAAAACAGATCTTAGAAAAAACGGTTAACCCAAATCGTAGAGACTGGTCTTTAAGACTTAATGATGCACTTTGGGCTTACCGAACTGCTTTCAAAACATCATTAGGAATGTCTCCTTATAGATTAGTTTATGGAAAACCTTGTCACTTGCCTGTGAAAATTGAGCATAAAGCTTATTGGGCCATTAAAACATTTAACACAAACTTGAATGATGCTTGCAAGTTACGTAAACTCCAACTGAGTGAACTTGAAGAAATCAGGAATGAGGCTTATGAAAACTCTAAAATCTACAAAGAAAAAATGAAGGTTTTTCATGACAAATTCATTGTTAGAAAATATTTTAAACCTTCACAAAAAGTTCTTTTGTATGATTCAAGATTGCACTTGTTTCCTGGTAAACTTCGGTCTCGTTGGACTGGGCCTTTCATTGTTAAAAATGTTTTCTCTCATAGAGCAGCTGAAATTGAGAACCCAAAGAATGGTAATGTGTTTAAAGTTAATGGACAACGGTTAAAACCATTCTTTGAAAATTTTGACCAAAATGAAGAGTCCATTGCTTTAGTTGATCCTTTTTAAGGATTGATTTTTCCCGGTCAAGTGGCGGATATGGTACTCCGTGACTTTTAAAGTCGGTTTTTTAGTTTCCTAAAAACTGTTGCTCACCTTGCATTCATTTTCCTTTCTTTTCTCGCATTTTCATATGGACACCATTCTCTCAAATCTGCACAAACATTTTCTCTCTCTTCCTCTAAATGATTTGCTTAAAATTTACAAAGCTCGCGCAGAAAGAGTAAGGATGTTAATGCATAAGGGTATGCCTATTGAAGTAAGATGGTTAATTGAAGCCAAGGTTCGATTTTCTTATGAATTTTCAGATAAAATCTTGTTTCTCACACGCTAGGTATGGGAGAAAGCTCTTATGCCAAAAAGCGAAGAGCGAAAAGGTTACAAGTTTGTCCCAAATGTGCAAGATGGACTTGTAACCAGCGTTGCCGCTCCTTGGGATATTTGTCTAATAATCGAGAGGATAAACTACAGTTCATCAAGAATGGACTGAGTAGGGAGTCTTTGGATGATATCCGAGTGACTCTTGAGATGCATTCTTGTGGACTTGTGCAACGTGAAATTTTTAACTTATGGACACAATTCCGAGATGAGCAGGAACGCTATAGTCTTGGGAATCTGACTCGAAACGACCCTGTTTGCCAGTTTATAAGAAAACTGGATGGGAAGCATATCCCCAACTTATAGAAGGTGTTTAAGCCGTTTCTGGACGTAAAACCAAAGGAAGATGTGAGCCACAGTCACAACTACCTGTACATATGCTTGCGTGCCATCATTTTTGAATTTTAATGTCTTATAGTTGTCATTTTTGAATTTGTATCTTTTGTTTGACTTATGGTGTCTTATTTCATCATCTTTTTTTTGAATTTCTATGCATAATTGTTGAATTTTTCAACAAGCAGTCGAGCTACCTATTTGGATGTCATCATTAGCATACCTTTTTGCACTCCATAAATACCACATCACTTGTTCTCTTCTTCACACATAGTTAGAGAGTTGCATAAACATGGAGGGAACTTCAAAACGACAAATCCAAAAGATATGTGTATTCTGTGGATCTCGACCGGGTAAAAGTGAAGAGTTTGTCAAGGCAGCAAATTATCTTGGTAGACTACTGGCTGAAAAAAAGATTCATGTGGTTTATGGGAGAGGTAGCCTCGGGTTAATGGGTTGTGTGTCAAGAGCTGCACGTGTAGGAGGTAGCCAAGTTTTAGGAGTTATTCCTAAAGCTTTGGCTACAGAAAGCATCGTTGGAAAAACGGTTGGGCATGAGTTACAAGTCTCCTCTATGCATGAACGCATGGCACATATGCTCATCAATTCAGATGCCTTTATTGCTTTACCAGGTGGCTTTGGTACTCTTGAAGAAATTTTTCAAATCGCCTCTTGGGGCCAACTGAATCTCCATCAAAAACCCATAGGTTTGTTGAATACTAACAATTTCTTTGATCCTTTAATAAGTTTTGTTGATGCAGCTGTAGAACAAAATTTTATCCCACATTGGTCGAGACAGATCCTTGTTTCTGCCACTTCTACTGGTGAGTTACTTGACAAATTACAAGCAGTAGAGTACGAACCTGACCCAGCTAGTACTCAAATTAATTGGGTAGGAGGGCAAAACAAAAAGTGCAAATTGGATCTGAATCTCCGTTTGTAATGTTTTCTTGTGCTTTATTTTATTTTATTTTATGAGTCTTTTAGGTCATCTCTCTTTAATAATAGAAGCTTCAGGTAATGTCTCCTATACTTTATCTCTCTACGTTTAAACATTGAGGACAATGTTTCATTTAGTTGGGGGGGGGGGGGGAGAGGGGAAGGATAGTAGACATAAGTGTGTCTTGAATTTTTTTTTCTAAAAAAAAAGAAGCGACTTAGTAATTAGATTTAGAGTGCGGCGTAAGGAGTTCAAATCCTCTTGAGACGCATTCTGGGTCAGGAATGGCAGAGTAAGGAGGACCAATTTGAACTCTTGAAACCCATTCTAACCAATTTGTCATTTTATTTTGATTTTGTGAACTCATTTTAGCTAACTTGATATTATTTAGTCTTGATTTTTGAATTTTATAACAAAGAGGTCTGATTCATTTCACTTTGAATTATTCAAATCTATGAACTCTCACAACATTATCAGTTAATAAACTGTGTGCTTATGTACTCGTTAAGCAAGTATTCATGAACCTTTCTTCACACACACACATACCTTGATGCATGATTGTGGTGGCGAAATGAAATGTTGCAATATTTGAGTTCTTTTATTTTGTTTAGGATAACAACAAAAGGAAGGGGAAAGTTAAAAAAAAAAAGTGACAGCAAAAAAAAAAAAAAAGAGAGAGCAATTGTGGATAAGTTTGGTCTCGTAGCCTCCTTAATTCGAGTAATTAAGCCCGAAGGGTGCCTCAACACTTAATACCCTAAGACCAACTGGTTTGGGAGCTATTGGCCCATGGATTACAGAGAAAGCTTAATGGGATTGAACATTGCACTATCCACAAGTTTCTAAGCAAAAATAAAGTATCGGCAACCCGAGTCGTTAACACTTAATGCCCTAAGGCTCGCTACATGGGTTAAAGATGCATTCTTTCAAAAAAAAAAGAGAAAAAAAAAATATATATATATATATAATGAATGAATGCTCCTTACCTAAGGTTGTTAGCCTTAACAAATATTAGAACCGATATGGCTTCTTTCTAATAAACCCCATAGTCATGTGTCAACTGAGCACAAAAAGAATGTTTGTTGATATCTTGACTAAATGGTACATGAGTCATTTAAAAAAAAAAATGGTTGAGAGTTTGTTTATTTGGATAAAATCAAGGAGAGTGCAATAATGACCACCTTGGATGTAAAATTCTATAAATCACTTCTAAATAATAACGCTTTAATTGCTAGGGACTAGCAATAAGCTGGTTGGAAGGTGTGATGAAAACTTAAATATGTATGCTTAATAAGAGTTTAATTCATCATATTATATTAATAGTGTCATTAAATTCCTCAACTTAAGCATGTTTGTAGTCTTTGCATCTTTGGAATTAACTTTCTCTTAATTTTGGTTTTGTTACAAATTCGGTAAAATGGGCATAACTCTCTATTTATAGATCAGAATGGTACAAATCTTAATGTTTTGGAAAGCTGATTAAATTATATACAAGATTGTATTTCAGAAGCATCATCAAATTCGGGCACTTATTGGACCAAAAATGGGCTTGAAGTGAACCCATCTGCAGTTTCAGCCCAGCCTGACCATGCCTCAGTATTTTGACTATATCTCTCAGAATACATATCCAAATCGTATGAATCAAGATGTTCTAGAAAGCTGAGAGAAATATCTACGACTTTCATGAAGACATATGATTAAAATTCTCAAAAATTAAATGTCAAAATTGGTGGTCAAAATCGGTTAACCTAATCACACCAATTGTCAAAGTTGGTGCATCTAATATTTGACAATTATTTCTTTGTAATTTGACAAGTTTGCCCTTGAATTTATCTATAAATAGAGGTGCCTTGTGACCCATTAGGGCATCTTGGCCTTAGCTGGGATCTTGTATTGTGCATCTCTTGTTATTCTCTCTTGTGTGTTATTAATGAATATCTTTTAATTTTCCTTGCAATTTGTGTTCTTTCTCTTATAATGTCTTTCTAATTTCTCTCTTGCTAAGGTGAAAGGGGGAAACCCTTGATATGAGAGTAAGGATTTTCTAACCCTTTGATATGTGCTTAATAATCATAATCTTATGTTGTTTAGTTTATATGATTTATATTTATTTTCTTAATCAATCTTGACACCACTCGTAAAGTGGAGGTCTTGATCCATTGTAGACAATCCTTGGCACATCAAATGATTGGATCATTTCTAGATGTCGTATGGTTCTTCCTTACCGACATGAATCTAGTTAGGAACCTTGATTTGTTATAGACATATGGAGATTGGCACATTGGATGCTTGAACCCATTTACAAGTAGTGGTATAAATATTGGTAACGAAGCAAATATAATTCATATAACTAAAATGGTTTGTTTATCCTTATTCGAAATATCAAGGGCGGATCCCCTACCTTAGCTCTCATTATTATTGTGTTAATTTCTTTTACTTGCGTATTTTAATTATTCTTATCTATTTGTTAATATTATCTTGTCATCTCTTTGAATCATCCATATCATATTTGCTTCCTTATAGTTTGTAGCGCTAAAAATCTCCTTCCTCGTGGATCGACCCCGGTCTTACCAGGTTTATTACTTCGACACTCCTATACTTGGGAGACAATCCTTTTTCGGATGTGTCACTAAACCTGAGGAGGAATAGGCTGATGAAGAACATTAGCGCTCAAGCTGGAACTCAAAGGCTCTTAATGCGATTTTTGTTACTGTGGATTTAAATAACTTTGGACAGATTTCAAGGTGCAAAATGGCCAAAGAAGATTGGGACATTCTTAAGGTAAAGCATGAAGGTACAACTTCGGTTAAAAGATCTAAATTGATGAGATTAAATTCACTGTTTGAGAACTTGATGATGTATAAAGATGAGTCGATTTCTAATTTTTATTCTAAATTGTGTCACATCACCAATTCTGCATATACTGGCAAGACTTTTACTGATGAAGAAGTTGTTAGTAAAATAATTAAATCTATTCTTGATATATTTCGACCTAAAATTTCATCCATTGAGAAAGTTAAAAACACTAATGAGATGAGGGTTGATGAATTAATTGGCATTCTTCAAAACTTTGAGGTTAATCATAGTGCTAGGAAGCAAAAAGGAAAGATCATTGCATTCAATGTTAAAACTGAAAAATCTGATGATGAAAGTAATGATGAGCTTGAAAAAACTAATTCTAAATAGATTGCTTTTCTAACAAAAAAGTATGTCAAGTTCATGAAAAAGAATTTCAAGAAAAAGAATAAAGGAAAACCATCAAACTCAAATAAAGACAAGTTTAGAAAATTTAGCAAGGAGAATGACAAGAATAAATCAAAACAACCTGATAAGAAAGGACAAATTCAATGCAATGAGTGTTTTGATTATGGGCATATTCAATCTAAATGTGCTAATCTCAAAAAGAAGAATAAAGGCTTGATAGCTACCTAGAGTAATGATTCATAATCTGATTTGGAAGATCAAGAATACATGAGTAATTTTATTGCACTTACGGCATCTGCAACTAATAAGCGAAAAGCTGTTATGTCCAGTACAACAAAAAAGTGCAAAACTGATGATGAATATTCAGATACTGAAAATGATCTAGAATACTATGAAGAGCTCAAAAAAACTTACAATGGAATCTATGGTGAATAGCTGAGTCAGAAAGAAGAAATCAAAACTTTGAAGAAGGAAATTGAAGTGCCGAAATGTGAAAAATCTTATGCTAAAAACTGCATCACAGAATTGGAGCTTGCCTTGATAGACAAAACAACACATATTAAGAAAATTACAGTAGAACTGGTTGAGAGCAAAAAATGTGTTGATCAACTCAGAACTGGGTCAGCTAAACTTGATCAGGTCTTGAATCTTGGAAGAAATAATTCCAACAAACATGGCTTGGGGTATACAGAAGGTAATGTTGCATCCTCATGTATAACAGTGATTGTAAAAGCTTCAACATCAAGTAAAAATTCTGAACCTAGCTAAAAAGGTCAAGTCCTAGTTCAAAAAGCAATGAAATATTTGTTTCCCCTTTAAGCTCTTTCAAATCCAGTCCCCAAAAGTAAGAAAATTCTTTCCAATGTGCTATTTTTGTGGTGTCAAAGGGCATATTAGACTAGGTGCTTTAAAATTTTGAGTCTTTTGCATAAAAAGTCAAAGCAGTTCAAGCAGTTACAAAAGACATAACTACAGTGGGTTAAGAAAGAGAGCACAGTCTGCAATGTTTCTTTTATTGCACTTAAACATTCTTCTAACGATTTGTAGTATTTTGACAGTGGTTGTTCTAGACACATGACCGAAAATAGATAGTTTTTGAAAGATTTTGAATCATGTAGGGAAGAAAATGTCACTTATGGTGATGGAACAAAGAGTGAGATCTTGGTAAAAGCACTTTGAATGTCAAAGGCCTACCCGAATTTCAAAATGTCTTGCTGATTAAAGGTTTGAAAGCTAATCTAATTACTGTTAGTTAGATATGTGATGACAAGTATATTTTTAATTTCACACAGGATAAATGCATGGTTTTGGATAATCTTGGTAAATGCATTTTAGAAGGAAATCGATCTTCTGATAATTGTTATTTGGTAAAAAGTGCATTTCATACTAGGATCTCAAACTTAGAATTGTGGCATTAAAAATTAGGACACTTAAATTATAAAGACCTAGTTAAATTAACTAAGTTACGTACTATCAAAGGTGTCCCTAAACTTGATGACAAAAATAGTGGAATTTGTGGACCATGTCAATTAGGAAAACAAATTAGAAGTGCTCATAAATCAGTCTCACATCTTAGCACATCCAAAATACTTGATTAGCTTCATTTGGATCTTATGGCTCCTAAGCAAATTGAAAGCATTTTTGGTAAGAGATACATATTTGTTTGTATATGGATAATTTCTCTAGATATACTTGGGTTGATTATATTAGAGAAAAATCTAACACTTTTGAAGCTTTCAAGAATCTTTATGTTAAGCTTGGAAATGACCAAAATAGGAACATTGGCAGGATAGTGAGAATAAGGAGTGATCATGGCAAGGAATTTGAAAATGTTAGGTATGCTGATTTTTGCAAATATCATGAAATTAAACATGAATTTTCAGCTCCTTAAACTCCTGAACAGAATGGTATCATGGAAAAAAAAAATAGGACGCTTCAAAAGATGGCTGGAGTGATGGTCAATAGTAAGAAGTTGACCAAAGGCTATGGGCTGAAGCAATAAGCACTGCTTGTTATATTTCAAATAGAGTTTTTCTAAGACCTGATGCTAACCAAACAACTTATGAAATTCTAAAAGGTATAAAAACTAATTTGAAATATTTTCATGTCTTTGAATGCAAGTGTTACATCTTAAATGATATAGAGCAGTTAGGGAAATTGGATCCGAAAACTGATGAAGGAGTTTTTGTAGGATATCCATAAAATAGCAAGGCCTATTGAGTTTATAATCTTTGAGCTGAGTCTATAATGGAGTATGCAAATGTAGTGTTTGATGATCTGGATGATTATACAAAGTACTCTCAAGAACAAAGAATAACCAACTTCATGGAAGATGTAGATAATCCAGTGCCAATTAGCAATAACAGCAAAAAAGATTCAGTTATGAAAGAGGAAATAGCTGTTGTTACATCAGACACAACAATGACATCTGACAATGCAGATCTGCACCAAAACTCAATCAGAAATGAAGATGAAAGAAAAGATTCACCCTCTTAGATACAAAAGGCATATCCAACAAGCTCAATCATAGGAAGTCCATATGGAATAATGAAGACTATGAGTAAGGTAAGAAATTAGGTAAGTTTTGCATGTTATGTTTCATTATTTGAGCCAAAAAATATGAAAGAAGCTTCAAAAGAAGATGTTTGGATTCAGGCAATGCAAGATGAATTTAATCAGTTTAAAAAGAATGATGTATAAGAATTAGTTCCTAGGCCAGAAAGTGCAAATGTCATTGGAACAAAATGGATATTCAAAAATAAAACTAACGAAAGTGGTCAAGTAGTAAGAAATAAAGTTAGGCTAGTAGCACAAGGTTAAAACAAGTAGAAGGCATAGACTTTGATAAAACCTTTGCACTAGTAGCTAGACTTGAGTCAATCAGATTACTACTTGCAAATGTTTGTTTACTTGATTTTAAATTATATTAAATGGATGTTAAAACAACCTTTTTAAATGGATATCTCAATGAAGAGGCTTTTGTTGAATGGCCTAAAGGATTTGAAGATTCTAAACATCTTGATTTTGTGTACAAATTGCATAAAGCTTTGTATGGGTTGAAACAAGCTCCAAGAGCTTGGTATGAAAGGTTGACAAACTTTTTTGATCAAGAGAGGTTATAGTAGAGGTAGCAATGATAAGACTTTATTTATCAAACATGCATCTAACTA
Organism: Boswellia sacra; assembly: GCA_013180625.2. Lineage (NCBI taxonomy): Eukaryota > Viridiplantae > Streptophyta > Magnoliopsida > Sapindales > Burseraceae > Boswellia > Boswellia sacra. The sequence continues at coordinate 48,319 of SNVD02012387.1, read as the reverse complement.
TTTTATTATTGCTCAAGTATATGTAGATGACATTGTGTTTGGATAAACTAACAAAAGCAAAACTGATTAATTTGTTAAGTTGATGCAGAAACAGTTTGAGATGAGCATGGTAGGAAAATTAAATTTCTTTCTTGGATTGTAGGTTAAACAAATGAATGATGAGATATTCATATACATCTCCATCAAAATATGCTAGAAACCTTGTAAAGAAATTTGGACTTGAGAATGCAAAACCAATGAAAACTCCTATTAGTACTAACCTGAAACTTTCAACAGACAATACAAGAAAAGAGGTTGATGCAAGTTTATATAGAAGCATGATTGGCAGTTTGTCATACCTCACAGCAAGTAGACCAGACTTGTGTTTTGGTGTAGGACTTTGTGCAAGATTTCAAGCAAATCCTAAAGAATCACATCTTGCAGCAGCTAAAAGAATCTTTAGGTATGTACATGGAACCTATGATTATGGGATATGGTTTTTTAAAGATGCAAATAATTATCTTGTAGGGTTTAGTGATGCTTACTGGGCAGGAAATGCAAATGACAAGAAGAGCACATCAGGCGAATGTTTTTTTTCTTGGTGCTAACTTAGTTTCTTAGCATAACAAAAAGTAAAATTCTATCTCTTTCTCTACCACAGATGTTGAATACATAGCAACAGGGAGTTGTTGCACACAACTACTTTGGATGAAGCAAGTGCTAAGTGATTATGGTATTAAAAAAAACCTATAACTGTGCTTTGTGATAATACTAGTGCTATAAACATTTCTAAAAATCTAGTTCAGCATCAAAGAACAAAACATATTGACATAAGATAGCATTTTATAAGGGAACTTGTAGAGTTTAAGGTGATACACATTGAATACATCTCCACCGATAAACAATTAATTGACTTGTTGACTACGACATTGGATGCAACAAGATTTGAGAATCTAAGAAAGGCCTTAGGCATCTATCAGTTTTCTGAATAAGCATTGCTTTCGGTTATATTATTTATGTCTATAATATCTTAAGTTTTCTTCTAATTAAGCATGTGTGAGTTGTAATATAAAACTGTGTAAATGTTTAAAATGAAAAATACAAAGAGGGCTACCAATATATGATGTATGAAGCCATCATTGAGAGTAACCTTAGGGTATCTAAGAAATATGTTGAGGTCATCCACTCAAATGAAAAGGGCTACCTCTATATTGTATGAAAGCTGTTATGTTTATTTCATAATCCAGTGTGATTAATTCTTTATGAATATGTCAAAATGATATTTTTGACATTTCAATTGAATGAAAAATAAAGATAAATAGCTTTCATATGATGATTATAAACAACTTTGAAATATGTTTCTTTAGAATGATTTATATAATGTCCAGATATTGTTGTTACGTTAAATGTAATTGTTTTCTGTTATGTTTCTCATATCATACGATGCTTTTTATGCCTAACTGAAATTTGAATTTCTTATGTGTCCATATGTCAAAATGCCATGTCAGTTTTATTGGATTGAGGGGGAGAGACTTCAGTGACGAGAATCCTAACTCTATTAAAATTTCTTATTTTAATGGATATCAAAATTTTGAATTTATCTCCTTAATGATATTAATGAGTTTGTTTTCGAAAAGGAATTAAAATTTGAAATTATATGGGAAACTGAATTGGATTAAAACTTACTTTCTTTCCAAGTTTATCACAAACATGGCTAAGGCTATTTAGTTCATCTCAAAGTTGGCTAGCATTCTGCCATCCATTCTCTCTCATCTTGTTCCTCCTCTCTCTATTTCAGAAACACATGCAATTCTCAAACCTTAACAATGGCGTCTTCATTTGAATCTGAGAAGACCACAAGTGCAACATCATCTTCCTCGAACAACTCTGGTCACAATAGTAATGATAGTTCATAGTCGTCTCAGTCATAATAGCAACATGCAGAGATCTCGATTGATCCTGTAATGAGTGAAGATGAGATAGTCCCTGTTGAGCGAATGAAGGACAGAATCAAGCCCAAGTTCAACAAGTGTCTTATCGTAAATGTCAAGGAAAATTTTTTGAAGTACATATCGAAGAGGAAGTTACAGATTGAGAGGCTAATGAAGGTAACAAACTTTAACAAGTATGGCTTGAGTGAACTGCTTAAGTCCATCTACTGGACCAGAACTGTAAACAACTTCCTATCCTCTATTAAGTCTTTGATTCAAGAATTTTATTTCAATATACCTAAATCAATTGATATTAACCCGAAGAGCTTTCATTATCACAAGGTATATTGTAGAGGGAAATTTGTGCAGTGTTCACCAAATGTCATTAACACTTTCTTTGACATACCTATTGATAGTTTGCATTCTATTGAAGATAATTTTGGCATAGAAATTGTTCTTAAGGAATTGACTGGTAGAGAGGATTTAGTTTAGAACCCGAGAGATGGCATTAATCAACAATATTTTAGAAAGAAATATAGGGTTCTGCATAAGAATGCTCAGTTTGATTAGTTTCTTTCCCCACATCAGAATTAGGTCAGGGGAGATAGATTAAAATTTCTGTTCTATTTGGGCACAAATAGGCCAATTAATTTAGAAATTTCTGTTCTGTTTGGGCACAAAAAGACCAATTAATTTAGGTTTATGGATTTATAGGATGATTGGCCAGATTGCATCATACAAATCAGACTTGTATTTCCTTGTCTGATTCAAGGTCTTTTAGCTCAAAATGGTGTTCCTATTAGCCCAAAAAAGAACACTGAGATTTTGTCAAAACTATCACAAAAGGATTTCTACATCGACTGTATGACGAACCTGATTTGCCTGCTCCTAAACCAAAACCAAGAAGAGTTTGAAACAATCCAATGAACAATATGGAAGAGCAGCTCACTTTGATAAATCTATATTGTCTGATATTGTGTAGGATCTCAAGGACATCAAAGCAAAATAATTTGAATTGGAGAATAAACTTGCTGAAAAATCTGTTGCTAAAAAAGACCAACCACCCATGGAAACTAAAAATTTGGTGCAAGAACATTCAGCGGAGTTAATACAAGAGGAGGATCAAGTTGAACAACCTGCTATTGAGATCGACATGATAGCAGAAAAGAAAAAGAAATCAGTAAAAATTGCTAAAGGGACTACAAAGCAAGAAGAATGTCAAAATAGTAAAGAAAAATTCTGTCAAGAAGAAGAAGGCAGTTACAGTAGCCGTTCAAGATGAATATTTGTCAGATGAGCTAACTCAAGGGGAATCAGCAAAACCATCACCTTCACAACCTTCTAAAAAAGAACCTGACAATGCAGTAGTTCCTGAGGCAGAACTACCTGTCTATACACCACTATAGTCATCTCCACATGAAGTAGAACACAAACATAATGTAGAACACACATAAAAATCTGCTCTTGAAGCAAAAACAGTAGACGAAATTCCAGCCTACCTTGCAATAGAATCTCTCATGGATCTACAATGATCTGTTGCTAAGTCATAGCCAACAGAAACCACTGCAGACAGACTTGACAAGACAATCGGTAAGATTATGGCAGGGGTTACTACTACTTCCTTGGATACAACTCGAGAGTAGGACACTCTCGCGGCTTCTAAGCCACCTACTCTATCCACCACAAGCAAGAAGTTTAAGACTATGGCTGCCGGCACCAAGAAATGACATGGGCATTTCTCTTCACCTCCTGTTCACAAATCTGTCTGGCATCATTAGTTTGCTTTTCAATTATTTTTGAAACTTGTTATTAAGAAACCAAGGGGGAGAACAGGTTTATGATTTGTTTGTTTCCATGTTTGTTTTTGTTACCTTACCTTGAAGTGATCCAAGGGAAGTAAGTAAGGGGGAGTCTTAAGCTTTGTTTCTTATTTGTTATTTTGCAGGATTTACTTTACTATATTTTATGTTTGTTTGATGTTTTTGTCATTATTTTTTTATTTAGCTCGGATCATGCTTTGCTTGAGCTTTATATGATAGGTTTGTCCAAATAATTTTGATTTTTTTTACAGGTTATTTACATTTAGACATTCTTCTATTATGTGATTTATAACTAAAAAATTGTTATTTCTTTACAATGGCAATTTTTGTTAGATAGCGTATGATTGCTTGTAGTTGTTTTGGACATATTTTTGTGTGTCATTATTTGATCAGATACAGTTTGATGTTTTCATCATGAGTTGCCAAAAAAGGGGAGATTATTGGTGTCAACGTGTGACAATGTTTCATGTGCCATGCATATTATAATTTTGGACCAACTTGGGATAAAAAGATTGCGCTATATTATTTCTTATTTTACTGTTTCTAAAAGTTTATTTTAGGAAGTATTTGATTCATATTGAATATCTCTTTAGATTAGGACATTATTGATGTATCTTAGTTAAATTAGGAATATATTTATTTGTGTTCTATTTTATTTAGGAGATTACTTATATCACTTCCCAAATCAATGTTCTTTATCCTAATTGAGTTTGATTAAGATTCTATAGGATTTTGGAGGAACAATACAATCAGATATCACCTTATATATAATGTTATTTTACATAACTTATATAGAGCTGTATATGTTATAGCATTTCAAGAATTAGAGGAGAGCTTCAACACAAATTGGAATGCTTTTATGATTTTATTTTATGAGCGTTTTATTCATGCAGGAGAGGTTATGATCATGCATGAATTTTAGTTAGGTTGGTCTGAGTTAGTATACACTTTTGAGAACTTGCAAGTTGAGTATTTACATAATTCAGTGTCAGACATTGTGGTTATATTTTACTTAACCGTGTGTTGTTAGGTTGTCAGCGAAAGAGTGGCAGTCTCACTAGAGTTTAAGATATTGACGAGATTTTGTTTTACAAAGATTAGGTCAGTGTGTCAGAGTGAGTCAGCGCTGTAAACGATTATAAATATTGTACAAACAAGAAATTAGTGAATTGCAGCTCAAAGTTATCCGTGGATATAGGTTTTATAACTGAACCATGTAAATTCTTATTGTGTCATTTTACTTTACAATTTACTGTTATATTGCACATGACTTCATACTTCTATATCTCACAAGCTCTAAATTAAAGATTTAGTATTGAAAGCTTAAATTATAAATTTTTTATATATGATATTCATTCATTTCAAGTTTAATGTTTAAGGTTAAGTTTCTTTATACCAGGTTTTAAATGCTCTTCTGCTTGTCTGAAAACCCATTCTATAGGTTCATGAAACATGGTAACCAATTTATCCTCTAAATTCAAAAGCGTAACCTAGCTAGTGAGACTCATTAAACGAAGAATAAAACATGAATATTACTTTTTTTATTTTAACTTGAATAATAAGGTTTAATATTGTAAATAATAAAAATGAAAATTTATTATAAAAATTAAGTAACTGCATAAATAATCGAATACCAACGAAGAACTGTCTTTCTTTTATCTTTTGCTTGTCAAGGAGTTTATCTTACCTTTTAATTTCAATTTAGGAGTTTTAACTTTTATATGGCTTGTGATATTTAATTTCATTTATTTCTTCTCTCATTTCTCTTCTAATTTTTAACATAGTTGATCTCTATTTTTTAACTTTTATGTGGCTTGTGATATTTAAATTCATTTTATATTGCATTTAGTTATAAAATACAATATTCTTCTTCCATTTCTCTTCTTAGATTCTTATTTTTAACCTAGTTGATCTTGATTGCTGGTTGTTTGCTTCACAAACATAACTAACAATGTCAAAAGTGGGTCATTGCCCATGTCTCTTTTCCATAGTAAAACATTTTCAAATACTCTACCATTTGTGAACATGAAGATGCACGGAGGTGGTATCTGTCTTGTATGGTTCACATGCATAACCCATGGATCACTTGGGATTTTATGTAAAAGGAATCCAAGTAGTAAGCTAAGATGCTATTTAGATAGAGAGCTGCAATTGTCTCCAGCCTGCCATATGCTAACCATACCACACATAAAAGGGATATTAAAATTTACTATCAGTTGTTGTAAGTCATTTAAAAGGGCAAATATTAATAACAATTAGAAATCAGTTTGTAATAATAATTCAAAATTTTGATATCATTTAGAACCAAGATTTCAAATTTGCCCATTTTTATTTAAAATTTCATTGAATTATCTTTAAAATAATATTTTTATTATAAAATCATTAAATACAATAAAATTTATTAATTAATTATTTTTAAATTGTTAAATTCATGAAAAATTAATTTTTTATAATGAGACACATTTAAAATCTTAAAGTATACTTCTGTTGAAGTTATATTAGTAGTACTCTATTTATTAAGTATTATATTATTGCTTTGTTTTGGATTTCCTATTATTAAGGGATGTGTCGTCCTTTAGTTAATCACCACATCTTTAGGTTTGTTAAAATGTGGGTTGCACTTCTTTGTTTGACTTATCTTGTAGGGCTATTATTAAGCAAGTTTAGTTTTCCAATGAAATTGAATGATTCTCTAGATTTTCAATTTTCTACACAAAGTTATCTTAATAACTTTTAGGCTCATGTTAAAATTACTATGCAAAAATTTTATAATTACAAACTGTCTTCACACAAGTTTACTTCTTTTAAACTTTTTGATTATCAACTTTGTGATTAAACGAATACGAATAGGTTATGAGATCGATGATTGATATTTACAGATACACCGATTAACGAAAACAAGCTATGACAACATAAAAGAGACAAGTTGTGTCAATTATGCCACTAGAATCACAATAAAGACCACTTAATAAAGATAAATTACAATCACTTGCATATATTAATTAAAATCAAAGATCACATCAAGAGGACAGATATATGGGACATTACCAAGTTGAAGATAACAAAGGGTAAATCTTATGATTTGTGATAACACATGACTATGTAAGTCGTTTGAACGGCACTCAAAACAACTGCCATGATGGCGGCAAGGAAAGCAAGCACATTCCAACGCCTTGTAAAATGTTGGTGATTGAATTGAGTTATCCAGGTCACTGCTTTGTTCTCATAAAGTCTCTCTGAATGGTACTTTGTATGTCTGAATACTTTGTGCGATCTGGCACTAAGTTGTACTTATCATGTTAAAGAGTTTAGCAACCTCTTCATTGCTGCCAAGAGCATTGTAAAGCATTTGCTTGTCTCGCAATTGCTTAGCATCTTGGGCTCGATCATTGAATGCATCAAGAAACACTATATAAAAGCAGACCTCGAAGCCATTGATAGAACTTGGACTATTTCATAAGCAATCAAATTCAAGAACATGGATGCCATTGACTTATCTACTCTGATTGAAGAAAGCTTTAAGGTCCCAAGATTGAAAGTAATGTTTGTCAAAAGACTTGTTTTACGAGCCGTTAATTGAATCCCTACTAATTTTAGCTCCTCATCGTTACGAAAAAAGTGCAGATCTTGTGCTTCACTACTTGATAAATTTTCAATTGCTTTACTTATATATTCGATCAAATCCTAAATCCTATCAAGTGGCTCATTTATGAATTCACCCAATATCTTTCTTACTTGTTGAACATAGGAGGATGACATTTCATCTTCTTTAATCGGATGTTTGTCGAGAATTCTTGACCATAAAAGGTCAAGAAGATGAGTGGGACTTCCGATTTCTCTCTGTTATTGCTCGTGATAGTTCTCCTCTGGAGCCTTGATTCTTTCAAAAGATGTGCTGGAATTTGACTTACTCTTGATACCACTTTGTTAGAGAATAATCACTCAACCAAAACATACTCAAGCAAAGCAAATATATGAAGAAGAAAAAGATATTGACTCTTGAACTCTACTCAACTTTTTTATTGCTTCTTAATTCTTTTTAATGAAATTGACAAATTACAAATACTTATATAGTAGACTTAATCCTAATCCTACTCAAACCATGAATACTAATATTTCTAAAATATCCAAAGAATTAATCCTAATCCAAAACTAACTAGGAATATTAAATCCTCTCATAACATGTCTTCTAATCTAATTTGGACTCTAATCCTATTTTAACTTGGACTTTAAATTCTAAATAAACTACTAAGCTTTGTTTAAATGTCCAACCCTGACCCCCCTCTTAAACTAAGCTGAACCATAATAACTTTAAACTTCTTCTTGAACCTTTGCTTGTTGATCTCTTGACTAACCTTTATTGTACCTACAAACCTTACCTTCATGTTTTCCCATATATCCTCATATGATTTTCTTGCATAATATATTAACCATGTGTTACAGTCTGAATTTGACATCAATAATAGGGATGGCAACTTTCCCTGGTTGGGCTACAGATTGCTAAGGGAAGACAAGCCCAATGCTTTTATTTGATTTTGTAATGCAAAATGCGTACAAGGAAGATTGAAGCTGTGATCGGTGAGTTGGATTTCAAGTGGTTAACCGCTAAACCACATGACTTTTTACTATGTTTTGCTAATAAATTTTATATAATCAATTTTCTTTTATATATTTAATTAAAAGTAGTAAATTAAGGTAGTTGTGATTTGAACCTGGGCCGCCAAAACTCATTCAATCAGCTATGCCACCAGTGCTAGCCGTATCCTTCAAGAATTTTGCGCAAGAGTATATGTTTAACTCAATTCACAGCATAGAAAATAAAAAAAAAAAGCGACGATAATCTGAGGTTTTTCTTTAGATGTTGGTGTATCATCCCAGCACCCGCAAATTCCCGTAATGGAAAAAATCCAAAACAATTTTGGGATTTTGTAGGGATTGGGGACGAGTTTTTTGGTCCGGTACAGGTGCGAAAATGCCAAACCTACACCTACACCTGAATTTTTCCATTCTTAATCAACGAAGAAGGAAAAGTCAGAGACTGTTGTCCGATCTATCCGATGACGGTGGAGATGAGAACTCACTTGCCTGTTGACGATTTTTTAGTCACTTTTCGACAACTTTCTGGCGAATCTTGACTGGTGATGGTAAACCTTGGCTGGTATGAGACTTCCTTCTTTCTCCACTCTTTTGTAACTTTGAATTTCTTATTGATATTTCTGAAATTTCATAGTTTTCTTTTTCTTCTCTGTCTTGACAATTCTCTCTATTATTCTCCTAAAAAATCCCTTGCTTTTCTTCTTTATCCGCAAGAAAATCATTTTTTTCTTTCTCAATTTTTTCTTCTTTAACATCATTGTAGTTGTCCATCAAATAATCTCAAAACTCTTTAGCTGGCCTTTTAGTACCTCTTAAAAAATCAAGTTTCTCATGCATAGAATCCATAATAGAAAATCCTAAATACCTATTAAAAAAGGGTTGTGCTATTCTATCTTTCTTTTGATTGTGTTCAAGAATTTCCTTTTTGTTCTAGTGTTAACATTTCTTGATTTGCTAGTACTTCAAAACCTTGATTTACAACTTACTGCATGCCTCTATATTCAAACTCGGCTTGCATTTGGGTTCTCCAATACTCAAAGTTGCATTTGTTTCCATCAAATCTGGGAAGTTTTTGTTCCATCTTGAATAGTATTCTTGACCTTGTCTTCTTGGCAACTCAACTTTGACAACTTTGCTTTTACAAATCCTTCTTGGATCTTTGTGCCTATTTCTCTCACAAGTCTTCCTTAGATCTTTATGTCTGGCTTAATAGGGCATTCCTTCCCTAGCTCTACCAGACTTGTTCTAACAGGCCTTCAAGTATGCTTACTACTTATCTTCGAAATAGTTCTGATGGCTCCTCCTAGATTCTTCCAACCTAACTCTGAGATGCTTCTCCCAAACGCGTCCAACCTAGCTCTGAAACCACTTTGTTGGAATTTGACTTACTCGAATACCACTTTGTTAGAGAACAATCACTGAACCAAAGCAAACTCAAGCAACACAAGAATATGAAAAAGAAGAAGATATTGACTCTCGAACTCTTCTCAACTCTTTTATTGCTTGTCAATTCTTCTTAATGAAATTGACAAATTACAAAGACTTATATAGTAGACTCCTAATCCTATTCAAATCATGAATACTAATATTTATAAAATAATCAACCAATTAATCCTAATCCAAAACTAACTAGTAATATTAAATCCTCTCATCACATGTGTTCTAAACTAATTAGGACTCAAATCCTATTTTAACTTGGACTTTAAATTCTAAATAAACTCTTAAGCTTTGTTTAAACTTCTAATAAGATGAACTCATTGATTGCATTCTTTATGTTAGCCCCTTCATCCCTCGAGCAGCTCACTAATAACTCAAGGAATTCAAATGGCAGTTGATTCTCACTACAAGAATTTTTAGAATATTTATCACTTTGTATTTTATATATTTGCTAGTTTTTAAAAAAAGAGTCAAACATAACCTTACTCCAAAAGTCAAACCCGCCTCTGCCCAATATTTATCACTTACTGATTTCTTATAATTTACACATTTGCCACTCATATAAAAGTAGCTAATATTTCCCTCTTTCTTACCCTAGCCACTCAAAATGAAACTCATTGCGCGCTCTTTACTTTCTGCATTCATCACTCTCATCTCTTCAACGTTTGCCCTCACTTCATCATTCGCTCACTTATCAGTCGGTGGCATGTGAACAATGAAATTTTGGCTCTCTGTGATAGTGGATATCTCCTATCTTTGAATGGTGTGTGTCTCCCTCTCTTCTTCATCAGCTTCATCACTAGAGCTTTTCTTCCTTCGATTGTAAGTCTCTTCTTTTTCTATGCTTTAAGAAGGTTAGGTTTAGGGTTTTTATGACATTATTGAATTGATTAAGGCTTGTATACTTGATTCATAAATTTGATTAATACTTTAATAATAAATTAATATAGATAAACAAAGAAAAAAATCCCTCCCTTTTTGACTTAGATCTTCTTCTCACAAACTTAAACCAGAATAGAGAAATCTTGATTCTTGCTTCGGATTCTACAAATCTCAGGTACTTCTATTCAAATCTCTAACCCTAATTTTATTGTTCTATAATTTCTCTTTAGAATAGAGGCAATAGCTTTCATTTATTGAATAATGGTGTTGTTCCAAATTGAGCTATAATGTAGTCGAATTCTCATGAGATTTTTGATTTAGCATAGAAGAATAGAGTTTATTTTTTATTAGGGACCCAATTCGTGCTTTTCCTCTAGATCTACGATTTCAATTTAGTTGATTAATTGGGGTCCTCAACGTGACTTGAAAACTATTCTTATTCTCGATTATAAGGTGCGTGTGTTTGTGGTGGACAGACATAAGCCAATTCACCTACAAAATTTGAGTGATGATAATGATAGTGTTGCGAGTTTGTATGATTTTGAATTTTTTAGTATAAATCAATTTAACAATTTTTGAAGAAATTAATTGATTGAATTCTAAAGTTTGAAATAAGATTATCTTTATTAACTAGTATTGCCTTCAAGTTCTTTTATCATCATGTGTTGCCTTTAGGTTTTGAAACAATATTTATCATTATTTTAGTCCAGATTTCGCTAGAGTTGAGCTTGAGACGTCTTGTGAGTACATGCACAATGCTATTTTTGTCAAACTACCAGACGCTACTTCAAGTGTAAAGTGGCTCGGTACTGGTACGTTAATTTTAACTAAAATTTATGTTTTGTTTTGTCAATCCATTGGGCAAGTCTGTGTATGATACTTGTTAGTTGGAATTTATGTTGCTATATAATTGAGAGGCATTTAGGTGATAAGAGAAATTTTGGCACATGTAATTACCTGAATGTTGCTTCTAGGTTTTTTTATTAATTTTGATTTTTATTTCTTTTTTATAATTGTTTTTTTTTTTTGAAAAGCCATAAGTTAATGAATTCCAAGCTACTACAATGATTCCTATTATCATATACTTATCCAAAAATTAAGGATGTGCATAGAAATTAAAGACATGAATAATCTTTATGCATAGAAATTGATTCCTATTTTCATATCCTTATGTCAAAAATTATGTGCTTACATAGTCAAATTGATCAATACCCAAGTTTACTAAATGGGTGTGGATCTGATTGGCCTTCTAGTTTCGGATGTAGTGGTGATGATGATGAAGTAGATGCTTTGAGGAGTAAAGGAAATGTGAGACCATTTGGCTTCACAATTGCTCTGAACTTGTTTGTCAATGTGCCTGGAAGTTGCCAATTCATTGCTCCATTTTTTAACAATTCAAGTCGAACTTTTGCTGTTGAACTACCTTCATAATTATTGTTATGAGTTTTGTGCAGATCATATCACTTTAATATCACTGTTCTACTTTTATGCTTTTTTAATTCAAATACTTTAAATGTACCCAAAAACCATTTTTGACAGTTCTTTTGCATTACTCTTATTTACTTATTATTATTTTATATTCTCTAATTTTTTATTGTGAATATATATGGGCTTTGCTTGATTATGTATACAAAAACTCAAAAATATTATTTAGCAAATTACAATTAGCGTAGCCCTGCTGCTAGATCCTCAAAAGGCATGCGGTAAAAAAATGACACATTCTTCGGTAATTATATTATTTTAATTTTCTTATACTACTTGTCATTATTAAAATATTTTAACTTCCTATATTAAAAAGAACTGATCATGGCAACTGTGCAGGGTTCAACTCTCTTCTAACTCTCACATTCTTTCTCTAGAAAAGAACGAATTTTTTGTATGAGGGGTGGCCTTTTATTGTTATCATAGTCTTATTATCATCACAGTCTTATTGTTTATTATGTTTAATGCTTATCAATTTTCATCATTCTTTTTCCAGTTTCTTTTGTGTTAATTATTTGACAAATAGAGATAAAATATAGACTATAAATGCTTATGAAGCCTAATTTGTAGGAGTCCTAGTAACAATTTCTCAAAATCAGGATCACTTTCTCCTCCAAGAGTGGCAAAATTCTTGAGAAAGGTAATGCTTCTTTCTCTTATAATTGTCATTATTATAATAATGTTATCCTATCAAAACAAATATCTAATGTTGATTTAACTATTAATATAAGATTATGATGGTAATGTTTCAAATGTTTCAAATTAATTATATTTATTGCCCCACATGTATTCTAATTGATATTTTAGGTATAACCATTTGTCTAGAAATTTGATTTAAAGGAGCAACACATAATAGCTGTGTTTTGTTAATCATCAACATTATATTATTACCCATTTGAATATGAATCAATTATTGAGGATAGAATACCTCTATGCCATGTAACATGTCATAAAGTTAAGTTCCTTGAAAGGTGAATGATGCTTATATATTGCAATAATGGGTAGACTAGTCAATGGCTTTTTACAAAGGTGTATGCTTGCATCGCTAGAAAATTGAATTTGACGCAAATGGCCACCTTCATTGTTTAAATTCCTATTGATTGCTCTTATTAATCAAATTAATAGGTTTCAAGCATGAGTAGATAAGGTGAAGTTGGTGAAGTGGCTCCACTTGTGATAGAGATCCCACTATAATCAGTTGAGGTATTAAACAAACAAAAAAAAATTAATTAATTATAAACATAGGAAAATTTTGTATTTTTCCCGTGTGTAATTAATTAGTGAGTTGAGCCAAAATAATCAATCATGATTATTATTATTATTATTATCATCATCAACTATCACATAAATGATTTGATAAAGTAGTAAATTATAATGTTATTTTAACATGCCAAGTAACATTCGATTTTAATCACAAACACAATATAAAACAATATATTTGTTAGAAGTATTTCTATATTTTCTTGGTCGAATATTTGGATAACCCAACTATCGTTTTGAGAATATTGGATTAATGTCATAATATAATAATCTATAAAGGTGGCAAGATAGAATTCTTCTAATAGGAGAAGATTAAAAAAAAATCTAATTATTCATAATGAGAAGTAGCCTCTCAAATCAGCTTCATGGATAAGCTTAATTAATTATTCATTTATTTTAAATTCTCTAAAGCAGATGCTGTTATGGATTCGATGCTTTCTTATCAGCTTATTAAAAATTAATTGATGCAATGCATGTACGATAAGTTTATATAATTATATTTATTGTAGCACCTTATTCATATATTGATGTTGTCACGTGGTGATTATCATAATGTTACTTATGACTTCTGAAATTAATTATTATATCGATCATCTTACAATTTAAAGCCAGTATTTGATTTGCTAAATGAAATATAATAATTAGAATATCATATGACTTTTTTAATCGATTTATATGCTAATTTTTCAATCTCAATTCGATGTGATTATATATTGATTTAACTAATTTTTTTAATTTGCTTCTTTCGAATTAATTTGTTTATTGCTTGTTTTGATTGACATCTTTAGGTTGTTAGCCTATGAAAATAGTTTTTTTAAGATTGTGAAAGCATTTTTGGAGTAATTATGTGTTAAAGTAGGTTATGTTTATTTGTAACAAGATTTTCTCTTTTATACAATTAATTAACTGGAATTTGGTTGCTTATATATATAAATATGACTAGGGATCTCAATTTTTATTTGATTGATGATAGGTGAGATCTTTAGTAGGTGATCGTTCCACTCTTTTTGGCACAAACCTTTTGTGCTATAGCCATAGCTTTCACCATGTGAGATCTCAATCCTTCTTATTCACTTTTAAAAAGTACTTCGTTATGCTGAAATATTTATAATGTAAAAATTTTTCACTTATGGAGTTCTTCATATAAATCTTAAAAGTTTATTTGCGTTTCCTAATAATTAAACCGATGTTGATGTTGTTATCTTCACCTTTTTGTTAAAAGATTGTATGTTTGTGTGTATGTGTAGATTATGAATCTAGATACAAATTGATCTACAGGCTATGTTTGTGATATTTATACCAATAAGTATAAATATCATATATATAATACTTGTAATAACATACATATGTTGCCTTACATATTTATGAAATGGATTATTGTTAAAGAGTTAATTGTTCGTTAGCTAGTATGTGTTTGGGATGCCAAATTTTTGGAAAATGGAGATATTGTAATTGGTTTAGATGGAGTTGCATGCATCTGAAATTGGAGATATATGCTTTAGAACTTTCAATACTATCGTTTTGTCCTTTAGCATTGTTGATTTCTCATATGTATTGCATTGAATTGTTAACTAGATTGCTGAATTTCCAATCATCATTGCATTTTTATGCAAATTCTTTGTAACTATTGATCCTATATATGATATATTCCACCATTCAAACTACAACTACAAGCTCTCTTCAACTTTACAAATTCTTTAGATCGAAGCCAACATATATAGAATGATATCATATCAATTGTGAGACATTTGGATTTAATAAACAGCTTGAATTTTTATTTTTTCTTTAAATCAGGGAACTTGATCAAAACTACTGGACTGGCCCATGCTTGCATTTATTGAAAAATTATCTCGACGACTGACATTATTGTAAGTATTAAAAGATACCTAGTTACAAAATATCAATTAATTTGTTCTATGTGGTACAAATATTTATTTATTTTTCAAAGTATTTAGTATATTTAGTCTTATAGCCTTTCTTTCTCCACCATAAATGTTAAAACCTTACTCTAAATTATGGTGCCCCAAGTCCGTCTGAATTTGTTTTGTTTCTGCAAGGTGTTTGTCCTCTCATTAAGCTCAATATTTTTAATATAAAGCTTGCTCACACACATGATCAAGCTGAATTAGATGCTAATGGATTTGTTGATTTTTGTGGTTCAAAAATTACATGACGAAAAGAACAATTTGGAAATAGATGGATAGGAACCATTTAACATGATTAATCTTTTAGGGTTTTTTTGTGAATGAATCTAGAAACTATTATTGTAAAGTTTTTGAAGTACTCTCCTTACTTATATATGACTGTAGTTGAATGTGGCTTTTTACAAAGCATGGTTTATTACTAACAGATTTGTTTGATCATTCATTTTTGTGTTTGAAAGTTCTTGTTAAATCAATATGTCTTTGTACGCTTTGAAAGTAGGTATGTTTGAATGAGTAGCGGACAAGATAATGATTTATAGCAACCAGTTGATTCACTCAAAAGTTTTGCAGCTAGTTGAGTTTCTAGTTTCTAGGTATGTATTCGCTTTGCATCAATTAAATGTCCATTTAATTGGTTGGATGCTGCAATTGACAATTATGTTCATGTGATATATATTATTTCTAAATCTAATTGAAGACAATATGATGCTTCTGAATTGTTAATTTCTTTAGTTGATATATATGTGATGGAGTTGTAAGTTGGTTTAATTGTTATATATCATTTCTTAGTGTAACTAAATTGGTTGCTTTAAGGCTAGTGTTGGTGAATTTCTTAACTTGATTGCAGACAGTATAGCGGTGGTGAAGTGTTAATTTGTTTAGTTGATAAATATGCATTGGTGTTGTGTTGTTTTAGTGGCTTTATGTAATGACTTAGTTTGATTCAAGTGGAGCTGAAGTTATTGCTGGTGATGTACTGTTTTAGTTGCTTTATATAATGACTTAGTTGCTAGTGAAGTGCTTTGAATGTTTTAGTTCATGTACGTGCACATGGTGCTTAATTTGAAATTTTTGATTTGAGAGCATCATTTGATTTTGCAGACGGATGGAGGCATGGATCACATTATGAAGATGTTGGTGAAGTTGCTGAAGTGTTGTAGGAGTATGAGGTGGGCAATTGGTTTTGTTGTATGATTGATTTTGCAAGTATTTGTGTTTCTGCTTGGTTAATTTATTTGTTGATTAATATGCTTTGGGAGTTGATTTTCAATGAATTATATTCTTTAAAAAATTTGACATGCTTGTTTTTACAAATATATAGAACATATAATATATATATATAATACTTGGCGAATACATATAAGCTAAGTATTATACATTTTTTAGTTTTTGCTACAAATTAGGTGGCCATAAAACGCCAAATATGTATAAACATAATTATCGATCCATAACCGCCAAATATCGTGAAAATTCAAAAAAAAATTACTATTATATATAGTAGATCATTTCATACTTACCACTCAGAAAGTGACGAATATTGTCAAATTAAAAAATATTACCGTTATAAAAATTAAAAGGTCATAATTATCAGTCCTTAACCTCTAAATATGCACATATCACCATATTTGCTAGGCAAAAAATGCCAAATGTGTACAATTGAAAAATAATATTGTTTATTGAGCTATACTTATTAGGTAAAAAGCGCCAAATATGTTACAATTCAAAAAAGTTATCGTTACAAGCAACTAAATTTGACTAAAAAAGTGACAAATATGGCCAATTTTGTACTTTACTATGCATAACTATACTTGACTCTTTTATGTGAGAACTATGCTTGTGAACATATTTGGCGTTTTGATCGACCGCCAAATTGACTATATTTGGTGGTGCCATTGGTGTCACTGTGTTGACTGCCAAATATATACTTATGTGGCGGCCTTTTACTGCCAAATATGAGTTTTTTTCTTGTAGTGTCTCCAACAAAAATAGATCTTGCTTAACCAAAGCTAAGCAGTCAACTTTTATCTTCAAGCCTGTCAAACCTCTTCCACCTTCACGTGTAGAACAATATATGTAACAAGGTATCGTGCAACCATCGACGAAAAACATCCATGCAAGTTCATCACCATCAAAGTCCTTTATTGCCTCCTGCTCATAGTACTTCCTCAATCTCTTGATATTCTTCTCTATTTGGAAATATAGATCTGGATCATCCAAGCCATGTTTTGTGATAAATAGCTGAGCAAATTTGAGCTTCAAATTTTGAGTCATTTTTAAATTTGAATCTTTATGACGGTAAGGACCGATCGAGATCATCTTTGGCACATAATAGTTCTTAAAATTGTTGGAATTGTCTCCAAGGATGAAAGGAACTTTTTGAATCTTTGCTATTGTATTTTCTTTATCATGTGTGTCTAAGGCCTCACGCAACGATTTGAAATTATTCTCCAAAATGATCACCTTCTGAAATTCTTTTGCTCTGATTGAGTTTCATCCCTCAACTTCTCTCTCTCCACTATAATATCAGTGTCGGCTTTTGTTTCCTAAGATTCAACAATCATTGGAGATAAATATTAAATTTTAGACATTTTACCTACTGATATCACTACAAGAAAATCGCAAATATTTGACTCCTTTTAGCCGTCAAGTATATAATTATTTGACGGTTAGTCCATGTCATATATGTCACCGTCAAATATGATAATATTTGATAGTTGGTCAAACAGTCAAATATCCACTATAACATATTTGACTTCTGAATATGAGTCAAGTTTTTAGTCCCGAGAATTGATTTTTTAGGATTATTTGACAGTTTTTTGAAGAAATATTTGACACTAACCGTCAAATATGGTGAATCTAACGGTCGAAATTTTCAAATGAATCTTATTAATATTTGATAATAACCGTCAAATATGAAGAACGTCAAGTATGTGATAATAGATATTAATATTTGATTGTTTTGTGACTGTCAAGTATTACGGTGTTGGTGAAAAAATATATATATGATACTTGACAGACTACGTCGCCCCTCAAGTATCATATATATATATATATATATATATATATATATATATATATATATTAATTAAAATAGGTTTACGATGATATATTTTTATATTTGAAAATAGGAGAATTTTATTAATTTTTTTAAGTATTAATAAAAATTTATATTTAGGATCACAACCAGGCATGCACACAGAACAGAAGCTTAAGCAAATACAAGTGGAATTATAAGAAAAAATGGGACTTTATATGGAATCTAGTACTTGAAAACAATAATAAACAAAAGCATGCCAGTGATTAGAAATATTTTCTCTACAGGCTAAATCCACGAACTAATAAGAAAATTAGATGCTACCTAATCGAATAATAGTTGAAAACTGCCATTTTTTTTTCAAACAAAATCTCAATCATATCCCAACAACACTTGTCCCTGTCTTTCCTAACACAAGCTCTCATTCTCTGCCCATTGTTCCTTAAACTCATGGACATGCAAAAACATAAACAATATTCAAGCAAAGTTGCATTCACATAACATAAACATGCCAAAATATAGCTTATTACCAACATACTTTAAAGCAATTTACTTAATGACAAAGTTCTTACATAAGACAGTAAACATACAAGGCTTTATATCATATTAGATTCGAGCTATCTTGAAAACAAAAAGTAAGTTTCGGATGGCATTACATTACAAGAAAAATGATCATATTTGGCGGTCTTTGGCCGTGAAATATGTATATATTTGGCGGTCTTAAAAGTGCCACCAATAGTACCGCCAAATATAGTCAATTTGACTATATTTGACGATTTCAAACTGTCAAATATGCAATACTATACTTGACGGTTTTTGACTGCCAAGTATAATAGATTAAATTAAAAATATACTTGGCGGTTTTTGGCCGCCAAGTATAGTAGTTTAAAAATTAAAAAAAAAAAAAAGCATACTTGGCAGTTTTTATATCATAGTTCCAACAACAATATTACAAATACATATACAAAAAATTCTACCCAATAATTAATAAATTAGTGCAAAAGCCTTAAAGATAACCTTTTTAAGCAAAGGCAGATCATAGCAAATTAAATCATTAGTCTTTTTCTATTGTAAAAGCGCCAACTTTTCTCCTCCTCAAATATAATTTCTTTTTTCATACTTGCAGAAATTCTGTGGTTACCGAGGCAAAATGACCAAGGCTGTATTCTGTGAACTTTCAAAAACCTGAAAACAAATGGAAAATAACCCAGCGACAGTATTGACAAGCAACCAAAGAAAACATGAAGGAAAACAACAACAAAAACACATAAAAAAAAAATTGAAAAAAGAGAGTATTACGAGCACAAATTAAACATACATAATCTCACTTGCAAAATTGCATCAATATGCAAATGATACAAAAAGGAAAAGCTAGGCAACAATCATTATTATGAAGAAAATCACAAGTGTAATTCCAGCATGAAGTAAATATGTAAAAAGTCTCATAAGGTTGGTATCAAATAAAAAATAATTTTGATACAAAAACAGAGTAGTTAAACACATCAATGCCAAAGGCAAATAAAATAAATATACAAACTTTGACTAAGAAATCAGTTTGGAGTCCAAATTCGGATAACAATGGTAAATTTATAAGAGATTTAGAAAAGAAAAATGAGTCATAAAATTTCAAATAATTAAAGAAAATCAGAAGGCTCAAAGTTGCAATAAATATTCATGAAAA
This sequence comes from Boswellia sacra, assembly GCA_013180625.2. Taxonomy (NCBI): domain Eukaryota; kingdom Viridiplantae; phylum Streptophyta; class Magnoliopsida; order Sapindales; family Burseraceae; genus Boswellia; species Boswellia sacra. Next base: position 28,292 of record SNVD02012387.1, on the reverse strand, counting down.
CAAAAAATAAAGTCAACAGATGGAAAGAAATAATAAAACTATAAATAAAGTAAATTCAAAAAAATAATTAGAAGTCAAAGATTACGGCTATTCAATTCATGAATACATCTTAAAAAAATCTAAATTCATATGAATCACATAAAAAGGCAAAGCATCAAAAAAAAAGCAAATAAAAAAATGAAAATCACAATAGGAGCTGTGATGTCTAATGTAGCAGCAAATGGAAGCCAAAATAAATAAACACAATTTAAATCAAGAGGAGGCGATCCAATAGGTAATTGTCTCTCCTTCTCTTCCTCTTGCAGCAATGAGTCATAAATGAGGAATATTTAGAAAATTGAATTAATAATTATTAGTCCATTCATGAAAACATCTCTAAAATAAAGTCTTTCAGGCTCCTTCAAGTCTTCCATCATTAATTAGGCGTGTATTTAATTCAAGAAAAAAAAGAAGAAGATTAGGCTAGGCAATTCAAAAAAAAACATCTCTAGAAAATCTTTGATACGAAGAATTGCCCACCTGGAAGGAAAAGCAATTAAAAAAACAAACCAAAAGAGGAAGGAGGCGGCACATATAGCAAAGGATCAACAAGTTTGTGTCAAAGAAGAGCCAAGCTTCGAAAAAAATGGATGGAGGAAATAAATAAATAAATAAAACTTAAAAGAAAAACAACTTTTATAGAAACGACCATCTATAAGACGGATTGACAGTCTCTTTGATCTGGATGCAGAGAAGAGTCAAGCAAAGAAAGGTGCTTATTTATTTCAAAAGATTATTTAATTATTTGTATTATATCCATGTGGTCGGGTTTTTAGCTTCAAGTTCCCATCGGGTTAATTAATCAAGGAGATAGACAGCGTGAGTTGTATAGGGTGGGGAAAGAGAATTATAAATTAAAAAAAAAAAAAAAAATAGAAATGATGATACGGAAGAAGCCCACCTAGAACTTAATCACATTAAAATCACCAATCAGTACAAGCCGATTACATCGGTATGGAAAAACCGACCCTCACCCGAACACCCAATCGATAAAGGGTTCTATCTCTGTTGGAAAACAACCCAAAATTGATTAATAAATAAATTTGTTACTAATTTAAGAAGTGAAAGGTGTCAAAAAGACAAAAAAGAAAATAAAGAAAATGGGTTTGCTGTTATAGTATAGTGACTTTTTTTAAATCGTCAAATAAAAAAAATATAAGAGTGTCAAATATAAGAAAAATTCTTGTAGTGTTAGATATACAGTGTAGAAATTTTTATTACCTTCAATTAAAATTATTTACTTCCAATACTAGTGAAACTTATATTATGGTATATTAAAGCAAACATTAATACTTATATAATGTTCTATATGTATAAATATTATATATGTATACAATATAAAATATTAAAACTTGTAAACTTTTTATGTCTTCATATAATTGTCGAGCTAGCATGGTGTGTATGTGTACCCTTATAGCTTCTTTATTTACTTTAATTAATTAGTATTTATCTTTTTATAGGTTAAATAAATTATTGCAGAATTAAGAATAATACAAATTAAATGGTGGAATGGCCCTGTTTTAATATAGCTTATGCCTAATACATATTGAAATGCTTTAATAAACTGTCTAATAAGCTTTAAAAAAGTGATTGAGAAGTGTATTTATTATGGAGGACCAAACAGGAACAGTTGTAGATTCTGAATTAAATCTAAATTGGATCCCAAAAGTTCATCACAGGTTAGAACGTAGATGGACTCTAAGGCAGATAAAACTTAGATCAAAAGAGGTTAGTCCAGCCAATTAGTATAAGACAAATAAAGCCTAGTTCTCATTACATATAGCAACGCAAGTAGTTTCTACAAATAATTACACATAAAACAAAAATTTTAAAAAAAATTCGAAGAAGCTTAGCATAACTTAACGACCTGCTATTCCCGTTCACGATTGATAACATAATTAGTGGCCCTCATTCACTTAACAAAACTTCACATCGGCATTTAGACAAGCATCTTGGATGCTGGACTTGTTTAAGCAATTCCTACTAAAAAAAACTAATAATATTTGCTAAAAATTATATCTTAATACAATATCTCATACATAATCTCAAATTAAGGGAAAGGTCTGCTTCACATTAGTCCTCATAGTTAATTCTTAGGTCAATGCCAATTAATGGTCAAGAAATTAATTAAGTACTATTTAAATTAATTATGAATTAATATTGGCTTCTTATTGTGTGGACTCTGGATTCTTGAAACTATTATTCTATTATAAACTCACAATAAGCACATGAGTTGATCTAATTAATTGAATCAAAGCCAAGAGTTTCTTTAAATGTCATTACTAAACGATACTATTAGGATCCTATTTATATTCTAAATACTGCATATTGACCTCAATCTCCAAGAAAATACAGTTGACCATTTGTAATAAGAACACATCACTGTTTAATAATTCAAATCCATGATGGTATGGCCATGACTTCAATAAGCCTCCACAACAAAATATTCTCCTAGGCCACTAAAATTCATAAAACATTCAATAAAAAAAATAGAAATAAAAATGTAAAAAAGAGATATGGCTTTTTACACTGGATGATAAAGTGAAGGAACAAGGAGAGCACCTCTGGGGTTTGCTAAACAAAAAATTAGTTCCTTGTACGGCCCAATCCAAATTCACATTGATTTAAACAAAAACAAAAAAAGATAAGAAATAGAAACGAAAATAAAGAAATAAAACTAAAGCTTAAATATATATACTTTAATATTTTCAATTCTATAATTATTGAGGACACAGTAAAAAGAAAGAAAAACTTCTAGATTAGTTGAAAATAACTCATTAAGTAAATTGATGGAAAGAATAAACTTACAAATTAGATGAAAATGACTCGTGGAGCAAATTGACATATTGTTTGTCAGTAATTAAACAAGAAAACAAAATAAAATAAAAGGCCATTTATATCAAGAAAAATATGTGGAGTCTGCGTACCCCAACATTTTCAAAACAAAACCCATCAAAGAAAAAATTCATCCAAGGAAGCATATTATATTGCTAGTCAAACAACCAATAAATTAAGGAAGTCCATGTGGCTTTCTTGTGAGAAAAATTAATTAGCTTGTGAAAAAAAAAAAGGAAACCTTCATTGATATGTCTAATCAGAATTTCACAGGTAACCTTGAGGAGGAAAAACTGAAGTGGAAAATATGGATAGCTAAAAAAAAAGGAGGATGCAAGATTATTCAAATGAGAAATGACCAGAAGTGAGATTTATTTGAAAATAAGAGAAGAAATTAGAATTGGAGAAAGATGATCACAGAAGTGGGTGGAGTGGAGTTCCTAGCATAGAACAAATTAATAAGAAACATATATGCACAGAAGTGGTAGTTCACTTATTAATTTACTTAACAAAACCTCCAATATTTATACTCATTCAAATCCAGCTTAGACAATAATCTTGGGTGATCCTTCTTTTCCCTCCTTCATGGCCTTCTTCAAAAGAAAATGAAAATAAAAAACATTAAGAAAGCAAAGTCTAACCTTGACATTAGAAAGGAGAACCGAAGACATTAGAAAGGAGAGAGGCCAAGGGGGATGGTGATACAGGGCGATGTCTGCAAGGGACAGATATGGGATGTTGGTCAAGTGATTGACAGGTTCGTTTCAGTCAGATCCAATCTTTAACTTAACCACCAGTCATCCCCAAATAGAAAATCATCAAATCTGCAGTCGAAATAGAGACAAAGAGAGAAGCACCTCATATATGTGCAAATCTGTAAAATTGAAAATACAAAAAGCTCTCTTTGTTGCTTTGAACAAGGATCAAAATATTATATATTTGGCGGAGAAACAAGACTGATTTTGAAGAAGATTGACATCAAATCAATTGTTTAGTTTAGATCGATTTTCATCAAAGCCTAAGTGAGTGAAATGGATGAAAGTGAAAGTGAAACCGAGTGAGTGTGTGTTGGCTACGGAAAAATGATGAAACTAAAAAGCAAGTAATGACGGGAGGAAGCGGCAGAGTGAATCATGATAAAACTGTTAACATAAGAATTCGATTTTTCATAGAAGTTTTGTACAGTAGTTAAATATAATGAGAAGTACTTAAATTAAGTCGTGGCCTATTCCACTGAAAAGAGAGAAAAAATAATATATAAAATTTTGAAAAATATGAAATAATGATTTACTTAAATATAATTAATATTACATTAATTTGTTACTAATAAAAAGAGAAACAAAACTATACATTTAATATAGTTAAAATTTTCTCACCAATTTCCCATCACAATAACTCAGGTATCTCTTGTGATGTGACAATTAATTGTAAGGATTCAAAAAACTATTTTTACTAAAAATGACATCTTATATGTTTATTAATTACAAAAATAGCATTAATTATCTTTGACTTTGCTAAGTGATGACAGGTAATTAATTCCTCCTTAAATATAATTAATGGCAAGGTTAAAAGGCCCTAATCGTAATCCATTCTAATTGATTTGGGTTATCACAAATAATATAAAATGCACATATATTATTCAAACACAATTACGCAATTCAATTCAATAACTATTTTAATTAATGGCATTATTCGAAAGTTTGAATGAAAAGAGTAGGTACTAATACTTTTCTTAATATTTAAGCGTTGTAAAAGGACTAGTTGCCTTACAGGCAATATACCATCAGTTTTCATGGGAGGTCCTACAGGACGAGCCAGTGTAGCTACAGCAGGCTCGTCTTTCGCCTGGATCACATCAATGATCATCTCTTGATCATCACAGAATGGCTGGACCTTGTTAGACTTTCTTACTTCACTTGGTTTTCCTTTCCTGAAGGAACCAGCGAAAGCATCGAACAGGAGATGAGGTGCATTTTTTTTGTCTGCACCCATTTCACCCATCTGTGTTCCTATCACAGAAGACATTTCCGGTACTTAAAACTTGCGTGTAAGGTATATTTGGTTATAAGGTTTGAGGTTAAGAGAGGATTAACAACTTAATTACTCAAGTTATAGGTTTTATATAATTGAACAAGAATTGAGAGAGAGCTGTAAAGCTAGAAATTCTGAATATTCACATAATGAGCAAGCTAGCAATAATTACTATTCACATAATGGAAATTTTTTTAATTCCAGTCTTGGATCTATAAGTGCATAGGTATCTCGATTGTGTTTTAGAAACAAGAAAAAACGTGTTCCGTTCGGTAGTTGTTGGATATTGTTTACTAACAAATCTCATTGTAAAATAATATTTTCAACCCTATCTAGCTAGCTAGTTCATATTGCACTCGGTTAATAATAAATTAAGAGCGTAGATGGACGTTCACGGTCTCGTAATTTGTGAGATTCATTTGGATTTTATGAAAAAACAAAAAAGTCAACTAGTAAGCAAAGACATTCACAGTATATGAGTACTTAATTTACTTCCAATGGTTTTACTTTCATATGCCAACCAGTAACACGATATAAAATAGTAAAATTTGCTGGTTCAGCGGGCTTTTGTAGCCGGCTATCATTTAAAAAAAAAAACGAAACAAAATTAAATGAGCTTAAGCTCGTTGGGAGAGCTTTGAAGAATTATGTTTCGAATTTCAATTTTAATGTAGTTACTATCAAATCATGAGTTTGCTACAAATAACGAGGTCATTTATTTAAAGCCTCTGGTACAAGTTTTGAAGGTCCATTTCTATTACACATGTAGCGAATTCATTTCATGTTTAGTTTTCTGTTTTAAGTACTTGTTGTTAGGAGATAGAACACTCCCACCGCAGCTCAAATAAAAGATAAAAAACAAATTGTTATATTAGAAATAACAGTTTGGATGGCACTGCCTTTCACAATAAATAAAATAGACAACTTGGGCGGCTCAGCCTTACTACAGTAAATAAATTAAAGGCAATAAAGAAAAATAAAGGCACAAATATTTAACGTGGTAAAACCCTCAATTTAAGGAAAACCTCCATGGGACAAGACCGAAAATATTTCACTATGAAGAAAAAATATTACAATCTCTCTCACAATTAGAATGGAGGAGATTATAAGGGAGGAAGAAGAGAAAAGCTTAATACATAAGCTTAGTACACTTATAAGAGGGGGAGGAGGCTTTATTATATAGCCAAGCCTCCCCACCTCTATTTTATTTCCCACCAATGTGGGATTGTGTGAAAGGCAAAATGCCTTCACACCTTACACTTCACATTCTCCCACTTGAAGGCATTTTTCCTTTCAGTCTTGTCTCTATACATGCTGCTCACGTCTCTAACAGGCCACAAGACGTTCTACACCAGATGAACTTGTCAGCATTGATTGGTTTGGTTAATGCATCTGCTATGTTGTCCTTCGTGTGGATTTTCTGCATATCCACTATTCCATCTTCCACTACTTCTCGTACATAATGATATTGAACTCCTATGTGCTTCGTTCTTGAATGAAAGGCTGGATTCCTTGCGATATGCAAGGCACTCTGACTGTCACAAAACAAAGAAATCTTCTCTTGTTTGTGCCCGAGTTCCTCCAATAACCTTTTGATCCAAACAGCTTCCTTACAAGCTTGTGTAGCTGCCATATATTCTGCTTCTGTTGTAGATAGAGCCACAACAGTTTGAAGTTTGGATACCCAACTCACAGCACCTCATGCAAGTGTAAACACATAGCCTGTAGTGGACTTCTTTTTGTCAATATCTCCTGCAAAATCTGAATCAACATAACCCTTGACAATGAACTCTGATCCTCCATAGCATAGTGCAGCATCAGAGGTTCCTTTGATGTATGTAAGGATCCTCTTAACAGAATTCCAATGCTCTCTTCCCAGATTAGCCATGAATCTACTGACCACTCCCACTGCTTGTGCAATGTCTGGTCTTGTACAAATCACAGCATACATTCGGCTCCCTACTGCTGATGTATACGGTACTCGAGACATTTCCATCCTCTCCGCTTCATTGCTAGGACTCATACTTGAGGATAATTTATGATTAACAGGAAATGGGGTAGAAATTGGCTTACAATCTTGCATGTTGAAGCGACGCAAGATTTTCTTCAAGTAGTTCTTTTGAGATAGCCAAATCTTCCTGTTTTTTCTGTCTCGGTGAATTTGCATCCCTAGAATCTTGTTTGCCGGTCCTAAATCCTTCATTTCAAATCCCCTAGCCAATTGTGCCTTTAATCCTTGGACCTGATCTTTGTTAGTGCCTGTTACCAACATATCGTCCACGTACAACAGCAAAATGATAAAGTCTTCCTCAAACCTCTTATAATAAGTACAATGATCTGAACTGAGTCTGTTGTACCCAAGGCTGATGATGAATGAATCAAATCTCTTGTACCAACACCTTGGCGCCTGTTTTAAGCCGTACAGAGATTTGGTCAACCTGCAAACTAAGTTCTCTTTTCCTTCTTTAACAAAACCTTCCGGTTGGAGCATATAAATTTCTTCTTCAAGTTCTCCATGAAGAAACGCAGTTTTTACATCTAACTGCTCTAAGTGTAAGTCAAAAGTAGCACACATAGCCAAGACTACTTGAATTGTTTTAAGTCTTACCACAGGATAGAATATATCATTGAAATCAACTCCTTCTTTCTGAGCATATCCTTTCACCACCAGTCTAGCACGATACCGCTCCACTTGATCATTCCCATCACGTTTGATCTTGTAGACCCATTTGTTTCTGATGGCTTTTCTTCTATGTGGTAGTGGCACAAGATCCCATGTCTTATTTTTGTCTAAAGCTTCCATCTCTTCATGCATTGCTGTCATCCATAGAGATGCATCACAGCTTTTTATAGCCTCCTGAAAGGTTGAAGGCTCCCCATCTTCTGTTAGGAGACAGTATGCAACATTGCTCGCCATCACATATTCTGAGTGCCAAGAAGGTTCCCTTCTTTCTCGAGTTGATCGACGGACTTCAGATGCTTTAGACTGGACTGGTTCTTGATCATCATGTTCTAGTATTGCTTCAGAAGAAACTGTTTCTTCCTGTATTGATACAGTCTCAATATTTTTCTTCGTGCTATCACTTTCTTCACATTTAAACATGTCTTCTATAAAGACAATATCTCTGCTGATGACAATCTTATGGGCAGTAGGATCCCATAAGCGATACCCTTTTACTCCATCAGCATATCCCAAAAAGATACATTTCCTGGATTTTGGATCCAGCTTCGTTCTTTCTTGGTCATAATACATCACATAAGCAGGACATCCAAAAATATGAAGGGAGGAATAATCAGTTGGCTTACCGGTCCACATCTCTATAGGTGTTTTCATCTCAATTGCTGTTGATGGAGACCTATTTATCAAGTAACAGGCTGTAGTGGCTGCTTCTGCCTAAAATGTCTTAGGTAGACCCGCAGTCCTTAGTAACGCTCTCATTTTTTCTGCGAGAGTTCTATTTGTCCGCTCTGCTACTCCATTTTGTTGTGGTGTGTAAGCAACTATCTTCTGCTGTTTCACACCTTCTTTACTGCAAAAAGTATCAAATTCCTTGATGCAGAATTCTCTCCCGTTATCTGTCCTCAAACACTTGATCCTTTTTCCGGATTCAAGTTCCACTTGTGCTTTGAAGGCTTTAAATACAGGAAATACATCTGACTTTTTCTTGATGACATATACCCAACATCTCCTAGAATAATCATCCACAAACAATACAAAGTAGTTTGCTCCTCCTAGGGACGTAACCGGTGATTTCCAAACATCATAATGAATCAAGTCTAGAATGTTTTTAATCTTAGCAATAGATCTGCTAAAACTCAGTCTACTCTGCTTGCTAATAACACAATGCTCACAGAATGGTAAACTTACAGTTTTGATTCCAAGAATCAGTTTTCGATCAGAGAGAATCTTCAAACCCTTTTCGGACATATGGCCAAGTCTTCGATGCCATATCATAGACAATTCTTCTCTAGAACTAGCAACCGCTATTTCTGCCTCCTGAATCGTTTCTCCATGGAGCATGTATAGGTTAGCAGCAATCTTTCTGCCTTCATCACCACAAGTGCGCCTCTGACAACCTTCATAGTCCCATTTTTTGTATGGAACTCACATCCGAGGTCATCCAACTGTCCCATTGATAGAAAATTTTTCTTCAAGCCAGTCACATGTCGTACATCTTGGATAGTGCGAATCATACCATCAAACATTTTTACTTTGATAGTTTCAATACCAGCAATTTTTAAGGCATGATCATCACCCATGTACGCAGACACTTCTGAGATAGGTTTATATTGATAAAACCAATCTCTTCTACAAGTCATATACCATGTTACTGCTGAATCAATTAACCACATATCAGCAAACCTTTTTCTACCTTCCACAACTGTTATTGCCTCGCTGCACAAGATTTCGTCATTCCCTGAAGTACTTGCTACACAACCCTGAGATCCTGACGACTCAGATTATTTTCCTTTGTTGTTTCCCTCTCCATTATTCTTAAGATGCCAACACTCATTTTTTACGTGCCCTTGCTTTCCACAATGGTAGCATTTAATAAACTTCCTTCCTTTAGACTTTCCCCTGTTCTGATTGTGACTCCCATTGGAACCATGTTCCTTGATCTCCCTCTGTTGGCGGATAAAGCCTCCGCATATTGAGAAGTCATTATTCTGTCTTCCTTATTTTTACGTCTACTTTCTTTTTCTAAGACAGCAGCCGCAACATCATTAAAGACTAGAGATGACTTCATTGAACCATTTGCCAAGTTGACGATGAGATTATCATATGAATCAGGTAAACTCTGAAATAGAAGCTCAGCACGTTCCTTCTCTTCTATGTTATGCTCCATGGTTGAGAGCTGAGAGAATAACGTCTTCAAAGTGTTGATATGTTCAGTCACTGGAGTGGTTTCTGACATACGAAGAGTGTACAGTTTCTTTTTCAAGAAAATTTTGTTGTGTAGAGATTTGGCTTCATACAAGCTTGTCAAAGTATCCCAAATCTCCTTTGCAGAGTTTAATTCTTGAATACTTGACAGCACTTCATCTGCAACTGCTAGATGTAGACTTGCCATCGCATCACCATCTATCTTCTCCCATTTGTTTTCATCTTGCATATTTTCCGGTCTTCCATCAATTGCTTCAAGGCAATTTTCTTTTCTCAAGATAGCCTTTATTTTAATTTTCCATAGCCCAAAGTTGTTTCCATCGAACTTCTCTATCTTGAATTTGGCTACCATTTGTCTTGCAGTGAACAGTACCGTACATGTGAACAGTACTCTTGAATAGTATCATATACGTGAACAGTAACAGTATTCGTATACGCACACCACTGCTAAACAGTAACCAAGAATAATAGTAAGTGCCTGTACGATTTAATATACACCAGGAAAGCTTCCAGAAAATACTAGAGGGGTCACAAGCGGTCCCACTTAAAACCCAGTCTCCTTAGACTCTTATCGTCTTTTTGACAAAGCTTTCCTAGACATGTATATAACCGTATAAGTAACCACTCACTATCCTAACCCTTGGCTCTGCCTTTGCAACCTTGCTCTGATACCATTGCTAGGAGATCGAACACTCCCACCGCAGCTCAAATAAAAGACAAGAAACAAATTGTTATATTAGAAATAATAATTTGGGTGACACTGCCTTCCACAATAAATAAAATAGACAACTTGGGCGGCTCAGCCTTACCCTTACCACAATAAATAAATTAAAGGCAATAAAGAAAAATAAAGGCACAAATATTTAACGTGGTAAAACCCTCAATTTGAGGGAAACCTTCATGGGACAAGACCGAAAATATTTCACTATGAAGAAAAAATATTACAATCTCTCTCACAATTAAAATGGAGGAGATTACAAGGGAAGAAGAAGAGAAAAGCTTAATACATAAGCTTGGTACACTTGTAAGAGGGGGAGGAGGCTTTATTATATAGTCAAGCCTCCCCACCTCTATTTTATTTCCCACCAATGTGGGATTGTGTGAAAGGCAAAATACCTTCACACCTTACACTTCACATTTGTAGTATAATTTTATGTTATTAGTCAGATTAAAGATTTAGTAAAAGTTTAAGAAAAATCATAATAGACATAAAATCAATCTATAAAGCAATTCTGCACAATATGAAAGGACAAAGTTTTGTTGGATTGGTAATTTTAATTTCACACATTTTAACTTCCCTCCTTTGTTATTAAATTTAATTTATCCAACAATATTTTGCTAACTTAAATTATATTATACTCAAGTTTAAATCATAACAAATTTTCCTATCTAATATTAATTTATTTCAAGTTTCAATAGTAATCTTCTTATGGTCTCAAAACCCATTATTCTATAAGCTCATGAAATGTAGTACACAATTTATTCTCTAAATTCGAGTATGTAATCAAGCTAGAAAGACTCATTAAATGAAAGTAACACATGAATGTTATTAAGTTAAATTTGTCCGATGACATTTTGCTAACAAAAATTATATGACAATAAATTGAATGTGTAGCTTTGCTTAAGTTTAAAATTATATTAAAATTTCATATCCAAAATTCATTTATTTCAAGTTTAAATAGTACTCTTCTTTTGGTCTCAAAACCCAAAGAGTAATGCTACTCTTACAAACTACTAATACAAACTCATCCTTACAAACTAACGTGGCATAATGTGATTTGATAAATAAATGTAATGATTTGATAAATAAATACAATGATTTGATAAATATGTATTAATAATAAATGACATTAATTAACATGGGTGATGTGGCTATCATATAGGGATGCCATATCAGTTTGTATGTATGAGTTTGTATAAATAATTTATATGAGTAGCATTACTAAAACCCAAACTAGAAGTTTATGAAATGTAGTACCGCATTATTCTCTAGATTCAAATTGGTCTGTGTGAAGTTCAGTTACGATGAGCTATGCAAGAAGCTCTTTAATGGCGTTGATGTTAATGATCTGTCCGATAAAAGATAATAAGAAAATAATGGCTTTTGTTAATTATGGGAGGCGCAGTGAAAAGTATTCTATGTAAGGATGAAATAAATGTAAGAATAATGAGTTGAACGTGAACATTTTTTATTTTCTGTTTTTGTTGAAATTACAATGGTGAGGAATGAGGATAGAGAGGAGATAAAGATGAGTAAGTGATAATGAGAAAGGAAAGAAAGAAGAGTACTAAATTTGAGCACGAAAAGACTAAAAAAAAATTCATTAATAAATATTTCTATAGTTGACATGTCAGCGGGTTTCACCCATTAATTTTCATCAAATAAGGGTTGATATACAATGTAAACAAAAGGTATAATTTTAGGAGCGGTTGATCCAATATGCGCGCGCGCGTGTGTGTGCGTGTGTGAGCACTCGCAGAGTGTTTTGAAATGAGCCAATTAAATAAAAGTTATCGCAAGTAACCTACGAAGACCCATTAAAATAAAAGCCATGCGAAACACAAGATTCGATTCTCATAGCATGGTACAATTTCGGCCGGTAAGTTTTGCAGACAATATTTTTGGGAAGAGCTTTTGCCAGACAGTTTTCTTTTTTATAATAATCATTAAACGAATTTTTTAGCTTTTGGCTCCTAAGATTCCGTTTACTAATTAGGCTTGGCATCAAGTTGACTCGAGAATGAATAAAATTTTACAAAGTCACTTTTCAAGTTACAAATTTTAAATATAGTCCAACATTATATAAAATAGCCATATTCTTTTAGTTTAATCATTTATGGGTTGGTAGTGAAATGCAAAAGAGTAGCGTTATTTGAGCCGTACTACTAATGTAAACAGGCCTCACTTTTTAATTTAACAAAAATAAAACTATAAATAAACAGCAAATATTGTTGTTAAAAGTAACGGTTTTTCTTTTTTCCACGCTCGAGAAGGAGTTTATTTTGCCATCTTATTTCAGTTTATGAGCTTTGACTTTTTTATGGCTTGTGATATTTAATTTCATTTTATCTTGCTAGTAGTTATAAAACGTAAAATTATCTTAAATATTAAATATATTTAAACATAATATTATCTTAAATATTTAATTTTATCTTATTTTATGTTTAAAATTATCTTAAACATAAAATTTCATTTTGTTTGTGAGATTTAAATATGAAATATTATCTTATTTATAATATTTAAATCACACCAACAAAACATAAAATTAGTTCAATCAAACGGTTCTTTATTCTGTCTTGCAATGATAGACATGAAGAGAAGATGGAAAGAGGCGTGATGTTTTTGGCTGATTTCTTTTTCTCAGTTTAATACAAACATAATTAACTTCCTTCTTAAAAAACTCAAGTAAATCCCTCAAAGCCGGCACAAAATTAAGGCTGTCTGGTAAATGCAATAGTACGTCCTAAACAACTCGACCTGCACAAAAAAGAACTAAGTGAGTTCAGATTCAACATTAACTGCTAAATTTGCTTTTGAGTCCCCCAAACAAAAAAAAAATAAATAAATAAATAAATAAAAGAATAACAAAATTAGACGAATACTTTGACACAAGTGAGCAATTCAGTAACAAATAACCTTTATCAGCAACCCAATACAATAGGACTAATTAACTAATCGGTGAGCAGTTGATAAACAAATCCATTTCTAGTTGCATGATGTTAGTAGTTTTCAACGTTAGTAGCACCCAGTGTTTGCTAATTTACTCTTGATATATCAAGCTTTCTGATTATGAATTTTTTCCGATAAATCATTAATCAACACATGATGTATGGCTTCCCAGCTGCATTGAAAGTCATCAGAAATCATTCAATAATTACAAACCCCCTTAAAATTTGGCCAGTCTTCCCCCAGGTGGTTAATGTTCCCACTCAAAAATTGGTGATTGACGTTTATTTAGACACTAAAGAAATCAAATTATGATGATAAAAGAAAAACCAACCTAGTTAGTTCTATCAATCAGGCCAGCAGAAGCACGATCAAGATTTATAAAAATATATATATTAAAATCAAGTGCATAAAAGTTGGAATAAAAAAACCAATTAGTGGTTAGTTTTTTAGAGCCTGATGTGCAGCTGGTTAATTTGTTACATATTGTAATTGTAGGTTGAGCTACGGAGTAGTCCATATATATGTATCAGATTGTATTGTACTTCCAGAATGCATATAATATAACTATAGAATTGCTCCAGAGGCTTCTAGATTTTTCTCCTCTACTTTCCTTAATTTTCTTTTTCATTTTCCTAGAGAATACATTTTCTTGGTTTGGTATCGGAGCCGGATCTGCTCACACTTAAAGGAAATAAAAGTTCTAATCCTACTATGTCATCCTCTTACGATAATCAAACAATGGCGGGGATCTCTTTGTCAATTTCGTCAAGTGTTGTCTCTCCAGCAATGGTGAATCCGATAACTCAGCTTATTACTATCAAGCTTGATGAAGATAATCATCTACTATGGAAGCAACAGGTCAGTGCTGCAATTTATGGATATGGCCTTGAAAACTATATTCTTGAATCAACATATCTATTCCTACTAAGTTCATCCAAGGAGAAGAAGGTATGGTGTTACTCAATCCAACCTTTATACTTATCATCGTCAAGATCAACTGATGGTGTCTTGGTTATTAGCTTCCATTAGTCCTGGTTATTTGCCTCAATTGGTCGGATGCAATACTACTATGAGAGAGTGTCTTATCAAGATAAAGACCTTATGTGATATGTTGACTGCCTCAGGTCATAAAGTCTCTGAAATGGATCAAATCCTAGCTATAGTCTCAGGTTTAGGGAGTGAATTGTTGGGATGTAATAAGAACTCAGAACAGAATTTGGGAGAAAATTAACTTGTATTAACAGAGAAAATTAATGTACAAGAATTATACAAAAACTCCCCTAAAATTTTTGGAGCTCTCCTGGCTCTCTCTCTTAATCCTAAACTCTCTGGTTTAGACTCTGGACTCTCTCTGGAATCTCGGTGATATTTTAAACAAGGCAGAATTCGTCCCATATTTATAGGAAAAATTCTGCATACAAATTCAAATCAAATTTGGCTACTTCCTTTGATTTTCAAAATTGGAGGTGCCTAACTAATTTGACTCTCAATGCATTCACATGGGAGGGATTCTGGAAGCCATGCATGTCATGCATGAGCTCAGCAGAATTTGATGAACACTTAAATATGCATGTTTAATAAGAGTTTAGTTCATCATATTGCATTAATAGTGTCATTAAATTCCTCAACTTAAGCATATTTGTAGCATTTGCATCTTTGGAATTAATTTCTCTTAATTTTGGTTTTGTTACAGGTTCGGTAAAATGGGCATAACTCTCTATTTATAGATCAGAATGGTGCAATTCTTAATGTTTTGGAAAGCTGATTTAATTGTCTAAAGATTGCATTTCACAAGAATCATCAAATTCGGGCTCTTAGTGGACCAAAATTGGGCTTGAAGTGAACCCATCTACAGTCTCGGCCCAGTCTGACCAGGCCTCAGTATTTGGACCGTATCTCTCAAAATACGTATCCAAATTGTGCAAATCAATATGTTCTAGAAAGCTGAGAGAAATATCTACAACTTTCATGAAGACATGTGATTAAAATTCACAACATTTCGATGTCAAAATTGATGGTCAAAGTCGGTGCCTAATGATCCCAATTGTCAAAGATATTTACAACTAATATTTGACAAATATGCCCTTGTAATTTGACA
This sequence comes from Boswellia sacra, assembly GCA_013180625.2. Lineage (NCBI taxonomy): Eukaryota > Viridiplantae > Streptophyta > Magnoliopsida > Sapindales > Burseraceae > Boswellia > Boswellia sacra. The sequence goes on along the minus strand of SNVD02012387.1, from coordinate 12,734 downwards.
AGTTTGCCCCTGGATGTATCTATAAATAGAGGTGCCTTGTGACCCATTAGGGCATCTTGGCCTTGGCTGGAACATTTTGGCTTTGGCTAGGATCTTGTTTTGTGTTTTGTGTGTTTATGTTATTAATGAATTTCCTTTTTCTTGCATTTTATTTTCTTTCTATTATAATGTTCTTCTAATTTCTCTTTTGCTAAGGTGAAAGGGTGAAACCCTTGATATGAGAATAAGGATTCTCTAACCCTTAATATGTGCTTAATAATCTTAATCTTATAATGTTTATTCAATATGATTTATATTTAATTTCTTAATCAATCTTGACACCACTCGTAAAGTGGAGGTCTTGATCCATTGTCAACAATCCTTGGCACATCAAATGCTTGGATCCTTTCTAGATGATGTATGGTTCTTCCTTACCGACACGAATCTAGTTAGGAACCTTGATTTGTTGTAGACATATGGTGATTGGCACATTGGATGCTTGAACCCATTTACAAGAAGTGGTATAAATATTGGTAATGAAACAAATATAATTCATATAACTAAAATGGGTTAATTATCCTTATTTGAAATATCAAGGGCGGATCCCCTAACCTTAGCCTTCATTGTTATTGTGTTAATTCCTCTTGTATTTTAATTATTCTATTGTTTATGAACTTTTTATTTATTTACTATGGTAGGTTCTACCACCTTATGAAATTGTTCTTTAATTTACTATGGTTGGTTATACCACCTATTTCCATGGATGGTTTTACCTCCTCTTGCTTTTTGTTTTATATTTGAATGGTCGGTAATACCACCTACCATCTTACATACTTGTTGATATTATCTTGTCATCTCTTTGAATCAATCATATCATATTTGCTTACCTTATAATTTGTAACGCTAAAATTCCTTCCTCGTGGATCGACCCCGGTCTCACCGGGTTTTATTACTTCGACACTCCTATACTTGGGAGACAATCCTTTTTTCGGATGTGTCAAGTTTTTGGCGCCGTTGCCGGGGAAGGTAAAAATTGGCGTGCAAAATTGTAAGTGTTCTCTTTTCTCATCTTAGATCTAAATTTTTTTTATTTTTTGTGTGTTCATCTTTTGCTCTCTTTTCTTCTCCCTTTCTTGCATGAAAATTTGGTCACGAACATCTAGTGGTAGACTTGTTAGAAAAACATCATCTTCCTTAGAAAACATGGCCAACAATCATGAGGAAATATTCACGGATGAAGGGGACAACCGTTCGCAACAAAATGATCAAAACCAACGAAGAACCCTCAAGACTACATGAATCCGGTAAGGACTAGTGCACCATCTTGTGTAGTTTCTCCTCCAGATTCAATCCATTTCAATTTCAAACCAAGTTTTGTTCGACTTCTACCCACTTTTCATGGCCTTGACATGGAGAACCCATATTCGCACTTGAAACTCTTTGAAGAGGTATGTAGCTCCTACACTGACCCAAATTGTAGCATAAACACGATTAGATTAAAGCTTTTCCTTTTTCTTTAAAAGATAAAGCTAGAACATGGCTACAAAATTTGAGGTCGAATTCCATCAGTTCATGGGATGAGATGAAACAACAATTTTTGAAAAATTTTTTTCCCACCCATAGAACAAATTCCCTTAAAAGACAAATTTCTGATTTCTCTCAAAGACAAGGAGAAACCCTTTACCAATGTTGGGATAGGTATAAGGAACTACTTAATACCTGTCCTCACCATGGGTTTGAAACTTGGAGAATAGTTGCACATTTCTATGAAGGGTTAACACCTCAAGATAGGCAACTAGTGGAATTAATGTGTAATGGAGAATTTAAAGAAAAAGACCCTGAGGAAGCACTTGACTTCCTAGATTCCTTGGCAGAAAAGGCACAAAATTGGGACACTGCTGGCACCTATGAGGTACCAAGCAAGGCCCAAACCTCGACATCCAATAGAGGTATTTACAACCTTAGGGAAGACCATGACCTTCAAGCCAAATTCGCATCCCTAGCTAGAAAAGTCGAGGCTTTAGAGATGAAAAAGAGTGGTCAATTGAAATCTATTCAAGAAAATGTCTGTAACATTTGTGATGACAATGACCATTCTACTGATGATTGCCCAACTTTGCCTGCCTTTAGGGAATGTCTCCATGAAGAAGCCAATGCCTTGAACACTTTCAAAAGGCCAAATCACAATCCATATTCACAAACCTACAATCCTGGTTGGAGAAATCATCCAAATTTTAGCTGGAAAAATGATAATCATGCACAATCTTCACAAGTCCCTTTTCAAACACGACAAAATTTTCAAAATTCTCATGATCATGCATATGCTCCTCCTCCTAGGAATGACTTTGAAGAAACATTGCATTCATTCATTACAAAGCAAGAGACCTTCAATAGTCAAACTGCTCAAACATTGGCAAATTTGTCAGAAACTCTTGCAAAATTTGCATCTACATTTAGCATCCAAGAGAAGGGAAAATTTCCTTCTCAAACATTGCAAAACCCCAAAGATCAATCTAACTCAAATGCAGGGAGTTCAAGTAACCATTATTTTGACCAAGCCAAGTCAGTCATGACCCTTCGCAATGGTAAGATTGTTGAAAAACACATTCCTGACCCTTGTGAGAAAGAAGAAGAATCGATCTCTAAAGGACAGGAAGAGGTGGCCAAACCAATACCTAGCGAAGAGGAAACCATATCCCCATCTGTGCCTCCATTTCCTCAAGCATTAGCCACACAAAAGAAGGCAACTCATAATTCTGAAATCTTTGAAATTTTCAAACAGGTAAAGGTCAACATTCCCTTGCTTGATGTGATCAAACAGGTACCTTCTTATGCAAAATTTTTGAAAGACTTGTGCACTGTGAAAAGAAAACTGAATGTGAAAAAGAAAGCCTTTCTAGCTGAGCAAGTAAGTGCTATTCTTCAAAATAATAATACAGTGAAATATAAGGATCCAGGTTGTCCTACAATTTCATGTGTTATTGGAGGACCATAAAATTGAACAAGCTTTACTTGATCTTGGTGCTAGTGTGAATTTGCTTCCATACTCGGTTTTTCAAAAACTCAATCTAGGAGAGTTAAAACCAACTTCTACGACTCTTTTGCTTGCTGATAGATCAATTAAGGTACCAAGAGGAATAGTAGAAGATGTGCTAGTTCAAGTCGATAAATTCATTTACCCAGTGGATTTTATTGTCTTGGACACACAACCAGTGGAAGTATGTAATTCAATTCCTGTCATTTTAGGGCGTCCATTTCTAGCTACCTCTAATGCTTTGATTAATTGCAGGAATGGAGTCATGAAGCTATCTTTTGGGAACATGACATTGGAACTAATGTTTTCAATATGTGCAAACAACCACATGACGAAGAAGAAATTGAGGAGCTAATATGATCGAATCTATTGTGGAAGATCACATCCAAAAAGGGAGTTCTTCTGACCCTTTGGAAACTTGATTAGTAAATTCGTTAGAATCAAGTATGGAACTAGAACATGATCTTTCTATATATGTTCTTTACTGGATTGTGCACAGGTGATGGAAAAAGGCTTAAAATCAAGATTTGAAGAATTGGGGCAGATGAATGAAAGCAAGGAAGATGAAGCTCCCAAGCTAGAATTGAAGCCCTTACCTGAAGGACTGAAATATGCATATCTTGGGGAGAATCAGACATATCCGGTGGTAATTTCTTCATCCCTCACATGCGAGCAACAAGGTAAGTTGATAGAAGTGTTTAAAAGGCATAAAAAAGCAATTGGGTGGACTTTAAAAGATATAAAAGGCATTAACCCTTTAATTTGCACACATAGAATACATCTAGAGGAAAATGCCAAAACTCAAAGAAGATTAAATCCACACATGAAAGAGGTCATTAGGGCTGAAGTTCTCAAACTACTTGATGTGGAAATTATCTATCCTATTTCTGATAGTAAATGGGTAAGCCCTACACAAGTAGTACCTAAAAAATCTGGCATTACAGTTGTTAAAAATGAAAAGGGGGAATTATTGCCAACTCGTGTCTCGTCTAGTTGGAGGATGTGCATTGATTATAGAAAATTAAATGCTGTCACTAAAAAAGACCATTTTCCCTTACCTTTCCTTGACCAAATTCTTGAAAGAGTAGCAGGACACCCCTACTACTGCTTTCTTGATGGATACTCAGGCTATTATCAAATTCCCATTGCATTCGAAGACCAAGAAAAGACCACATTCACGTGCTCCTTTGGCACTTTTGCATTTAGGAGAATGCCTTTTGGACTTTGTAATGCTCCAGCTACTTTTCAAAGATGCATGCTAAGCATTTTTAGTGACATGGTCGAACATTGTTTAGAAGTTTTCATGGATGATTTAACTATCTTTGGGAACTCTTTTGATAATTGTCTTGAAAACTTAGAAAAAGTCCTAAAAAGGTGTGTAGAAAAAGGTCTTATTTTGAATTGGGAAAAATGTCATTATATGGTCACTTCAGGAATTGTCTTAGGTCATGTGGTGTCTTCCAAGGGAATTGAAGTGGACAAAGCAAAAGTGGAATTAATTTCACATTTGCCTCCACCAAAAACAGTCAAAGAGGTTCGTTCATTCTTAGGGCATGCTGGATTTTATAGGAGGTTCATAAGAAATTTCAGTGCTATATCTAAACCTCTTTGTAACCTCTTAATAAAAGATACTTCCTTTGAATGGACTCAAGAATGTCCAAATGCCTTTGATACACTAATTGGACTTTTAACAACTGCTCCAATTATGCAATCTCCTGATTGGTCATTGCCTTTTGAATTGATGTGTGATGCAAGTGACTATGCCGTTGGTGCTGTCTTAGGACAAAGAAAAGAAGGTAAGGCTTATGTCATATACTATGCAAGTAGGACTTTAAATGATGCGCAAATGAATTACACAACAACTGAAAAAGAACTACTTGCAGTAGTATTTGCATTGGACAAATTTCGTTCTTATTTAATTGGCTCTCCAACAAGTGTTTACACTGACCACGCAGCTGTGAGATATTTAATGTCTAAACAGGATGCAAAACCTAGATTGATACGGTGGATCTTATTGCTCCAAGAATTTAACATCACAATAAAGGATAAGAAAGGAGCCGAAAATATCGTTGCAGATCATCTTTCAAGACTAACGACAGAGACATTAATTGAAACTTCACCTATCAATGATTCTTTTCCTGATGAATTTTTATTTTCCGTTGCTACTGTACCTTGGTTTGCTAATATTGTAAATTTTCTTGCGACAGGGAAAATGCCATCTCATTGGAAAGCTCAAGACAAAAGAAAGTTTTTGACCGAGGTGAAAAATTTTTACTGGGATGATCCGTATCTTTTCAAATATTGTCCGGATCAAATAATAAGAAGATGCATACCCGACAATGAGGTAAGTAGTGTCATTAACTTTTGTCATTCTGAAGCATGTGGAGGACATTTTTCATCTAGAAAAACAGCTGCTAAGATCTTACAATGTGGATTTTATTGGCCCACCTTATTTAAAGATGCACATGCATTTTGCAAAACGTGTGAAAATTGTCAAAAATTGGGATCTATTTCAAAAAGAAACATGATGCCTTTGAATCCCTCCTTGTTATTGAATCTTTGATTTGTTGGGTATTTGATTTTATGGGACCCTTTCCCACCGTCATTTGGTTTTTTTGTATATCCTGGTTGCAGTAGAACTAATGTTTCAAAGGGTCGAGTCAACTCCATGTCGAAACATGACCACAAAACAGTTGTCAAATTCTTGAAAGAAATATCTTGGAGTAGATTTGGAATTCTCGAGCCATTATTAGTGATAGGGGTACGCATTTTTGGTAATAAACCATTGAAACCTTAATGAAGAATAGGGAATAAACCCATAAAAATTTCTACACCTTATCACCCACAAACAGTGGACAAGTTTGAATTAGCTAATAGGGAGTATAAACAGATCCTAGAAAAAAACGGTTAACCCAAATCGTAAAGATTGGTCTTTAAGACTTAGTGATGCACTTTGGGCTTACCGAACTGCTTTTAAAACATCATTGGGAATGTCTCCTTATAGACTAGTTTATGGAAAACCTTGTCACTTACCTGTGGAAATTGAGCATAAAGCTAATTGGGCCATTAAAACATTCAACACAAATTTGAATGATGCTTGCAAATTACGTAAATTCCAACTGAGTGAACTTGAAGAAATCAGGAATGAGACTTATGAAAATTCTAAAATCTATAAAGAAAAAAAAGAAGGGTTTTCATGACAAATCCATTGTTAGAAAATCTTTTGAACCTTCACAAAAAGTTCTTTTGTATGATTAAGTTGGCATTTGTTTCCTGGAAACTTCGGTCTCGTTGGAACTGGGCCTTTTATATTGTTAAAATGTTTTTCCCTCATGAGCAGTTAAATTGAGAACCCAAAGATGGTAAGTGTTTTAAAGTTACGGACAGCGGGTTAAAACCATTCTTTGAAAATTTTGACCAAATGAAGAGTCCATTTCTTTAGTCGATCCTTTTTAAGGATTGATTTCTCATAGTCAAGTAGCGGATACGGTACTCCGTGGCTTTTAAAGTCAGTTTTTTAGTTCCCTAAAAACTGTTGCTCATCTTGCATCCATTTTCCTTTCTTCTCTCTCATTTTCTTCACATGGATACCATTCTTCAAAATTGCACAAATATTTTCCCTCTCTCCCTCAAAATTTTCCCTCTCTTCCTCAAAGTGATTTGCTTAAAATTTATAAAGCTCGTGACAGAAAGACTAAGGTTGTGATGCGAAGGGTAGAGAGTATCCTGCCCTGATTTAGATGGTTAATTGAAGCCAAGGTCCGATTTTCTTATGAATTTTCAAATAATCTTATGTCTCACATGCCAGGTATGGGAAAAAGCTCTTACGCCAAAAAGCGAAGAGCGAAAGGTTACAAGTTTGTCCCAGATGTGCAAGATGGACTTGTAACCAGCGTTGCCGCTCCTTGGGATATTTGTCTAACAATCGAGAGGATAAATTACAGTTCATCAAGAATGGACTGAGTAAGGAGTCTTTGGATGATATCCGAACGACTCTTGAGACGCATTCTTGTGGACTTGTGCAGCGTGAAAATTTTAATTTGTGGACACAATTCCGAGATGAGCAGGAACGCTATAGTCTTGGGAATCTGACTCAAAACGACCCTGTTTGCCAGTTTATAAGAAAACTGGATGGGAAGCATATCCCCAACTCATAGAAGGTGTTTAAGCCGTTTCTGGACGTAAAACCAGAGGAAGATGGGAGCCACAGTCACAACTACCCCCCCTTTTTTTTTTTTTTTTTCTTTTTTTTTTTTTTTTCTAATATGCATCGTGCCATCATTTTTGAATTTTAATACCTCATTGCTGTCATTTGAATTTGTATCTTTTGTTTGACTTATGGTGTCATTATTTCATCATACTTTGACCTTTTTTTTGCATTATTATCAACTTTTTCAACAAACAATCGAGATACCTAGATAGATATCATCATTAACATACCTTTTTGCACTCCATAAATACCACATGTCTGGTCTCTTCGTCACACATAGTTAGAGAGTCACATAGACATGGAGGGAACTTCAAAAAGTCGAATCAAAGGATATGTGTTTCTGTAGATCTCGACCAGGTAAAAGTGAAGAGTCGTAGAAGTAGCGAAATTATTTCTTGGTAGGCTACTGGCTGAAAGAAAGATTCATGTGGTTTATGGGGGACGTAGCCTCAGGTTAATGGGCTGTGTGTCAACAGCTGAACATGTAGGGGGTACTCAAGTTTTAGGAGTTATTCCTAAAGCTTTGGCTGTAGAAAGTATTGTTGGAAAAACAGTTGGGAAGGAGTTACAGGTCTCCTCTATGCATGAACGCATGGCACATATGCTCATCAATTCAGATGCCTGTATTGCTTTACCAGGTGGCTTTGGCACTCTTGAAGAAATTTTTCAAATTGCCTCTTGGGCCCAACTGAATCTCCATAAAAAACCCATAGGTTTGTGAATGTCAAAAATTTCTTTGATCCTTTGATAAGTTTTGTTGATGCAGCTGTGGAACAGAATTTTATCCCTCATTCAGCGCGAAAGATCCTTATTTCTGCCACTTCTGCTGGTGAGCTACTTGACAAATTACAAGAAGTTGAGTATGAACCTGACCCAGCTAGTACTCAAATTAATTGGGCAGGAGGGCAAAACAAAAAGTGCAAATTGGAATTGAATCTCCGTTTGTAATTTTTTTTTTTATTCTTCTTGCCCTTTATTTTATTTTTATTTACATTTAGAATGTATTTTTATGAGTCTTTTCCGGTCATCTCTCTGAATAACAGAAGCTTTAGTAATGTCTCCTATACTTTATCTCTCTACATTTTTTAAACATTTGAGGACAATGTTTCATTTGGTTGGGGGGGAAGCGATAGTAGACATAAGTAGGTCTTGATTTTTTTTTTCTTGCAAAAAAAAAAAAAAAAAGCGAGTTAGTAATTAGATTCAGAGGCGGTGTAAGGAGTTCAAATCCTCTTGAGACGCATTCTGGGTCAGGAATGGCAGAGTATGGAGGGCCAGTTTGAACTCTTGAAACCCATTCTAACCAATTTGTCATTTATTTTGATCTTATAAACTCATTTTAGCTAACTTGATATTATTTAGACTTGATTTTTGAATTTTATAACAAGGAGGTCTTATTCATTTCACTTTGAATTATTCAAATCTATGACTCTCATAACCTATCATTTAAAATTTTTTTTACAAATTTTTTTGTATGCTTATGTGTCATTAAGCAAGTATCTATGAATCTTTCTTCACACACACACATACCTTGATGTATGATTGTGGTTGGCGAAATGAAATATTGTAATATTTGAGTTCTTTTGTTTTGTTTAGGATAACAACAAAAGGAAGGGGAAAGTTTAAAAAAAAATGAATGAAAAAATGAAAAATGAAAGAAAAAAAAAAAGAGAGAAAGCAATGGTGGATAAGTTTGGTCTTGTAGCCTCCTTAATTCGAGCAATTAAGCCCGAGGGGTGCCTCAACACCTAATACCCTAAGAACAACTGGTTTGGGAGCTATTGGCCCAAAGCTCGCTACATGGATTAAGGAGAAAGCTTAATGGGTTTGAACCTTGCACTATCCACAAGTTTCTAAGCAAAAATAAAGCATCGGCAACCCGAGTCGTTAAGCTCGTAGGGGTGTCTTAACACCTAATGCCCTAAGGCCAACTGGTCTGGGAGTCATTAGCCTAAGGCTCGCTACATGGGTTAAAAATGCATTCTTTCAACAAAAAAAAAAAAAAAAGAGAAAAAAAAAAAGAAAAAAATGTATAAAATGAATGAATATCCCCTACCTAAGGTTGTTAGCCTTAACAAATACTAGAACCGATATGGCTTATTTCTAATAAGCCCCATAGTCATGTGTCAACTGAGTACAAAAGAAGGTTTGTGGATATCTTGACTGAAGGGTACATGAGTCATATATAAAAAAAAAAAAAATCAGTTGAGAGTTTGTATATTTGGATAAAATCAAGGAGAGTGCAATAATGACCACCTTGGATGTAAAATTCTATAAATCACTTCTAAATAATAACGCTTTAATTGCTAGGGACTAGCAATAAGCTAGTCGGGGGGTGTGATGAACACTTAAATATGCATGTTTAATAAGAGTTTAGTTCATCATATTGCATTAATAGTGTCATTAAATTCCTCAACTTAAGCATATTTGTAGCATTTGTATCTTTGGAATTAATTCCTCTTAATTTTGGTTTGTTACAGGTTCGGTAAAATGGGCATAACTTTCTATTTATAGATCAGAATAGTGCAAATCTTAATGTTTTGGAAAGCTGATTCAATTGTCTACAAGATTGTATCTCACAAGCATCATCAAATTCGGGCTCTTAGTGGACCAAAATTGGGCTTAAAATGAACCCATCTACAGTCTCGGCCCAGTCTGACCAGGCCTTAGTATTTGGACCGTATCTCTCAAAATACGTATCCAAATTGTGCAAATCAATATGTTCTAGAAATCTGAGAGAAATATCTACAACTTTCATGAAGACATGTGATTAAAATTCACAACATTTCGATGTCAAAATTGATGGTCAAAGTCGGTGCCTATTGATCCCAATTGTCAAAGATATTTACAACTAATATTTGACAAATATGCCCTTGTAATTTGACAAGTTTGCCCCTGGATGTATCTATAAATAGAGGTGCCTTGTGACCCATTAGCGCATCTTGGCCTTGGCTGGAACATTTTCGCTTTGGCTAGGATCTTGTATTGTGTTTTGTGTGTTTATGTTATTAATGAATTTCCTTTTTCTTGCAATTTATTTTCTTTCTATTATAATGTTCTTCTAATTTCTCTTTTGCTAAGGTGAAAGGGTGAAACCCTTGATATGAGAATAAGGATTCTCTAACCTTAATATGTGCTTAATAATCTTAATCTTATAATGTTTATTCAATATGATTTATATTTAATTTCTTAATCAATCTTGACACCACCCGTAAAGTGGAGGTCTTGATCCATTGTCGACAATCCTTGGCACATCAAATGCTTGGATCCTTTCTAGAGGATGTATGGTTCTTCCTTACCGACACGAATCTAGTTAGGAACCTTGATTTGTTGTAGACATATGATGATTGGCACATTGGATGCTTGAACCCATTTACAAGAAGTGGTATAAATATTGGTAATGAAACAAATATAATTCATATAACTAAAATGGGTTATTATCCTTATTTGAAATATCAAGGGCGGATCCCCTAACCTTAGCCTTCATTGTTATTGTGTTAATTCCTCTTGTATTTTAATTATTCTATTGTTTATGAACTTTTTATTGTATTTACTATGGTAGGTTCTACCACCTTATGAAATTGTTCTTTAATTTACTATGGTTGGTTATACCACCTATTTCATGGAGGTTTTACTCTCTTCCTTGCTTTTTGTTTTTCTATGTTGAATGGTCGGTAATACCACCTACCATCTTACATATTTATGATATTATCTTTATATCTCTTGAATCAATCATACATATTTGCTTACCTTATAATTTGCTAACGCTAAAATTCCTCCCGTGGATCGACCCCGGTCTCACCGGGTTTTATTACTTCGACACTCCTATACTTGGGAGACAATCCTTTTTCGGATGTGTCAGAATTCTAGAACTCATTCATGTCATGCATGAGCTCATCAATTCTCCCCCTCCATCCCATGTGAAAAGGAGTAACAACAAAAGTAATTAGACAGCTTCTAATCCAACTATGTCTCTGCATAGTTCTAGCTTGTCTCTGGTGACCACTTATGTTAACATGTCGGCTGGATTCTCTTTAGTATGGATCTTCACTAGTTTCAACAGTTGCTTGTCCATTACTCATCGTTCCAATGATAACGAATGTCGATATGCTTCGTTCGAGAATGGTACATTGAATTCTTGCTCAAATCCAGAGCACTTTGACTGTCACAGTGTACTTTGTACTCCTTTTGCTCGATCTCAAGTTCTTGGAGAAACCGCTTCAACCACAACATTTCCTTTCCAGCTTCCGCTGTGGCAATGTATTCTGCTTCTGTCGTGGATAGCGCAATACATTTCTGTAGTCTTGACTGCCATGACATAGCTCCCCCTGCAAAAGTGTAAACAAAACCTGATGTAGATTTTCTACTGTCAGGATCTCCGGCCATATCTGAATCTGTATAGCCTTCCAAGATTGGATCAGCTTCCCCGTAACACAAGCATATCTTCGAAGTACCTTTAAGGTATATGAGAATCCACTTGACTGCCTCCCAATGTTCTTTCCCTGGATTGGAAAGAAATCTGCTCACGACTCCTACAGCATGAGCAATATCTGGCCTTGTACACACCATGGCATGCATCAAACTTCCTACAGCAGATGAATAGGGTACCGACGCCATGTCCTCTATCTCTTTCTCGGATGAGGGACATGATCTCTTATTCAACTTGAAGTGATTAGCCAGTGGTACACTAACTGGCTTAGCACTATCCATGTTGAACCTTTGGATCACACGTTCAACATATTTTTCTTGAGACAGCCATAATTTCTTTTGTTTTCTGTCTCGACGAATGTGCATCCCCAAGATTTGCTGAGCTGGTCCCAAGTCCTTCATATCGAAGTTTTTTGATAGTTCATTCTTCAGCTGCTTTATTCTTGTTGCATCTTTTCCGACGATCAACATGTCGTCCACATATAACATTAATGCAACAAAGTCTCCACCTGGAAGTTTATGAAAGTAGACACATTGGTCTGCAGCGGTTCTTTTGTACCCATGACTCACCATGAAGGAGTCAAACTTCTTGTACCATTGCCTGGGTGCTTGTTTGAGGCCATACAAGCTCTTTTTGAGCTTGCACACGAGGTGTTCTTTTTCTGGAACCTCGAACCCTTCTTGCTGCTCCATATAGATTTCTTCATGCAAGTCTCCATGAAGAAATGCTGTCTTCACATCCATCTGTTCAAGCTCCAAATCAAGACTTGCTGTCAATCCAAGGATGACGCGGATTGAAGACATTTTTACTACCGGTGAAAAGATTTCATCAAAGTCAATTCCTTTCTTCTGAAGGAATCCTTTTACCACCAATCGGGCTTTATGTTTCATTACCTTCCCTGTTCCATCTTTCTTGAGCTTGAATACCCACTTGTTCTTCAGTGCCTTCTTTCCGTCTGGGAGCTCGACCAGTTCATAAGTTTTGTTCTTCTCTAGAGAATTAATCTCATCTCGCATTGCATGCAGCCATTGTTCTTTGTCTGGATGAGATAAAGCTTCATGAAAGCTTTCTGGCTCCCTCTC